>JAWWEE010000122.1:46962695-47147423 GCA_035221455.1 Xenops minutus | reverse complement strand
CAGCCAGTTCTCAATCCACCTCACTGCCCACTCACCCACTCCACACTTCCTGAGTTTGCCTATGAGGACATGTGAGACAGTGTGGAAAGACTTGCTGAAGTGAAGGTGGACATTTGCTCAGACTTCATCAGCTAAAATTTTCAAAGTAACTGGTAATCAGATTCAGTAATTCTGATGTCCCTTAGCCATCTCCTCAAGGCCTGATTTTTGTTTCCTTACTGCACCTATCATCACCACTGCTTGCTATATTAATTATTATTTCACCTCAACTCATTAAAAGAAGATTATTTTAGTCAACAGAATCAGCAGCGTGAAACTCAGCACAGATGCTCTTTGAGAATTTACAAGCCTTGAAAGTAAAACATCTCCTTCAAGCTGGCAGGTTCCAAAAAAGCTCCAAAGATTTCGTATTTCACATTCCCTTCTCAGATCTTTCCCCATTCTCCCCCGTCCTCTCACATACACAGCGTTCATTTCCCAGACAATCCCTTTAAGACTGAAGCACTTTACAAACACAAGGCTTCATGCAAAGCTTTAGTAAGGGACACATTATTTGTTCTCATCAAACTCTGCAAAGCTTCAGTGAGAAACTTGGAAAAAAAGGAATGATCGTTACAAAGCAATTATTGGCTACCTTTCAACAGAGATGACAGTGTGATAATTGTGTAAGCCCCATATGAAGATTATTTTCACTTCTAGGAAAGTCAGCTTTGCCAAACATGCACAGACTCAGCAAAGCATCCAACATCCCAAGAGAGAGGAAACTGATAGACAGTTGCTTATCTGATATTAGCAGTGAATTAGACAGCCACTGTTACCCTCAAAATCTTGTCTGATAAAAGAAAAATGTGACTACAGAAGATTAATGCAGCTTCTGAAGAAAGCCATCCTCATATTACTACTCATTGTACAGCATTCAGATCAAAGCAAAGGTTTTCTTTGTTTACAATTTTAGCATTACAATTAAGTTCCCTAATGTAAGAATGAAATGGGTTTTTTTCAGTTTTGTAGGAAGCATTCTCCACAGTGAAATAAATTCTCCCTCTACAGTTCATGGAACATACTATCTCTAAAAAGTAACCTCCCATCCTTTCATAAACTACAGGTTAGTATATGCTGTTAGACAAATATAATGCAAGTGCTCTGCTAATTAGTTGCTCCTACATTACTCATTTGCCTTTCCTCCAAGGCCAGGGTATCTTACTTCAGAAAATGCCAGAGGGTTTGACAATTCCTTTCTAGCATCTAAATTTTCTCATAAACATTGTGAGAAAGAGCAAGAATCAGGATTTACCAAACAAAATTATCACTGAAAACCAGACAAATTCATGATGTATGCTAACTGATCTTTAAATAAAAACTCTACATTGCATGGCAATTTCTGCAGTGCATACTGTGGAAACAACATATGCTCAGTAACAGCTCATCATGGAGCTTTAGCTCTCCAAACCCAGGCTATTGCAAGTATAAAACAAAGCACAGTGTGCCAGTGACCCAATAAAACAGAGAGGCTAAATTCAATCTTTGGGTAAGCTGACATAACTCCGTTGGACTTCATTAAGAGTTGTGCCTTCTTATATCAATGGTAATTTGAGTCGGGTTTATTTTAATGTCCCCAAAAAGATATTGTTAAATTCATAGAAAAAGAAATCTATGAAAACAGGTAAGAGGCACAGAGATCTAATATTTCAAAGAAGGATATATTTCTTACATGAAGAAAAAAATGCAAGCAGACTACTTAGTAAACTCAAAACTGTGTCACATTGCATATATATGTTATATGTTTTGCATATGAAGTTTTGCATATCAATAAGCAGTTAATATGATGGCAGAAGAAGAAAATTTTTCAGTATACCAGAAACTGTACACTCAAAACAGGTTTATACTGGAAAAAATATGTTATTAGAGATGGGTTAAAGATGATGCAGAATTAAGTTTAAACCAATCATCAAATATAAAAATATTTGTCTATCGAGGTTAATCTACAATAAAAATAAACCATGACTATTTAACACAGTTTTAAGCATGCTTGTACTTGTTCCCACTCCCAGCAAGTAGTCACTTCTACAATGAAAACCTGCTCAGACATTTTAATGTAACCCAGTGTCTGTGGTTTAATAAATGGTTCTGCGCTTTAGCTAGGAGAAATATTCTACTGCAGCCAAATCTACCATAGTTCTTTGAAAATCAGCAAGAGTGGCAGTGTGGTCACAGAGCCTGAAATGAGGAGGGGCTTCACAAATCAATGAAGTGTGATTTGGGAGTATTAAATAAATTCATATGAGAGTATAGAGACAATAAAGGAGACTGGCTTCTTCTTAAAAGAATACACTAACGAGGAAATGCAATGAAGTGACTGCGGTAGCCAGACCTTTTGAGAATGAGAACTAGGTCATTGTGGAAACTCCTACTATGTATTCTGTGGTGCTGGTGAACCTTGATTTCTCAGAAGTTTTACCACTTGATTAAACAATCAGTATTCAGGCTTTATAAAATGGCAAAGACATACAGCATCACTCCAAAAATATTCTGGCCATATGACTTGTATTTTTTTTCCCTGTTGTTATTTTGCTCTAGGCCTTCTAAAGGATAAGACTGCCAGTTTTCTTTTCAGCTGGAATTTCTGATAATGTTGCTAAGAGTTTAATTTGTGCTTTGTATCACGTGAAAGAGATTAAGTAAAAAAAAAAAAAAAAAAAGCCAAACCACAAACCAAAGCAAACACTCCTGCTGTTCTTTTACACTTCAGCATGTAAACAAAATAACAGTTCAGAGGAAAAAAAAGACATCAGATTAGCTCATTGAATTGCCTGTAGCAAAGTAATCTAAATACAAACATTCTATGGAGGATGAGAAATACGAAAGATACTGTCATCAGAAGAAAGCAAATCAAACTATGCATTGTATTGTGACAGAGCTATAAAACTGGCACTAACTTTATAGAAATACACATGTATTTAGTTTAAAGTAAATGAATGCAGTAAAGAAATTAGGACTTTTCATAAGCCACCTATTAAATGGGTATCACTAAATAAACAGAAACACACTATGAATAAACAACAAAGAATAAAAGACAAAATTAGAAATAAGAAGAAATATCTTGTTCACAAGAGAATCTAAAAAATATAAGAAAAAACACATTGAATCATGAAAACAGAAATTTAACAAATATATAAAGAACAAGAGACCAATGAAGGAAGATGACTGGTCCATGACAAAGTGTTTCAGATCATATACAGCTATGAACTAGATCTTTTTTTTCCTTGGTATTCAGGGAAAGTGAGAGCAGCATGCTAGAAATAGAGTTGTTCCCTGAAGGGAAAAACTGAAGACTTAAGACAAACTAATGGTGATGTTTGGGCTGGTAGAGGCAAAATTAGTGTAAAAATAGTAATGGCTTCAGGGCTGGGCAGCCTGAGTTTCAGGATTTTGGAAGGCACAGCATATGGGAGGAAAGGGAAAAAGAAGATAAAGAAAGATGTGAGAGGCCTTCTGGCCAATAAATGGCAGTGATGAATAACTCAAAAGAGAGGAGGCAACTGTAAATAAGATCCAAAATTAGCTCCCAGAAGCAACAGAAAACAGAATAAGAGAAGAGCAAGCAATATCACAGCATGCAGCATATATGCAGGTGCTTTCAGTAGATGCATCACCTGTCCTCAGTGCTGGACTTTGGCTATCCTCAAGGACAACCTCGACTTTCAGAGGGATATGGTGAGTAACTGAAATAGCTGACCTGGACTTCTTACAAATTCATTTATATTAAATACCAAACCTGAAATGTTTCTATATTGTTTACAGTGCAGATCCCATGAGATGATTGAATTTAACTAGATTATCTCCCTTTTCATTCTGCAAAGAAACACTTTATTGCTCCTCCAGCAAAACTATTTCGGGTCTTTGTCTCCACAACACAAAAGAGGAAGGAGAGAAAATATATAGGACATCATAGCAAAAGGATATTGACCGACTGAAAAACCACTGTGTATTCGTATTTTGGTAGGAAAGAAGATTTAAGAAAATGTATCTGAATCAATAATTTTTGTACATTTCTTCCAAAGAGTTTTCTGATCATTAAGGGAAATTACAAGAGTCTGAAAGAAGATGGCTAACCTGGATTTTTTTTTTGCTGGATGCACTAAACTGTCTCCAATCACAGATCTACGTATCACGTATATCACAAATAAGTTCAGCTTTTAACTCTGGGGTTGTCAAGAAACAGGTAAAAACTGAGAGGCCTGAAATCCTGAACCACTTGAAATCATGGATAAAGTGTTTAAGGTGCTCAGACAGCTTATAAAACTTAATTTTCTCAAAGCACAAAGCAAACAAGTACTGTACATGAGATTCTAGTGAAATGTTAGAAGTTCAGTATCTAAACCTATAAGTAATTTTTTAAAAACATTGACCATTAAGGTTTCCAGGATTATACAACTTTTACCAAAGTGAAACGCAATATTCTTTCATGAGTCTGTCTGCATAACCAGCTTAATTGTTTTTGCACTAGTGGCACTCAGGTTTTTGTTGGAACAAGTAGCAAAACTACTGGGTTTGGCCGATTTCCTTCTTCAGAACACATAACCTCAAGACGGCCTCAGAAGTCAAAAAGAAAGTGAAGTTTGCTTACAGGTTATAATTTCTTCAATAATACTTTTGTCTGGCTACCTAGACTGCATATATGGTGCCTCAGAGGATGCTAAAAGCAAGGCACCTTCTTAACTTAATCACAGCTGCACCAGCTGGAATATCTTTTGATGACCTGGAGACGGAAATAAAAATATCTTAATGAAATTCCCATATAATATGAGTTATGAGGGCTGCACTTATATTGCAGAACAAGTTTAGAATTCAAAACTATTTTTAGCAATGTTTTTCTTTTAGAGAAATGGTCTAAAGAGCTGAGACAAGTGCAAGATTCTGCACATGAAGAGAAGACTCACCTGGACATGTACAGAATGGGAAACAGCTGCCCAAGGTAGTAGTCAGCTTTTAGAAAAAAAGAAAGGAAGAAAATAGAAGTCTGTGTGCAGTATAAGATGAATAAGTCATAGCTATGCAGTGTTATTAAAAGAAAAAAATCCCCAAAAATACAACAAGAAATGTTGACAACTTAATGAAATTCTTAGATGGGAACCTACAAAGGGAGTTTATAAAGTTCTTAAAGTAACTTTCCTGTTTAACTTGTCACTGGTAAGACTTCAGACAGGATCTTAAGTCCAGGTTTGGGTGCCTGATTTAAAGTAAGATAAAAATAGCTGAAAAGAATCCAAAAAAGACAGTCAAAATGAAAAACCTCAACTCTAGAGGAAAGTGACCTATCAAAAAGGTCTGAACGGGGTTTAGTTGCACGAGAGAGAAAAGGCTGACACAGAGCATGACAAAGGGTTTGGGATCACATACAGCTATGAAGTAGATCTACTAGATTAGTCTACAGTTTGTTACAGAAGGGAACTAGTCTGTTCTTGATCTCAACATTGGACTGGATGAGAAGTACTAAGCTCAAATTACTGTAATATGGATTCTCGTAAGACATTAGGAAGCGTGATTTAGACACCATCACTAGAACTCTCCAAGTTTGACTGATGTACGTCAGAAGCAACACTATTATCAAATAGAATTCCAGTGGACAGTTGGAAACTCTATTGTCTGAGGACAGTTTAGATGCAGCTCTTACTAAGTCATTAATTCTGAAATCAAAAAGTCAAATAACTGCAAGGCACAAAATCCAGTAATGGCTGGTTTGAAACCCTCAGCAGAGCAGCCTTCTATGCAAAGGCTGAGTAAACCCAAGAACATATTTACAATGCAGTCCTGACCATGGAGATGCAAGCTTATTTGTTCCCCAGAAGCACTAATATACTTTGTTGTTGAGTACATAATGTATATAAATGTATGTCTCAGTTTAAAAGAAACTAAAGATGTCTGTCTAGACTAGGAAGGAAGCATCATTGAAATTAAGGGATTTTAATCAGAAAATGTATAGAAAAGGTTAACAGTTCTTTACTACAAATATATATATATATATATATAAACCCCAAACCAGAACAGAATAAACAGCAACACTGTAAGCAAAACTTTCAAACAAATCAAGTCCTGCCTCTGCCCCTCGGTGCAGTTGTATTCACAGGCAGCAGGAGGTGATGCCGTGCCTTGGGAGGCAGCAGCCACAATGAGTCACTCACTGGCTCCCATGAGGCAAAGACGGGGACAGGGAGAGGCACTGGCTCCAAAACTCCCATGGGAATGGTGGCCACAGGGACTGGATAAAACCTTTCCTGTGGGCAGTGCAAGGGCCCTCTCCTACCATCCTTTGTCCAAAAAAGCTTTGCGGGGTGTGGCGAAGCATGTTGCAGGAAGATCAGCAGAAGACATTGTCTTGACTGCTTCTCTGATTGGCCATGACTCACTGTCCTGGGTTACACAGAAATTCTATTATCCACCTTTCCTCTTTTTATTTTTTTTTTTTTTTTTTTTTTTCTCCCCTCCAAATATGCCCTTTTGGCTTTTTGGTGGTTTGTCTTGTCTAAAGAGACTGAACTGCTAGTGATTAATGACTCAGACCTGTGAACACCTGCAGTGACCGCCCACATTCTGCAAGAGACTGGACTATTGGTGCTCGTGGCTCAGTCAGAGTGTGCTTTGCTGACAATGTGCAGTCATCACCCAGGCCAGGGGCTGAAGGCACATCCTACACCTCAGGATACAAGCTGGGTGTTGAACAAGGTAAGGAAAGAGGCAAATCCTGTAAGGTGGGGTAGTGTTTCTTTTTCCTTACACAGATGACTCAGATGTGATAAATCTTTGGTATGTTCACACCCAGCCTGAAGGTTTTCATCTTTTCGTGATAAGCCATAATAGGCCATGGTGGACTCAGCTGCACTAATGCAAGAGACAGCTACAACATCATGGAAGACTCCTGAAGTATCCTATTACTCCTAGTATTATAGCATCCAATGCAAAACTCCCCATCCCAGAGGAGGTACCAGAGGTGTTCTCATGTTCCATGCTCCTGAGCATATATAACTCTGAGTTTCAGGGCTTCCCTCACCACCTGGGGCTTCCACCACCACCTCAACTGATCCAGACTGTGGCCACCACTTTGATGAATGAACACCAAAATTGCAACAACTGAGTCTCATTGCTGGATCCAACAGGTGTCTTGTGGGTTCTTCCAGTCCCCTGGGGGGTCCACAGCCCTGCTCTGACTGCCTGTACCAGCACTGCAGCCTTACTGCAGTGCCACACAAGTGTCTGCCAGTATCAAATCCCAGCTATTTGCTGTTTCCTGACAGCACTGACTGTTCAACCATTCCAACCAGGTTTTCTGGGCATGGGGGAGGTGAACCACATAGAAGGGCAGCCACCTTGTCTCTCTTGTGGCTGTGTGTGGTTTTTCCAGGTGGACGAGGCTGGCCACAATCTCAATTTGGTCCAGTGATCAGACTCGGGAAGTTTCTCCTCATGGGTTGGTTTAACCCAGTTTTATCAGTATTGTTATCAGCATTCTTCCTGGTAAAGAGTAATTAATTCAATTCCGTCTGGGTACATGTAGTCTCTCTCTATATCCTGGAGAAAACAGGGGTACTGAATTCAAGAGAGGAGACTTCTCTCCAAGGTCTCCATCCCTCCAAATTGTTTCAAACTAGGACACACTTCACAGACTGTGGCTCTTCAAATCCATCCGAACCAAACCTCCTGCATTACACTTGCCCACCACGCAGTTAATCAGGGTCCAGAGTTTGCTTTTAATCTCACCTCTTCCACAATTCAGACTCACTCAGCCTTGCTGAGCTATAATTAGGAGGTTCCCTTATTGAGGTATTTAGCATAACCTCCAGTTTACTCCTAATTCAGCAACACGAAGCCAAAGACAGCACTCCTCTAAAAGAAACACATTGTAAACCACACATTGTATTAATGAACTGCCCTTTTGTGCTTATCTCATGAATAGCTAGTAACTGCATAATAACCACTTTAGCCATAAAAAAGGTATTAATGGAAGACAAGTGTTAGCCATTCGTCTAGATTTTACATTGGAAATTACGTTTTAGCATGTTTGTCATTTTGGACATCCTACTCTATCCAATGGAAAAACATCTTTTGTGGACTTCTGTTTATCTATTGATGGAATGAACATTTTCTGCTTGTCAGAAAATGACCTGTTTGTCAAAATTGTCCTGTTTGTCAGCCATATTCTCAAGTTTCTCATTACTTCAGAAAGGTATTATAATTAGACTTCACATTCTCTGTACTTTTCATGGTTTTTTTGTATTATATATATATGTCACACTGAAATATATATACTCCTGAGACTATGCTTCTAAAATTGCTTTGCTTGAACTGTCTGTAAGTAATTTTTTTACAGATATAACGGATTTGCTTACTTTTATCAATCTAAATATGCTGTCAGATAGTTTTTTACTATCTTAGAATGTATTATTTTACCTTTATCTCTGTTTATGAGAAGATGTAAAAGACATGAAGGAATACACACTGCAAGTTGTTCAAATGAGTAAATTCAGTTGAAAGTCATAGTGATCTATTCTGTAACCCAATAACATTCTTATTGTATGAAACAGAACGTTACCATTTTCACAGCATTAAAACTGTAATATTTTTATATCAAGCATTTTACAAATCTATGTTTGTAGCTTTGAGTCGTCATTCTGCCAGTGCTCTATATTCAAACAAATCCTTCAATGAGTCTCTAAAATCATGCTATTAAAAAGAAGAATCCAACATTTATTCTTATTTGTTTCGAGAATGTAGAGATTCCTAGGCTTCTCAGATAATACCTTGTTATCAATAGCAATCTGAATGTGTTCAGAATATTCCATTTATTAAATTGACAGAACAGTCTGAAGTGCAGATCAGATTATTTGAAATATTATTACAAAATTATGAAAGGGGAGAGTAATACTTGTTCTTAACAGAATTCTAAAAGGGAAAAATAGAGTTCATAGAGTTTGTTAGCCAGATCTGTAAAAACATATGTCAATACATTCTGAAATGGTTAGATGTCCTTCACTGCACATAACAGTAATATCCCTAGGCCATAGCTGCAGCATGAGCTGAACTCAGAATTCAAGGCTGTACCTAAAGCTCATCAACAGAGAAACATACTGCTGAGTATTTCAGTAAGCAATAGCCTTAAATTGCCAGCATGCCTATCCACTTTTGAACCAGCATTTTGCACTTGAGTCATACAGTTATCTCACAGAAACAACAATCAAAGAGGATTACAGCACTGTAGGGGCTAAATTGCATCCCTATTTGGTGGCTATGAGAGTTACATGGCACCAGCCATTGGTATTCCCTCAAATAGAATTTCTTCAGTGTATCTTATGCTTCTGAAAGGGAGGTAAGATGAACATCTTGGGCACTAGACCTCCCTTTTCAGGGAGCGTGGCCATCATGACCACATAAGAGTCCCACCAATTCCTTCAGGCACAGTTGCCTTCATCCCCTTTGCCCCAGCAAAACAAATTTTAGCTCTTAGGTCTAATTAGACAAATCAGTGGATAATAACTAGTAGTATTGTTGTTATTATAATTCAGAAAATAAAACTGGTAAAAGACAGTAGAAGAATTTATTTTTTTTTTAATTCTAGGAAGTTGTGCATTTCAATATTTACTACAAGCAAGTGTGCCAAGTGGAAAATTTGTCCCTATAATTTTTCTTACTGGTTAGGTCCTACTGCATTTGCCTCAGCATGTGAGAGCTTATCCAGTGAATATATAGTACTAAATCTCTTTTCCAAGCAAGTTAAATACTGTCTCTGGCTTCCTTGCTCCACTAGACCTGTTTTGATCCTTCCTGAAAAGACTAACCATCCCTACCATCTTCAGGAGACCAAAATTGCAACTCAAGATACCAAACATCAGGTAGTCAGTTAAATGGCAAATGTATACATCCAAAAATGCTGACTAGACAGGTTTTCTTGAGCTAAGTTAAGTCAACCACATTTCAGCTATTTTTTTCCTTTCAGGACATGAAAGCACTTGGACACAGAAAAAGTTTGTCGAGAAAGGAATACCATTGAAAATATAATCTATGTTGCATTCAGAGAAGGACCAATTGCTCCCCCCATCTACTTTCTCCCGCCCCACCAGAAAATCAACCTGGTATCATCTTTTCTTTTTTTTTTTCTTTCTTTTTTCTTTTTTTTTTTTTTTTTTACAAAAGTTACAAAAAATCTCTGTGAACACTCTCAAGTGGAGGGAGAATGAGAAAAGATAAAGAAGATCAGGACACTTTTTTCCATTACTGAGTTCAACTAGGTTAAAAAACTTACAAACATACTAATACACAGTGTTATATACAGAAATAAATTATATTACCTAAGAATTATACAGCTATTTCTTAGTCCACAAATTGTAAGTAGCTCAATTTTTTAACTAATATGTTACAGGTACAGATGTCCTAAATCAAACTAGCACTGCAAATACTCAAGTTTTATGTGGGCAAAAGGTTTATTTTTATACCTCTAACCTTCTGGAAGGTTGTCATGGCTCCTCCTATAGACCTACATTGAGTTCAAGTCCACCACCTCATATAAGTGGACACTGTTTTGGACAAGCCATAATGCAGTATTGGCAACACTTCCAAGAATTTGTGTTTCTGTTACAGCCCCAAATTCCTGTAGCTGTCTGAAAATCTCCCCTTTTTTGCCTAAAAGACCTTCCAATTCTTGTGGGTTATCCAGAAAAGACTAAATGTGACCAACACAACACAACATCTCTAAAAGCTAAATACACAGACCCCAAGGAATATGTAGCCTTAAAACACCATTATCGTTAGAACAACTTCACCTTCTGTCACAGTACCATGAGCTAGGCCTGCCTTGAAGTATGAGTCCTTGTATGCCTTTTCTGCCTGATGCTCTCATTCTTCCCTTCAGTCTCTCTATTTCTCAGATGCTACTTTTGCAAGATTTACTGGCAGCGACAGCTAAGCAGTCACCATTAGACTAACCTCATCAGTTCTGCTGTGAATCTGTTCAGTCTTTGAGAGAAGCACACTGCATACAGGTGCATCTGTCTGAAGTACACAAAAAAAATCATGGAGTTCCTAATACTTTATGTCAATGCTAAGGTCTTACAACCACCTATGCATCTGCAGCTCTCCTTCATGCGGTGCTCTTTTGTAGTTTGCAGGGCATCATATCCACCATCAATCAGCAGTAAAAACGGGAGCCTGCCTCAGAAGGAAGGCAACTTCACCCAGGTTTTCTCCTCAGTCCCATACTGTTTCCTAAACCTCTCTTTGTATTATCCCTGGCCCACTGGACAGGAAAATCATTAAGAACAATGAAAAGTTTGGAAAACTACTTACTGTTGGTGAAGAAAGAAGAGCACTCAGATTATTTTACTCCAAATCTCAATTTTGTTGTTTTTTTGGTTTTTTTAACTCCAGAACCAACTCACCCTGTCTGCATTTCAGAACAGGCATTTCAAAGAGAGGACTGAGGCTTAAGTTAAAACTATGCATGGGATGTCCCAGGTATCTGGTTGGAAACAAAAGAGCTAGCCCACTTAAGTGGAAGTGTGGGCATGTGGAAGGGGGAGCAGGCTTGCAATGTGCTCTCCCTCCCCCAGAGCAGTGCTGCCGAGCCCGCAGGAGCCAGGCCTCTGGGGCTGTGCCTGCTGCCTTACCCTAGAGCTAGGCTGCACTCTCCAGGGCAGATGAATGGTATGTGTGGCATCACCAGCACAAGGCATGCTGGGGCACCACATGGAGGGAAGCTGGCAAATACGTGTAGCTGCTCTTGAAGAACCTGGAAATAAGGGGGAAAATACAGACTAAAACAACAAAATGTACAGAATTAGGCTTCTCTTCTGTTTGCATCGGGGTGCTTGTGCACAACCATTTCTTTGGCAAGTTTGTTACTGCCTCCGTGTATTAATAAACCTTGAGCAAACAAAGTTTGAGCTTTCCCTCTTCGCACCAAGAAATTTCAAAAACCTAAACCCAATCAGATGTTCAAAGTTTGTTAGAATTAAAATTAAACCCAAGCACGGTGCAGAAAGCATCCTCTCAACTGTTCCTGGGGAAGAAAGTAGCAAAGTCGGAACACAACGAAAATCTTAATGTTTCCTGATTCCTTCCTAATTGCCTAGTCTGGTTTAGAGAAAGCTAAGTGATTCAAGAGTACTAAACAAACAGCAGTCGGTCTGAGCGGCATGCAGTGCAAGTTAAACTCTGTCAGCAATAAAGTCAAGGCTTCCTAGAACTGGTACTGAGCATTGGGCTCCAACGGGGTGTTACCAGGCATCTACATCCTCGTTTTCTATGTAACCTGGGGACCTCCTGGCCCCATGAGACCACAGGGTGCCTGCCTGAGAGGGTTAAATAGGATCACTGACTTAATGTGGATTCAGAGCCCAACTTTGGTCCTTTGGCAGGATTGTTAGGGCAGGAGGAAGGGCAGGAGGAGGAAGGGCGGGCCACGGCTCCGTCTGCAAAGCGTGCCGCTCCGAGGGGCCCCGCACCGGCTCTGCATCTCCGTCCCTCCCCGGCCCACGCCCGCGCTGCGCCGGGAGAGCTCCTCGGGACATGGTCACCCTCCGTCGGCCAGCTGCACCCCGGGCAGGTCCCGTGCAGCCTGCCCGGCTCCCCCGCCACCGGGGCAGGGACGGGGTCGCTCCGTTCGGCTGCGCCCCCGGGGCAGCCCCCCCGGCCAGAGCCCGCAGGGGCTGCCGTGCCTCCCGCGCCCCCGCCAGCACTCACCATATTACAGATGGAGGCGATGTTTCTGACAGTCATTAGTCTAAAGGTTGCAGTGATCCCACACCGCCATCTTTATAAGGTGAAAACAGCCCCGCTCATGGTGGGAAGAGCGCAGGAAGGGATAGGGGGCGGCGGCGGCAGCGGCTCCTGCTCCGGGGCTGGATAAAAGCAAGAGGAGGGGACTGCACGGGCACCCTTTGCGCCCGCAGAGCAGTGAGAAGGACGGACCTTCTCGGCCTTCCTCCTGCGGGCGGGTCACCGGGAGCCTCAGCAGCGCGGGGAGAGCGGTCGCATCCCCGCTCCTTCCGCTCTGCCTCTCGCACGGTCCGCAGGGCCCCGGGCTCCGCTGGAGCGCTCAGCCGCGCCTCTGCGCCAGCCGGCACCGCGCTAATCTCTCCCTTCCTCCTCCTCCTCCTCCTCCTCCTCTTCCTCCTCTCCTGGCGGCTGCCGCTCGCCGCTCCATCGCAGCGCCGCGCCCGCTGATGGGCTCTGACCGCCGGGGTTGGAAAGGGAAGGGAGGGAAGGGAAGGTCAGAGGCAGTGCCCGGCGCGGGGCACCCCCGGCGGGCCCGGCGGAGCGGCCAATGCACGGCGGGGCGGGGGGCGCGGGCAGGCTGGGCCCGCTGGACCTGGAAGGGCTGCAGAACTCGGGCCTCAGTGCGTACAAAATAATACCTGCAGGCAGTAGGGTGAAGCACGGGAAAGCAGAGTGCAGGCAGGAGGACGTGGATGTGCGGCAGTGACGGCGGCACTGTGCTTTGGGACATGCTCTCTCCACCTAATTAGAGTTACACAGGAGCCCAGGCACTTGCAAAGCTCAGAACAGTAAGCTGGAATGTAATTTACTGCCCACAGTTAGTGCTTTGTATTACCATTCATGCAGATAACATTTGTCTTCTCAAACGCTGCTTTGGGATCGTGTCCACACCACGTGTCCTGGTGCTCACTCACAAGTTCACAACATGTGGCACCGTTAATGCAATAATCGCAGTTTCTCTTCAAAGACAGGCAAGTCGAGGTATATGCCTTTCTCCAAAGTAGTGCAGTATGAGTGTATTAAATTTACACACGTGATAATTGGCACAAGGTTGTTAAGTACCTAACTTGAGGTCACACAGCAAATCTGTGAGAGATGCAAGAACAGAGTTCTGCTAGAGCAATACTCATCTTAGAATTCTGCTTTTCCTTAGCAGATGTTGCTGTTTTCAGCAGAAGCTTAAGGCCTCTTTATTGTTCCTTTGCTCTGCTGAGGAAATAACTCAAACGAAGAGAGGTAACTGCTAACATTTCTATAGGGAACTCTATTCCTAACAGTTCCTGAAGTATGACATGCACTTACTTGGCTACACTTTTTACTTCACAATGCTGGAATATAATAATTTTAGCCTGTAAGAGCCTGGATCCACAAGCTTTATTTACAGGAAACATTCTGGAGTCATAATTTCTTTTTTTTTTATTTATTTCAAGAGAAGGTCTATGATTACTAGTAGAACTCTGGCATCAGCAGTAACATCTAATGATAAATTCCTGCCCTGAGAATACTGTTAGGTAAGTGGCCTCAATTCTGCTCAGTGTGGATAAGTGCTTACTTTATAGAAATGGTATCAAATTTGGCATTAGTTGGCCTCCTGTTGACAGTTTCAGCAATGGAAGGCAAAATGGAGCTGGTTGTCACAGTGATAGAGCTTTCTTTCCTCAGTAAGTTTGGCTAATATTAAGTCACTACAGACATTTGAAATATAGGATAGAGAGAGATTTTCAGACATAATGGTGTGAAGTCATCAGGGCCACTAAATTGCTTCATAAATCTACAAATCACTATGCAAAAGCACCAGCAAATAATATAACACTGAAAAAAGAATAATCTTTGGTATAATTCCATTAAGTTCATGGTTTTACATTTTGTGTGAGTTTGATCCCAAGTATTTAATTTGCTTAAAGTCAGAGGACTGGATTACAAGTAATATTACAGCTTTTGTCAACATCACCAGGGGAAATGGGTGTTCAGCTGACTTGTCACTTCAGGACTGGCCACCCCTGGCCGCAGTTCTGAAGCAGTCAAGGCCTTATCAGTCTCCAGTGCAACCCTAAGTATCCTGCAGGGTCTGGACAGCACTGTGCTGTACCTGGTTTTTAAATTCCGATTCCTTTTATTTCAGAGGCCTAGTCATGTATTCTTTGCTGCAGGCCATTTATTCCAATTTACTGTAGAAAATCATATTTGTTCTCAGTGAAAAGTTACAGAGCAAATGAATGGGTTTGAAAAATGATTAAAAGTTCATATGAAACAAGATGCAATATCTAATAAAGCTATCTGCCTCACATATATATTAATCTCAAGGACATTATTTCCGTAAGACAAACCCCACAGAAATCATAGCAAGTAAGAAAAGGAAACGTAAGGGAAAGGTGTTATTGTCATAATTTTGCTGTTTCTCACTGATGCCAATTACTTGACTTCAAAGTAAATTTTCAGGTTGTTTCTGTTAAAACTCTCTTTTCTTTTTTTAACATGAAATTAAGTTGCTACTAGTTAAGCACTTATTGATTGTTGAGGGAAATATTTGTAAACACATACATAATTCTGTGAAGAATTCAGTATTGTTTTCCTTAATGCTAATATAAATACTTCCATTTAAAGGGGGGTACATTTCATGTCCTATTTCTGAGGATTAATAATAAAAACAGAAAATAACTGTGTTTATGTGTCAGTTTGACAAGACTTTAGTACTGACTTTTTTTGCTCTTCAGTCACATATCAAACCAGAAAAGAAGAAAGAAACTTTCAGGTTTGAAACAGATTGGTGTGTGTCTTCATTTTCTTCTGCTGTTGTCATTTTTAAAACTAGAAACTTTTTTTTCTGTAGCTTTTTGGAGATAAAAAAGAGCTAAGGATTGCAACAAATGCTAGTGACAAACATTATAGGAACTGTATAAATAATTAACAGTGCACAATTGTTTTCACTCTAAAGCATTGCTCTGTATCTTCATAACAAACAACTAGCCCTGTGTTTCTCCTGAGTGTTAGACAAAGAGAAGGAAAACAAAAGACTATTTATAACCTAAGAGTGGTTATATAATTTCTGTTGAAAGGTCAAAAAATACCTCCTGCATTTAATTTTAAATCTATCTTGGTCTCATCTGGCTATACACTTTAACATTTTTATTTTGCTACATAAAATAAGAATCTACTGTAAATATCCTCTTTAGCTAGCACAGGCGTGGTCTTCCATAACATTTTCCATCTGACTTTCTCAGAGTACCTTGCAAGGGCTTACTCAGACTTGCCAAATTATTGGGTGACAAGTTAATATTAGCTGCTTTTACAAAGTAAGGAAACAGGCACCAGAAATTTAGCAACCTGTCTGAAGTTACACAGGAAAGTCAGTAACAAATCTGGGACTAGAATATCTGCTCACTCTGTGCTACAAAGAGGATATTGCATTTCCTCTCCAGAAATCTTGGAAAATTCCACAGAGGGCTCATTGATGTTCTTCTTGTAATAAACTCAGTTCCAGAAATGGGTAGTCATCTGTCAGTTCTGCTGAGCAAGTTTTGGAACAGAATGAAATTTAGGATGTATTTCCAGTCAATTAAAAGGCCATATTAATGGGAAAGGCAGTTAAAACAATACTAAGGTTTTCTGAAATCTTGGAAAATATATAAGAATTAAAAGAGAATTCAGATATCTGAAATACTTTCAGTACTGACAATGTAGATTTTAATTTTGCAAACTTTTTTTTTTTAAATTTTGTATCACATTTTAAATTATGTTTTACCAAAACCAGCAATATATCTTTAACAGGGTGGCAAACATAGAAACACAAGCACAAGGGATTAGGATTTCCCATGAAGATTGGCCCTCACTGCAGAACAGGTTGGGAGCTTTAGTACAATGCCAAATGCTAACTTGCAGTCCCTGGATTGAATCCGTAGTGCGTGGCTCATAGCAGGTCTATGGAAACCACTCCATTTGCACCCAAAATTCTAATGGTAAGAATGAGTTGTAGTCCATGAAGAATTCATGGCAGGCCACAGAAAATATGGGGAGTCTACAACCAAAAAAGCAACCCAACTTTGAAATCACTATTTCTCTTTAAGACCATTGTCTTCAAAGAAACCACTACCCAATATTTTCAAATTATCTGAGAAATTATTTCTCTTCACTGAAAATATTGTAAAGCTTCATATTTTGGTGACAGTATTTTTTGTTAGGATTCTAAAGATAAAACAAAGACAGTAAAACTTTGCATTAAATTGATCTCTGAATCTTGCTTATCTATTTGCTAGTGCAAACATTATACTAGTTGACAAATAGGGAAACCCACCTCTTTCTTTTTCCTGAAATTACTATTTTAGGGAAGGAAACAAAACAAATTTACAGTATCTGACTTCATTTATTTTTTTTTTGACCAGACATCGGACCTGAAAGCCTAAAGACAGTAGAATAAGATAGATGCAAATACATTAATGTCGATATACCAAGAGCTCGTACCAGGGGTCTAGTAGTTCTATAGTGGTAAGCATTAAAGTCTGTGCTATCAAGAGACTGTTTAGGCCTCTGCAGTCAGTTCAATGCTCAAGAATGGCCTAGAGGTGTGATTAGCTCATGATATCTTATTGCTCTTTTCCTTCTGCTTAATTGTGTTTCAAAAATGTGTTAGGAGCTTTGAACAGTGACAATGAGAGAACTTCTGTGTATTGCTTCATCAGTTTATGTAATACTAACCTTCCTTGACATTCACTACTCAACTAAAAATATTCCCGCATTTTCAGAAGCCAGAAACTTGAAGAATGGCCTCTGTATCACGTGTTTTATTCAGCAAGGAAGCTCACTAGCAAACTTCAATGGCATTTTTCTTACCTATACAAAATGTGTTTTCAGGTGAAATAATATTGTTTAAGTTCTAATTGTATATATTGGATAGAAAGACAACCAAAAATTTTAACAATGTAAGTAGTTTGTCATACAAGAAGAAACTCACTGAGCAAAAATAACATTTCTAACAGCAAGATATTGCAATTTCTGCCTCTGGAAAGGAAGTAACAGTTCTGGCTTGTCCTCTTCTTTTCTGAAGATTTTATTTATTATTATTTTTCTGTTTTACAGGCTTTAATTTTAATTAATAAACATTCTGAGGATGAAAAACCCAGCCAAATAACAACAACAAAACCAACAAGGATAGAGAGGTTGTAAGTGGCATTTAGTCTGTTTTCAGCACGAATTTTCATTTTATGTAAACTGCACATAAATTAATAAAATTTCATTTTTATTACATTACCATCTCAAAGTTGTCACCAAATTATGGAAAACACACAAACAAAAAAAGCGATGCTGTATTGTAAGGTTTCAAACATGACAATTATTTAACGCCACTGTGAATTATTAGAGTGCTCACTTGGGATGGATACTAATCACTGTTTTGCTCAGCTAACAGAAGCGTCAGCTTTTCTCCTGTACTGGAAAAGAAGAAACTGAGCTTGACATACATCCCACTGGCACAAGGGGTAAAAATGTAAAGGTTGAATGGCAATTCATCTTTTTGGCTACATCACAAAAAAGGACTGATCTGACTTAGGTGTCTGATGGTAGAAAATGGTAATTGCAGAGAACCCCAGCTGAAATAACCCAAAACTATGTGTTTCACAAATTCATCTGATTCATCTAGAGTCCTGAGACCACCTTTGAGTCCTGGCCTACTGACAATAAGCCTGTCAGAGGGATTACATCTGCAACAATGTTTGTGTATCAAGAAGTAGATAGAAAAGGTAACTGGAAGTGGTAAGAAACACTTTCTAGAGCCCTCCCTTGATTGCAACTATGTGACTGTTTGTTTCAGGCCGAATCGGATTGCTTTAGATCTGCTGAGGGTAATTTAAATGCAGGGTGCGGATTAGGGATGGTGAGCCACCCTGCTATTTTCTTACCACGCGCTTAGAGGTGCTACGCTGGTAGTAACTCAGCATGAGCCAAGACCTGTCGTTTCTCACTGAGACAGGCAGCTATGAATTATCAGCAATATATGCACCTCTTTGTGAAGCAGGGGCTTTCATTCAGTTCAGTCTAGACAACACACTGAGGCACATGATGTGATTCCTGTGCAGGGCCAAGGGCTGGACCCCACTACCCTGATGGGTCCCTTCCAACTCAACATACTCTATGATACGTTGCGGTTCACTACCTACCAGCTTTGCTGGGCAACACACCAGGTGTCTGTGCTACAACTTCCCAATTCCTGCTAATCTGCTCATGCTCGCCCCAAGCCCGTTCGGGGCGCCCCCAGGGAGGCAGCCCATTTCAGCCGCGCTCTGCTCCCGGGCCAGCAGCCAGGCTCGGGGCTTTACCTCGACATCCCCACAGACAGCCCCTAAGCCTCCTAAGCAGGGCTTAGACGGGACTTTAGGCAGAGATCAGCTGTATTTATTGCCTCAAAACCGCTAGGCAGCTGCTGCTCCGCGCCGAAGGCGCTTTTGTTTCCGTGTGTTAAAAGGCCCCCGGGCACCCAGAGCTCGGCCTGGCCAAGGGCGGACCATTGCGTCCCGACGAAACCCCGGTACGGCCCCTTAGGGCCTCCCGTGGCTGAGGGCCGTGGAGAGGCCGTGTCCCGGCCCGGCCGGGGGGCTCCGCCGTGCGGGGGCCTCGCTGCCCTGAGGGCTCCGCGGTGCGAGGTGGGGGGGGCCACCTGCCCGGCCCGGCCCCGCCCCGCGCCTCGCGGTGCCGCGCGCGCCGCCCCAGCCAATGGGCAGCGGAGGCGAGGGCCACGCGGGGTCTCGCGGGAGCCCAGAGCGGTATTTAAGGCCGCGCGAGGCGCCCCGCCGTCCTTTCTGTGCTCCGGCCGCCCGCGCGGTAAGGCGGCCCGGGCCGCTCCCCAGGGGTGGGGTGGGGGTGGGACCGGGCCTTGCGCCGCCTTCCCTTCACATCTTGCCCTCTCGGAGCCTGGCTGTGCTCCGGCGAGTCAACACAGGGGGATAGAGCAGCCCTCCCTCACAAAAACCCAGTGCGGAGCCCTCCTCTCCGCCCTGCATCCTGTCGTGAGGCACAAGCGGCCCTTCCCCCGCTCCCAGCCCGCTCCCCCTCGCTGTCCCGGCTGACGCCGCCCCTCTCCCTCCGCAGTGTGTCCGCGCAAGGTGCCCGGAGGAGCCGCGGCCAGCTGCGGGCCAGGGACACGCCGGCCTCATGGCTCCTCGGGGACAAAGCCCTCGTGTAGGCCGGCGCCCTTCCGTGCCTTGAATCGCAGGTACTGAGCTGCACACACATGAAACCTGACCCACCGCCGTGGTTTCGGCTTTTTACAGGCTGCGTCAGCAATATTGCAGTTATGCTCTTCAGTGTTTGAAATACTGAGTGCTGTAGGCACTTAAGACTTGACTGATAATAATTTCAAAGAAAAGTCCCCAATTGCTTGGGCTTTCCCTCCAGTCTTCTAGTACATCTGTAACAGTGTCTTTTGATGTCTCTTGGTTGAGCTCTGTGTATAACTTGTTACAAGGTGCGTGTATATATCTAAGTAAACACAAAGTAGCAATGAATTGGCTGGTGAAGATCAGTCAAATTTGGACATTTGTAACTTCAGGGTAATGTCAACACAAAAAACAATTTAGGCTATCTAAACTTTCCATTGTTTCTGATTAGTAGTATATTTTAAAATATGTTAAAAATATATTCTATGTATTTTAAACAGGCTAAGGAAAATAACCTTTTTTGAAAGATTGAACCACTGACTACGTTTTGCTCTAGATTTTGATTTGATAATAAGCTTCATATAAACAACTTCTGCAGCTTTGTAGAAAACTGCTTTAAAATGCTAACCCAACATAGTAGCAGTTCTGTATAATGTGGGTTTGAGGATGTCTAATTAAACACTATTAATTATATTATAATTTTATAAAGTTTTTTGTGTGTTGTTTAAAGGCAAGAAATATTCTAGACATGGATAAGCGCACCTAAATATGAAGCAATGCTCAGGACTTAAGAATAAATAATACCTACTGCAAGGTAAGTGTGCTCTAGTCTAATGAAAATTGCAGTTAATTTTAAGTCTTGCCCTTTGATATTTCAAAAATTTCAAGCAAATTGTAGTATCTCTTTTGAGTAAATGGTAAATTCAGATCATCTTAGATAATAAAACAATATCATATGTGTAATCTACTCCCCTTTTATGCTTTGCCCTCTTAAGTCTGGCAGTGTCTTAAGTGGCCAGTACAGAGGGGTATAAAAGCTCTCCTGCAAACCCAGAGGTGAGGTTGAAACCCTTCTTTGGATCATGCGTAGGAGAAACACATTCATGAAACTACTGAACTTCAGGAAGTTACTAAATCAGCTTTATTAATAACTTTTAGGAAGGTTTTGGACTGTCATCTGGTTACATTATCTGAATCTTAATACCAGTTTCACGTAAATATTTTTCAGGCTTTTCAAATCTCTCAGTAATATGTGAACCTATGTGATAAACATCTTGAATGAAGAGTTTATTGTAAATTGTTTGGTCTCCAGGTATGTAGTGTGAAAAGGATTGTCAGATGCTAGTGAATGCATTACTTTTTAATTTATTCCTTACTGGAAAACACAACCAAATAGTTTGAACTAATGGAAAACCTGTGTGGTAAACAGCTAAAACTTTATACAGATTTAGCCAATCTAAATAGCAAACAAAATCTGAGGAAAGCTTGTGATAGTTATTGGATCTGCTTATTGTAATATGGCTGGTCCTCTAGAAGGGAATCCATACTAATGGTATGAGAAAACAAAATCCTGTGCTGTACAAATGAAGTACTCTAAATTGAGAAATGGCTCTGACTTAAGGGTTAGTGTCATGTAAAAGGTTCATACACTTCAACCTTAGGGCAGTCACCCCTTTCCTGTGTGCATGATGCTGACTGCAAATTAAATAGAACTTCTTTTACAGGGAGGAAACCAGAATGTGCCAGGGACTTGTACTGGTAGTAACTATCAGCTCATGATTTCCTGAATGGTGTATTTGACTTCACATGAGATGACTCCTCATGTCACCGGTAATGTATTGGAAGTGGAATTGAGACAAGCACTGACTAAAACTGCATGTCTTCAATGATCATGTTTAAACAGGAACCTCAGCATTTGTTGAAACAGCTTTCTTAACAAAAACTTCTGTAATTTATTATTGTCTTTGTGGATCAATTGAAATAAAATATGAGTTATGCTACAAGAAGTTTGTGTGTTCTGAAGGTTTCTTTTTGAGGCACTTCCTTTGTTTTGTGGATGTAAACCCTTCGTGCTGCCACACAGAAATGTTCCTTTACTATGTGCAAGCTTTATAGGCTTAAATTTACAAATCCATCGAAAATGGCCCTCTTTAATATTTTATTCTTAATGTCTGGGTTTTCTGAAGTATTTTATAATGAAAAAGCACAGCTGACTCCTAACTTATTTCATTAGAGTGGATGTTATTGCATGTTTTCTATGAAAGGATTGTCTCAATCTGTAAAGAATAGGTTGTCAAGAATCCCATTGCTTGCCTATTTTAAATGACCCAAAAGGAAAATGTTGCAGTATTCCTTGTAAAGTACAATCAGTGGGAAAGTCCTTAAATAGCAAGATCAATATTGTTGAACAATTGAAAGCTTGTATGTGCTTTTCAGTTCCTTATGTCTAAGTAATTATTAAAAACATTTTCCTCAGTGGTAGGTCTTTACATGAAGTGATTAAGTGCAATATATTACTAGCCAATGCTTCCTCAGAATGCACAAGCAAGAACAGAAAATAGAATTAGAAGTAGCTGTTAGGCACTCTCCCTGCCTACACAGGAAAGAGTGTGGATTTGGGACCAAAAGTGTATGTATATATATATACATATACGCACCATACACGTGCATGGTCAGATTTAACCCTCATCAAGCCAGGAAGTGTTTCTGGTGGTTACCTTTGCTTAAACACACCAAAAGGTATTGGTGATCTCTTCTATTTGTGGCCTGCTAGGCTTACCTAAGTTTGCTTCTTTTCCTCTGGACTTACTTGTGTTTTAATAACACAAAACTACATTTGGAGGGTATGCAGAAGTATTTCTTTTCATTATATTAAACCTTTCTGACAACTAGTTTCTATTATGAGAAACAATCATTTTCCTACAAGCCTTGTGAGTTGTCCTATAGACCTTTGTCCTTTGTAGTCATGCTCAAGGATTAGGTTTTAGTCTATTTGGTCTTACATTATGTGATTGTGGTTTTATATCTGCCTTGTGCAGGATTTCTAAATATTGCTTCTCTTGGGTTCAATGCTAATTGATAATGTTCAATATAGACTGATTTCTAGATGTTAAGCCTTGTTTTCCTTAACCAGTAAGTTTGTTTGCATTTGATAGCTTGGCACGATATTTTCAGTGAGTTATCTACACTTCCAAAACTTTCTGAAGGAATCAGAAGCTATCTTAGAATTAGGATTGGAGTTTTTCTTTCTAGATTCATTTGTCATGCATTAAATGGCAATAAATTCCGTTTACTGCTCTGTCCACAAAGATCTTGTCAGAATCAAGATGTTTTGGAGTCTGCAGCCAGGGTTCTGCTTTTTTTGATGCTGAAAACAGAAAACCATGCCCTTGAAGGACCTGTCTTAAGAATGAAAATAGTACTTCTTTGAGTCATGCTCTGTGCTTAGGTGCTGACTCCTTCAGAGACTTGTCAAGATTTTTTGAGGCATTACTACTTTTCAAATTCGTGCTGTGCAGTTGGTGATAAAAAGTACTATTAAATCCTAACAACTTGGTCCTTATTCACAAATTTTTTCTAAAATGTTTCAAGCACGTCCTCATTCATTCATTCCCAGTTATTAAAAGCTTTTGGAAAGTTGTATATCAGAAACTAATTTGACTTTTGTAATGCTGCCTTCAAATTCTCAAAAGCCTTCTTTCATACTTGTTCATTTCTTGGACTTACAAATTCTTTTGTGGGCTGCCTGTTTCTGATCAATTTGAAGAGCTTTAATGTTCTTTTATCATTATACTACTTAAGCATTTCTGCTGCTTCAGTATCCTACAAATTTAAACTGGGTTATTACTTTTCAGTTTTCTTTGTTTTGGCATGACTTGGGAGTTTCTGAAAGATGCAGCTGCACTGTGGAGCACATTCTCAGTTCGGGAGTGTGAAATACATTATTTTTGTGTGTTTCATTTTGCCCATGAGACCCTCTTTTAAGCAACATTTTATCTGTTTAGCTAAACTGCACTCTTTTTAGCTAATACTAGCAGGTAGTTTTAAGTAGTTTCATTGCTTGCTACTTTCCTCTTTTTTTTTTCCTTGCTTAAAAGGAAAAAATTATCTTAAATTTCATGAAGTTCCATATAAAAATGTTTTAGGATCTACTTCTTTCCATTGCTGACAGCCAAAGTTTTGTTTTGTGTTAGTCTGTCTGATGCAGAAGATAAGCTTTTCCACATTAGTGGCTTATACAGTGTACTGACACTATGGTGTACAAGTTTCCCAAGAGAATAGCTGTATTAGTGAAATCCTAATTTTCTGCAGCTTTTAATGAAATACCCACGTGCCACTAAGTGATGGTGCTGCATGTGCAGCATTTGCTGTTTTCTCCTTATGACATATCTGATCAGAAAGGCTGATGAAGAGAGAGATAATCCATTCCAGATCTACTATTTCACACAGCATAAATGGATTAAGTTTAGTGGGTTTAGTACATCTGGAGAGAGATCAAGACTGAAATAAAGTGTACTTGGGACTCAATAGTGAACACCTAATGTTTCACCTCTCTTGTTCTTCAGGTAACTAGGCAATCTTTAAGCATTTTTTAAAAACTGAACTGGTTTAATGCAAAATCAGAACAGAAATTTTACTTTCAACTAAAGTATCAAATTATTTCATGTATTTGTAGGGCCTATGACTATACATTTGACTTTGTTATCACTCAGTTGGGGCCATTATTTTATGCTGAAGGCTGATTTTGAAGAAACATTGGTTGGAACAATGAGTCATTTGAGAGTACTTTTTTCTATGACTTCACATGAGAAGTTAACAAGAAATCTCTCCTCAATTAACTTTGGCTTGTCCCTATTCCATCTACAGGCTTTTTGAAATATAAATGCCTCAGTTCAGGCATCATTCACCTAATTAAATTTGTGATATATCATGTTAAAGTGAAGCAAAACAAAAGGATTAGTATTAGTCTAGGTATATAGAGTGTGTCTAAAAGTGTTAACTTCATTGGTATAAATTAACTCATTCACCCTAATCACTGCCTTGGGGGGACTGTGTGCTTGGTGCTATCCAGTTCACTAAGAAACCTGGTTTGTATCAATGTTGTCTCCTAAGTGGAGTTACAACATTACAATTTTCCCTTTAGTTACTCATTGGAAAAGGGAGAACTAATGAAAGAAAAACAGCCAGACTTGCCTGCAAATAGTCAAGGGCTATCTAGTTTGCTTGCAGTGTTGCAGATTTTTGTCATCTAGCCTTGTGAGAGGCTAAATGATATGAAGTAAAACCCTGTCATTTTATAAATCTTTTTTTATGTATGGATAATACAACAGGAGTCATATGAGAGTTTGGGGGGAAATAAAGGTGGAGGAAAGCTATAATACAGCTTTTAATCTGTACGTTTCTGTTTATTCTGGCTACTGATAACAAATTTTGGAATGCTGCTTTGGCTTTTCATTGGCTAAATCTGCAAGAATGTTAAATCTGTTAATCAAGACCAAAGACTGTCAGACAGAAGGGGAGATATTTACATATCTATGCTTTTATTCCATGTTCTAGCAGACAGTTGAAAGGCATATCTCCTATTTCACTTCCTTTCAGTAAGTAGTTACAGCTGATGAGACTCAATGATCAAAGGAATGAAAATTAAAAAAACCTTAAGAATGAAATGTACTGAGGGAATAAAATGCTTACCCTGTACTGTTTTCTGTACACAGGGCTACATGCAACAACATTTTGTTATGTTCTATTGTTCTATGTAAGGGCCTGGCAAGACATAAAAATGCCTTTTTTTTTTTTTTTTTTTTTTTTTTTTTTTTTTTTTTTAATTTGGGAACAATTGTTGGGACATCACCTTGAAAGTCTGGAACTCCCTAAGAGAGAGAGGAGCTTGGCAACATCAGAACTTGTGTGACTTCTACTTAGTAACACAGATATGTGATCTCTGGAGTTTGTATTACATTGTTTTTAATAATCAAAAGTCTGGATGTCGACATTAATTCACATTAGAGTTAGCTTTATGACTCTCTATGTCCTTACATTAATATATCATATCTACCGGTCTTCAGTGGGAAGGTTGGAGGCAGTAATAATGGCTGCTTGTTGTCTGAGCCAATCTTTTGAGTTGATGGTTAGTCACCTGCATCTTCCTTATTTTTCCTCATGCCTTCCCATAATGTTACAGTCATAACCAATATTCTAGAGTTAATGGAAAGTGCAAAATAGGGTGAGAATATAGGCTGAATGCACTTGTACCTAAGAAACAATGTGTGTGCATCCCCTGTATTTTGGTTTAGATCAATGTAGGCAGATGTTTCTTATGAAACTACAGTTCATGAGATGGAAAACTCCTATGTGTATGGTTGTGACATCTCAGATCTATATAATCCACTTTAAAAACCCCAAACGTTTTACTTTTGGTTTCAGGTACAACTCTTATTGGATTTTTCCACACATCAGTACTTTTGCTTACCTCAGTAAAGGTGAACTGACATTCACTGCTGCAAAGAGGACCTTTTCTGTTCAGTGAACTTTGATGTAAAGCTCAGAGATTTCCTCCTATACTTTGATAAATAAGCTCTACAGCTTTGACTCAATGCATAAATAATGAACTTTCTACTACTGAAAATATCACACTTTTTCAGATTAGTAAAGTACAGAAGCTGTCAACAATGACTTGCCATCTTCAGAATGTACTGTATGTGTTTAACGTGACACAAAGTTATTCAGTTAACAACACATTCTAATAAATGTATCTCAACTAAAATATACTTTACTAAAATCATGAGCAGGAGTAATTGGAAATAGGTAGAGGTCTAGGAAGAGCAGTGTGCATAAAAACAAGGGATGAAAAAAATGCAATGACTTCCTGCTTTTAGCACTGCCTGGGTTTGGAGGCAATAGGTCATGCAGATCTCTAGTTTATCTAGTGCGGTAGCAAGTGAGGTCATTTTATTTCCTTCTCAGTGGTATATTGCACACCAAAGCAGAGTGGTATGTGGCCTATGATTCAGTCTTTCTCCTGCTAAGAAGTTTAGAAAGTGAAAGAAAATCAATAGCAGTTCTGCAGAAAGGAAATCTCTGCAAGCTACTCAAAAAGGTTGTTAACTAATATTCTTAGGATTTTAGTAATGGATCCCATTAGGCCCATCACTTCAGGGTTTTTTCTTCTGAAGGCTAAACATAAAATACACACAGCATACTTTACTGGTACAGTAATCAGAAGGAAATAAAGTCAAGTGCAGTATACAGAAGGATCCAGTGTTTTCAGAAATAATGTGTTCTCTTCCACATACCCAGACCCAAGGAACTGTTTCAGGTCCAGTATGACACAAGATTTTTAGAGTTGCTGGTGTGCTGTGACATACCATGATTTTTTCCACGTACCCATGTGTTTCCTCAAAACTTTTGCTTCAGACCTTGCTGTTTCAATTTGCAGATAGGTTATCGCCTCTCTGTTCTTTTTTGTGTGGTATAAAAGACAAAAAAAACAAAACCCAAAGATAAAAAGAAATAAACAGAAAACAATAATAATAGTAAGAAAACCTATTCTGCTCTACATGAAATGTGAGGTTTTTATCTAGTCATACTCCTGCTATCAAGAAAAGCTGGAAAGAGAAAATAGGTATAATAAAAGAATTCATATTCATGCAATAAAAATGTTTTAACTCTATGTTGTGTTTTGATAGTAATAGTAATGTGAAAATTGTTAAAAAATATCCCAATAACTATGAGATGACATTAAGTGCCTCACAGATTCAAGCAATTTCTGCATAATGAGTACAGTTATTAGAAGGCATATCAGCCGCAGCCCTTTCAGTTGTTTTACCACATGTATTAGTTAAAGGAAACTAACTGGCAGAAATAAGTAACAGGGTGACTTTTTTATTGCTACTGGGGTGCCGTACCTCTGGTTTTTCTTCCAAACTTATGTTTCATTGCTGTATCTGGTTTGACTCACTGAATTTCATCTGTTCTCACCTGACTTGATATGAGGCCTTTCAGTGTGTCAATTTACTGTGAGTCAAAGCAGAGCGAACCTCACAAGGTATTTCTATAGGTTGGTCCTATTAAGCTCTCTGCCAGATTCCTCAGGTTGCCATGTTCTTTCACTTCTTGTGGAGCTTCCTCCCTTCAACCAATTTGTGAACGCTCAATAGATTTATTGTACTGTTCAAGTTTTGCTGTTACTGGGTCTCAGAAATGCTAAACAAAAACCCTCATCTTAGACAGCCAGAATATCAAGAGGCAACTTTTAATAAATTCTATGGGATATGTGGGTGTGATTTGACAGAATTACAAAATTAGACAAGTCAAACAAAATAAATGCAAGGTTAAAATGTGGAAAAATATCAGTTCTGCCTTGTAGCTATCTCTGTAACAGATTAATACTTAGAATTACAGAGAGTATTAAGCTGATATTTAAAAATAACAAAAAATTCTATTTTTCTTTCTTGCATGCCTTCAGGTAGCATATTTTAGTGGTGAGCAGGAAAAGAAAAATTACTGCCCTTGTCACACTTCTGCATTAAATTAGCTTATGCACTATCTACTGTGCAGTCCACAACTTTTATAAATTCCTTTCTTGAACTTCTTGTTCACTTTCTTTGGAAATTGCTGGGGAAAAGAAACGGATAAAAAAATTCATCATAAAGCCTTGAGAATTCAAGTATTTGTATTTATGCTACTAGAGCGGGGCTGATGGTTTTCCTTTTTGACAAGAATCATGACAACTGAATGCAGTTTCAGTTATCAGATGAGAGCTCTCTCTACATATTTGAATATAGGGTTCAGATATGAAATGTAAATTAAAACAGTGAATGCCCTCTGGAATATCTCATGTATCTCAAAGTGCTTCACAACGCTAGAAGTTGTGCTGCTGTTCACTTCAGGAACTGTAAGCAGAACCAACATTTATTATGTAGTTAGTACAGACCCCATGTAAATCTTGGACAGGATTTGATTTATGAGAAAGAAAATATAGATAGGGCACTACCATTGTTTAACCTTGTGGGGTTTTTTAGAAAATTGTTGCTTTTTTTTAAGTGAAGATGTTGTTCCATGTAAACTGCAGAATGATGGAAGAACTGCTCTCTCATCTCTCTCTTGCTTAAGACTTATTAAATCTAGCTTTAAATCTTCCAAAAATAAGGTATGCATGCTTAACTGGAGGTCACTAGGACCTGTAAGAGTGCTAATACAAATGGAGAGTAGGTCTTCAGTCAGTTTGACCAAAAGTCAATTAAACCATGCTTGTCTAATTCAGCAGAGACTCAAGGCCCCACTCCTCTCTACAAGCCTCAGTTATCTTTCTGAAGGTATTCATAACCTAATGTACAAAATTGTTGGAGGTTCTGTCCTCACTCTTGTCTTCTTATCTCAGTAACTCACCGCACCATTCCTGTCCTGTGCTGTGTGACAAGGTGCCCAGGTTTTTGGTTATATAAAGTTGGGTTATTTATATAATTTCTCAGAAATCCTTGTGCTGTTAACCTGAATTCACCTTTGATCTTGTTCAGCAGGGTGTCACAAGTTTCTAGCTTGACTCATTGTTTCCCATGTACTAACTTCTTTTCGCTTTATGAATTATAATCTTTATTCTTCCATGTAAGTGTTCCATCCTTTCATTATGACTTCTGCACTTTAATTGTGAATTATTTCCATTTCACCAATTTTTGGAGTTTTTTAGAGTAATTGTATTATTACTGAATCTATCTTAAGAAGGTTATTTAATATCTTCCTGATATTTTGTGTATGTTTGCGTGAGCAGAGAGAAAAAGTGCCTTGCAACTTGTAATTAGAATCTTTAAAGTAATTACAGATTGTAACTTAAATGTCTGGTTTTATTCATTAGATTTTTAGATAGTTTGTATATGTTTTATTGTCTTGATATTTGAGTACAAGTTTGACTGAGAGGGTCTTGCATAAAATTCAGTAGTGCAAAATGCTGTTGCCATTTTCTTGTGGAAAAAATAAACTAAAGCTGAATATTTCATGTATTGAAAAGAGGGGAGAAAGGAATTGTTTTTCCTTCCAAGTAAATTATTTTCAGTTGTCAAATTTCAAAGCTCTAAGTAAGAATATCATATGGATCATCTGTTTTCTTATATTCCCAGCTGCCTTTCAAATCCACTCTGGCAGAATTTCTTATGGCAGATTCTATAAATTTCATGTTTTGACATAATTTAAGATAAAGATTTTTAGGATAGGGTTTTTCAGAAGTATTCAGAACTGGATTCTTTCCAGCCTTTCTGAAGATTTTCACTGTTGATGTCAATAGAGCAAAATTTGGCCAGTGCTGAGTAGTTTGAAAATCCCTCTGCTGGTTACTAAAATAAAAATCTTTGGTATTCCTTAATCTCTTCAGGTGGCACGGTGTGTTTTCTTCAACTGGGTAATTCGGACTGGCCACACAGAAACTCCTGTAATGTAGTTCTGTACTTATATCATGAAGTCAAAAGGAAAAACTTTTTTTTATTACCCTGTAGGCACTGAAGGAAATACAGAACACATAGACATAGTTGTAGACTGTCTTTGTATTGGTTCGTGCCTTATGTATCATCAAATACATTAGAAAATATAAGTAGTCTTGCTAATAGGAACTATTTTAAAAGGCAGGAGCTTGATTCGAGGAAATTTTGTTACTTGCAAGGCAATTATTTTAAGAACCTCAGTTAGTCCTGTGTAATACTTAACTGCTTGATTGAATTTGGTGTTTCTGAAAATACAGCTCTAGAGGTAGAGTTATTATTAACAGTTCATAGCCACAGGCTGTAACACACTACAGGGCCAATCTGTAAACCGAAACAATGAGAAAAAGATTTTTAGGAAAAAAATAGTTTCATACAGAGAATGGTATGGAAGACATGGACAGTCTCAGATTTTCATGTGCATGCTTTAGCATCGTTGTGGTAGTATCACTGGGGCAAAAGAAAATCCTATTTAAACAATAAGTAATTAATTGCAATTAAAGCTAGATAGAACATAGAGTTAAAATTAACAAATCTACTTAGAAAATGATAGCTTGAGGAAGCACCATGAGATGAGTGGAACAGACTTTACAGCCATCACATACAACAATGTTGTAATTCCAGTTTTATTTTGAAACTGGAAAGCTACCTCAAAGTTGAGATTTTTGGCTTGGAATGAAGAAAAGTCTAGATACGGTTTTGTGAATGATCCCCTAAAAATGAAAGCAGAAAGCAAAGATCTTGGTGTTTTGCAGGATGTTTAGGAACCTAAAGAGTTTCATTTAGTTGCTCTGGTTTGGATTAGCACAATAAATGCAATTAACTCAATGTCTCCTAGTGTGGGAAATGTATTTCATCATTCTCTCAAAAACATTAACTGAAGGGGGGGAAAAAAAAATCAAAGCCCCTCCTAAAGAGATATTAAATATTTTTTGCAACAGCATAAGCTTAGTGGTCTGTTCCACCAACAAAGTGTGGATGCATAATGACTTACAAAATCTAAGTAAAAAATGAGAATTAGTTGATGTTTAAAATTTATCTAGAGCTGATATAAATTTGTCAAGAACAGAACAAAATACAGAACAAAATGTAGACATTTTATGAAACTGAGTCTGCATTGAAGCTAAATTAGTCTTTCTTCTTGTTTGATAATTTATATACCAAAACCAGAAACATTTCACACACCTCTCACATTTCTGGTCTATAACTAGCAAGAAGTGAGATATTCAGTACAAATCATTGGTTATCAGTGTCTTTAGATTGCTAGTTTAAGAATCTGAAACACACTTTGTTCACAATCATAATCTATTAAAATTATGTCTAAAACACAATCTGTATGATTAAGTATATTACATAACAACTCAGTAATGTTGCTCTAAAGGATCTCTTGACCTTTTCAGTGTTGTATAATTTTTCCCCCCAGAACTGTTTGCTGGTGGCTTGTCCGGAAAATAAGTTATTCATTTAGGTAATTGTTGCTAATTTAGCTGAAAGAAACAAGGGTAATGTCATCTCTGCTTGTTAGGAAAGCAGTGTACAAATTCAGCAAAACCGTCTTTGAGTATTCAAAAACAAACTGGTTGCATTGATGGGGTTGTTTCTGTCCTTGTCTAACTAGAAACAGAGCCCTTTGAGATCAGACACTCTGGGCTCCTTTTTCAGCTATGGCTCTACTGAACCCAGGGCTGGAGGTGGGGTTACTGCATTTGCCTTCTGCTTTTTGATTGTAAGGTGTTTGGAGCAGGTCTGCTTATGTAAACATGCATGCAGAAAGGATCTGCACTGTGAAAATATGCTCTATGACATTTGTAGAACAAGAGAAAGGTACGGTTCCCTCACTCAGGAGTTCATTTTCTCTTCTCTCTCTGGAGCTACAAATCTACAAATGAGCCTAAAGGGATGTCATCAGTGCAGTGTAACAAAACGTCCACTGTAATTTATATAAAATCAGTCCTCGTTGTGGTAGCAGAGAGGAACATGTTAAATAAACCTATGGGGAACACCGTTAAATTGCATTTAGACTTTTTGCTGTATGTAAATTAATCTGCTTAAACCTAATTTTGTGGGGGAGCTTGTGCCATGAAATGTAGATATATCCTAAGGGACCTGGTTCTCTACAGTGCTGGGCATTCAGTAGAAATGCAGGATGTATAGTATTAATTATTTTATCACAATGGTAATTTTGATCTTCTGCAACCTTTAAATAGCTGGAATTGTGTGTCAAGCAATAGGAGCAAATATGTCTTCTTATACTTCTATTAATAACTGATTTTACTGTATTGAGAAAATTAATTCCTTTTTGTGTTGCCCATTACCTCATTGTACCTCTGTACCTCAGCCAGACACCTTGGCTACCTGAGGACAAAAGTGTCATTTTGTTTAAAGATGTAGTTGTGCCCCATTTATTCAGGGCATCCTAATTGCCATTGTACATGGCAACAGAGATGTTTTTCCCCAAGTGATAGGTAGTAGTGGGTTTCCCTTATTCACAGCAACATGAAAGAAGCTTCCCTAAGTTCCAGACATGTTACATGTAGGCTTTTAAAACCTAATGAACTGTAACAGAAAGGTTTTTTGTCTGGTGAAGGAAATGTTTGTGTATCAAATTGAGTATATTTATATAATGCAGAGACTTTGCCTTGTTCAGTTTAAACACTTAAATGACAGGTTGGTCTGAAAAAATGAAAACCTAAAACAAAACAAGCAACAAAACATTGAACCACACTACAGAAAAGCAAAATCACTGCATTGTATTATCAAAAAAGGAGACCCTCCTCACCAAATTACTCTAAATTATTATGAAATTACTTTGTGAAATCTAGGTTTCATTTTTTTCAGTTTCGAAAATGTCACACAAAGCAAGGGAACAAGGGAAGAAAATTATCCAGAGGGTTGCATGAAGGTTTCCACGAGGATGTGTAGGGCCCAAATCCACTGTTAAAACAACTAAACTTAATACTCAGCACTGAGGTAATGTGGAGTTGGTAAGATGAGAGTGGAGAAAAAAATACCAACTTTCTCCTTGCCTTTATTTTGTAACTCAAAAAACTGATAGCTGAGACATTTCCTAAATAGTTTCTAGATAATAACCATATCAATCTCATTTTATAATTACTGCAGATTTATGCCAGAGCCTGGTGATTCTTTTCTTGTTGAGACAGGCAGCCCGCACACTGTTTTGTACTCATCTAATCTTTCACCATACTGGGGAAAAGCACACAGGTATGTTTTGCTCTCAGAATAATTGTTGAAGAGGTTTCAAAATCATTAGGGTATAATCTTTCACCATTGGTGTTCAGAACTGAACAAGCTTACTCTCTTACTTATTCTTTTCTACATATACAGCATCTAGCGAGGAAATGGAAAGAACACCACTGACCTTTCCTTCTTGTTCCAGTATGAGGACAGGTGATTTATTGCTACCATACTGTAACACTTCAGATAATTTTCAGCTGATACTGAAACACAGAGACAAAAATAACTGCATTTAAAGGGTCATAAAATCATACCTTCAATGCCTTTTGTTACTAGAAAATAGGTCCATTTGTGCTGTTTTTAACAATACTTTTGATCTTTTTGGTAACTATCTTGTTGGCTTGGTGATAAATTATGACTCTATTTTAAAACTAACACCTGGACCCATTTGCTGTTAGAACACCTAGATGACGAACAAAAGTCTTAATGAACCCTTAATTGAGTGGACCATGCCTGATCCACATTTGTGTTCCTGGTGATCGATCATTCTGATTTAGCAGCTCCTACAGTTGCATTCAAATTCAGGGTACCAGAGGCCCTTTTTAAGAATTCTGCCAATTCAGTTAAGCTCTCCAAACTTCTTATACCTTTCCCACATTCCTAATTTAAGTTGGCAGTGCTTGTGAATGGTATCAGGTTGTCAGCGCCAGAAAAAAATAACTGTTCCTTTTGTTCCCAGAACTAGTACAGTGTGAGCTTTCTCATCTGATGGCACAGGTTGACTGGGATGATGATGAGAGAAATATTCCCATCCTTCATCTAAAGCAAGAGTCACGAAGGACAACTGATTTTGTAACTTAGCACTAGACTTAACAGAGAAATTGCTGCTGAATCCTATGTATACCAGTTTATGCTAATAAACTCATTTTTTTTCCTTGTTCTGGGGGGACAGTGCACACTAACTAAATCCCTTCTATCACAGAGCAAAGGTCAATACAACACTCACCTTGCTTTCTTATATGCAGATAAATCTTGACCCTGTGCTCCTTAGAGGAGGTAGAAACACCTCCTCTAGGGAGGACATGCTGCCTCTAGGGAGTATCTTTCTGTAGTCATGTGCTTTTTTATGAACCAAGTGATCTATTTTATATATTTATTAAAAATATGCAACATATACCACAGTTAAATCTGGACTACTTTATTCAACAGTTACTGAGCAATTAATTTATCATCGAATCATCTTCATATTAATGTCATCAAGACGAAAAAAGTACATTCCGAAGTTCTTGCTGTTAGAGCAATCAAATTCCAAAAATCTATTATCAGGATTTACTTGTCTTACTGTCATGGCTTAACCTCAGCTGGCAACTAGGTACCACATAGCCCCTCACTCACCTCCCCCCAGCTCCAGTGAACTTTGTGGGTTGAGATATGAACAGTTTGATAATTGTTAAAAAATATTGCCATAATAATAATATTAAAAGGAGAGAGAGAGAGGAGAAGCAATAAAACTCAGAAGAAACAACTGATCCACAGTGAAGTGCTCGCCACTCACTGAGTTATGCCCATCCTGTCTCTGAGCAGTGATCAGCAGCCCCCAGCCAACCAGGTGGCCTTTGCTAAATGTGTGTCACAGTGTTTGAAGGTCCCACCACTCATTGCTCTCAGTGTAGTCTTTAATAGTCTATTGTATTGTTCAATCTTCCCAGAGTCTAGTTCATCATATGGGATGTGATATATCCACTCAATGCTGTGCTCTTTGGCCCAAGTGTTTATAAAGTTGTTTCAGAAATGAGTCCCATTTTCTGACTCAGTTCTCTCTGTGGCACCATGTCTCCACAAGACTTGCTTTTCAAGGCCCAGGATAGTGTTCCAAGCAGTTGCATGGTACACAGGATACTTTTCCAGCCATCTGGTGGTTGGTTCCACCATTGTCAGCACCTGTGCTTGCCTTGGCAGGTTTGCAGGGCTGTGATGTAATTGATCAGCCAGGCCTCCCCATAATTATATTTTAACCATTGTAGTCCAGACGAGAGGGACTTCAACCGAACCATTGTAGTCCATACGAGAGAGACTTCAACCACTTGGCTTGCTTAGCTGCATGTTTCATATTCATGGATAACCTGTGTGATAGTGTTCTTGGTTAAGTGTACCTCTTGATCATGAACCCATTTGTATGTTACATCTCTTGATGGTCCAAGGTGTCGTGGATCCACTGAGCTAGAAACAATTTACCCTTATGTTGTCAGTCTGAAACCCTCTGAGCTAATTCAGTTTTAGCAACCTGATCTACATGTTGATTATTCTGGTGTTCTTCAGTGGCCCAACTCTTCAGCATCTATCTGCATTATATACCTTCATAACCAGGTATTCCATCTGGACAGTAAGATCTTGTCACAATATAGTAGTCCAGATAGGTTTACCTCTGCACTGCCAGTTTGCCTGTTTCCATTGCTGCAACCACTCACACAGGGCATTTGCCACCACCCATGGATCAGTATAGAGGTAAAGTATTAGCCATTTTTCTTGTTCAGCAATATCTGAAGCCAGTTGGATGGGTTTCAGCTCTGCAAACTGACTTACCTTTTCCTTCAACAGTTTCCACAAATTGTCATAAGGGGCTTCATACACTCATCTTCCATCTCTGATGTTTTCCTACAGCAGGACCCATCATTAAACAAGGCATACTGCTTCTCACTTTCCAGTTTGTATACTGAGTATGACATTCTTTGGTGTGGAATATCCCTTTGGCCAATTCAAGTCAGCTGTCCTGGCCATGCTCCCTCTGAGCTCCCTGTGCACCTGACCTGCCCACTGACAGAGCATGGAAAACCGGCAAGACCTTGAATCAAAGTATTCAGTACTTACCAACAAAATGTCAGTGTGTTATCAACATTATTCTCACACTGAATTCAAAACACAGCCCTGTACCAGCTACTGAGAAGAAAATGAACTCTATCTCAGCTGAAAACAGGACACTTATCTAGAAGAGGGAGTCATTTTGGCAACTGCTGCTGATACAATTACTCTGATTCAGATATAAACCATTGCTAGTCCCCATAAGTAAACACGTTTCCTGCACCTGCTCACATGGAACACGTTCTCTGTATAGCTTCTCCTTCGCTGCAAGTACCCTTCTGTGCCCCTCCATCTCCCTTTCCAGAGCTGTCCCTGGGTTGTCTCCCCTAGTCCTGGCCTTTTAACAGGGTTCTTCACCTCCATCAACATCTTCTCTAGAAAGTCTCCAGCAGAGAAGGGAAGATGAATGGCAGATTAAGTTAAATTCTTTTATCTCCGAAATGTTAGTTTCATGCCCATGCCAGATCTTCTTCCTGCTACCCACTTTCATTTCTCCTCTCCACCTGGTCAGACAGGGAAATCCACAATCTTGTTGCTCAAGGTACAGAACACTTTGAAAATAAGCAGTGTAGTATAGACCCATACATATTTTTAAAAACATGTACCTAGTGCACTATTTACAAGCCAGTTGTAAATTGTTTCATTGTTTACTGATTCAATTGTGTATTTTTAACATAGGCTCACTCAACAAAGGAATGTTCCTATTTAAGTCCTTGGCAAGGTGAACCATATATTGCAAAATCACTTTTGTTAACATTAGAAAATGATTTTTACTATTACTTGTGGACTTTAGATCAGAAATCCTCAGTGTATGTGTTCCCCAATGACTGCTATGGGATTAGGCCCTGATGTTTCAGCAGAAGAGTGCTCTCTAGCCAGTTGCCGGACCGGCACACTCCCTGCAGCACCTGCACTAAGTTTCCTGATAAGGCTGCTCCATTCGGCACCTGAAGGAATGTAGAGTAGATCAGCAGCAAGTTGACAGTACAGTGGCTCCACTGTTTCCCCAGTTAAGCTGTAACTGATATATAAACAGGAAAAAAGCTGAGTTTTTGTTTGTAACAAGCAGTGCATAGAGTTGGAGTGGATTAGATTTGTATTTTGAAAAGAGCACATTTCAGTGGCTTTCAAATACTTGGATTTGGTTCAGATCTTGCAACAATGGAAAAAGTTTGCAAATCTGAACCCAAGCAACCTTAACATTATTAGATTATTTTTCCTCTATAACAGGCAATTCTTCTCACACATAAGACCAAATTAATAGCCTCTCCCTTTTTTAAATGCAGGAAACAATTATAATCATTCTTTCAAAAGTCATGGGGGTTTTTTCTGGCTTTTTCTTTTGTTTGTTTGTTCTGAGTATAGATTGAAATTATTTGTCATATATTAACACTTAAATGACCAGCTATGATCCAAGCCACATTCTGCTGAATTCTGCACACACTTTTTGGGCTCAGACAGTCTGCATTTTGGTAAGCTATTAAAAAAAAAATAATAACAGCAGGAGAGAAGTACTTTTCTTACCCAAATCAGGTCACAGGGATAAATAATTTGGCCAATAAGATTCAGAGGAACTGAATCATTATCTGTACTGGCTACTGCTCCTTACACTTCCTGTTATACCATGGATCTTCATCAAATGTTATGGGTCATAGACCAGAACCTGGAAGGGTAATTGGTATCTATGGTTCCCTTAATTTAGACAATTGGCTGATCAAGATAGATATTACTAGGAAGACTGGATTATTCCTGAAGGTTATTTTTCTCAGATATCCCATATACTTCTAACTGAATCGTTGTCAAGAAATCAGAACAGAGTAAGGGCCAGAATGGGCCTGGGTGACTGATTTTACAGCTTTTGGATCGTGTGGCCCTGTTAGCAGGTTGTGTGCCATGTAATGTTCATTTCTCAGCAGTGCTAGAGAATATGCAGAACAGACTGAGACATTGTATTTCCATGGCAAAAAAAGAGCTCATAAGAGCTTTTGTAGAATTACAGTCTATTAATTGTTTTTTTTCCCCATTCCAATATCTTAAAAAGAGATAAGCTCTTTCTGAAAAGCTTTCAAAGGTCTTCTGCTTCAGCTCTCCAGAGAGACAAACAACAGAGCACTGGGGCAGTGTCACTGTGAATAGACCTTATCATCCAGTGATTTGAAGAGTTTTCCTGAGTAAAGATGTTTTTCTGAATCAAGTCCTGTGATAATGCAGCCCCTTTGCAGCCACTTTTACTATGATATATGAGTAGTTTTGGAGTCTTGAGTCTCCTCTGTGATAGGGTTACCCAGCTATGGCAGCAAGGGAATCAGACTAGAATCTCTGAAGTCACAGATTATAAAAACATTCCTCACCTTGTTAATGTTTACTAATGGTGTGGATGCCTTTTTGCTTTTTTTCCCCTGGGTGGGAGGCAGGTGGGGAGCGGAGTAGGCAGGGGGTTTGTTTTACTTAAGTTTCTAGGTATCCTTATCTATCAGACTTTCTCTTAGAATTAAAATCACAATTTGGGTTAAATTTGTATCTTGTTTGTTCCTAGTACTGAAGTATTATTTGTCACGTTTTGCAACGATTTAATTATTACCCTTTCACACAAGGTGAAGGAAGACAACAGAGCATGCAGTTTTCAAAATGTTATTCCCAAGATTTTTCAAGAGCCAGCCTCTGACCCATGCTGTGTCTTAACCTTGACAGGATGCACTCTTGTGTGGGTGAACCTATAAAAGAGTCCCACTGTGACATGATCTCAAGGTCAGCAGTGTTGTGGTCTCAGAACACCCAGCTCTGGATAAATTACAGCATTACAAACCTTTCATGTGGCATATACATCACTGCTGCAACAATGGGCTCACAGTGACACTAGCAGTGGAGGAGATAACCATAAATGTGATATGGCATGTGTGCTACATGGCCTTAATGGTGACACCAGTAACCACCAGGGAGGCTGGTGGGAGTCTCAGGGTTCTTTTAAACAGGTTAATGAGGGAAGGGAGATACTACCATTGAAACAGAATTTCAGAATAACTCCTATCAGATTACTCATAGTTCTCTTACTGAGGGTGTGGGGGTGTGATTGAAATGTTTCTCCAAGACCAGATATGTTCTGCTGCATTATTCATGGAAACAAACTCACTTTAGCCAGAAAGACATGTAGGAGGAAAACTTGGTTCAGTTGTTCGCAGCCTGAGACTACCTTAATTTCTAACACAGCCAGCATGGCTGTTGAGGTAGTGGTGAAACTGTGCTGTTCACTGGGCAGGCACCTCTGCCAAGTCACTCACATGGGTGTCAGCAGGGCAATGCTCAAGTGGTCTTCATTTGTGGAAAAGGTGAAATTAAAAAAAAAAAAACAAACCAAACCCATTACTTCAGAACAAAGTGGAACATGGTCAGCTATGTACCAATTATTTTAATTTCTGATACTTGCCGTGTGCACATACCAATGAAATCCAGGTTTCCTCAGTTTTATAGATGTGCTGTCTTTTTGAGTAGCTCAGAGATGGGAATTGCAAGGGCAGATTCAGCTCAGAACTCTGGCTGATTTATGTCTTGTCCTGAGATGCCATCAGTTTACAGACCAGGACCACAGCTTCCTCTGCTTGAGTCCTTTCTGGAAGATGGTCTTGGACAAATTCGAGATAAGGCCAATTTGAAAGTGCAAAAGCTCTGGAAAGGTGTTTTCATATATTTCCATTTCTAAGCCAACAGGAGCTTGACTAGAGGAGCCCTGTGAAGAAGATGGGGTACATTCAGCAAGTATGGTCTCTATGTTACTAGATACATCTAGGCATTGCTAGGAAGAAAAAAATTGTCTTTGGATTTATTTGTTGTACTTTACTTGTCTTGTTTATTTATTTGCACTTCATTTTCCCAGTCTAAGCAAAAGAAGGAATTTCTGCTTTTTCATTCATGTTATTTAAAGTAACAGCATCCTCAGACATCCATCTTCAAAATGCAATATTTATTAATTTAAAAAGAAGTGCTTTAAAAATTAAATGGAAATTATTAGACCTATTTTTATTTTACTTGGGGGTTTAAATATTAGACAAAGTTAGTCTTAGTAATATTCTTTAGACAATGAAACTCCAGCAAATATCTCTTTATATTATGTACTGTTACCCTAAGACTCAATGATGTGACAGTCAATAGATACACATATCTACATCCACTTTTCCTGTAGTTAAATAAACTTTTAAAGCAAATGCTCCATTAGCTCCCGATCATCAATCTTAATGTAATAATGGGGCTGTTTAAAGCCAGATAGGCTTCTCCCCCCGGCCCCATTCTATTAAAATATTTACATTGTAATAACTCAGTAAGGTTGGTGGGGGGTTTTTTGGGTTGGTGGCTTTTTTTTAAAAAAAAAAAAAAAAAAGAAGGCCTGTAAGTGGGTGAAAGTATTTTAAAGCAGGGTGAGACTGAAGGAACGTGACATGTTATTGAATTAAGGGCCTTAGAAGGTGAGGGCTGTGCAGTCATAAATTTCAGGAATGCGGATGTAACTCTCTGAAAGTGTATATGAAGTTGACAGAGTTTGACAGCTACCATCTGTGAACAATAATGTATAGAGCAGCATGGCTACATGATGCAGACTGGAATGTACCTATCAGGCTCTGAGGGCTCTAACAATTTACTACTCATTATCAGCGACCGTGGTCATGATTAGCTGCAGGGGTTGGAATGAAACTTGGAAATTATGAGAACAAAGTTCCCCTTGTTAAAGCAGAATAATTAGTTTAATGCATATGAGGAGAAAATAAGCATGAGATTTCCTTCTTTTTCCTGCTCATGAAAACTAAAAAAAATGCAGTGAAAATGGATAGACTGTTACCTCTTTCTGCATCACTTGAAATATGAGAAATAGCTATTTTGTATTCATTCCCTTACTATTCCAGGACTTTCCACAACTCTACAGTCTTTGCAGCATAGAATGGCAGAGATATAATTATGTGATAACTGTGTTAATACTACATTTGTTTATCAAAGCTGATTTCTTGTGGTCTGTGCTTTTCTGTGTTCCATCAGAGCATAGCTTTTTGGTGAAAATATACCTTTGAACCATAGCATCTAGCAAGTAAAATCTCTATTAAAAAAAAAAAAAAAAAAAAAAAAGGTTCTTTGCTGTTTTCTCAGCACTGTGCAATGCAACAAATCTGTGTTTCCCCACAGTTTTATATTTTTCTTGGTAAGCACATAATGTACAGTGCAGCTGGAACTACAGAGAAATATTGTAAATTCTCACTTAAGGTTGCTCAAGTACATTGTCTGCTGAAACTGAGAGCCAGCTTATTGCGTAGTATAAATAGACATGGGTCAGTCCAACTTGAAATTGTTTACATAAGCTGAAAATCTGTCACAGGAAAACAAGGAAATGATCAGATAAGAAACAGAAAACATACCATCTCCATAATGCATATGCCAATGCCCACAACAATAGATATATTCCCATTTTTTTCCTGCAAACATTTGCTTTTCTTACAAAAATGGCTTCAATCCTGGTCTACACACATTAGTCAATAGTGAACTCCAACAGCAGTTTAATCTTGAACAACAAGGTGCCAAGATTTCTAGGAAGGGCATTTGACTTTGAAAAATATCCAGCAAAAACCACGCATAGAAAGAAACAGCAGGAAGTCTATTGAGCAAGAACAATATCATCCATCCTCTTTTAATTGAAAGAGAAAGGTTAAGCTTGGTTTAAAAAGAATGTGTGAGCAGACAAGAAAAGTATAGTAAGCAATTTCTGTGATAGATGGTTTAAATTTAGTTGTTTCTGCCTGGTGTGGGGGTTGTGAGGTTGGACTGTGTGACCTTGTTGGGTCCCTTTAACTGCTATTTTAACAGGAAGATGAGGTTATTTCTAGATTGGAAAAGTTGTGGGGTTTTTTATTATCTTCTTTAGAAAAACGTACACCAGCGAGGTTATCAATAGAAAGCCATTAATATAGATGTGTTGCATCCCTGTAAAGTGACTGACTTAAAGATGACAGGACTTAAAGGTGTCTGTCACAGTCACAGACGTGCATCTTATCTCATGGATAAACTAACCTACTCCAAGTTCTGATTTGGCACCTTTCTAATATCCAGGGTAGCTTGGTATGTTTGTTTCTCCATTGAAATGACTGCAGGCTGAAAATGCTGTTGCAATGGCAAACAGCTGGAACAAGTGGGATAAAGTGAGATTCTTCGATTTTGTTCCCCAATTTGATGGGAAATTTTACTTATGCCAGTCAACACATACCTAGCCTGACTAGGAGATCCAGATATTTTTCTGATCAGATTGTTTTCAGCTAAATAAAGTGGAAAGAAATCAATTTAACATTTGCCTCCTCATGTTTTAATTTTTTTTCTTTCAACAATCTGTATCTCAAAAATGGAAGAAAGATCTGTAGGTTAGATTTTTAGTGAAAGCAGTTTATTTTTCCATGGAATATACCCCACTTTTTTCCAACTAGTTCTAACTGGCTGTGTATAAATATGCAGTTCCTGAACTGAATTAGCATGCAGATGCCTGTTACTGGTGAGGGAAAGGGCAAGGAGTGTAATGATTCAGTGTTGTAGTGAGTTATGTTAATAGTGATAAACTTGAGTTGTATGTTGTATAATGGTCAGGTAAGTGATAGCCACTGGACTGACAAAGCATGGACACAGAAAGCTGCTGCTTCTGGTGTGTCTGTTTGTGCCTTACTTTCTTGTTCAAAGCCTGCCTAGGTGCCTGTAAACCCTAAATAATGTCATCAACTTCATTTCTCCCCTTACACTAGGCTTCTCTATTGCTTTGCCCTATTTGTACAGCACCTACCATAGTGCAAATAATAGTCTTAATGATGATTGTTTAAAAATAAGTTGATAAAGAGACAGGAGAAATTAACCAGACTTTCTGGTCAGTACTTACTGGGCTGGATTTGAGACATTTTAAAGACAGTTTTACTATTTCTGGTCTTGTTGTCTCTAAGCCCACAGAGACACAAACGGCCAAATACCCAGTAATAAGTACTAGTCAGGGATATAGATGAGTCTTTGTGTTCTGAAAACTTCCATCCCTGCAGATCTTTTCTAACAGGTCCTGTTCTCTTGGTGTTATAGTTAAAATGGATATGCAAAACAACACCCCTGCTGACTGTCTGTGATAACATTTGATGTTGAATGCAGCGAGTTTTGTCCCTAGCCTGCTCAGATTTCATTGGGTGAGGGAGAGCATTGTTAATTAGGCATCATTATCATTAGCATCTACTGCCTGTAAAACAGAAAACATGCATACACAACATGATGGACAGACACAGACAAGAGCAGAAGCCAGCAAATATAAAATTGTCCTGAGGAAGTCTATATGGATGCTACAGGCACATGGTGCTGTGAAAAGCCCTTTCTACCTGCTATATTTTTGATGCTACTGCTATCTGTAGTAGCAAGATAAAAGCTTGTTGAGGATTACCACACTATTTTGTGTCCTTTATTTTGTTGTGTGGACATTTCCAAAGGCATTGAAGCCTTTGAGGCTATAGCAGCCTGTAAAAGAGAACCATTTTCTAAGCCTGACTGCTTAATGCAGACAATCTACTGCATTCTTTCAAAGCAGTAAAGAAAATAGCAATGGGACTGAAATTGCCTGTAATTTTCCTCCTAGCATTTTGTAACTGGAGTATTACTGTCTTATTTTACCTCACTCTTCTATGTGGGGGTAATTTCTGAGGCTATGGGATCACATTTCCCTAAAAAGTCTTTCTTTATATGATCTAAAACGTCAGTATTACATCAAAGTTGGTAAAGAAGCTACCAAACACTTTAATACTAAGTTACAAGTATTTCTTATCTCTACCAATGTTTGTTCCTCATTCCAACAAGCCAGTAGAGCAGTGGGTCTGGGCAGTCTGATCTCATTCTCTACTTTTCCTGCTTGCTAATTTTAAAACCTGTCAGCCAGGAATTTGTCTTGCAAGTTCCCCCAGCTCCTAGATCTCCTTTGCATTCAAGCTGTCTAGTAGTGATTAACCAACTTATAAACACAGTAGGAATTACTACCAAAAATGGCTCTAACCTAAAAGATGGTAATCTCAAAGGGTTTGGGGGCTACTTCATGCCCTGCAAGTTCAACCTCAGCAGCTTCCAGAGTTAACACATTAATTTCTGTGATGTGGTTTTGGGACATTTTGAAGTTGTTGGGATTTTTAACCTGTTCTATGGCTTTTGCTTAAGCAATAAATTTCTGAAGATATTTTCAAAATATGCAACATTGGTCCAACTCAGGAACTGGTTTTTTTGATTGTCATTTGTTTTCATTATTCCATGCTTTTCTTTGCCTCTGTATTTCAAAGACACTAAGCTGTGTATATCAGAGGACGAAAAGTAAGTTCTAAAAGATCAGCTGCCTTGTTGTTGCCTGCCCTTGCAAAAGCTTACTTTTAGTTTGATTGAGTATAATCTTGCTTTCCACTGAGCACAGCTTTTAAAAATATTTTTATGTCCGTTCAAGACCTGATATAAACCTTAAACTTTGTGCAGGGTTCTAGTATATGCACTGATCTTTGGAAAAAAATGTACAAATACTTTTTATTCTGTGTAATTTTTTTCTTATTTGACTCAGTAATTTCTAACGTGGCATTTCTCAGGTTTCAGGTACCAGGCAGACTTTAAGATACAAGTGTTGTGGTGCCTGTGAGTTTAATGACTATTGAAATCCCTGGGTCCCCAGAAAATGGCTTCAAGAGTAAAACCTGATGCTGTACTTTTAATAAGAAATCTGATACTGAATAACAAAGTATCTGCCCACAAAATGGGCTGGAGCAGCATTAAGCATTTCTGGCAGACTGAGCAGCATTAGCAGAAAGCCTGGGGTGCAGGACACATGCAGGCATGTTGCCCTGTCCCCATATCCTGGCTACTGGCTCTCTGCATATCAATTAAGAGGTAATTGAACTTGACCTTCACTCCCTCTCTGAGCGTTTCAGTGATCTGGATCATTGTCAGTCTCTCTCCCCCACAGTTCACAAAAGCAAAGCTGGGATGAGGAGAGAAAAAGAACACCACAAAATCCACGCACTTGCTCATGACCCTAACAAATTCCCCCCCACCCCCCACCTCCAACCTCAAAGTGGTTATTATTATGCTGTGCTGCTGCTGAATTTGCAATTTTTGAGCCCCAGTTAAGACCACAGAGCTTACCTGTGACTGTAATAGAGAACAGGATCGGTCCGTGAAGCTGTCATGTCTTTGGACTACCTCTTCTTTCACCTAGCATAAGAGGGCTCCAGGGGAGGTCTGGACAGTTGCCACAGTGCATATGACTCATTATAATAATAAAGGTTGACTCGGGCTTGCCTCCAGTCTGTGCTCTAAGGAGAGATAGGAGGTTACATTCATCAACAGGACAGCAGCCTCTACCTTTCAAGCTAGAAGTATGACTGAATCATTGGTTTGCCTCTGCTCATATGGGACATGGCATTCTAGCAACAGTGATTGTTGCTAAAGAAACCTTTTACTTGAGAAACCTTTTATATTTCAAGAGCAAGTCTGTTCATGTTAATTATTCTCCCAGCTGGAATGGAAGTATACAGCTCTTAAAGTCCTCTTACAATTCAGAATTAATAAATACCAGTGAAGACTTCAGTATTTCAAGAAATAAGTACAGTTTCTCCTTTTTTTCCTCTTTTTCTTTTTTTTCTTTTCTTCTTTTTTCTTCCTCCCTGAATATTTAGTGCTCTAAAGGATTAGATGAAAATAAAAAAAAAGCTCTTTTGGAAGCAGACTAGAGCAAATGCCTCATTCCTTCAGCTGAATATTACAGTAGTGGATGACGCAGAGAGGCACTTTCTTGCTTGTTCTTTCTCTCTCTGGCCCTCTGAAGCTTGTTTCTTGTCTGTTCTATTACTCTTTGAGAGAAGAGGAGGGAATGCCCTGTCTCAATAGAAATATCTAGTCCAGAGGCTGGAGGAGATTCCTCAAGGGAGCAAGATACTCCTTTGAATCATCTCAGGCTGAGGAGAGGATTGAACGTAGGTCTTCTGCTTTCTAGATGAACACTTCACCCTCTCAGCTGTCATGGGCAGTCATAGGCAGTCTCCATCATTCTGCCCTTTGAAAAGAAAAAAAGTGAGCTGAAGATCTACACTCAAAGAATTGACCTGTGTCTTAGTAAAGCTGGGTCTAAGAAACTTCACAGCATCAGTGTTAATACAACCAAGATCATCGCGAGACCGTTTGGACAAAAGAAATGAACTGGCCTTGTATAAAAGCATTATCCTTCCTAATAGCTCTGGCTGGTAGCAAAGTCCTTGTGAAGCTCCACTAGGTCACAGAAAATCCTATGGAGATCCTCCTGGAGCTGTTTTGGCCATCCCCAGGAGAGGATGACTCCCACAGACAACAGGGCAGGCAAAGCCTCTAGGCCTTTTGCCTCAGCCTGGATTTAGGAATTGGTGGGTGGCTCTGCCACCTTGACAAATTGATAAACCCCTCCTAGGGACTCATGGTACTTCGCTCCCAGGAAGCTCCCCTGGCTTTCATCCTTTGCCAACACAACCTGGCCTTGCTTGCATTTCAAAATCACCTGCGTATTTTTTTTGCAAGCCACTATTTTACTAAGAATGCATCACACCTTGACAGTGCTTTTCATCAACCCACCTTTGTGTACTTGATGGTAATGTGAAAGGTTATTGCCTTGTTCCAGAGATGGTGAAAATGGAGAACCAGCCAATTCAGTTTGCTTTTGATATAACTCAGAACTGTAATACAGCATTGCAGATAACATCTAGGTAAATGTTTCAATATTTATGGTCTTTTGGAGAGGGCTAACTACATATTTCATAGCTAGGTGAACAGCAGATCATGTTTTAGAAATGTGCGCTCTCTGGCCACAATTCTTACACCCCATAATATCTATCAGCAGTCTTGGAGGATGGGAAGGGAGATGAAAGAAGCTTCTTGAAGCATCCTGGGCTTTATTGAAAACAATAAAGTGCTATCTTGCTTTTCCTGCAATTAGGAAATCACCTACACCTACCTTCCCCCCCTAGTATTATTTTTGTGTACAGCATGTTTCCTCTTGTTAAAGTTGATTCAATACTGAGGATTTTAAGAAGCAAGTATGTAGAAAGGCATTAGCAGGAGGCCTAAGAGGCCTTCTGGAGCAATGGTGCTGATCCAAGAACTCATATGGTTCTTGTGTCAGTGGTCTTGTTTGGGGTTACTTACACAGTCACAGTAATCTTACTCTGGTACTCTCAAAAAGCCAGCATGTACCACAAACTCTTAGCCCACTAGTACTTGATACAGCACATATTGCTTCCATTTGTCTTCTTGAAAGATGCTATATAACTTTACCTGAAGTTTGTCTTCTCTGTGGGCTGAGGTATGTCGGAGCCTGGAGGAGCTTGCATTACTTGTGACTACATCGTGTGCCATTTTTGTCTGCTCTTTCTTCACAAGGGGCTGCAAGGCAGGACATGTCAGCCAAGTCTGGCAGGCAAACAAAAGCCATTTGGAGACTATAAGAAAAAAACCTGCTCCATGGTTTGGAAGCTCTTGCTGGATTGCAGAGTGAATCAGTGTGTCCCTTACTGTTTCACAACAGCTCTGCTCCTAAGAGAACAGCCTTGCAGTAAGGACAAAAACAAGCCTTGTGGTGTATGGGTTTTCATCTTGTAATAACAGCTTCATTTTCTAGACATGAAGTACATGTCCTCCAGTAATATGCGATGAAATGTAAATTGTACATGTTCTGTATCCAGCCTCATCACCTGTGCTGGCAGCCTCTCCTGGGGAGACTCAACAGCCCTGCACACCTGTCATGCTTATACGTCCTCATATGTCCCCCAACAAACATGCTTGAAGACACAAGTTTCACCTACAAACCACTGGCAGTTTCTTATGTGATGACAGACCTTTACAGCAATTAGCAGAGAAAAATATGTGAACAGATGTTGAGGGGACAAAAAACCCCACCAAATAAAACCTCTTGTGAGAGTGAACAGACTAGTCATGAAAGGCAGGGTTTCCTGACCTCAAATCCAGGCAATTATCTCAAGTATAATACCACTGCAGTATGCCAGTCTCCATACCACTGGTAAGACCATGTGAATCCAAAACTAGAGCTGTCTCTGCCTTCCTCTTGGCACTTCTGGCATGGCAGCCAGAAGTCTGGGGTGTCCCACCAGCACTGTTGGAGTATGGGGGAGGCTCTGGCTTCTTGCCCAGCAAGCCCTCAGGCATTAGGGTGGCCTGGCATAGAAGTCCATAGGAAAACTGCCAACACGGAAGCCAGACTTTTGGCTCAGGATGCCAAAAGACAGCTTGAGGCATGGGGTAAGGGTGGGCAGACAAGCCCAGACAAGCACGGGTTGAGGGCTGGGCTTAATATATGACTTTGCATGGGACAGAAAGGGAGTGATGAGAAAAGGCATCACTTGGTGTTAGGGTGGGTGACACAAAGACGGAGCAAGGGGACTGGGACATGCTTCGTCCTGACGTGTGACCAGAGACAGACCCATAATCACTGCTGTTCAAGGTGTTGGCCATCTCTTTACATCTTGGTACCTACTACTGTCAGTGGTGGCACTCAAGTTAACTTTGGGCACCTCAGATCTAGGAGGACACTCATTTTTCGAGAGACCCTGAGGCAAAGTCTGTGAATTCCAGAAACCCTGGTGATGTCAGCAAGCTTTGAATCTGGCTTTGCACTGAGGCTGGACTGAACTGAGCAAAAGAGAAAGGTTTCTTTCCTTTTCTGCTCATGGCAACAGCTAATCTGTTTTCTGATGCAGATGAATCGTGATCGTATTTCCTTCTGCTGCTTGGATTGCAGGAGTCCATGGCTGCTGGCAGAGCCAGGCGGTGAGGCTGCTGCTCACTCTTGGTGACTGACAGAATGCCAAGGATGTAACGAATGAAGCAACTACCTAAAAAAAGTATGTTTGTATGGCTCTATTTAAGAAACCTATGCATTATGGACTGCAAAATATTATGGTGTGAATGCATTCTTCCCAGATCCCTCATTTTCTGGAGCACTACCATGAGGCGTCATATACAGCCTGCCCACAGCATCTTTCTCTCTCCCCATTGCAAGTGCAGGATGCAATTCAGTTCCTTTGCAGAATTTGCTTTCCATTCTCTACTTGTTGGATGCTTCTTTTATCATATTTGAAGGGGTTTTTTCCCTGAGAATATATTGGGCACTTTTTCAAGTGCTACTGGAGCTATAGGCCTGAAGGACAAACCTGGATGCGCATAATTTGCTTTTGCATTTTATTTAATATGAAAAGAAATTATAAATAAAATATCCTCATTTAGCAACATCTTTGCTAGCCAGAGGTCAGTATGTCCTAGTGTTAGGAAAAATTGTAAGCTAAATTGGCATAGATGAGCTTCCAGAGAGTCTTGGAAAAAAATGTTTCTTTCTGTAAATGCAACCTCTTAGTACAACTCTGAACAAAATTTTCCACTTCTGCAAATGATTTGTTGGTCAAAGAAATTGGGACATTCATTAATAAATGTTAGTTTAGAAAATACTGTATGAGTTTGATAAAATCATGCTTTATTGTAGTTTCAGCCAGTTGTTTTTTTCCCCCAGAATATTTTTACTGAGCACTGACTTTCTTTTTTCAGGAGTTTTTATTTCAGATTTAATTATAACATTGCAATCTTTCCTGGATCAGTAATAATGTAGTTTTACTGCTTGCTGAGACGACAGAAGAATGAACTGAAACTTGAGTTCTTTCATAGCTGATTCATAGACCAATAGAGAATGAATTTTTTATGTACCACTGCCTTCTGGTATTTTGAAAGAATACATATTTTGAAACAGCTGAGATTGCAATTACTGCTCAAATACAAGTGAAAAACATTCTAGTTATGTGTTAATGTTTTATTCATAGCTCTATGTAATATTAATGCAAAATACTTGCACTTCTCTGTTAGAAATCCTATTATCACTTTGTGATGTTTCAGCTATTTCAGATACCACAATATGACAGAATGTGGGATTCTAAGCCGTGAGTCAGCTGTTACCTACATCTACAGCTAAGTAGTACCGCCAGAATAACTCCTCATTTGACTGGTTCTCCTAATTATTTTTGTGCAAAACCTATTCCCTTTCACACCCATGGGAATTCAGGAAAGATGCTGACAATAACTACTGGGGAAAATTACTATTTGTAGTTAGACCTGAAGATACAGTGATTCTTTGTGTAGAATGCAGTAAAACCCCAATACGTATTAAATTTCAACACTGTCTAATTTTCCAGTAGTCAATTCTAATTGGAATTGCTCTTAAGCCTGCCTTATTACACAATTTTTTCTATATGCTCTTAGCAAGTATTCAGCATGCTTTACGGCTACCTTAATGCTGATTCCTAGTATTCTTTTCAGCAATTTGAAATAATATCGAGTCACAAGCCAGTCTTTGTCAGAATTCTTTTTCAATATTAAAAAAAAAAAAGTGTTTTACAAATACAACTGTGAAAAAGCATAAAATTTTCCCAGACTTTCTAGGTACATTTTTTTTTCTGACTTCAGACTGTGGGAATGCATTCTGTAGTTAGTAATTTTATTCCCGCACTGTGAAAATTAATGTGAACTTTTACTAATTTCAACAGTGGAACGAAACCTGTAGGAAAATACATATTGCACCAGTAGTACAGTGGTATATAACGCAACATTTTCTTACATACTCAAGGGACAAAGGGTAGTACTTTGCATTTAAATGCCCCTTCACCTTACATTTAAAGTGCAGTATTTCAGATTGACACTTACAAAGACAGTAGTTCCAATCCTTGCCAGTTAATATGTGAAGGCAGGGAAGTCCTAAAGTCAGACAGAGCTGCCCTGAAGCCATCACTCTGCACCCCGCTCCAAGCACAGGAAAATGTCTCTGATGGAAAAAGCATCGAGCTGTTGTTAGGTCAAAGCAGGAGCAATACTGAAATGAGGATAAGCCATTGTCTGTCTTGGTTGGTTAGGCTTTATTGTAGAGATTTTTATGTTTTGTAACAACAAAATGAAGCCCTATTCTACTTCCTGAATGGTGGCTTGTCTCCTGCTGAGAGCCTTGGAAGAGCCCAGTCACCTGCTGGTATGGGTAAGGCTGCTGCCAATCAGAGCCATCTGTCCTGTCTGGACAAGGGGCAATTGCTGTGCTGTATTTGCATCCCTTCTGTAGTCACCCTATAACAGTATGACTCCCTGGAAATCAGAAATCAAGGAAAACCCATGTTAAGCCAAAAGATTCAGATAGGAATTCCCTCTGTCTTTATCAAGCTGGCTTGTTCCCTGGTCCCCATACTTGCCCTTCTTAAGAAAACTTACTGCCCCAGCATGCACCCAGGAGAGTGACCTTTCTCAGAGGAATTAGTTTAAGCCCAGGTTTTCTTTCACATCTTCAGCTGTGTCCAACAAGAATTAGTAGTGATGGGTTTTATTTTGGCCAGTGTGAACAAAAAACTTCCTCTCAGTTTGTAGTTCAACCTGGTTTGAATGACAGATACTTTACAGGCAGCTGGAAAAAAATCATCCCAAGCTATGGTGCATCAGTGCATGAGACACTCAGGCACAGCCTGTCCAAGGCACTTACCTCTAGAGCTTCTAGTGAGAAGCTAGAAAAGAAGCTGTTGTCTGGTAGTATTTTTCTTTATAATTTGGTGGAGATCTCTGTGATTCATTCTGAGGAAAACATGACTAATGAATTCATACATTGATGTTTTTTAGCTTTTTCTTTTTTGGTTGTTGGTGTTTTTTTTTGTTGTTGTTGTTTTGGTTTTGTTTTGTATGTTTTCTTTTTTGTTTTTGAGAAATCAGTGAGACTGAGTTAAAGGTAAGTTGCAGTTCAGCCACAGAAACAGATCTCCAGGGTATTACAAGCAAACAAGATTATTTCTTTTCAGAGTTCCTGAATATTTTGGGGAGAAGGCAAAAGTTCTCTGTTGTAGCATAAGAAACACATGGAAATGCTTTCCTTCTCTCTGTAATTGATGTTTTTCTTTCTTCCTGGTTTTAATATGGCATTAAACCTTAAAATGTGCAATAGAATGTGGTGTGGCAGCAGCGTCCCCTCTGACTTTGCCAGCCATGTAATTACTCTGCAGCCCGTGGGTGGGGGAGGCCATGCTGGGGTGAACGGAGGGGAAAAGCTGTCGGGACCAGGGCCCCATTTCCTTCCTCGCCTGGGGACCCATTCCAGCCATACCACAGTACAGCACTCCAGGTAACACAGGGCAAATAACTCTGGGCTCTGAGCAAGAAAGCAAATATAAAAATGACCATGAAAATTGCCCAACCAGTTAAATCTGGTTCCAACTGGGAACTGAAGTTCTACCTTGAAAAACTTAAATCCAATTTGGATGGCATAGATTTACATTCCAGATGAAGAATTAATGGCTTTCACTCAATATCCTCAGCAGAGATGCCCCAGCATACCAACCTCTGTGTTTTTGGTAGATGGAATTTGTAATTCCTCTAGGAGCTGCATTCTTCTAAGTGTTACTTCTATTTTTGGACTGACTAGTTGCTTTATTTAGAAAAAAAAAAATCCAAACCAAAAACCTGTGCTCTTGTCAAGCTGTAGATGCTATATGAGTCATCTATACAATAACACTATTCTTCTTTGTTATGGTGCAGTTCGTCAACATCACAAAGGGATTTATAGAAAATAAACATAGCTGACAGAGTCTGCTCCTAAGCTTCCTGTGTTTAATCCTTATGCATGTTTAGCCAGCTGAACAGTATATTGTTGAAAAATGAATTGCTATTAAAATGTTGGGTGTTGCAGTAGCTGCAGAGAGAGTAATTTTTTTGCTAATAAAAATGAATGCCATTCCTCTGACAATTTTTGGCTGCCTATCTGTAGTCATCTGCCTGCATAATAATTGTGTGAATGCTAATGATGATTCTGAAACTTTGATGAATAAAATGTTTTTAAGACTGTTAAGACTGCCTTGTAGACAGCAATTCTTGCTCATTTAAATGCTTTAAGACATGTCATTCACAAAGTATCACCAATGGCCTTTAGTTTCAAACAAAGTGGGAATCATTTACTTCCCAGTTTTCCCTGTTACCTTTTCATTATGTGGTTTGGATATTGAATAAATGTTTTGGACCACCTGGTTATTGAGATCTCTGTAGTTGCAGGCTTTTGTTTTTCAAACTGTTACAAATTGTTAACAACAACTGCATTTGTAAAATGGCACAAGGATCCATTTCCTACTGAAAGGCAGGAGGAATGGAGTGCCTAGATCCTTTAGGCATTTTAAGTCTGCAAGATCCACTCATAAGGAAAATTCTCTGATGAGCTGCTCTTTGCACTAAGAGCTCTTCTCTCCTCCATGATCCCTCTCATGTGAGCTGGCAGCACGTAATTATCATGTCCCCTCAAAGGCACCATTTGCTGGGCTAAACAAGCCTGTCTTTCCACCTCTCTGCTTGTAAAATTGGCATTACCCCTCCTCACAGCCCCTTGCTGCACCAATTACAGCTAGGGCATGTGTGAGAAGACTCCTGCCTGGTACTCCTGGAAAGCTCTCACTCATCCCACCACTTTTCCCTGCCAGGCACCTGGCTTAACATGCCCTGCTCTCACACTTACTCCCTGTAAATTCAGGTTGTCTCTTTCCTCCACAGTTTCAAGGAATCCCTTGGCCCCAAGTCTATGACTTTTACAGAAGCAAGCTCAGAGACCTGGTTTAGCATGTAGTCTGAGATGTGATTCTCTCAGTCTTCCCATCAAAGTTTTTCCAGTATCCTGATGGGTTTGATGTTCACCCAGGTAAAAAGAGAGAAGGACTTTTTCCATGGTCCAATTGCTCATCTCAGAAACTCCAGGGCTGCAGTCCCTGCTTCAATGCAATGCACGTAAGGGACTCTTGCATTACATTTGAGTGTATAAAACACTAAGGTGGTATAAGGCAAGGTAGCAACTAAAAGGAATTGGAGTGACAGGTACATGTTGGACTTAAACAGCCTAGTTGACTTGGAGTTTCACCTTTTCTCCTGTATCTTTGCTATACACTGTGACAAGCCTATGAAGGAGTTATTAATTCCTGTATGAAGGGAATACTTTCTGTGTTGCACCATGGGCTGAATAATTGAGGATTTAAAAGAGATGCTGAATAACATCCAGATCTTCAAGTATATTTAGGTACTCTGTTCCCATGGACAAATAGAAAACAGACTGCCAGTATGACAGGAGTCAGTGTAATTGTAGGACATTATGCAATTAAAGGCTCTGATAAAATGCAAACACCTGTGGGAGGATGAGTTAAGGTTGCCCAGGCAATCTTATTTCTGGTATTTCCTATATTTTCTGCATTTGACATTGCAACCTACACATTCAATCATCATAACTTTCTATTGTAGTATGTAGGCATGACTTGAATTTGCATCTTTGTTGCTAAAGAAGTTATATGAGAAATTGGAGGTTTTCAGTATGTTTGCACTTCAGCACAAGGTTAACTCAGGCCATGATCAGTGAGCAGTTGTGCCATCCTGGCTGAACCCCTGAGCAGGGCAGGATGTGCAGCCAGGGCCTATCATCAGCAGAGCTGCAGGACCACTCACTGCATGCCCAGATAGGCCTGCTGAAATTTGAAGAGGTGATAAACACAATGCTGCTTTCCCTCTCTGTACTTTCAGGGATACAACTTCTAGGTGCTGACTCCATGAAGTTAAAGGATCTGCAGAGGTTAGACTTGCAGAATATGCAAGAATATGCATATGCAAAAAGCTCTTCATTTGCTTAGCAACTGAGAGAAGCTGTACCAACCTCAGTGCTCCTCTGCCTATGTAAGAACCATCCTATAGTTTGCCTGGCACAGCAGGACTTGTCACTGACCTTTCCTAATGCAACCCAGCTGTTAGCCCCTTGATGAACTGACTCTACTGTAACATCAGGTGAGGTTTAGAAGGGCTGATAATGGCACTTTAATGCCACAGTTTTTAGAGGGCTTAATACAGATCCTGAGGCATTCCTAAAATGGAAAACAAAAATTCTGCTATGCTCTCTCTCACACATTTTTGAATGAAGTATTAGAGCTTGTATTAATTCAAGAGGTTCTGTAATCAAGGCTTACCCCCCACATAGACACTTTTCAGATCAAACCAGCACTTTGTGTGCAGAACAACTGCTTGTACTGTGGGGGCACAAACCAGCACAAAAAAAAATACTGGCAGCAGATGGGTAGTCCTGAATGAAGAAGAAAACCTTGAGCATGACACTTCTTGGATTAGAATTTAGGAGCATTACATAAGGAGGAAATACAGAGGGAAAAAAAAAAAAAAACAAAACACAAAAAAACAAGCCTAAGAGAAGATAAAATCTGATTAAAATGCAGACTAATATAATTGCAGAACATTACTCAGGCTTTCTTGTGGAGAAAGAAAAATGTCTGCTATTGTGCTACTATAGAAACCACATAGGGTCTGTGGGTAGGTGAGGGTGCACGGAGCATGTTGTTCCCTCTCTCGCCCCTTTCTCTGCCCTGGAATGAAGATCCTATCTTGCTTGGTAAGCTTGGCCTTTGCTGGTCAGGAGATCTCTCCCAGTACAGAGAGGAGTTGTTTTCCTGTTTATGTGGTTTCTTTTAATATCTCTGTTCCCTCCTGTATTTATTTTGCTCTTGGAAGGCAATGCAAGGCTGTGTCAGAGGAGGGGTAAGCTCCAGTCTTCTTCGGCTTTTCACAGGGGTTGGTCCACTTGGCTTTATAATGTTGGGAGCGTTGGACACATGTGCTGTGCCATGAAAAGGGAGCTTTCTTGTATTTACTCTTATAAAGCCAAAGACAGAACTCACAGTGCTTTGGTAAGTAAATACTTCTCTGGAATGAGCAGACTTTGCCCTGGTTTCTGAACACTGTGTCCACAGCACTTGTTTCTCTGAAGACATGTGTTAGAATTACCAAAGCCCTAGATAGCAAAGTAAGGTTTATTCCCCGGCTGTTGATGGAAGTGTCTTTATCACATGTGTAAATTGTATACAAACATACCCTCTGTACAGTGGCACAAAATAAACTATAGGAATGTGTTCCTGAAATGTGGAAGTATGTATTCACACCAGCTCCAACCCATGACCATCCAGGCTGAGGCCTCGTCTCTGACAGCAGTCACTTCTGCCTGACTGACAGGATGACATAAGACAATTTTTATTAAAAAGACTGATGGATGAGAAAGCCTGTCCACATCACAATGGAGCTCTTTCTGGTTCATAATATTTGTTAAATTTGTACAAAAATTGAGAAGATTATTTACTGCTGCTTATGAATTCTCTGCTAGCATAAAGCACTGGAAAACGTGTCTCTTCATAGTTTATAAATGAGCACTCCTTCTTTGTACAGAGATCATTTTAATTTTTGTCCCAGTGCCTTCCTTATGACAATTGACTCAGTGACTCAAAAATGTATTTTACAAGAATATGTTTCAAATCTCAGGTTTTCCAGAAGTTCCACCTTTCAGTCTGGCTGATTGTTTTGCTTTTGGTGTTTTAAGACAGATGAAGATGTCATTCTTCAGTTATTTTAACACTTTCATCCAGTTCCTAATTAATCATCTCCTTTATAAAACCAGTTTATTGAGACATTTTCTTATTTTCATCACCCTTTCCCACATCCCCTTTTCTGTAACACCCCTTTCTGTCTTGGAGACACTGTTGCTGTATGCATTGCTACATATTAGGCCTAAGTATTTCTTTATGGAATGGTGTTAGAGTATTCTCTGTAGGCCTCTAGAAGGGATCATCAAATTTCATTACCACCAAAGTCAATCATGTCATGTATTTCCTTTCACACAATCCTCTTCCTCAGTTCTAGAAAAATTAGACTTGATTTTGTTCCTGTCACTTTTTAGAGATCTGTTCTGGTGTTTTGTTATTCCAACTGAGCTTATACCCACTTACTCTCATGCTGACATTGATTCTTAGTTTTAACTTTTTTGGCTTCCCCGTTTTCCAAATCACACTAGTGTATATTTTATTTTTCTAATTATTGAATTGTTCTTATCTCAACCCATGAGTTTTACTTTTTCTCTGATTCTCCTTCCCACCAAGGTGGGCAGGGGGGAATAAGCAAGCAGCTGTGTGGTACTTGGTTCCCAACTCTGGTTAAACCATGACAAAAACACTGATTTAATCTAGGCTGGACAACAGAATCACACATTGTACTGCAGATCTTTTCTGAAATGACTTATCTGACATTGCTGTGATTTCATGTCTCTTTTTACATAGCTCCTACTCATCTCATGATTAACTAGTGTCTCTTATCGAAGTGCTGATCTTATAGACAGTGGAAAAATTTTTGTCATTAGTGTTATCAAATTTAATTGTATTTTCATTAAACCTGTTCTAAGAGGCATGAAGTTTCTCCAATATACTATTACCACCCTTGTTTGAACTGGTGATGTCTCCCAGCTCTGTCAACAGCAGATTTCATTAGCATGCTTGTGTTCTCAATGACACCATGGTTATGAAAAAATGAAGGACAACAGGAGCATTGATGAATCACACAGAGCACTTTCCTTCAACCTGACACTTCCCATATAATACATCCCTCTGTTGTTGCCTCTTGATCCACACACACTTCTGCTTCAACAGCCATTTCCTGTCTGGACACCATCAGGTATTATTGATCCCAAATAGATTACATCTACCACATTGCCTTTCTTGAAGAAAAGGGAAACAAAGATATCCTGCTGAAGAATCACATATTTAATTTTCATCCCATTTATTCCCATATCTTTAATTATTCTTTCATTCAAAATTGGTCCAGATTATTGTAAATTATTTCCCTTCCTTTCTTTGATGCAAGTATTCCAGACTGACTTGAGTGCTACAGTAAAACGTCTTGATCCTTTCACCCTCTTCTTCACACACTTGGCTTGTCTATGCTCTGGACCAGATCATTTGTTTTTTCCCACTGCACTAATTACCCATGACTTTCTTCCCATTACTCATCTTCCTTTTGCATCTATCTTTCACATAATCATCTTTATTAAAATTGGAAGCAAAATGTTTATTGATTTTCTAAATATTGCCAGACTTCCTTCAATTTGTATGCCCTTCTCATTGCATGACAGCTCTGTTTCCTTTTCACTGATTGAGGCCACTACTTCTAGCTGACATAATTTATCTTCTGCGTTTCCTTATCCTGAAGACAAAACTTCTTAGGAGAGTGATCCTCCTCACTTCTACCTTTAAGTTTTCTATTTTTCACTGACCTTAGTTATCAATGTGCCAGGAAATCTTCTGGGAAACCCTTTCCCTTTGCTCAAGATACAATGTCAAAATCATTTCTGCTCCTCTGGGAGAAAAAAATCCAGCCTTTACTTTGTATTCAGGTTTTTGATTTCTTCAGTCTTGTTGTTTTTGTTCTAATTATACCTCTTACCCTTTTCCCTTTTGACTTTGAATACCTTTTAATGAATTTATTTTAAACTGCATCTAGGAAACGTTTTTCCCCCTCTACGACCTCAGTATGTAGTTAGTCTTACAATACACTTACTACTCACAAAGCTAAACCACCATCACCTCTGGTGTTGGTCTGGTGGCTGGCAAAGAGAGCTGCTCCTCTGGTGTACCCAGCACTGCTCAGTCCCAGGCATTGTTCATAGACTCTGCTCTCACTTTATATCTTGGAATGCAGCAACTACTGCAGGAGCAGAAATTTTTTTCATTATATTCCTGTTATCTTTTTTCCCATGTGCAAACTTACCTTCGGAGCTTATAGAAAGCTGTGCACAGGTATGTGTTGGCTGTGATGGTGACTTTGTCCAATGCCACCATCAGCCTCCCAGTTCTAACCCTGACACCCTTTTAACATTTTTTTTTGCTGTAGTTTTGAGCCAAACACTTTGAGTCTGCTTCTTTTTAAAACCCAGTAATTACTTAACTAATTTAATTTTTGTAATTGACATTCATTGTTATCTGTTGGCCTTTACTATGAAGCCTCTTTACTGAGTGCTGCAGAGTGATTTTATCCTCCTCTGTTACCTCTCTGCTAGCATGCTTTGCTTGATGTGTGGGTAGATTTTATTCCTCCATTTTGCTGCCCAGGCTCCTGCTTATGCCAGCAACTGTTTCAAATGCTTTGCATGGACTGCTCCCTGTGCCTAGGCTGGTACAGCCCTCCGTTTCCCACATGCCTTTCACGTGTAATTCTCTTCCCTTGCCATTGTCTTCAATTTCTTTAACTATTGTCATATCCATGTTTACCTCGATTTCTCCCCTCGGCCCCCGTTTCTGTGCAATACAGAGACTACCAAGCTAAGAGGACACAGACCTTCCTCAGCCTGGTCCCTTGGGTTCAACTCTTTTCTCCACAGTTACAGCCGTTCTGGTTTCAGCCGGCCGCTGCTCTGTGTGGTTATTTCACAGCGCTGCGAAGGCGAGGGAAGGCGATGCGAGGCATGGCAAGGAGGCGTCTGGAGGTGTGGGCTGGCAGGTGCACACACCCCGACACCCTCAGGGCGATGTGCCCCGCCAGCCTGGCGGCCAGGCAGACAACTGAACCTTTACACACGCCGAGCGCCTTTCAGTCAGCCTGGCGGGATTTTGGGAGAAGACCCCGGCGCTGAGATTTTCGGCAGCTCTCGGTCCGTCGCCGTTGCGGTGCTGCAGGTGTTTGACCCCACAAAGGCGGGGAGGTCACACACAGACACAAATTGCTCATTTCTGACGGCCTTCCCCACCGCTCGGGAGACCCGAGCATCACCTCCCCCCCTCCCCGCGCCGCTCCCCCTGCCCGGAGGAGCGGGGCGGCTCCCGGGGCGGCTCCCGGGGCGGGTCCCATCGCTCTGAGTGGCCGCCGCGGGCCGGGGCGGGACGCGGGGGCGAGAAAAGCTCCGTGGGAGCAGCGGCGGCGGGTGCGGGTGCGGTGCGGGAGCGGGGATGCGCCTGACGCAGAGCATGTGCACCATCGCCGAGGGCGCGCCCGGCGGGGACGGGCCCGCCGCTGCACGGCCGCGCCTCGTCAAGATCGCCGTGGTGGGGGGCAGCGGCGTGGGCAAGACAGGTGCGGGACAGGGTGTGGGCAGGGCAGGTGAAGGGCAGGGGGTGGGCAGGTGAGGTGAGGGGCAGCGGGGTGGGCAGGGCAGGGCAGGTGCGGGGCAGGTGCGGGGCGGCGGAGCGCGGCTCACCTGCCCGTCTGTGCCCGCCCGCAGCGCTCGTGGTGCGGTTCCTCACCCGGCGGTTCATCGGCGACTACGAGCGGAACGCAGGTAGGCGAGGGGCAGCGCGGCTCGGTTCCCGCCGGGATGGGAATGCGGGAATGAGGGGATGCGGGGATCGGGGCCCCGGCCATTGCTCCCCCCGGGGGGGCCCGGCTGGGCGGCGCGGGGTGCGCGCCCCGGGAGCGAGCGCGGAGCCCATCAGAGCCGGGTCACGGGCGGGAGGGCAGAGCGGAGCCGCCCCCGGGGCTGGGGGGCACCCGTCCGTGCTGGTGCCGGCCCGAACCCCCGCGGGGTCTCAGCCCTGAGAGCTGTTCCCTCCCCTCCCCGGTCTGCCCCCGCTGCCCTCGGAAAGGGGCACGCCGGGCACAGCCACACGTGGTTTGTGACTGCAGCAGCCCCAGAGATAGGTTGTGCTGCAGCTCTGGTCTCTGACAGAATTCACTTTACGAGGTGAAAGCTCCCCTTTTGGAAGGAGTCTTTTAGCTAAAACATGAAAACGTTCTGTAAAGCTACTGTTGTGTTCTTTGCAAACCGAGTGCCAGGAGCCACACGGGCTAGGCAGGGCCAGCTTAAAGGGGAAAATAGAGAGGTGATGTTACATACCTCAGTGAGTACAGAGGAGAGTCTAAACTAATGACAATGTAAAATATGCAGCATTCTGTTGAGGAAATGACTTGAAAAAGCCTAACAAATGAAAAACAAACCAACCCAGCAAATCTTACAGGCCAACCAGCACGGAGCTTCACTAAAGTGTGTAAATACTAAATGACAATCCAACTGCTCTCCAGATAACAAAAGCTGGTTATTTAGCACTCTAACCTTTATCATCCAAGCTAAGATAGTCTTTAAGAATTAAGTTCCAGGTTGCACACTTTTTAAATACTAAGCTTCAAAACAAGTCAATGCAAGATTTAATCGCAGGCTTCTAGTAACACCATAAGCATTGTTAACACAAAAAAAGCTTACAACACTGGTTTTCTTGCTTCATGAGTGGCAATACAACTTTCTCTACACAACTAATGGGCAGTGGAAGCAGTATTTGTTTGCAGAGTACAGTTGGTGACTGTACTTGTGACCCTGTTGGTGTTCTTGTCAGGTAATCTCTACAGCAGGCACATCCAGATAGATGGAGAGATGTTGGCCATCCAAGTCCAAGATACTCCAGGAGTTCAGGTGAGGTAGACACAACCATGAAGTTTACCAGAGTAGCTGTGTTTGTGTGCTTGTGTCCTTCTGTGCAGCATCTTGGTATGGGCTTTCTAGAAAATATTTTGCTGTCCATTTCAGAGTTTGGTGTCCTGTGTGGGAAATGTGGTAACTTGTGTTTTAACCAGTTAAGCCAGCTGTGTTGGGTACCTACCTGCAGTGTGCTGGTAGTAAAAAAAACCAACACAATGTTTTGATGAATCATTTGTTCATTGGAGGCCCATTATTTCTAAGTGGCTGAATTACTGAAGTGTCTTGTTCCTGTATACCGAGAACATTAGGCACAAACCCAGAAACAATTTTGTGCAAATAAGGTACATGTGGAAAAAAATGTCATGACCACTGCCCAACAAGCTTCATAAATGTGTATGACAGAAAGCAAAGTCTGCTACATTGTGGCTGTGCTCATTACTGTGTCACAAGTTAAAGTTTTGAATATATAGACCTGAGTAATGCTGGATTGTTGCCTTTTTGAACTGGGCAACACTCCAGGTCTAAATGCTTCCAGCTCATATCTTTGCGTCCCCAGACTTACTGTCTAGCCAGTTAATTTCCCATTCTGTGGAACTACAAAGTCTTTCTCTGCATGCAGAACTACTCAGGTCAATTTTCCATTGGAGTATAGCAAACTCCAGTGTTAAATTCCAGCTTTTTGCAGCTGAATCAACATCTGCATTTATTCGCTATGCTCAGATTAAGTTCATACTTACAATGTGAAATGCAAATATATGTCTGGAGCTGTAAAATGCCATTTGGCTTTACAGATTCTTGAAGACAGGGTTCTTTAATCATTTATGACTGCAGCTATCTAATTTGAGACCATTCTTTTTCAGATCCATGAACACAGTCTGGATTGTAATGAGCAGCTGAACAGATGCATTCGCTGGGCAGATGCCTTAGTGATTGTCTTCTCCATCACAGACTATAAGAGCTTTGAACTACTCAGTCACCTTTACCATCAAGTTCGACAGCTGCATCCAGGGAACATGGTCCCTGTTGTCATCGTTGCAAACAAAGCTGATCTCTTGCATATCAAAGAGGTGGAGCCTCAGCAGGGACTTCAGCTGGCGAATATGCTGGGCTGTACTTTCTATGAAGTATCTGTCAGTGAAAACTATAACAATGTCTTCAATGCCTTCCATCTCCTCTGTAAAGAAGTCAGTAAACAGCAAATAACCAGCACCCCTGAGAGGAGGAGAACCTCTCTCATTCCAAGGCCAAAATCACCTAACATGCAGGATCTGAAGAGAAGGTTTAAGCAAGCTTTGTCTGCAAAAGTGAGAACTGTCACTTCTGTTTGACAGCAGAGCCCTCGGTCTACCTGACGTTTAGCCTGAGATTGAAACCTGGGTTGTTTAACACTGACACATCTAGTGTCCAAGGCATTGTGAAAGAAGGATAGTTTGAGTAGCCTTTTGCATGGCTGTAGGTATAAGCAGTTGCTTAAAAAATTAATACCATCAGATTGAAAAAGAAAAAAACAAAAAACACACCCCCCCCCCCCCCAACACAAAAACTCTTGAAAAAGTTATAGGATGTGACTTGCAGAACAGGTATTTTCATTTGGAAAAGGAACTTTTCAATAAATGAAACTGCTTGTCTCTTCCCCAGTTGGACAGATTTGGCTTTCCTTTGTGCAGAAACAACCTTTTAGCTGTAACTCAACTTGTACTTGAGCAGGGAAATGCCCTGAAGCTCAGGTCACTGTTCAGAAGTAACCACTTGAGTCTTGTTCTCACATGGATGAAGGACACAGCATGATGTATGTGTTTAATTTTATTGCACAGTAGAACTGTTTTTTTCACGTGTATTTCATAACAAATAAGCAAACATGAAATTTTTCTGTAAAAATAAGTGTAAAATAAGTGGACAGGACTGAGCATCAAGACTGTAAATTATGTACTTTATTTTTTTTTTTACTAGCCATGTTATTGCTGACAACTTGACCAGATTCTTTGTATGCAAAACTATTGTCTGCAGGGTGTAAGCATATCTAATTGCAAACAACTTTTTTACTGTCTGAAAAAAGTGCTCCAGACTAAATGGTCCAACAGGGATCTTCTGAGGAATGAGTGTGGAGTTGGAGTGACAGTCTATTACAGATGCCATTCTAAGACCTCTCTCTCTCTCTCCTGTGTGCAGTAGGCACAAAAGGTGTGAAGCTTGGCTGGCTTCAGGCAATGAAGCTGAAGGCTTGTTCTGAGCTGAGCCAGACCTTCTTCATTCTTAAACACATGACAGATTTATATAAAGACTTAATTATGGGGTTTTTTTTAATATTGAGTCAATGGAGTTCACAGCCTGAGGGCCTTACACACATGCACTTTAAAAAGGCAGTTGTGCTTTTGTTTAAACTGTAACTTATTTATTTTGTGTACAGTTACTCCTCCTAGGGAGTGGACTTCTCACTCTAACTGCCTCGTTCAACATTAAATTTTTGAATTGCGTATTTCCTTGTGTGTTGTTTGTGGGTGAGAAACAATGGGTAACAACCAGTGAAATATTGAGATAAAGTAATTGCAGAAACAGTAAGGTGGTCTTTCCTGCCTATACTGTTGCTTTATTAGCTTAAATCACAGGGGGAGTAGCTCTCACAAGTGCTTTACAACTTCCTTTTAAGAAATTCTTTTAGGAGAGGAACTGAATAAGGCAGACACCTCTCAAATGAAATGGGATTCCTAATTTCCCCTTAACAATACTGCAGTATTTCTCCAGTGAGAAAGGAATGGTGTGAGGTAGGTCAGAACCTGGAAGAACACAAATTCTAAGTGACTGCCACTTTCTTCTTAAAAAAAAAAAAGAATGTTTATGTATTGAGCTGTATCACAATGAAGAATTTAATCAAATTGCAAGTCTTCAACTACCTTACACATGTTTAAAATAGATTTACTGAGAGCCTTCCTTAGGAGGATGTTTGTGCTGGGATTAGGCTGACTGCTGTACAGGCTCACTTGTTCAGAACACAGCTGTGCTGGTGAAGGGAAACTTGGACAGGGTCCTGGTGATGATAACCTTTTGGATGATGAGCTACTAGACAAAGTGAATTAGGACTGGAATTGCAAACAAAACTGAGCTCACCCTTCCAGTCTGAGCTCATACCAAATACTGCTTAGCTCTTTAATATAGTAGCAAACCCATTTGCGAAGGGTGGCTTTATCTTTTCTCCTCTTCTTACCTTTTGAGTATTGTTTGGTGTCACATGCAGATGATTTCGACACTCCTTGCTGTGGTCTTGCACTTGCCCAAGCAAATATCTTCTGTACTGTTCCTACTCACATGAAATTGGCAGAAGATGTCTCATCCCATAACCTATTCCCTGAGCACAGGCTATGTGTAGCTGCTACAGCTATTTCCTACAAATAAGGAGCTTTCTATTACAATAAGGTCCTGGAAAGCCTCCAGTGCAGTTTCGGTCTAGAAGTACTTGAGTATGAGATGGTGGCTGAGTTCCAGCATCAACTGCCACAGCTGTGGCCTCACTGGCTGAGAAGATTCCTCCACAGTGTGTGTGCGTGTGGGCCTGGAAAACTAGTTTTTGCTTCAGTCAAAGGTGCTACTTGACCCACACAAAATGCAAGATCACCAGTGTCTTCTTAGACTCACCCCCTGCCTTCTCAATACAGTATATCTTTAGATGTCCGAGTCAGAGGCCTGAGAGCACCTGATGAAAGAGAGGTGAGGGAGTGAAGATCCCAACTGGCAGCCTCCGTCATCTCAGGAAAGCAGCAGCATCTCAGAGTTGTGGATACCTGAGCTCACTGGCCAGCAGTGGCCACTTGACATAAGTGAGCGCCTTTCTGTGAGCGGAGTGTGGAGAACATTCTAGGACACCTACCAAGATGCAAGGTCTGGATTCCCAGAGGCAAATACTGCAAAAGTAGAAGGGGTTGCAGGAACATGCAGTTCTCACAAGTGTAGCTCTGCATGCTAGGAGAAAAGGAGAAGATGGACCAGGTTTGCCATTTTAAGAGCATTGCTTTATTAATTACAGGATTTACAAAACAACCATATTCTGTGATTTAACAGTACAGAATGATAGAAATCAAGAGAGTGGCTATTTGTTTTCCAGTTGCTCTGTTCAAACTATTCCTTGAGATTTTAATATTGCAGTCTCATAACATTTCTCATTTTTATGGCACAAAGTTTCATTCTATAGTCATTCTTATAAACTTCTCTTCCATAGAGGCAACATTGTCCATGCTTTATAATCGGTCCATTGTTTCCTTCCAGCTACTCAAATGTGAACTTAGACCAAAATGCACTCTTTTCTGAAGACCATTATAAACACTGAGGAGAGCTAACGCTAGCTAGTGAACAAATTGTAAAAAACTACTTCCCATTTAAACTAATCTTTGGCATAGTAAAGAATGCTGTGATAGAATGAATGCCACTTATAATTTCACATTCTCATCTCATTGTAAGCTGTAATTGTAGCATTCCTTAGATGAAGAAAGAGGATGCAGCTTTAGAGCTCCACCACTCCATGCTGCAATTTGGAAATCTCTGTGCTATATGCAACTACAATTTCTACTGGCTGCTTCTTTTTTATCACAGATTGTAGCAAAGTTTTGTAAAGAAAAATTACATAACTGAATTTGATTGCAGCTCTTTCATGCTCATAAAATAAAAATAAAAGCCGTTCTCTAATCACGCTGTTCAGAAATCTAGCTCAAGAAAGAACCTGTGCTGTGGCCTCTTGAAAATGGGATCATGCCTTTTTTGTCTCTGTTTTTTTTTAAATGCATGTGAGGAGAGGATTTTTCCAGGGTTATCATCAAACCAACACAGCCCATATGCCCTCCTGTGTAAATCTAGAGATGTGTGCCATCAGAAACAGTCTTTTCTCCTGGGACTGTGGGTGGAGAAACTAGAGCAGGACACAGAAAGCTGACAGAGAAGCAGCCATGTAACCCAGCCCCTGAGTCTGGCTTTCCGCTTCCCTGCCTTTACCAGTCCTGCCAGGGAAGCATCACTGGATTAGGAGCTGCTGTGCCTGCTAAATCAGGGCTGTGCTCTGTGATGTCTCTGCAGTGAGGGACAAAGTGAGATCAGAGACTGTTAACATTGCATAAGGCACACGTTTTGCAAGGTAGCATGACAAAGGGTGGATTTTGCTAGCCTTTCACTCCCTCAGCAGCATTTCCCACCAGACACAACCCCAGCAAAACCATCAGGAATGCTCAGCAAAAAAAAGTACTGCTTTTTGGGGAGTGAAAATTCAGCATCATCTGGTCCTCAGCTTCTCTGTTTCTAGGGAATTATTACAAACAATCACTGCCACCATGCTGAATGGGGCTGGGAGTGATTCATACTGCACAGTGCTGTTGTTAAGGAGGGGGGACTTATTGCTGGACAACTGGACCATTTTGAAGAGCTGCCCATAAGCTGCATGTGTTTCCTTGCAGCCAGATACCCAGCTACTTCACCTGGAGCTGTAACTGCAGCAGGTGACATGTCAGTTTTTGGAAGGCTATTGAGAAGAGTGACAGGCCAGGGATTTGATGAATCTGGGTGAGGCACTCACTCATCTTCTCCACAGATCCTCCCCTGTCATATATCAGTGTCAGGCTGGTGACGGTCTGGGGCAAACAACAACTCAACAGCACTGTGTGGTGTCAGGAGTGCAGAGGAGAGCACCATTACCTGAAAGAAGGGGAACAAGAAACAAGTCAGACTGAAGGGGACTGAGACAGTACTAATGAGCCATGGATATGAACTGTTTGCTTCTAGACAGGCTGTGTGTTTCTGGTGTTTACTGACAGGGGAATACAACTTGTCCAGTGAAACTCTCTGCTCGCTAATAAATGCAGTTAAATCACTCTAAGGAGCATAATGACTGGTAGCATTGTACTCTTAATGAATGTATGCTTTGACATATTTCTACCCACATCTTACCCAGTGATTTGTTGTGACTGCCACTGCGTTCACTGTGAGGCACCAGCTCATGAAGCAGTGGTTTCCTCTCCTATAGCACAGATCTGAGTGATGCCTGTTTCCTCTCAGTTGAAGGTATGAGAAGCACCACAGAAGTGCTGTCAGCCTGCTGCAGGGAGCCACAGTCCCTCTTCAGACCAGGAACATGATGTTCTGCACATCAGGCTCAACCTCGAGCACTGTTGGATGCTATCGCTTTTGTTTCTTCCAGTTTTTAATACGAGATGGATCTGATGAAAGAAACTGTTGCTCACTACAGCCATGATATGCATCCTGCTAGATGCAGGTTATCTGTTTTCCTTAAGTGAAAATTAGTATATAATTGCCTAGTGTGAAGGCTTCTCTGCAGGGCAAAGCTATCAGCGAGTGCATACGCCCTTGGTGAGTGGAGCTAACCCAGGGTCGAAGTCATAGGACACTGCTCTTACAGTGTCCGTAGGGTCAGGACTGCAGGTAGGGATGTGGGGGCAGATTTAATCATACTAGCCTACTTGAAAATGAACTTGCTTCTTTAGTGCAAACCCAAGGAGAGGAAGCACAAAAATCAACAACAGAGTATGTCTGTCTACAGCAGTAGTTATCAAACCACTTGTGCTGTCCATCACACGGCTTAAGTGTGTGGTAGTGCTGCATTTCAACTTTTTTATTGTTATTTCTGTCATCTTTTCACTTTAGGTACTGAAAGGATCCCTTCTGTACTGGTGATAGTTCACCCCTCACTTCTCTTCCCTTGTCCTCCCACACAATCTGCAGCAAACTGACACTGATTATCTCTTCCTTCCTAAGCCTGAAAAATTCTCTCTAATTTGCAGATGCCAAAGGCTGACACTGTCTTACTTAAGTTACATGAGAATCAGACTATAGCACAGTATGTGCTCATCTTGTTATCACGCAGCTTAACTCTGAAAAACATGAAGGGACGCGTTACCAAAATTTTTGGAGTGTACAAGCCAAACATCAACAATAGCCACTGACAGATAAAAGCAATTTCTTCTTGGAGTCCTACTGCTGAACCCTGAGGGGATTGGTGCAACTAATAGCAAGCCCAGAGAGAAAAGAAGAGATTTGCAACTTTAACGTCTCAGAAAGGATGCTGCCAAATACAGTGGGACTTCCCTCCTTTCCCCCTGGTATCTCTGAGGGCTCATTGAGGGGGATAAATGTGAATGTTTGTTCTTTCATTTTTATGGAGAAAGGGGAAATTGCCCAGATAAGTAATGTTCATCTCTTCTCCAGTCAACTCTTTTCAGGACAATCCTTTATCCTTTGCAAACCTCCTTGTCCTGTATAGCACGCCTGTCTTTCATCCTTCACTTGAAGCGCTACCCCTCCTGGTGGCAGCCAAAGTGGAAGAGCCAGGAGCTCCCATCCTGACCCACTGAGCTCCAAAGGACAGTTTCACCTCAGCAGAGGTCAGGAAAGGATGCAGCTAACATCTGCTAGTGCATCTGGAGGGGTTTATCTGTCTGCCTGCCTCAGTCACAACCACATAGATGGTTGTCCATGTTGGGAGAAGTGAGAGTAAAACTTCCTCTCATGCTCTTTCCTCTTTATTACTCTCCTGTTAAAAGCAGAAAAAGAGAAGTAATTTCTTCCTTTGAAAGTAAGGTACTTCTCACTAGGTATGGGGAGCTATTTACTACCATCCAAAAAAACCACAACATGTAAGAAACCCTGGAATCCTTTGTGTTTCTCCATAAAAAATGAAATTGTCTTTTATATTCGGGTGCAGAGCAGTTCTGTGGATGGAAACATGTGTCCTTTTCCAGATTTAAATGTCATTTGCCTCAACTCCAAACAATTGATGAAGTAAAGCCTGTCAGTTTTTCTTCAGTTACTTTCATCAATTTTTGAAATCACACATTTCTCCATTAGTCCAAGAGCCAATATGAGTATAAATGTTAGTGCTTTGTTTGACTGGAAGGGACTTGGAAGGCCTGAACCTGATTGCTCGAACAGCACAAAAAAACTCTGTTAAACCCTGGCTCGAGTTAGATAAATGCCTGGCTTCTTGAAAAGACAATAATCCTAAACAGGTGGTGCATATTCACAGCTATAGTGCAGAAATCCAGGTAAATCCAACAAAGTTATAAACTTTTTTTATGTGAGAGACTTGCACAACTGCTTCTTTTCTTCTTTCTCTTCCTCCTCCCACCTCTCCCCTGAAGTCCTTTCCCCTCTAACACAGCACATTTGCACAAAGGGCAAGATGCAGTAAAAGCTTAAAATGCTTTAGGAATCTGCCTCAGAGGGTGACCTGCTGCCAGGGTTAAGCCAAAGCAAAGCAACACCAGATCCAATGTCACCACTGTCAACCCTTAAGTCACTCCAGAAAGCCAGCTGAAAATCTCCCTGCATAGTTCTCAAACAACTCAGATGTTAACCCTCTGTTTATCTTTCAGGGTGTCTTAATACGTTTTGTGTGTGGATTAACTTGTCCATCAGTCTGTCACAACTCAATTCCCCTGCAAGAGGGAAAAGAATTTAATTCGCTGTTTTGAGGAGATTAGCAATTGGCTAATGGGGGAGAAACATGTTATCAGATCAAAAAAACATCACTAAAAATGGTACTCCATCTTGCAAAATATTGTTTGAGACTGCTTTGCAAAGATAACTAAACCACAGAAAACACATCTCAAATCGAGGGGCTGCTCTGCCTTTAGCTGGCTCCATTTTGCTAATGATTTCTCACTAATCAAAACTGTATTCCATAGGAATTGAAAACAAGATGTTTACAAGCCACCCTGGAAACTAGAGTTATGCTTATGATGCATCTGGTTACACAGCACTTTGGAGTTTTTATATCACCCTTTATATCTGTAGTACTCAACAGACACCTGATTGGTTCTCCACAATTAATGATGTTTTTTAACATGGCAGGGGCCACCAGAGCTCATCCACCCTCCTTTTCTTCTCCCACCCTTCTCCATTCAGGTGACAGCTACTGTAGTCAAGTTCTGCTGCCAGAGAATGAACGAGGCAAAGACCAGCCAAATGGATGCTAGTGAAACTTCACTGTGGGAGCCATCCTCCTTCCATGAGAGCAACAGCACATTCAAGGGATGCAGAGACTTGGGGATTTCTCCAGATCACTCACTTCAGGCTGCTTAAGGTCTAGTGGCCAGATATCTATCAGAGATACCTGGCCAGACACAGAAATAGTACAGCTGTATCCAGGCTAATTTATTTTGCTCCTCAGCAATGCTAACTGGCTTGCCTGCAGGATCACCACTGAGAAGTCACAAGGTGGTACACAGACTCCTGAGTATCTCTGCACTATGTCCTGTAGATGGACTGCCAGGGAGCCTGTAGCCTTTTGAACAGCAAATGTTTCTGTTTATAAAGAATACAAAGAAACTAATCTTTTGAGACATGATGAAAGCTCCTTCAAATTAATGCCTGTTCTGAACTCTCCAACCTGAGTTTGAACTTTTGTTGCTTGAACACTCGCTGCCTACAGACATTTCACAGCAAAATCCTAACATCATTTCTGTCCATGTGGCAGTGGCTTTTTGAAGGCTTGGTACCAGTGCTATAGGAAACATTATATGATGAATTTTCTTAGTTTTTGTTTAGATAAGAACTGTATGTTTAAAACTGTTTTTACCTGTGTACCAGGTTTGCGTGTTGCTACCAAATCCTTCACCATTTTGACCTCAGAGACTGACACTCCACCAACCATAAAGATGATCAGAAGAGGATGATCAGGGTGAGGGCGATTCACCTGTAAAATGAAGGCAAGCATTATTTGTAGTTGCTTCATCCAGGTCTAAACCTATGGACTATCAGTGCCTGGCTGCCTGAGATGCTGGAGGAAGACCAGAGAGGAAGCTCAGAAAGAAATATTCATGGAATGCTGCTTTCTGTAGCAGCTGAGAGGGAAGTCAATGGGGATGACACCCAGGTAAAGCTAACTAACTGTTTTCAGGGAAATAAAGTCTCCATGGATTCCACTGAAACCTAGGGGAGTTTCTTATGAAGTCTGAGGGCTTCTCCCTCCATTTCTTCTCCCTTACTTTCCTCCCTTTTCCAGACTGGGAGGAGGGCACTTTGGTGGTACATATATACTTTGGATACACATACGCATGAGGCTTTAAGGAATGAAGGGTGAATTACTACCCAGTAGAAGCAAGAAGTCCAGCCTAAACATGCTAGAATACCTGCCTGAGGTTAGCAAGGGAAAGAATTTTATGCAATGTGTTTTCACCAGTGCAGCGAATAATCTTTTACAGTTCATCCAGTAAAAATAAATCAAGTCCATTATAGTATAAAATCAGTTTCTAGCTTGTTCCACTTCAGAATTTCAATACTTCTACAACTGCCTCATAACTAATATAGAGAAACTTTACCTCAAATACTTGTTTCATTTTCCCCCAATTATCTCTAAAAGGGCACAAACGTTCCACTTCATTTAAAGCTTTACAAAACTGCATTTTAATTTTAAATGTGAAAGTGATGCTTTACATCAGATTCCTTTTAACCAGACTTCTAGAAGTTTGATGACTTTGCTGTTTCCTAGCAAACTCTTTCTTGCCTGAGAAAATATACTCCCCTGACAATGCCTTGCTCCACTCTCTGGGAGCGATGTCAATGGAGCCCATACAATTGCTCTTGTCACATCACCCTGGAGTATGAAACACTCCAAATGTTTGGCTCTGAAAAGTGAAAGAACAGTTTAATTCCTTTTTAGATCTCCATGTCCTGTCCCTCCACAAGGTTTTTAACAGCATCCACTCAACAGAATGAAAGTGGTCATCAACCCGTGTTTGGGTGAAGTGCAGTTCCTTTGCTTTCACACCACCACAGTAAGTATCCTTGATCCTTGTGGCTCCAGCTCCTGAGGGTACAGCTCTCCTTCTTTTCCTTATTGTGGCTTTCCTATATATAGTCTTTGGGCAGTTTTTCATCCTGTAGGTCTGTCAGACTTTCTGCCTGGCAACCTTCCGCAAGGACTCTTCTCTTTGAAACCAGCACAGAGAGATGGCAGGCTCTCTCCAAGCTGGCTGACTTTGATTACACTGGGCTCCCAGTTCAATGCTGCTCCCCAGGCAAGGAGCTCTTGAATTCCCAGGAGTTTGAAAGCAGTACAAAAAACCTTAGATAGATGTATTAGTGAGTATTTGTGTAATGGGTGTTTATTCTCTTACTCACCCCTACTTTGCCAGCCATCTTCATTGAGCTAATGGCACAGATAGCATATATATTACAACTGCAGGGTGTCCTGCAACTCAAGTAAAATATTAAGCAATTTCACATTTGCACCAAAAAATCAATTCAATGAAGATACCAGTGCTTACAAAGACTTGCTTTATGCACTTTCCCACTTCTTACTTACTATCTGCATTCAACATAGTGTCAACCTCAAATGAAAAAAAAGTCCATTTCTACTACAAACACCATTAGGAGTGTAAGACCTAAATATTTACTTACAAATCAGGCCAAATAGAACTATTACTTGCTAAAATACTAGAGTATTTCATGCAGTAACCACTGAGGCACTTATACAAAGTTAAAGAAATAACTGCTCACAAAGATGGTAGACATACAAGTTGACAAAGCACTCTGCTGTGGCACTTTCAGGTAATACATTACTGTTTTTTCCTTTTCATGGCTATTCTTCTGAACTGTGCTGTCAGAGCAAACGGCTTCACTCCATCTCATGAATCTTCTGAATGACTCAAGAAGGGTCATTCAAAGAACTTGAACTTGAAAGACTTGCTATTCAAAAAAGTCTCTATTTCTTTATGGCATGAAGTTGTGTAATGGGAGGTTTAGGTTACATATTAAAAAAAAGGTTCTTCCCCTAGAGGGTAGTTGGACACTGGAACCGGCTCCCCAGGGAAGTGGTCAGAATACCAAGCGTGACAGAGTTCAAGAAGCGTTTGGACAATGCTTTTGGGCACATGGTGTGACTCTTGGGGTGTTCTATACAGGGCCAGGAGTTGAACTTGATGATCCTTGTGGGTCCCTTCCAACTCAGAACATCCTGTGATTCTGTCACTCTTCATCTCTTTCTAAGGACAACCAACTCATAATAAACATACATGCAGAAGATTGGGCACACTGAAAGAACACCCAGTATAAGAACATTAATCCGAAAACACAAGCTTTCAGGGCAATGCTAAAGAGAAAGCGTCTTGACAAATCATTTCCTTCAGTCAAAATAAACCTAGATCCAAACACATGGTGCCTATATAAAACTTATTATTTTTCAGAAGACTAAAGTTCAAACCACAAATTCCAGAAATGTGTATTAAAAATACTATTAGGCATGCAAACTCTAAATTAAATTAAAATTGAAATGAAAAGGGTCTTGGAATCTGTAATTTTGTTATGCTATGCATAAGTGTTTTGAAGGAGGACAATGCTTGGGGTACAAAATATTTGGCTGCGTTAAGAATGTAAGTTTCTGCCAATTTTTTTTTTTTGTTTGATAATACAACCACCCAAGGCTCTCGCTTTTGAAGGAACTGGCTGCATGTAACTAAACAACTCATTTCAGTGATACAGAAGAAGAACTGAAATGGACTTCAACAAAAGCAACACGTATCTTCTGGAATCCTTCTAAAGTTTAGTTGATTTGGGACATTTCCAAGGCCTCTGAATTTACTGTGAACTCTGAATTCTGCAAAATTCACTAACCCAAACCAAACCAAGCGAAATTCACTTTCAGTTCAAAATTCCATGCATTAACAATAATTTGGAGAGCTATCTTGGGCAATTAGAAAGGCTAACCAAAAACCCCTCAAAACCTTAACACTGAAGTGAAAGAGCTCAGAGGAAGGGGAGCTGGTGTCCTGTGTCAGCAGTGTCCCAGTGGGACATCAGGGCCTTCTCTCCAGCTCTGGGCCCACCATACTGCATGTCCTGGTGGATAGGGGGCTCTTTCCTGGTGCACGTGTCTGCGTGGAGGAGAGGGAGGAATGTGGGAAAACAGGGTGGCAGTGGTCAGTCAAACTCTAAAACTAAAGCAGAAAGGGGTTGGAGGACAAGTTTGTTCTCATGGCTCATGGCAGCTCATAAAACATAGCTTTTTGCTCGGAGGAAAGTCATCAGAACCAGTCTCAACTTCCCTGTGAGGGATGACTCTGCCAACAAAGACAGCAGCACTGATGATTCTGGTATTTGTGACCAATCAGAAACAATCAATTTAGCTGAATGGCTGGAAAATGGAAAACATGTCAATCACCAGAAACTAGGCTGCTGTGCAGGGCACTTGGTATCAATGACAGCAAGCTCAGATCATCATAAAACACATGTGGCACAGAGCAGCAGTCAAAACAGGAGTTCTTGAGGCAGGCAGGCTGTTCCCCTTCACCCTCCCTTAGCTTCAAAACAAACACATCTGCCAGAGAAACAACTTCTGGATAAGAGATATTTTTAAAAGTCTGTCCTGAATTAACACACCTGAGGCAATCACTTACCAAAACATTTTTATCTGACTTGGCATTGAGGAAGAAACAAAAAACACAAGGAAGCTCACAAAATAATTACTGTGCTGATGGTGTGATTGTGTCAGAAATACAGGTTGGTCAGAAACTCATTCACGCAATAATTGAGCACATGCCAACAAGCCAGGCTACAAACTAAAGAGCAAGCATAGACACATACTTGTGAGGTATGTGATGATGCCTATGAAGCATTCATCCTACACAAAGTCCACTTTCTTGTCTCTTTATTCCTTATAGTAGGATATTTGTCTTACTAGCAGAGATGCAGGTACTTACAGGTACATATTGCCATAATATACTTATGTCTCACATGCACACACTATTAAGGTGTCAATGTCTCTATCTAAGTATTTAGGCCTTTGGGAGTATTTTTTCTTTTCTTGTTTTTTTTTTTTACGATAAGTTATATTCCTGCTTAAAAAATTTGCTATAACCAAATACAATAAAATGAATATGATGGTAAGAGTTACTGGTAAATAAAACCACTCATTAAAAAAATCAGCTTGTTTACTTCATTTGACAGTGGAACATGTGTCTTTGGAGTGTTAGCATAAATTTTTTAAGTTCTGATACATGAACGGAAAGAATATTGGGTCCCTATTTCTGTAGCTATTCTCTTTTGTCTTGGGCCTTTATCAGAAGCTATGAAGAGCTGAGAATTTAATTCAGGAACCTAACTGAATACATTTTGGAAATCCATTTTGACTGTATAAACAGATTCCTGAAAACAAGCACTGGATTTTAGGCATATTTGACTTTGTGTTCAATACTAACTTTCTCTGAAATAACAGAAAAATAACTTTCTTATTCTGATAGTGCGTTCTAGAATACTTCTAACACAAAAGTCAAAACTATTTTTGTCACATGTTTTTAAATGCAGGTCTAGCAGGCATTTGCACAAAAGAGAAAAAAAATTTTTCTTTCCTATTACCATAGAATCACAGAACAATCAATTCAAGTTGAGAGGAATCTTTGTAGCATATCTAGTTTACTTCCCCATCCAAAGCAGGGCCAACTTCAAAATTGTATCAGATTGCTCAGGGCTTTGTTTGGCCAACCTTTGAATATCTCGGAGAATTCACAACCTCTCTGGGCTTAACCACTCTTACAGTGAATGTTTTTTTCCATATATTCAACTGGAATTTCCCTTGCTGCAACTTGTGTCCACAGCCTCCCATAGTTTGCTCATGGCTCTTCCGTGCTGAGGGGAGGTGGTGGCAAAGCTAGAAGAACACTGGGCACAGTACAGAAAATGTACTGTATTCATAACCATAGTATTGATACGGTTTGATGTAAATTTGGGTTTGCTTTCAGTGGAGAATTCAGGATATGCAGTAAGACAAAGCTGAATGTACAGCATGCTAGCTACTCCACACTTCATCTCTGTAAATATTTAGTGAACACTTAGCATAGGCTAATTTGTAAAGCAGGGTAAATTCTTGTAGAATGACTGTCTTAAGACATGGTAAGAGCATCCACAAAGCAAATTCTAACTAATAGGCTTCCTTCCTCCCTACTGTAAGTTGAACCATATCAAGTTACAGACGAGGCACTGAATTATGAAGCTCCTCCTGCATCCACTGTGAGACCAGACTGTTCATACTTCTTTCCTGTTTCAAGGCTGCTTGGTGTCCTTAAAATCTTTTGATGAGGACTGTGGAATGCCTTTTGGAAATTCATGTAGGTTAAATGAACTTGCACTCGCTTATCAATTTGCTTGTTGTGGTCTCCAAAGAGCTCTGAAAGCTATCTGAGTTAGGACTTCCCTTCATCAAAGCCACATTGCCTCCTTCCACACACAGCATCCTTATTTAGGTGTTCAGCATCATCCTTATTTAGATTTTCAGTTTGCTCTATTTCTTCTGTTTTGTTCACCTGTCTGTACTGTACCTGCAAAGTGGTCCCTCAAGCCCCATGTCCTCCTGCAAGAATTTAACTCTCCTACCTTTCCCTTAAGTTCTGCTGCAAAATATCAACTCAAATACATAAAATCAGCTACTGCTGTACGATGCTCTGACCTCAAGAAAATCTTGCAGATGAGCTTGGAAGGCTGGTTTACCTTCATGAACATGCTGAATCCAGTTTTAAGGAGATCGGTGAGGCCTGATGACATATGCTCAATATCAACAGGATCCAGTCGATCAGGATTACAGATCCCTTCCACTACCTGTTTCAGCAGCGGTTTGTAAGAAGCCTGCACAAAAAGAACATGGCATTGTGAATAAACCTGTTTAGAACTCGATGCAACTGTTCTTCTGAATATTTTACTTCCATTAAAGGTTACAAAAATAATTATTCTACAAAGGAAACCGTTCAGAGAGTTTGTGACTTTGACTGCAAACGGTGTGCAACAGCATAACATAAAACTGAAAAGACTGGAAGACAGCCACACATTTACTCTACTCAATGTGTATTAAATCAGTAAAGGGTGGCAAGGAAGAAAAGGGGTCTTCTAGTTTCTCTGGAATCTTTTTGGAGGTAGTACACAAATGGATAACAGTAGGGATGAGACTCTGCTGCCCACTGTGCACCCAGATCTCATTCCCTTCATAATGATCTCACAAACACTTAAACTGAGACTTTTAGGAGGTTTGGCGCACTGACCACTGCTGCCTTCCCACAGGTTTCATGTCCCCACTGAAGTCTGGATATCAGCAGGGCTGGGAAGACGCCAACCTGCCTATTTGTCTCTTAGGGGAGAGCAGAGCTAAGAAGTCCCTGTTAGTCCTGTAGCTCCTATGGCCATGGCATTACATGTAATACTTTCACCTGCAGAAAACTTTGAGAAAAATAGGCCAAACAACCCCACCTTTACTATGCATGTCAGATCTTCAGAGAAGTTAGGGGTCAGGAAAAGTGGAAAATCTAACAGTACAAATGGACAGCATGCTAGATGATGTACCCCAAAGGATTAACCCCAAATCATCTTCAGGGTCCACAAGCCCAGACTGAACATGAATTAGTAGACTAGTAATTCACACATTCTTGTACAAAAGTTTAAACCACTCTACCATCCTGAAAGAGTTTTTAAGATAAAACTTTTAGGGACGTTTAGAGACTTCTTTAATGAAAATTCAAGCTCACTTGATTTACAGATAGAGCTTTGTTTTGCTGCTTTTAACTTTGCCCAAACTGCAACAGAATTACAAAGGTTTTGGAAAGTGCAACTGTCAGAAAATTAGAAGCTTTCAAATTAGCACATTTGTTTTCCTTTGGGACTAGCCCAGGTATATATCATCCCCTAGATTTCATATGGGAATCGAGTGTAACATCATTAATTTTGTAAAAATGGTATCTACAAGAGACATCTTGCAAAATAAAAATAAAAATGGATGGAAAATAAAAAAGCAAACCACTTGGCTTGAAACTAAGATTTTCCGGAGTCATTAAAGAAGTGCTTTTCATCCAATACTTTATAGTGAGAAACAAAACTTACAGTGTTTGAATATAGTCCTGTCAACAAAGATTTATACAACTCATTTAGTTCTTCTCACAACATGTGCATAATTTTTAGTTGAGCCAACAAAGCAAATTACAGCAGACATGAGCTGCAGGATCTTTCAGAACATGTCAAGATTTCTGTCAAATCTAGTCACGCAATAAACAACTGTTTGAAAATACACATGCAGGAATGAAGTCCTATGTATAAAAATCTGTTTAATATCGTCATAGATGAGGAACAGAAAAACATTGAGAATGAAATATTTTTGGAGCAGAGATCAAATCACAGTTTAACAGAGAGAGTTACAAAGTTAAAGTATCATCTGACTTCAGACAAAACCATGTACTCAAAATATATTAAAAATGTGCTATGATTTTGCATGTTTGAATCTTCAGCACCAAAACTCAGTGCCCTTCAAAACAATCCAGATAGGCTATGCAGATATTAAAATGCAGACAGCATGATCCCTTACCTTTTTTAACTATGATAGTTTCAAATATTATTAAAATCTTCTCTGACTTGAAATTAATCTATTAAGTTTTTATGGAGTTTTTATTTTTGTACAATCCCCCAAAGCTGCATTAATTTCTATCTCATAACGAAACTTTTATCAACTTTAAATTTTGGCAGGGCATGAATTGTGTTTAACACAGCTATTAAAAACCTCAATGGCTACACCTAAGACAAGATTATAAAAGGGAGGAGAGAAAAAGAGAAAGAAAAAGAATGAGAAAGGGAGAGCGAGGGATGGAAGTAGAAATGGAGATAGGGATAGAGGAAGGAAAGGAGGATGAGAGAAATATACTTAGATCAAGATGAAAGTATTTTCAATAACAGGCAAAATAAATACTTTCTTCTTGCATGGTCACTACAAGAACTACCTTGAGAACCTGATAAAAACATCTGTTGTTTTATGTAAGACATACAAACATCAGTATTGCAAAAAGTCCTAACACACTCTCCAATTCCCACTTACTTACCTATAGAAATTTTTTTGTGAGTCTTAAGAAGAAATGGAGGCTTCCCAGCTTCTACCAGATGAAGTGAAAAAGTATGTATAGGCTAAACCCAAGCCCATAGCACTAAGCAGAGTTGGGAATGAGTGTGGGCACAGGACAGGCACTACTTCTTCAGAGGAGCTAACTGATCACACACAACCCATGTGTTTAACATCTGCCAGTCAACAGAAAGGTCCATTTGTAGAGAGCATCATGTATGATAGACAATCACATACTACCTGCTTATTTCTACTATTATAAACCTCCTGGACTTTGCTCAGCAGAACGTTCATCCTATTCAAGCAATTAAATCCATTGCATGGCCAGATTAAGGGGCTACAACATGTTAATTTATCCCTTGCTCTATCCCAGCATTCATCCCTAAGTAGACAACCTGGATTACATGCAAAGAACATACTTATGTTAACTACACTTCCAGGAAACTTTTCTTATCATCTCACTGCCCTCACACTGAACTGTAGCAAATGTTTAACAATTTTCCTCATTTTGGACACCAGACTGGTTCTAGCTTCTGTGAGATTTCAGGATCAGGTCTTCTCCACCTTATATTTTCAGTGACATTTTAAAACAGCCAGGATTACTGTTCTTACAAAGCAATACTTAATTTGAACTACATCTCTTTGCTGGCCCACAGCACTGTTATGAGTTTGGAAGGATTTTTTTCTGGCTCAAGTCTAAAATCCAGTTTTATGGTCTCTCTCTAAAGCACTGCTTTCTGTTGTAAAACTCTATTTTTAACTGAAATAGGTAAAACACTTTGGGGGAGATAGAAAGAAAAACACTGCCTGTTAGTCCTGATGATCTAAAGTAGTATCATAGTTCATATGTTCCTCTTTTAGAAACAGAAGCTGCATTTGTCACCTATTTACAAATGAGTCTCCCTCTCACATTTACAAGAATGAAAGAGAAAATACATGGGAATATAGCTGATGTATAGATGTGGACATACTGCTTGGCTATGCCATGAAAGGTCTTAGTCACTTAGAACTACCTTGACTTAGCCTTGCCTTTCACAGGCATTCTATGCTGTATCACAGTGCTGCAGAGCAAACCCCAAATTTCTTCTTCAGGTAATTTTTTGTTGACAGTGACATGGATATGCCTAAATTTGGACAAAGGACTTGAGGAAGTTCTTGATAATTAGGTCAATTATAAAGTCTATACCTAAGTATCTTCTACATGGGCAGAATGAGGATTAGCACATCAACAAAATTAGTGCTGTATTTTTGACAGTATGCTAGAGAAATAACTTACACAGGGAAAAGAAAAATCCACTTGCCTGGTGGGTGTTGCTGCCTGGGTTATATATGGAACTAAATTGTTTCATGTGCATTCGAACTCTTGCAATTTCCCTGAGGGACCGAAAGATACTGTCCAGTGCATCTGTGGCTTTCTGAGATGTCAGGTTCAGTGACGAGTCACAGCCTAAAGAAATAAACAAACACGCAGCTGAGTGAAAAACTTTCACATGTTTTGATACTAAGCAGTAGGAAAATGATAATTGGGAGGAAATTTTAAATTAATTTCATCATGTTATATTCCAGAAACTCAGGGGCTTGTTAGACAGCATGTGACAAGTCTCTGCAGCTTAGCAAGAAGGCAAAAATCCTAACAGCACACAGAGTGAACAGCACCTCTCCAAAATTTGTAACCTCAATCACACAGCATTTTCATCTGCACAGAGTATGTTTTGCTCTCCAGAGCAAACAAAAGGTCCCATGCTAGCAGATCCCAAGAAGAGCCCCCCACCATGTGGAAAGGAGCCAGCTGGTTTGTTGGTTTCCTTGGGCAAAAGAGCCATGAAGAAGGGAATTGCTCCTCAGGCATCATACCTGGGCCCTTGCAGCCTGCTGACTTCAAATACATTTCCTACCTTTGAGACAAAAAAAATGGGAAGAGTCTGTGCTAAATACAGCAGAAATGGCAGCCACACATTTGGAAAGGGCTGTATTACCATAAAAAAGTCCTTATTCCTCAAAGTGACACAGTTACTACTTCTAGCAATTTTTTCCAAAGCACTTCTGCTAAGGTATATTGCTTATTATCTTCCACTGAGGCCAAACTCCAATTACAGGAGTATGTAAAAGGTCCCTTCAGGTGGCCAGACTGTGCCTTGGCAAAGAGAAATTATTAGTCTTGACTCCATCCCCCTCACCACAGGACCTATATTGCACAGAAGCATTGAAAAAATGTTTTCTCAGCTGACCTGCTGATGAGAATTAGCCAAGTGAGAAACAAATGGGTCACATGCTATTTTTATTGCCTTGTGAACACAGCCCTACTCCTTTTGACATCTCTGACTGCCTCTCTTCTCATTGGACTCCTCATTCCTGTGGCAGAAGCTCCATCACAAAATAACCCTTCTCACCACGTGCTCACACCAACACACTCACTCCTGCTTATTGCTATTGTCGTCTTCAGGGATGCTGCTGTAGTGGCTTGTGTGTCCATCCTCCATTTCTGCAAGTGATCCTGCACCAGCAAACCTCTACGTCTGTGCAGAATCCCACTGAGAAGACAGGCTCTCCCTGCAGGTCCAGCACCCATTGGCTTGTATTGTGCTGTGTCTGTGGAGCCTGGCACTGAAAACAGGCATCCAATTGTCAAGAAGGCACCTGAATTTTTGGGTAAAAGGACCCTGAACAAAATGTCCTCTATAACTGGCAAAGGACAGAATCTTTATGCACTAAAGAAGCAGCAAAAAAGGTGATATTTTAAAACGTACAGGGAATTTTTAACAGCTAACCTGGATTACTCTTTCATATCTTTGCATTCTGCACAGCAGAATATATATATAATATATAATAATATATATGCATATACACACACACACACACACACTTATAGAGGTCTGAAACCATTCCTACAAGATGGTGATGAGACACTGAGCTTTCATTTGTCTGAATATTGTTTGTTGAGAAGCTCCAAGCTGGATCCCCAGCTGGTGCAGCAGAACAGATAAATGACTGCTGCAGGGCTACATCAAACCAAGCTGCTGAGGATTTATGCCTTTATAACCCACAAAGCAATGAAATGAGCATGAACCGGACCTCAATGACTCCCACGTTATAATTCTAAGGCAGACACTCATATATTTTCAGACAGGCTCTTGAAATTATTAATATTTTTTTAATGAGTGCAAAATAACGTATCGAATATTGTTGTAAGGTATGTGCCAGATCTGTGTACTCAGATACTCTGACCAAAACTCATTTCAAACCAGCTTGTCACTTGCCACTTCTGAAACTGCAAGGCAGTTTCCAGCTGACATGGTCTGCCTTTGTAGCTGGAAGCCTTTGAGATGCTCCTCACCTTGCCTGGCCCAGCACGCCCCAGTTTGCTTTTTGTTACAGGGTCATTCTTCTCTTGAGCAACTTCCCAGTGAAGTGCAGCCTCCTTAACATCATTCATCACTTGAACCTAATTGCCAGGGAAATGCTGTCTGGAACTTGGGCTTTCCTTCACAGCTTGTGCTAACACTGATGTGCTGGAGAAGGTCATGAAATCACTCACTCTCACCACCTGTCTCATAGGCCACATGATTTCATTAATCAACATGCGAGGTGTGTGAGCCTTAGTGTGCTGGGCTGTATTCAACTGTGTCTTCTGGCAAAGCAGAACCTATCTTGAGGAGCACCGGAGCAGGGAGGGGCCCAATGTCTGTTTCCAGTCCCCACATCAAAAAGTTCAAACAGTGCCTTGTAAGGAACCAATTCCTCTGTTTTTCTGCATCAAAAAAGCCATATGTTGTGGTATTAAGTTAGAATGAACTGGGCTAAGTCTAATACGCTGTCTCCACACAAGAAATTACTGGTGGAGAAAGAAATCTGGAGGGATTTCTTTACTATCCTGACCCTGTTCTTGAGGGAATAGTGAGCTGTATCCCCTCACTCCACAGGGAGAAGAAATCCCTTCTGCACCCCCTGTCCCTGTTTACAGGTGACAGCAGAGCTGCTGGACCCAGTCTGGAACCCCACAGGGGTGCCGGAGTTGAAGATCATTCTACCAGTTGAAGATTCTGTCCAGCACCAGTTTAAGGCTGACCAGACGGAGGGAAAAGAGGTGTAATTTTAAAGGTTTCTCTAATACGGGGCTTCCTTGAGACTTTCAATCGAGAAATACCTTGTCTAGGGAACTCAGGGATCTCTTTTTCGAGGCTGACATCCAGTACTTCTTTTTTTAAATGTAAATTAAAAAATAAATTTTCTTTGCAATCCCTTATTGTTGAAATTAAAATCACTGAAGGCTGCTGTCTATCTGTTGCACTGCAGCAGGGCTGTAGAGGGGAGTGGGGTTTCTTTCCAGCCTGGAGAACAACAAAAGCTTGTTCTGTACAAGTGGCAGGCGGCTGCAAATCACCTCCCGTTCACACTTTCCCCGTGAATAGGGCTGTGAGGCATATGGAGAGCAGAACACAATCCCTCTTCTCTGCTCGCTTCATGCTACCAAGAAATCTGCTCCTTTTACAACAGTGAAGAGGTGGAATACATTAGCTGCTGCACAGCTCATGTGCTAATTAAAACAACTCTTCCTGTTACTGTTTTTTCTTGGGAAGTTAAATGCCATCCGGAGAGCATGCTGAATGAATTCCTTTGAATCGCAAGGCCTATTATACATGGGAAAAGGTATTTAAATGAAATTTAGGGATTTCCTGTCAGACTTGAAGAAGCCCAGGTATGGAAAAAAGAAAATCACCACTAATTTGCACAGCACCAAAATTTTTAAAGCACATATCTGAGATCCTGAAGATATCCCAAGAACACAACCTAGTTCTGCAGTAAGTGATGCCCAACCTCACTGATACTGCTTCTGCACCGATCTGTTTGTGCTGCATTTGAGGAAAACAAGTAGGTCAGGTGCTATATTCAGTGCCTAAGAGGATGAGACTAATGGCCCTTAGTTTTTACATACTTTTGAACTTTATTGTTAGAGAAAGTACATCTCTTAAGCTATACATTTGCACAACCATTAGTACCACAACTAATCCTTTTCACAAGATGCTTGAAAAAAAGAAGAATGGAGATGCTCTGCTCTACAGTATGGAGTGACCCAGAAACCAAACAGGAACAGTTTTCCTACTGATTTCTGATAATGGAAGGAAGATGTTTTAAGAAGAGGACACAGATATTGTCAACCCATGAGATCATAGAGCAGCATGTGACTGACTATCCCCATCTCCATCCAAATGTAACAAATGGGAACTTCAGACCTGTGTATCAGAAAACTTTTTACTGTGCTTTAGTGTCTTGGTAGATGGTCTAGGCATTATAAACAAACTTGCTCTTTCTCTAAAGCAGTATGATAATTATTAACACTTTGTGAAGGACTTTGATAATTCTGAGGCGTCACTAAGCCTATGATTCTTGCAAAGTTAAAAGTTAAGGAAAGCTAAGTTTATCACTCCACTGTGTTTTATTGGTATTAACTTAAGCTCTGTCCACCTTAGGCTCTCTCTCTATAGCCCATTGACAGAAATAAACCACTGTAAACCCTGCAAACCCTGGAACAGAGCCAGCAGAATAACCAAGCCATTTTAGAAGCATACATTGAATCATGGGTTAAACCAGAAAACTTGCACTTTGAAGAAAAGAAAATCCCACATCAGGATTTCATTATGCAGGATTTTATTATTTTCTAGATACACAGAGTTGATTTGCTTGTCAATGAAAGACAGAGGAACAACACAGATATAGGGTGCCTTGAGGGTCAGAACTCAAAATACAGCACTATGATATTAAACTAATGAAAATCTTCTATTTTTATACTTTAAATGATAGCATAGCAATGGGGGTCCTTCTTTTTCTAGAAGATAAATCTAAAAGCATACATATGTATACAGAGAGCCATGTGTTTTATAATAGTTTTGATATATTTGTGTATTAAGATTTTTTATGAAAAAGTAGGTATGAATGTGTATGGTGACACAGACCATTGGTGGTTTTTGCAAGGTAAATAAAAAGTGTAAACCCCCAAATTAGGATGTAATTTCTGTAATTCCCCTCTCACTTTTCTTCCCTATGGATTCTCTAAACATATTTGAATCTTTATTTTTAAATCTGATTTGTATTAAATTGTGCTCTCTGATGCATCTAAAAAGGGAAGCTGCTAAGTGAATATGACACTGTGGGATAAGAAAGGACAGGCCAGAAGACAAGACATCTGTCATTTCCCAATAGTTACATCAGCAGAGGGTGAAAAATCAGAATTGATTCCATTATAGTCTGGGGGATTTCATAAAAAAGCTGTGTCCTATAGCTCTTGAAAAGAGAGCATCCAGAGGGGACAGACACAGCAGTGCCTGTGACAGCTTCCCTGCAGCACATCCAGTGGGAAAGGGTCTGCTCTGCTCTTGCTCCATCCTCTGCATCCCCAGCCAGAGCTTCTGTGCTGCTGGCTAAGCAGCCATGTCTGTACTGCAGGCAGCTCCCATTATAAAAAAAAAAAATAACAGGATCATTTTGCTAAAGCCCTAGAAAAGCAGTGTGTTGGTGCTGCTGGCAGAGGGGAAGGAGCTCATCAGCTGGAGAATGCGCAGGCAACAGAGTACAGAGATAACCTGCCCCTATCCACAGCCTTGGGACACTCTTGTCCCATCTCGTATGAGCAACCACTGCAGATTTCTAAGCTTTCATCTCAATTCAATCCCTTTTCTCACCCTCCCACTTCCTTCTGCCTTCTGTGATGGCCCCTTGCCCCAGTTGTACCTCAGCCCTTTGTGGCATCTGGGAGGCTAAACTCAGCTTGGACTACAGTGCTGCAAAATCATTCCAAACCCACGAATAGCAAGTTATTTGTCCACAGGTGAAGAGGCTGAAACTCCACCGAGGTATCCAAGAGATTCACATCACTGTCAGAGCAGGAACTCTGGATTTCTCAGTCCTGGGCTTGATCAGCCTGTCCACTAGTCCACACAGCACAGCGTCATAGAATCATAGAATGTTAAGGGATTGAAATGGATCCTAAAGATCATCTAGTCTCCTCCTGCCATGGGCAGGGACACTTCCCACCAGACCGGGCTGCCCAAGGCTTTATCCAACCTAGCTTTGAACACTGATAGGGTTGGGGCACCCACAGCTTCTCTGGGCAACTTGTTCCAATGTCTAATCTCCCTCACAGTAGAGTCTCTTTCTAATATCTAACCTAAATTTCCCCTCTTTCAATTTGTACTTATTACTCCTTGTCCTATCACTACAGTTCCTGATGAAGATTCCCCCTCCAGTTTCCCTGTAGGCCCCTTTTGGATACTGGAAGGTTGCTATGAGGTCACAACCTTCTTTTCTCCAGGCTGAACAGCCCCAACTTTTTCAGCCTGTCTTTGTAGGGGAGGTGCTTTAGTCCTCTGATCAACTTTGTGGCCCTCCTTTGGACCTGCTCCAACAGTTCCACATCCTTATGTTGGGGACATCAGAACTGTACACACACCGTACTCCAGGTGGGGTCTCACATGAGCAGAGGGATAGAATCACCTCCTTTGACCTGCTGACCACACTCCTCTTGATGCAGCCCAGGATTCATACTGCAAATACTAGCAGGCAGAAAGATAAACAAGGCAGGAGGAAAGCACAGAACAGCAGCATATGGGAAAAACATTAGTAAAGGGAGAGAAAATGTACATGATGTCAAAAATCAAAGCTCTGTGTTTCTATAAATGTTATTTATGATCTGATTGGTACATGGAGAATGAAAACACAGTGGTGTGCAGGGATGCTCTGGGGCAGTCACCAGCACCATGCAGTGCAAGTGATAGTATGGATGTGGTGTCTGTGACAGGAGGAGAGTGGGTCTGATCCACTGCCAAGGAAACCGTGGAAGCCAATGCTGTGACCAGCAAAGGTGCAATTTGTAGTTTTACTTTAATCCCAACAAACATCCACTGAAAATATCATCCAGAGAAAAGCTAAGGATGTTTTTCTTAATAGTTAACTAAATTTAGAATCCTAAATCTCCACTTCAGCTTTTAAATATGCACACTTCAGCAGTGCTGAGCATCCAGGGATCACACATGTATGACTCCAAGGACATTTCAGCACATATCTGATATTTATTATAGAGGGACACATCCTGCAAGCTCTGGAGTTCACTGGGAAGGGATGGCAAGAGCCAGCCATGTGCTTGGAAAGGTTGTTCTTGGCATCATATCTTTGAACCCTCTTCTGGAAACCGTTCTTTGATGTGCAAGGGATGCACAGACCACATGGCTAAGTACTTTTCTGGATCTCAAGCTCGAAAGCTGCAGACATAACGATCTGGTCACTTACCTGTGTGATTAAATATGGATTTAAGAGCTATCTTTGGAGAGTTTTTTTCTTTTTTTTTAAATTTGGCCTTAATATCCATCATTTGGATGTTTCTATTTCACAGGAATATTTTATTGCCTCCTTCTTGCCAACAACCAACACCACAACATGTAATATCAACTTTTATGAAGCACTGTAAGCTTGGTACTGCAGGTTCTCATGTTACATGACATCAAACCTGTCAATTCAGTGAACAATTACAGGGAAAAACTACAACACTTACTGGAATAAATTGCATACATTAATTGCAGGAGGAATTTAAGTTATGCTCAGATGTGCTTTCTGAAGGAAATTATTGTAACAAATTCATTAGGGAACCATTCAGTTGTTCCCTCAAGTCGTCCATACCTTAATTAAAAACTCACAGATGTTAATAAAGCTATGGTAAATTCTCTGTAAGTCTAATAAGGCCTCTCAATAATGTTCTTACACGAACTCAGTAAAACTCCAGGTTTTACTGTACAATATAGATCTTTATGAGCATACTATCTCAGGACCTATACAATCAAATGTCCTGTCTTTTGCAAATTATTCTGAAGATTCCTTTTGTCTTCAGACTGGTGGCTGCACTGTGGCAAGGACTGATTTTTTTTCTCATCAAGGACTTTCTTGCTGCTCACGCATCAGCCAGCACCTTTCAGTGATGCTCTAAAGTTTCACCTTTGGATGGGCTGCCTCACACCTACTCCACAAGGTACTCTGAGAGGTACCATGCATGCGAAGGACGAACAATGCATGGGGACGAGGGATGAGGTTTGTGCCCAGGTAGCTGCAGGTGAGGCAGTAAGTCCTATCAGTACTGGTATGGCACAGCCTCCTTGACCAGAAGTCATCCATGGGAGTCTACATGCTCTACCCATGGGAGTCTAGATGCTTTACCCACTTGGACTTGGAGGAGAACATCCGGAAAACATGACAAGATCTGTAAATATTCTCTTTTTTGCAAAACTATTCTTTCTGTTGATTATAATGAACTATACTTTTAATACAACACTAAAACAAGTCTTCAGTATTTTTGTTTGAATTTCCCATCTTTTTTTTTAATGTTGGACAATGGAAATAATTATGACCAATGTATTCTGCATTCACAGTCCAATTTGTTCATATATCCCTCAAATGGCCAAGTCAGGCTTGCAGACTTAATTGGAAAATGCTTCCTTCTGAGAACAACAGTCCTACCTAGAATTTTTAAAGATGCATGGAACTGTTTCAACTCATGGATTTACAGATGTCCATATTCTGCAAGCAGACGAGCAGTTACACTGAAGCACAGCCCTCTCAAACCCTTCCATCACAACCAATGGAGACCACGGCAAGGAGCATGTGTGGCTTAATCCATGCACAGCATCCACTCTGTGTTACCAGCTCAACTGTATTGCATGCTGTGCAAACACCAGACCCTCTGGAGACAAAGCCCTGTCCCTGGTGAGTCACTGTATTTGATCTACTGAATATATGACCTAATATGACATTACTGTGTTTCAGATCTTTCTCTGCAGAATACACAGAGAAAAACTGCCACTGCTGGTATGACTGTCTATCTGTAAAGCACAATGCTGTACACGTGGGCTTGGGATACCTGAATCAATCTTTGAAGCTATCAATTGTGAACAGTACAATTCTAGCATAAAAGCAAGCTGTATTGTCTGTTACCTATCAGAGTTCGAAATTAGAATGCTTTGCATTTAGGTAAAAAGGTACATGATAATTTAGACTACAGTGTATGTGATTATGTTATTTGGAATAACCATTATGTCTCTGGCAAGATTAGGAAAACCTGTTTTGCAGAGACATTTGCTCTTCATGAATCTCAAGGAAATATTTAAGCAAAACTAGCATTGCATATGACGTTGGAAAAAAAACCAGGAGAGGTCTTGGCAAATTCCTCTCTTCAGTTTTGGTTTAAGTGGTTGTTTATGTTTTTCATCACCTGCTGTAAAACTACTTAATTTTCCATCATCGCTGTCTCAAAAGATAACTCCTCTTGTTTTGGGAATATTTCACATCTCAGTGAGGATAACAGCCTAGAAAAAGTACCTTCACAGAATATTTTTTTATTTTGTGAAAGCATAAATGATTTAAAAGTTGTCTTATTTTCATCTACTCTCGTAATCCATTGAAACTGCACTGCACTTTGCAGAGATCCTAAGAACGCAGCCCAGTCCAAACACCTAACAATGTGAGGATGAACAAGAAAAGGCAAGCAAGTAAAAAGCATGGGCAGAAAGAACAATAATAAAGTAATAAAAAATGCAAGTTAGAAAGAAAGTATGGCATGAATTATCTCACGTGAATTTTTAAATTGAAACTACAACTGAAATGCAACAGACAAGACACAGGCAGCATAAAGCATACTTTGGATAAAAAGCAAAATAAAAGAAGTGACACTGTGGAAAGGATGTAAAGAGAAGAGAAGGAACTCAGTTTTGGGAAGATGGACCGAGATGGTGCTATTTTTTTCCAAAGGATGAACACCACCATGTGCCAAGCTGTCCCTTCCTCTAAGTACATGGGCGTTGCAGCTAGCCACTACCAAGGCATGGCAAATTCCTGACTATGAGTAACCCAACAATATACACTTAATGCTAATTTTTATTCTTTTTCTGTCTATTAACTGTAAAGCACACTGAGTACAGATGGCAAGTATCAGTCAATGAAGAAAATTATCAGCAGTACAAGCCTCAAGTGCATGTATAGAGGCAGAAAATATCCTGGAGTATTAAGTGGAATGAACTCATATTCATAAAACAGATAATAATTCATAATATGTGCAATAAATAAAAAAATATGCTGGCAGGGGTCTCAGTTTAGCAGAAAACATAAACACACATTCGACTTAGAAGGTGTGACTGAATGGAGTTAGGCCAGTGGTTAAGTGCCTTGTTGAATTATGGTTAAACCCTCTAGCTTAAATTCAGAAAGAACTGTGCTATTTTAATTAAAAAAACAACTGATTGGCTTGTGCAATTGGTCTAGAATGTTTCATAAACCCTCAAGAATTGGGATTTTTTGTCTTTAAAACAAATTGAAAATGTTGTATGTGTTGGTGAAGACACAGCTTTTAACAGAGGCTTGAAGAGACAGTAACTGACAGAAAATGCCTGCTATCTGTAGTCATTTCCATTTAGTATAAATTGTTAATGTTTTTAGGAAAGAGATAGAATGAAAAACACTCATAATCTTGTAGTTAAGTTTCAACACCTGTTTATTTATTGTGGCCAAAAGAATAAGGATAACATGATTTATGCTTCAAGCACATGGCAGAAGCACAGGGATTTTTTTCCTTTAAATTGTGCCTGCCTAAGAATGAAAGAAGACATGCAATTTCAGAATTAACTGGATATTTTTGTTGTTGATGTGTTTAGGAGACAAAGAATTAGTAACCACAAGCAACCAGTCAAATCTGACAGGCTGACAGTTTCAGTATTGCCATGAGGCTGATTTGTGACAGTCCAATGCTGTTTGCTACCCTGGGAGTGGGCAAGTGCAGGGTGCTCACTCAATGGCAAGTGTATAACTGCAATATAAACATTTATAATAATATATCTAAGCTAATAGGTACTCAAATCATCAGAAGACACAGATGCACTTCCATGGATATGTACCACATGTAATGAAGCCTGTGGAGGAGAGGAAGAGAGTCCCTAGAGTCCTACCATAACCATGTTTCATGCTAACTAATTCTGTTCCAGAGTTTATCTGGGTGCATGTTACTGAATAATGGAAGGCCACTCTCAAAACATGTCCCTGTGCTGTTTGGTGGACACCCTTCCCTCATTCCTTCTCCTTTCTCCTGCCATGAGAAGACACCACACACAGAGAGGGAGCAGCAGAAGATATGCACACTAGAGAGGCTCAGTCCCGGTCAGTGTTCCCTCCAGAGCAGTCTCAATGTGCATTGCTTCCACCCTCCCCACAGTGATGTGCGGCAGTGCTAGCGAGCTGTGGGGCTTGGCAGCAGCAAATGTCACCTTGGAACTGAATCACCATGGCGTAAGAAAATATTTATATTTCCAAGCAATGAAAAATATTAAAGGAGAAAGCTTCCCCATACACTTTATTACCATGGGTTTTTTTTCTCAGATAACCAATGTTGCTTACTGCAGATTCTGTGCAATGTTACAGTCTCGGCCAATGTCCTGGTGATGTTCTGTGCCATTTTATTCAAGAAGTTTTTACCACCCTCAGATGTAAAACTATAACAGCTTCCATTATCTGTGATGTAATAATGCCTTATTACACTTATATTTGGGACATTTTTTTTAATGTATTATTTTTACACCAAGGGATTAGAAATTAAGCTATTCTATATAGCATCTGAAAAATACACTGTTCTTGCACAGGTATTTTCTCTCTTCACTGCAGCAAAACAGCCTCAATAACTGAATAAAACCTGAGGGTATAGTCTGGAAATTATTTAATAGTGCTCTTTATGTTATAGGAACATGACAGAAGGTAGCATTATGCTCTAGCTCCTGGATCAAGCTCAATTTGTGCTTCAGTGCAGCAACACACCATTTTCAGCTCCCAGGAAAAGCACCATTTCACAAGGATGATGCTTCATCCAAACTGACCAGGTTTGCCCATGGCAAGACTGGAATGCTGCATTTTCTGGGCACAGCTGTACTGCTTCCAGTTTCTGAACTGATGGGACTCATCCAGCTGTCCCTGAGCAGAGCACACAGCAAGCAACGATCCCCCTGCATTAGATGGAATATCATGTTTAAGCTTCTACTATGATCCCCCAGTACTGAGATGTCCTGTCCTGTCACAGCTTATTATAAATCTCTGCATTCCCAGAAGTTTAATTAGGCCTTTCATTGCTCTTGCAGAACAGCACTTGTTTTATGTTGACTATTGGCCATTTAAAAATATTCTGAAGTGTGACTAATCTCTAACAATTACCCATCTGAAAAAAGAGAAATCTAGTCCACACTCATCATCTCATCCAAGAAAATCTCCTGGAAAGGCCAATCTGCCTGCACTGACTACAGGTAGACTTACAAAGTCTACTAACAAACATCAAACTTGGTGAAATAATTCTCACTTTCAAGGGCCCAAGTCATTAAGACAGAATAAGTTAAAGCAATATAAATCTGAGATAAGAAAAAGGACAAAGGGTTAATCTGTAGACCAGAAGAATTATGACAAGCATAATAAGGCATGTGTTGTTTGTCTAAAGAACAACTATGAATAGATGCTACCATCAGCCCCCAGCACATTTAAAGTCAGAAACGCTTACTCTGCAGATATAAATAAACTGCCCTACTTTCTGCTTCCACCAACACTACAGAAGGGAAAAAGTACAGAGATATCAGCTGGAATATATCTTATCTTGGGAATGATAAATGGAATGCAATCCATTTGTGAGGAGTCTTTAATACGTATAACATCTGATTAATTTATTTGAGTTTTTTACACAGTCTTTTTCACAGCTCCTCCAGAGTGCTGCACCAAAGTCAAAATTCAGGGTCTGGCCTTTGCAAAGATTGCCTCAACCAACTCTTGTAAACAAAGGGAGACGAGTGAAGGCAGAATGAGAATGTCTCTAACCAAAACCCTGGCTGACCACAAAAACAGTAGGATCCAAAGCATCAGTGGGTGCAGCCAAAATGGACACAGGTTGGTTTAAAACTCTGAGAGCATTTTTGCAAAGGTAGTAGCTAGAAAAACGTATTTGCAGTTGTAAGTTGAGCAAATTTGATATGAGTCACAGTGGCTGTAAACATGCAACCCCCACAGAGCTGTTTTCAAGTCATTTCTCTGCGTATACCCACTTGTGTTCAATCTGAATGAGTAACTGCAGAACACCAAATACAGTATATAAATGTAAGGAAAGAGGAAAAATGACACAGGCAACTACAGTCTAGTCACTTACCTAACAAATAGGCATAATGTTCAAGCAGATATTGAAAAGAAAAACCAAGTGTTAAAAATGAATGAAGGAGAAGGACAGAAGCTGACAAATACAGGTGATAAACAGATCCGCCATACATATTTTTGGGTGAGAATACTGACTGTTCAGCTGACAGAAGTCTAGTAGATGACTATTCTGATTTCAGTGAAACATTTGATACTTTTTGAAAATTTGAAAATTTAAGGCCACCTGGAGAACTAGTTTGGAGTACTTAATAAGAGTTGTAACGAACAGGCTAAAGAAGAGACAAGGATGGCCTGGGCTAGACAGAGTTTTAGTGACATTCCTCAAGGACTGGTCTTACTATTTTATTAATGACTTTTTGCACAAAAAATAGGAGTCTTGATGACAGAACTGAGGTACTGTCAAAGGTAGTAGGAGCTTAAAATATTACACAAGATAAAAGTTCTGAGGCACCAGAAATGAGACAAAGGAGACTAGTACAGCAACACAAAATAAGACAAACCTCACCAAGGCCATCAACTCAGCGGGAAATAATAGGAAATCTCTCCAACAGCTGGGACTCCACAACCAAAAACAACAGGAAGAGAAGAATCGGGGTGGTATTAGTTGATTCAGGGATAACTCTGGACAACTAGAACTACATGAGACACGCAGAACTCACCAGATAAGGTACTTCCTGTAGATACACAGACATGCTAGTTCTGTGCTAAAAATGGTAAAAGTGCAACAGAAACAATTCTGGTCACTGACGCTTCAGATACTTGAATTCAAACTGCAACAGACTTAAAGAAGATATTTGAGAATGACTACAGAAATAAGAAATCATTTTTATCTGAAAAAATGGGGCTTGTTCAGCTCGGCAACATGTAATCTGAAGATACCTAAGGTAGAAAGTAGAAAAAAGTACCCAAACATCAAAGGAACAAGGTTTCGAAAGAGCCTTTGTGTGAGAGCACCTGGATGCGGCTGGAAATAAAGCAGTTTCGAGATGGGTTTTGATAAGTTTAAAAATGAGATTATATGATATGCTTGCCTGGGAAGGAGCAGGGGGTCTGGTTTGGTGGTGAGGGAAGCTGTGTCTTTCCACATACATTGGCGATAATTTCAGATGATTTTTGTATTTCAGAGATTTAATATTACATCTAGGAGAAAAACCATACAACTGCTCAAGCTCTTTATAACCTTCTCATAAATGCTAAGGTAGAATTTTGACTATTAAAAGTGCAGCAGTGTCTGGCAGCCTTTTTGAAAGCCTGGTTCAGTCTAGCTGCAGGCTGCCCGTGAGCAATTTCACCATGCACATTTTTCTGCCCTGACAAATGGCTCAGTGGACAGCTATGGGACAGCCTGTCTGAGAGTTTACAACCCACTAATGACAAAGTGCTCAAAGCTGAGAATTAATCTCTAGTAGAAATGAAAATATTTTTCCCCTCAGAAAGTTATTACCATTCTCCTTCCTTCTCTCCAAACATGAATTTTAAGTAGTTGCCTAGCCATCGGAAAAGACTGGTAGGAATAATAAAGCCATCAGAGAACACAGATGTGTAATTCGAACTTCCATAATAAACTAAACTGCTTCTGCATTGAAAAAGTGTGGAAAGATCATCAGAGAGGCGAAGTTATGAAATAGCCAAGGCTGAAAGGAAAGCAGAAAGCTTGAAAATAGTTGCATGTGTTATGTTTCTAAAAGGCAGGAAAAACAAGAGGTTTTGGTACATGGGCTAGCAAATGGGATTCTGTAGGATCCGCAATTTATTCTTGCAGTGAAGGACTTAAGTTATGTACTTCTGGGTAGTTTGGCAAGGCAGACTTCCTGCCTTGCTATTAGAAAGCTTAGCTGAATGGAGAGAAGGATGAAGCAAGGGTTGTGTCTGTTAAAAAGTGTATTTTAAACACCTCCTGCTGCCTGTACTCCAGAGAAAGAACACGGAGGTGGCATTTAGCAACTGCCTTATTCTACAGCCAGGGACATGCATTTCCTTGCTCCTCTGAAAGTCGGCTCCAGTCTGGGTGAGCTGTAAACCTCTGAAGGATCATTGCTCACACATGCTCAGCTAAGCCTTGCTGGATTTTCACCATTAAGATGTCTGAGGATGCTCTTGCCAAACATACTCCAGTTTTTCACAGGACATGGTGCTAACAGAACAGTCCATCCATCATTGCTAAAGGGCAGCAAGCTGTGATCTGTTACTTCCCAGCCTCTAACCGTGATCAGACAGCAAAAAATGTGTCATCTTCACAAAACACCATGAGCCTGCCCCATTTCCTGGGTTTTACCCAGGCCAAGGCTGCTCAGCCACTGTGCTGGTGCCATGGGATTAGACCCACTGCTGCAGCATGGGGCAGGCTACTAGAGGCGCCCAGGCAATGACGAGGCTCTGTCAAGAGATAAAATCCATATTGAAAATAAATTGTAGAAAGATTATTTCTCTCTCTTTATTTTTTTTTTAATGTGTTTAGTAAGCTGTTGAACTACATAGGAATTTAACAAAAAACAACTATGCTTGTCAATAAATTTGTGATGCTGACATTTATTTATTTTATTAAACCTATTCCTTGCCAGGTTAGCTCCAAAAAATTCAGCATCCTGTTTTCATAGAAGACTCAGGAAAAAGAGATTCATGCTTGAGATGCCTAAAGGGCGCCAATCAGGCACTTCATATTAACTAAGAATGTAAACAAAATGACATGACTTGAGTAGGAATCATTTACTCCATACTTTTTACAAAGGACAATAAACATATGGAAGGAATTACAGAAAGGGAGTCAATAAAGAAGACTAGTTCATCACAGAAATGATTGTATTTAAAAAAAAAAAAAAGTGAGGAGAAGTAGGTAAACACAGAAAACTGGGTCAAGTGTGAGGAAGAGTACTCTTCTTTTGGCAAATGTTTCTTGATGTTCTTGATGAAGTTTTAAGAGCAGTTGTTGCACGAATACATAATCAGATGTCAGGAAGCAACAGTCTGTGTTATTTACAAAGAAGGAATTTTATCAGGTTCATTCTAGGGAGCCTTAAAATACTATAAAGGGCAAAAAAATCACGAAACACCATTTAAAAATAACAGATGATTACAGACCCACAAAATATAGAAATTACTAGGAATACGGTACCTATTATGGCTGAGGTTTATTCTGAAGCATTGCAGAGGAATTGGAGGCAGCATACCTAAGTGTACCTGTCAGTAAGCACTGCGGAACAGATCAGGATAGGACTGGGCACTTTCTGCTGCTTGGAGATCCTGCTCAACATGAGAAGTTCCCCAGTGAGAGGATTTGCTCCCCTGCCCTCAAGATGGAGAATGCAGGAATCATCACAATCAAAAACATTGTGTAAGCCACAAACAATAACAAATAGGCTGAAAAGCCCAAATCCTCATGGTTCTGTGTGCCTTGCAGCTCCTTGGATTTTAGAGGCGACTCAGTGACTTGTAGTTAGACTTCCAGTTCAATGGGAATATAGTTAGGGAGGAGGCATTGAACACTACCAGATGAAACCTTGGAAGACTGCACAGCTGGGAGACATCATGAACTTGATTTCTCATTGAAGAATACTAATTTGGTTTAGCGGACCATCTTTTTGCTAGCCTGTAAGTTAGAATGTTGTTTTTATATCTTTATGAGGAAAAAAATCCACACAAAGTTACTGAAAAAGCAGTATTTGAAAGTGACATCACTGTGGTTATGTTACGTTATCAGTAAACTTGGGCAGAAGTTTTAAGAACGAGAAGCTCTAGGAATATTAGTCACAGTTTAAACACAAGTTAATTATCCTCAAAATATTGCACGAATGAGTCCTGCAAATACGGACTTTAAAACTGTTTGAGAAAGGCTGTTTTGGCTAACGGAGAGGTGGGAGACAAGGGCCTTGACTTCTAGATGAGAGCTCTGGAGAGCCCTGTGTGGCACAACTGCCTTTCTTCAAGCAACCACTGGTCTTAAGACAAGCCTGTTCACAGAAGAACCACAATTCAAGTGACCCAAGTTGACAGACCCTTTTTGCTTTTATGGACATTGGCAAAATAGACCACCAAAGCTAGACTGGTCAAAATAAAAAAGAGTGAGCTGGCACAGGAATAGCCTGGATCTTCCAGGTATGCTGAGAATCATAATGCAGCTTGAGCTGCTGCTGCTTTAGGTTCCTCTGCTTTGTGTTAAAACCAGCAATTAGTTTGCCTGACTGTCACATGTAGCCCCAACAGCCACTGTATTTACTTCACAAACTGGGAAGACCATCTGCAAACACCACACACAGTTACAACAGGAATTTCACTGCTGAAATCTCTAGGAACTATTAAAAATATTTTAAGAAATTAACTGGATGGGCTGCCCTGTTTCTAGTGAAAATGCATCTCATCCCTTGCTTCACCGGGAGAAACACTGAAGCAAAACTGAGTCCTACTGAAAATCCCATTATAGCTATGTTAATACAAATCAGAGATGTTGGAATTGTATTTTACACCCAGCATATTCTCAACTAGCAATCAAAAATGTTATGATGGATGTCAGCAAGACAAATGTCCAGATTAATTAAATCTTTCCATCTCTAAGCACTAAATTTATCTTGTTTTTCTTAAGAGAACTACCAGCATGCCAGCCAGCTGTGTGGGTGGAGAACCTGAATGCACAGGGCTGATCAATCAGTGCTGGACTGTGAACAGTTGATTAAACGTCTCTGTATCAATGGTTACAGCCTGGTCTACCTACACAGATAGACAGATGCATTTAACCAATTGATCACACGCTTAATACCAGATCAGAGTGCTAGATACACACTAAAATAGGCAGTGGGTCAAATTCTTCTGAAGAGTACCTGCATCCCTCTGGAACATTCAGGAGTGATAGTCGAATGACAATACATAGAAGCCATTGTTCTAAAAAACTCTGGCCTTTTTTTTTTTAAAGGCAATTTTTCTTCTGTTCACTTTAAGATCCCTCTGTTATAAGATGATGGGTGAATTATTTCTGCTTTGTTTAGTCCACTATAAGGTAACTAGGAGAAAGGAAAGACAGGCCAATTAATTGTACCAGTGCTAAAGTTCTCTACACTATATTAAGATATGTAAAAGCACTGCTTTAAGGCATAATTTCAGTTCAAAGTTATATACATAAGACACTATAAACAACCCTGAAACAGAGCCTGAGGTCTAATTTGCCAACAAACTCCAAAGCTCAAGAGGGAGGCTCACAATTTCTTCACTGTTGGAATCACTTCTCAACAGCAACAGCCTTTGTATCTCCACCTCCAGATTGCATCTTAACCCTCCAGTAACTGCAACAACTGCTCAGCTATTAAGTGACTTAAAAAAACACTGAACACATTTTAATCATCTTTTTGAGGCAGTTAGCAGCTACAAGTAAGAAAGGGATACTTGTGTGGTGTGATGAGACAGCTCTTGGCAAAGTGCAAGTAAAGGCTGTTTGGTCACTGCTTCAGTACAGGCAGCCCAGGCTTTCCCCGAGTTCCCTTCTCTTCTTTCTTTAGAAAAATCCTTTGGTAATTCAATACTGCAATATCTTTCAAATCAAAGGACTTAAGCCGATTGCTCTGACAGACTTCTAGGAGATTCCCCACCCTAAGGACGAAAGCATGAATTTTAGCACAAGTCAGTGTGAAAAAGCTACTTCAAAGAAACAGCAATACAACCCACAATTCTATAAACCACTTAAAAAGATCCCTCTACACATTCATTAGACTGAAAAGGGGCATGCCATTGTATACAACCACTCTCGGCCTTAACACCGCCTTCTGGCCTCTGATGTTCAAGGCATGACCTCAGGGAAAACAGAAAAACTTCGAAAAGAGCAGCAGACTTTTTAAAGGTAGCTGTCTACCGAGTCATCTTCCCTTGGGTAATAGCATGAGTGTCATCAACTTCTATTTGCTACTCACAAAGAGGTTTTGCAATTGAGAGGCTATTTGAAAAAAAAAAAAAAAATTAGGAAGAACTAAGAACTGTGTTTAGTAGTGTAGAAAAGAGCTAGAAGAGATCATGTGCAGAAAGCTGAGTGCAGGCAATTATCTGTTAGTTGGTAGTGTTTCAGCATATACTCATTTGTGCTTTTAACAAATTGAAGGGCTTTCTCAAGTCAAGAACTTAAATTTGTCAAATTGTGTTGCATCACTTCAAGAGCTTTTTTGTTTTTTCCACTTCCAGTCAGGTTATGCAGTATAGCCAGCAGTAAATCTGTGTAAGCTGAAAAGAGGTCAGTGCTGTGCACTCACATTTTTAATGCTTACAAATCTATCTTGAGATTTGATTGTTGATTCCCAATGCTTGAGCCTGAACATTGCAGAAATCAAAGCAAGATAAGGCTTTTGTCATGTTCCTTCACACCCCGCCCCCGACAATGTTTATTTCGAATATATCTGTATTTACCAGCTCTATTATCTTTAAAAGAAAATACTTTATGCAAAACAAGTTCTATAGCAAAAAATTTTGCTACTCAAACTCCAAGACTAAGAACAGCTAACAGGTCTAAATTATGTGGGGAAAAAAAATCACACAACCAACTAGCTAAGCTAGAACAGACATTTGGTGGTGGTGTCACTCCAGTTATCCACACATGATCATGTTTAAAGCCAATTGCATGTTCTGTTAAAAAATGCATGTAGAGAAGCTGTGAAGTAATTCTGACTCGCTTTCAAAAGTACCATTATGGTGTAGGCATTAAATTCCATGAGTTACATCTATGTTAAATTTTCTTTTGGATTAGGAGTTTTGATGAGAATCTTCTCCTGGTTCCCATTTGCTGTGCTTTGATTTGCATTAGCGAGTAACCTTGGAGTGCACAAAGTGAATTCCTTCCCACTGAAACTAAACCAAAAATGCCCTCCGGTGACTAATTCATATCACAGGACCAGAGAGAATGAGTCTCCCGCTCATCAAACTGGATCCACAGCATCAGCTGTGACAGTGTGTAGGAGAATAAGCAGAAGGGAAACAGAAAGTTACTTCACTCAAAATGTATGATATACACACTAAGCTGAGTGATTTATTAAAAGAAAGGTAACATTACTAGGCAGCAAAGACATGCAAAACTGCAATGAAACCTTCTGCTGTTTGAAAAGCTCTAAAAATAACAAATGATCATGCTGCTAAGTTCCATAAAAGATAATGGGGTGGAAGTAAACATTTCAGAATTGTTAGGATAAAAAAGGGAGGAGATTGTTAGAGGATGTCTCTGAAAAGGAAAAAGAAAGAATGAAAGAAAAAAATCTGAGAGTGAGTCTAGGTCACCCTTTTTCCACAAGGATGTACAAAGCAGAGCAGACTTGTGCTCAAGGAATCACTCATGTCATGAAGGTCAGTCTTTGAATAGATCCTATTCTTTTTTTCTTTTTGGTTGAGTTCCTCTCTAAATCTCCTCTTAAAAAACAACAAAACAACGACAAAAACCAACCAACCAAACCAAAACAAAAAAGGCAAATTGCCTGCTTTTTTTTTCCACACACTTACTGCCTGTGAGATTTTCATTCAGCTATATGAACGGAAAAGATCCTTTATCAGTTCACCATATCCAGGCTTGCAAAACAAACAGAGCAGCTAATGTATATTGGATCAGTACAGCTCTTCTCTGTGCTGTATCTGTGGGTTTGGGTCTTCAAAACCCACAGGGTACAACTGGGTTGAGGCACGCAGTTCTAAGACGAACCCTCCTGCTGACTTCTGTATCAGTGCTTGGCACACGGAAGTTAGAAGGGATTTAAGGACCAGAAGTTTCTCTCTTGTTTGTATTGACAGCTGCTTGTACAGCATCAAGTGGCACAGTGACCCCTAAGAGACCTGTGTTACCTACCATAAATGATGATCAGGTCTTTTCTAACAGGCTCTTCAAATCAAGTAATAGAAGGTAATTGCATCCTTCTGTGCTACACTAGTATAATGTTTCCATAGTTCAAGAAATAAGGGAACTTTTAGTAAGACTGAGACACCTGAGTCAATCTCTGCAGACCAAAAAAAGGCTGTAGCTCAGGTGTCCCACTTGTCTTACACCGGTCCAGTATGTCTTCTGTGTCAAAAGACCAGACTGCCAAATTCCCACCCCCACCAGTGAGCCAGCCTCGTGCTTTTTGTGTTTCCACTCTTTTGTAGTGCGGAGGGAGGGATTTCCTCCTGTCTGGGGGATCACCTTCTTCTTCCTCTGCCTACAATCACCCGTATCTCCCTGTAGGACACTGTTTTGGTGGGGAGGCAAAGAAAGGCAAAGGTGAACCCTCTTCCAGGAGAGGTAGGGAAATGAGGATGGCAGGATGCACAGCAAAACTGGATGCTCATTCATGTGCTTCTTGAGCTGTGCATCATTGTGGAGACATTATAGCACCACTGTTCTGTGAAAAAAACTTGCACTAAAAGGCTCAGTTGCTGTCCTGTGTCAGAGGGCAAAACTGTCTCTTCTCAGTTCAGGGCACATGCTTGGAGTGCCTCTGAATTAAGCAGTGCCTCAGCACATTCCCCTTGCTCAGCCACACGACAAATCCCAACACACAGAGCTGGATGCAGGGATGCAGTCCCTATGAAACACTGATTTTACTGCAGCTCAGGAAAGATACCTGAATACATGTGTCTAATATCCCAGATTATCCCTAGATGAAGCAGAAGTTGCTGTCTTCCTTTTTTCAGTCCCCATGAGAAATGATCCTCTTACCACAGTAAAGAAACCCAACATGTCAAATAATACCTCTAGTATTAATAATATCCTCTAGTATCAGCCACTAAATAATTCTGAATTTCATTTACAGTGTCTATGATATAAAAACATTTATTTGAAGAAAGCAAATGAAATTATAAGAGCTTCTGTCTTGTTACCCATGAAAACAAAACACGCTTCCTAAATGCTTATATCACTGCTCAGTCTATTTTGCTCTGACAATTTGGGTGCTCAGACACTCCTATACTGCCCTCTCCTGTTCCAGCTTCAGCCTGCTGGATTTGGACAGAAAATTAGCAGCAGGACAACAAAGCAAGCAGCAGCTTACTTTTTTTTTCCCTGTAAGGTAAGAAAAAGTTAAGTTTTGATATCATTTGTCAGAACAAAGCTAGATTTGATTTTACAGTTACAAGAAAGGATAGAAATTTAAAATGTGCATGGTAGGTAATATGGCATGGACTGAACTGAAGACTGAAAGAACCTTCTTGACTGGATATAAAGTTTGTTGCAATTTCTATTTATTCCCTAGTCTTTCATCTCTCCTCTGTCACGCCACTTTCAATGCTAACAAAGGTCGTCTGAAAGATGCTGCATGAGGGCTAAGCAGGGGCCAACACGCACTTCCTGACATCCCAGGGAATAGTGTCAAATTTATCATGCTCAAAACTGCAGCTTTGTAGTGAAACATATACATGGCAATAACCCCTCTTGGTCTCTTCTGGCAAATTACATTTTACAAATTACATACTAAAAACCTTTTCGGTGTTCTAGGGAGAAGACTGACACCTGCCCAAACAGGGTGTGTTGTTGCACACCCTCCTGTCCTCCAAGTGACTGAAATTAATGTGTGGAGTCTCCAATGCCAAATCCTTTTTAATAACTTTCTTCAGATGAATGGCAGTGAGAATTCAGAGAATTCTTAAATGCAGATTTTGTATTTACTACTGGACAAAAGATGTTCTTTTTTAACTACAGAAGAAAACTAATGTGAATTAGAAATTCCTTTATATAGGAAGAAAGACACTGTTGTTGCCAGCCGAGGATCGAAATATCCCAAGTGCCTCCTGATTTTCCCCACTTCTTTCCTAATGAGCACACTGACCTCTGCTGTCTTGGGAAAGAGCCTGCTCGGAAACACAGCAAGAACTTCCCCACCTTCCTCTACTTCACCTCTTCCCTGCCTTACTCAGTGAATAAAGCAGTATACATTTATGTTATTGCTCTGCATGTTAAAAGGAAGAGAGAATCCTTCTTAATGTCTGTCTGTCTCAGCGGCAGAAATTCTATGGGAAACTCTGCTTTGGGTGGGCATCACCAGCACACCCCAGAAGTGTTTTTGCTGTCCTTTGCTTTTGTTCAAAGAGTGAAGTGTTGATCTGAACGTTCCCTAAATAAAGCCATGATTCACTTACTGTCCTGTAAGATAGAGGGATTTTTTTTTAATCAACTGCAACCATGTCAACAGCTTCTCACAGCAGAGGAAGAACTGGTATCCATTTAAATCCATTCTAGGAATCATAAACAGCTTGTTGACAGAGGTCACATCCACAGGGGCGCTCACAGTTGATTAGTTTGCCTTCACAGAGCTTTTGCAGGCAGTGTGACTTGCACTCCAGGAGAGGATTTAAGACAGAGACGTGCTGAACAAACCAGAAACATTTTCAAAACATTATGTTGTGTCTGCCAAGGTGCCTAAATAAATGGGAAATGAGAATAGCCATGAATTTTGAACTTCAGCTTTGCTACTTTTGCATATGTTGTATGTCTGCATTTTTGAGTATCAGCTATTGTTCCCTATGCTGTGTTACACTGAATGCACAGCTTCTACCTCAATAAAAACATGTCTTAGATAATAACATGAAAATGCTTCCCATCACATTAGTAGGTTTCAACTACAAAAGTGCAAGGAGGGGAGAGAAGATTTTTAGTACACTTGAGACACAAATTGTAGGAAACCAAATTCAGCAGTTCTGCTGTATTGATTCCCTCCCTCCAACCATTTTATTGCATGATCTCCTTCTTAATTTCCTTTGCAATTATTTCCACTGGATAGTATTGACTGCATTTCCACTTGCTTGCTGTTTTCTTACTGCTGTATATTTGCAAAACTCTCGATAAAGCAACAAAATGAATGATAATGTGCATGGCATTCTAAATAAATAAAACCCCTAATATCATATATAACATGAAGGTTCTACTGCATTAAAATTGATGAATCAAAGATTCTACATTCACTGTTTTCTTAGACTGCTTACACTAGCTAGGAGTCTAAATAGGAGTTTATTACTAGCATAAGACAATGTCCCTGCCGATTTTATTTTATACCTTCACCTATATTGTTCTGAATGATTGTCACTTCTCTGTTAGATCCCAGTTCTTTAACCTCTACTCTATTGGCCCAGTCCCTAAGATATACTTCAAAATTTGCTCCATTGACAAACTTTCCTTGACATAATAGGCAATTCTTGTTTGGCATCCAATATTTTTATCTTCAACTGCTTGTCCAAAGCATCCCATTAGGTAAAAACAACTATCAGAACTCAAAAGATATTTTGCAAATCTTTGTCTATGTACTTTCAATAGCTGTTTACATACAACTTGAAACAACATTTCTGCTTGCCTAGTACTTTATATATATATATTTCAGTTGTTAAATATCTTTACAGTTCTATTTAATATATTTCCCAAAGATCTGGATGAGGGGACGGATGGAGGGCACTCTCAACAAGTCTGCAGATGACACCAAGTTGGGTGAGAGTGTTGATCTGCTGGAGGGCAGGAAGGCTCTGCAAAGGGATCTGGACAGGCTGGATGGAGGGGCCAGGGCCAGGGCCAGGTTTAACCAGGCTGGATGCCAGGTCTCGCACTTGGGTCACAACAACCCCCTGCAGTACTGCAGGCTGGGGGAAGAGTGGCTGGAAAGAACCTGGGGGTGCTGGTGGAACAACTGCTGAACATGAGCCAGTGTGTGCCCAGGTGGGCAGGAAAGCCAATTTCATCCCTGTCTGTATCAGAATCGTGTGCCCAGCAGGACCAGGGCAGTGATTGTGCCCCTGTACTCAGCACTGGTGAGGCTGCACCTCAACTTCTGTGTCCAGTTCTGGGCCTCTTATTTCAAAAAGGACATTGAGGTGCTGGAGCCTGTCCAGAGAAGGGCAGTGGAGCTGGTGAGGGTCTGGAGCACGTGTCCTGTGAGGAGCAGCTGAGGGAGCTGAGGTTGTTTACCCTGAAGAAAAGAAGGCTCAGGGGGCATCTTATCATTCTCTACAACTACCTGAAAGGAGTTTGTAACAAGGTGGGGGTTGGTCTCTTCTCCCAGGTAACAAGTGACAGGGTGAAAAGAAATGGCTCAAGTTGTGCCAGGGGAGGTTTAGATTGGATATTATGAAAGATTTCTTCACTGAAAAGATGGCAAAGCATTGGAACACACTGCCCAGGGAAGTGAGAAACTGAATTATTACTAAATAAAGAGGTTTCACTTAGCGTTATAAAAACTGGTATTTCTTAGTATCAGTATATATCAGTGGACCAAGATTTAAAAGGCTGTACCATTAATGGCAGCAAAGGAGAAATACTGGCATTTCGTAGACTTCCCCCACTATCAATGTAACAGCAGTGAAGTATCTTACTTAAAAAGAATTTCTGCTAATGCTTCTACTGCTGGATATTTTTTCATAAAAAGTCCACACAAGCTAAGACCTCAACCCATGACACAGAAGGAGGTATAGAAGGCATATACAATCCTACTGCCTTTAGTAAGACTGTACGCACCTGAGCTAATCCATAGTCACATTTTCCACATCAGGTCTTGGTATAAGTCAGTGCATCATGCTTTTGATGACACTAGGGTCTGAACTTTGAAATTACCATGTAATGAGCCTTTAGTTGCATGAAATGTGATGTTTTGTTATGGCTGGAGCCATCAGAGACAATTCTAGTTGAAGGTTGCCGATTACATGCAAAAATCCTTCAGATTCTCTTAATTCTGTTAAAATAGTGCATTTTTTTATCCAATTTCTCCTCAAAAAGTAGATGTGCTTAAAGAGAAGGAGTAAAAATAGTCCATCTGCTCCTAGGAACAAAGGGAAGAGAAATTACTTGCTGTTTAAAATATTTTCAGCAGCTTTCTTGCTTATCTTTGCTCTAACACCTACAAGTAGCTGGGAAGCTTAAATCCCAGGTTGAGATTAGGTAGGTATATATTTTACTGTGTCTGGTCAACATTCATTTTGATATGGCCAAGTCTTAAGTGTTTTTAAAGCACACAGCTGTACCTTATGAGTAATGGCACCTGGAACACTTAAGAGCAGCTCAGAGATCCCAGAACAGTGAAGCTCAAATCACTGCATATAGCTCCCACCTTTGGGTATTTCTACTTTTTATACACAGGCCAGGTAAACTGAGGCAGGTAGCAGCGATATACCCTGTCCCAGACCTCACAGTAATTCACAGCAGCCCTCTCAGAAGATGCAGATCTTGTGCCCATGCTGCAGCCTGGAGGAGGCCCTGCTAAATGCTGGGCAAGGATGCAGACTTCCTCAGACAGGAGGAATTTATATCCCCATGGCTGGCTTCTGCCAGGGTCTAGCAAGAAGGAAACATAGGCAGAGAAGCCCCAGCCTTGGATGAGAAGGGTTCATTTCCTAAAGATTTTGTAAAAAAATGGGAGAAAGCATTTTAAATATCAGCAAGGAAAATGCAATTTCTGCCTATATTAACCAAGGGTGCAGAGGAGATGAGTGGCATCTCCTGCCAAGCCCCGTTTCCATCCCCTCGGAAAGCAGAGACGATGTCATCCTGTCTCTGCTCTTTCCAGTGGCAGTTAGGCATAATGCCACACAGCAGCATGCTCCAAGAACATCTGCTCTGCTCAGGGAAGGCTCTACCTTTCCCAAAAGGCAACTGGGAAAATGAAAAAAAACCCCAAACAAACCCAAAACATAAAAAAACCCCAAACAAACACAAATCAAAAAAGACTGACTAATTAAGCCCAGCTCAGGAGATAGATTTGTGAGTTATTACATTTTTGACCCCCACAGCAATGCAAATCCTAGGATGTGCCAAGAACAAATTAGGCTGTCTGCAGTTGGGACTTCTCCCTGGTAAAAATGCCTTTTTTCTAGACATAAAAAACAAGCAACTTTGTCAATGCTGGAGAACACATAGATAAGGAGTCCCTCCTGAAAGTCTCATTTGAAAAATTCAAGGCTTTACCAGAATGAAGATAGTATTTCCTTTTTTTTTTTTTTTTTGGCAAGGGGGGTTGGGGTCATGTTAAAGTAAGTACACAACAAAAATAACAAATTGAACTTCCACTGAGTTCATGGTCTTCCATTTCCATCACTGTGTGTCAAACACATGCTCCTGGGGGCTCCATAATGCTTTAAAACAAGGGGTGTTCCTACCTTGACTGCACCCAGGTGCTCGTGGGTGCTGGCTGAGGAGAGCAATTTTAACATCACTCTAAAGCATACCGCTGATTTTCCAGCCTCCTTTTGTCTGCCAGATACACTTTTCCTTTCTCCTTCCAGAGCAAAGTGAGATATAAGTAAACAGAGAATGTGGGATGTGAGTTTTCCTTCCAAAAGCGGTACTTCAGTAGAATGAATCAGAGGCAAAACATTAAGTCCCAGAAGTCATTTGTCCCAGAGATGCTTGGAGATCCTTTAGAAGGGAGATGAAATAAGTTTTTCAAAAACACCCTTTTCTATAAAGTGCTAATTAAATCACTTATCTTCAGCATAAATTGAGTGAAAACTAAAATTTCATCCCTCAGCAGACTTCCAGCTGTAAAGAAAAAAACACGAGTTCTAAAGCAATGGTACTTTCAACTTGTGTGACTCATCTCAAACTGTAACGAAAATGCAAAATACTTAGTTTTACCAAGTTAATCTCTCTGTGCTGCTCTACAGGCACATTGATGATCCCCTAATTCGTTTGTGCTGCTCCAGTATAATTTTGCAGGATGGCCATTCTTGAGTAAGCTGTGCTGTGCTAGGGGAAGTTCACTTGAGCACAGATAACTTGTGTTAATTCAGCTGTCAAAATACAGCCAAAGAAACTTGAGAGCAGTGGTGCAATTTCCTAATATTATCTTCCTCACTCATGTTTCATTCACCTCTGGGACTGTAATTGAGTTCCTGCTCAGTGTAAACCTGCTCTACAGTCCAAATGGGAGTGAAGTGGCAAAGACAATCAGCAATATCACACTTCAGCATGCCTACAGAAACTGAGGCACACTTTCCAAGGCTATTTTTGGTACCCTGCTTGTCGCTTTAAAAAAATTTCTTAATTTGTAACCAGTTAATTACCTATAAGTGAATTTTCCATACTGATGCAGGACCATTCAGTTTATGCAAACGCACTGGGTGAAGATTGTGGATGAAAGGCAAGCATATTATCTAGAGGGTCTCGGCCACAGACAGCTGATTGCTGGCTCCTTCCTTACTCTAATCGCTGAGCCTTTACGTGTCAGAGTTAACTCTGCAGAAGCCACATCAACTCTTGTCTCCAGTGTAACTGATGCAGACACTGGCTTGTTAATTCTCTTGTCTGCTACAGAGCATTGCACCTATGAAGCAGACCAGTATCAATAGAAACTGCTCAAGTCTGAATGCAATCAGAATTTTCTTTCAAAAGTTTTAACACCTGATGAAGACAATTTTTGAAGCAAGTTTGTTTGTGAGATGCTAATTTATTCAGAAAATAGTAGTGTGCTTTGGAGAAATGCTCAGTTAAAGAGTAACTGTCAAAAATGGAATATGAAAAATTAATTTACTAAATCTGACAGTTCTGATTAATCTAAGGACCAGTAAAATTATGGAATTATTTAGCACAATGGGAAATAAGTTGGAGAAAGGACTTCTACCTTATATACAAAGGATATCACTTGTTTGAAGCATTCCATTTTACCCGTGAAACAGGTAATCATTGACTACAGCTGAATGGTACCCTTCACTTAATTATTTTTTCCTCCAAACTCTCTGTAGTTAAATACGTAACATTATATTATTAAACAATTAAATAAATAACATCAGGGCTTTGCATTACTTAATGCTGGCAGGGATGACTGTCTGCATAATTTGATTCAGTTATTTCTGAATTAGCATTCAGAAACTGGGAAAAAGGCTTCAAAAATCCATGAGCAATTTAAGTTTTGAATTTTTTTGGTTAGCCTTGGCACATCTCAGGTTCGCGTTTCCAGCCTCTCCCCCAGTCACAAGGGATAGCAACTTATTTTTCATCTCAGGTAGTAGCTCAAACTCGGCAGCTGGAATTTAAAGCAAAAGACGAAAACCTAACAGATGTGGACATGGGGCAAGTGGAAGAGAGATGAACAAGGGAAGAATCATAAAGGACACTGACCCTGCCTGTACCAGCACTGAGGGAGGCACCAGGCTAATTTTTCCCAACAGCTTGGACTTGAGAAAGGTGGATAGAGACAAGTCTTATTTTCTTGCCCAGAACATTAATCAAATGATTTCCTTCCACATCCCTCTCTTATTTCTTGCTGTTCCAGGCCCTATTCTGCCAAAGATATGAAGTAGATGTCAGAGCACCAGGACTGTTTCTGCCCAGTGAGGACTGCTCCAGCAGCTGAATGTTATTTGTGTCCACACATGCCCTTCATTCACACTTGCACTGAAGCAAAACCACCTTGCAGTTCCTGCTGTGCACTCTGCAAGGTTTCACAAGTCATGGCCAAGGCGTCTCCCTTGTACATTCAAGGAAAAACACCCCTAAGACTTTTACAGTAAGACGATCTCTTTCCTCTGAGAGTGGCAAGTCTGCAGCTATTCAATTCCACCCAATAAATGGAAACCATATGACCATAAGGCAAGGGAAAGTACACCTAGTTTACACTGCAGCCTTACTCCCAAACACCTCTCCAATCTTTACATGGGGAAGGCTTCTTCTGTGGTTGTCAGACCTGTTCATGGTTTGGGATAGAGCCAGTAAAGATGTGGCCCCTTTTGTATGTCCCAGCACAGTTGTCAAATCTCTCTTTTACTCTGTCTTTCCCCCCCTAGTTCCTGGACCTTTTGTATTCATTTTCCTTCTCAGTCTTTTCTAAAAGTGTACTTTTCTTTCTGTAAATTTTGCCATTTCTCCCAGTGCTGGTTACTAATCAAGTTTAAGGCATCTGCACTCTTCTGCTTCAAGGAATGCCAATCACAAAACCATGCACTTCTAAGAGCCCTAAACCCAACCAGAAGCTAGAGTCCAACACCGGCTTTGAAACATCTGAGATGCAAACTACAGGGAAACTGAGGAAATTAGTCACTAGCCCTAAGAGATGTGCTTCCAATCACTCACACAGCAGTGACAGCAGGTAAAGAGGAGGAAAGCAGCTTTTGTAGGCACTGACCTTGAAAGAGGTACCCTACAGTACAGCTAACTGAAGTACATCTGCTAACTTGCAGACCTATTAACATAATGGGAGATGCTATGCCTGGACTTCAGACTTCAACTGCACAGAGGTCCACAATGTTCTAAAACGCAGATAATAACCAAACTACTGACTTAGGGAAGCTGGCATGGTATATCAAAGAATGCACTGTGCTCTGTATGACCTGTGCTGCTGTTCTTTAATCCTCTACAGAAAACAGACTGCCAGGATAGCTAGCTCTTTGCTCTTACCCAGCACAACCGTACTTACGTTGTTACTAATTTTCAGCTGTTCTTACAGCTTTAGCTGGCAAGATACAAAGCTGTACTCCTGGAATCGCTGTTATTTCTACAGCCTCCACCAAAAGGTGTTGCTGACTGAGTTGGGCACTGCCCAGGAACTGGAGATGAGACATGCCTCTCCCGTCAAGCTATTTACCCAGGCAGAGACATCCTTTAAATAAGGAATCTGTAGGCAGTTGTCCTTCCCGATTTGCATGGTTGTCATCTTTCTCATTGTGTTTTCATACGCTTGTCCTCAACAGACAAAAGGTCTGCTCTTGCTTCTCCTGAAGTCAGTGGGAATTCTGCCATCAATTCCAGAGGTAGCTGGATTGGGGCCAAAATGTTAGCCACTCCACTTCCCTTTAAGTCATTCCCAAACAATACTTCTTTGATTACATTCCAAGCCTGAGGGGTCTTAGTTATCTTCTAACCCTCTCCTTTATATGTCCAGTATCTGTGGATTCCATAGTATAAGCAGGAACTGTTTGAACAGAAGGGCCTTAATCATCAAAAGTACTTTTCTTCTTCAGCCATATTTTTTTTCTCAAAGGGAGTTTGTTGCTAATTCCTTTGGGAATGAGATGGGGAAAAACGAAAGGGAAATGACACTGCTTTAAAGAGAAGCTAAACCACAAAAAAACCCACAGAAAGATAGTTTCTGACATTTGAGAACTAATGTACCTATGATCAAATTCACCAGGAAAAATATATCCTGGTCACACTGAAAATGGTAATTTTAAAAATTATATTGGACACAAAGATGATACAAGCCACAAGGGTAACCTTGGCTAGATTTTGAAAGGGCAGATAATAGATGGCACTTCAATAGAGGGCAGTGAATAAGAAGAAAGGGGAATCCTATTTATTTAGTTAACTGCAGAGTCTAACAAGTCCAAAATAGCTTTAATTGATTCTGAGTATCTTCTTAGACTTCTAAACAGTAACTGTGTTCTCCTTTAATTAGAGACTGTGATTGCTATACTCTTCCATAAAGAGAAGCTGCACGTAGATGTTTCGTTTTTAGCCACAGAGGGAAACACCACACTGTGAATGGTTATGCCTTACAGATGCCACTCAGTAAAGAATGAAATGGCTATAGGAGACAATCTATCTGACTCAGAAGACCAAAACAGGATTCTGTCCAAACTGGATCCTGCAAATAACATCCTTGCAACTAGAGAACTTTGGCACTGAAGTTAGTATTATTTCTAAAAACACAGAGGAAAATTGATTCTGCTGCACAGCTGAAGAGCTTTACTACAATTTGGTCATAGAGCAGATTTCTGTATACTTAGGTGAAATATATTCACCATCCAAATAGGACAGATGAGAATTTGCTTTTGGTTTTGCAAAATGTGCATGCAGTGAAGATGATGTGACAGCTGTAGTAAGCAATATACGGCTCCCCAAAAGTCTGGACATTACAAGAAAGAAAAGTGCTATCAGAAAGAGACACTGTATTTTACTCTTCTACCAAACAGCAGGTAAATAAATGAATACATTCAATATAAAATCCATTAACAAATAAATTAAATATAAAATAGGCATGTAATATTACTGAGTTGTCTGTTTGAATTAAAAAGTGGCTCTAGGCTAGGTACTGCAACACATCATATTTTATCAGTCTTCTCTGATTAGATATTCTTAGAGTAACTTCTGACACTCCACTGATTTGGGCCATTAATATTTTGATGAGTTTTGTACATGACATAATATTTGGGCTACTATATGAGATCAGGAATGAACAATGTAAAAATACCCATTCTTTATTTTATGCATGCAGGTCTTACTAAATACATGCCACACTGATACAATGGTAGTCATTGACACCTTTCATAACATACTTCAATGAAGAAGGAGGCAAAGTATGCTAGTTGGAAAAGCAAGTTCAAAATGAAGAAGGGTCAGCAGGTTATATTTCTATCTGGCAAACAAAGTTTGGGATTTAACTTTCACATTGTAGGAATGTTTTAGGAAAGCCACCAGCATGTCAAACCTGACTCTGTTTTAAGAGTTCACTGTGATATGCAGGATTTGAAGGGAAGGATGTAAGAAAACACCAACTAATCCAGGCTCTAAAAATGACTGTGAGAGAAAATAATTGTCTACACAGAGGTGGTTGAGGCTGCACAAAGACATCCAGGACCTAGACTTGGGATATATTTTATTTAAACATTCATTTTGGTACTCTAAAACTGTTTTTTAAGTAAGTCCTAAGAAAGGTTGTGGAACTTTTCCTGCTTGACATTCACTGAAACAGAGCAATCAAGGGGATTTTTAGATCATTGGTCTCCCTAAGATGGGAAGCAGTAAACATGGATGTGTGCAAGCTCACTTGTTTGATGTATTTGGAGAAGACCATGAAAGGCCAAAGAGCAGCAGCAAATTCTGCCTAGCTACAGCAACTTCATAGCACTGCAACATATCACATGGGGTTTCTGCACTGGACTAAAATACATGGCAGAGCTGGAAAGGTTCTGAGATGGATTATGTGAAGATGACTCCACATTCCATGTTCAATTCAGCTGTGTGCCAATACTGCAGATCAGGTGGTGGAATAGGGCTTGTTTGTGAACACAAACAGCCAGGAAGGGTGGATTTATCCCTCAACCCCTCTGTGTGCAGCTGGAGCAATCCAGGTTTGTGTCTGCATGCTTTCCATGCAGAGGAAGTCACATGAAACAGCACACTAGCTACAAGGTTGCACAAAAGCAGCTCCGGAGCCCTAATCCTAGTGGTGCAGTTAACACACTGGGTGGCTTCCTGCAGGTCTATTGCCTTGTCCCTGAATTTCCATATCTGGGGGGGAAAAAGACTTTTATGGAGGCACTGTGTGCTCTACCCAAACTGATGCTTTTATCACACGTTTTAAAACATCATGCACCTGGTTGCTGCCAGATCTCTTTCATGTGAGTTGAAGGAAGAAAGTATGATCTATGCTCATTCATGGCCCCTTTAAACTAGTCAAAGTGGGGTAAAAAGGGACCTACCTGGGATCAAAGTATGAGAGTCCCATTCAATGTGTGATCCCTTGAGGCACGTTTACCAAACACACCACCACCTTTTATGGCTTCTTAGCAAGGCTTAGGAATAAGGAGGTGGTTTTGTTACTGGAAAGCATTTCCTTCCACAGCAGTTTTAAAACAGATCTGTATCTGGATAAGGAGGTATGTAAATTTGGCTCATTTAATAATCGTGAAAGCTGAGCTATGAATAACCCAGGTGGATTACAGGATGCACCTACAGGATTTTCAAAACAGCAATGGCAAGAAGCATCAGCCCTGCAGAAACCCAGCATTTCTACTTATGCAGAGTAACTATTCAATTACTAAAGACATGACAGCAATAAAACTATTTATCTGCTTGCTTATTGAATGTTCATCCATTTCTCTACAAAGGTGAAAAAATTTTGTTTTTTTCATTTTTTCTCCAAACAACCCATGTAAGGTATATATTAGATATTAGGTTATATGCATGCTATATGTTACATTATAACCAGTCCTACATCACCAAGGATTTGAAACATGCTATTGTATAGGATGCTCCTGCAGTAAATGCAAAGGCTGATTTCAGATGTCAAAATATGACCAGACCATGTTTTAGTCCAACAGGAACTATTTTTTCCACAACCATATTTCATTTCGATTCATAACCACTAGTGCAAGCCACATGTCAATAAGCACGCTATCTTTCACATTCCTCCACTCTTCCCTCTTTCGAACTGAATATACTAGTGTGCCAGACTCACTGGTAGGAGAAATCCCAGTGTGACTGTGTTAGTACTTTAATTAATCAAGGACTAACATATGATTAGGGCATCTGGGAATAATATTGCAATCAATATTGTAAGAAGCCTGTGCATATGGATGGAGGATTTGCATATGCCAAAAATTAGTTTTCTCTGCAGTCATTCTGTTTAATATTCGGGAAGCACTTAAGAGTATGTTAAAGAGAATATTCTAATGAAAAGTTATCATCTAGGTCTAGAACTCTCTGTGATGAACAGTATGTAAATTAACTCAAGTATTTACATTGCATTTCTGCAGAAGTTAACATTTCTGTCCTCAAGCTTCATTTATACTGTCTGCAACTCAGAAATTAAAGATGAAAAAACACTCAAAACACCTTCAGGAAAACAAAATTATGGTAAAAATTATCAGCATGTTTCTAAAAGGAAAACACATCCTTTCATTCAACAGGAAGACATTTTACTGAAGCCCCAAATGCTTTTCTGGTATTTTATACTTAGAAATATTTTATGATCACTCACATGCAATTTTTCCTAAGATGGACAAGGGAAGAGGTGAGAAAGGTGTATAATTTCACATTTGCTGCTTTGACTCTTAGAACAACGTAGTTTCTATTCCCAGAGCACTCTTGTTATAGGCTATGCTTGCTGTAAAATCTTCATACTACATCCCTGTGCACCTTATGAATTTCACAACAACTTTACATTAAAAAAAATAATTCTGAATCCTTTCATAATAATAGCAAACAGTTCCAGCTTTCTACAGCTGCAGAAGTTTGCTGTCCCTAGAGGTTTGTCATGGTACAGCTCTTGCTTCCAATCAAAACAGTGACATAGTGGCCATGATTTACAGCTTGCAGGGGCTTGATTAGGGAATGGCACACTGCTGAGGAAATATCAAACAACCATACAGACTTTTTAATATGTAGAGCTTTTTATCTTTACCCCCATACCCTCCCCCCCTCCAAATTTAAAAAAATAAAAAAATCATTTCTTTTTTGAAAATTAAGGGAAATGGAGCTGATATTTAAGATTTCTTTTCCTCTTTGTTGAGGTTTCAAAGCAATGTTCACCCCTAACTGAGACTGGCTCTTTAAACAACTTCATTCTTACCATTTTAAATAATAAACATCTGCACTGTTATAGCAACAGCACAGCAAAACTTGCATGATAGCATGCATGAATAATTAAAAGGCTTAGCATCAGACTAAAAATGACTCTCAGGTAAAATTGGCAGTTTTCCTTACAGAATTACCAGGAAAAAAATACTGAGAATAAAAATGAAAAACATGATAATTTCTTCTAAAAGCAGGGATTTGATATATGAAAGGAACATTTACATTTCTGTGTTCAAGAAAAATGTCTTGATTAGCAACAAGAATGAAAGTTACTATGTGATGCCTTTTTGTTGTTCACATTGAATTTGCTTAAGCAGAAAGGAAGTGGGAACTATGCATAAAAATCCCAGAATTTTATTTTCTGGGAAAACAAGGCTTAAAACAGCCTACAGAACAATATAAAATGACAGTTAGCAGGTTGGGGATGTTTTGAAATTTAATTAGTTGCCAAACTATAGTTTTTATTACTGAAGTCTAGTTTTTACTGAAGTCTAGCAACTTCATTTTGAGAAAGTTAAAACTACTGTGTAGGATTTGAGTAGTGAGAAAGTGCCCTCAGTTTTCTTCAATAAAATAATACACTAGATGAGTGTAAAGAGCATGTATTCTAACTGCTAATTTCTATTAATTTTATGATATGACTGTGAGAGTGGAACAAGATGCCAGCAGTTGAAGGATTCGTACTTTTTCAAATGCCTGGCTTTGCATGCCTGGTGATTTTTGGGTTGCTGTTTAAAATGCTGGCAGCTATGGAAGAAAAGAAAACCACAATGATGCTGTAGGGATTCACCACTTGACAGAGATCTCAAGCCACAAATGCAAACGTTACATGAAAATTTTATGAGTTAGGGGGTCCAACGGCAAAATATTTGCAAATTTCACTATTCCTTTTCCTGCAACTGCAGGGACATATCTGTTAAAGGACAGAAGAAAAGCAAGGTTCAAACCCTTAGCTGCAATGTTAATTTTGAATATATAGCTTAAAACTATTATTATCACATACGTTACGTATTAAGTAGAAAGCCTGAAGCTATTTGTCTGTCTACATTTAATCTTGTAGTCTATTTTTCCTCCCAAGAATCTAGATTTTAACAGTCAGATTTTCCAGTACTTTTGTTCTCTGATAGCAGAACTCAGGTTGCAGAATTGTTTAATTTTCTGCAGTTTGCAGTATTCAGTGAAGAAGCTGCTTACTTCCATCATGGTTATACAGTGAAAATACGTCTGCATTTATGGAGTTAATAGTCTTCTTATTAATTTTACTCTGCCTTTTTTTTTTTTTTTAATAGAAACCTAATGAAAACCATGTTTATGTGCTCAAAGGCACAGAGGAAATTCATTACTCTGAGGAATAACACACTCCACAAGTGAAATGAAAGTAATCTTATTTATGACAGGAAGAGGCCTTCACTAGACTCAACTCCACCACACTTGGACTGATACTGGCTGCATGAACGAAGCTGCAAATTCAGGAACTGGTTTCAAATCTAAGTTTCATCTCAGCAATAAAAGATTTGCCGTTTAGTCTCGCAAACATTCAAAAACTCTGAATGGGAAGCACCCAGCAATTTTATTTACTATAAACATGTGACAAAAAGAATGAGACAATTACAAGAAAAGCCATATGGTCTCTTGTTTGGGGCACCTTCCTTCCATTTAGCAATGAGCCTCTCCCTGATCCTCGATCAGCACCCACCACAACGCGCACCTACGCCTACAGCCCGCCTGCTTGCTTATCAGATTCGGCACTTTGCTTTGGGCTTAACAGCCTTATTGCAGTAACTGCAATCCCCAAGTTTCCATGCACTTGGTTGTGGGGAGGAGAGAGGCTTGTAAATACACTCGCCTGGAGAATCCTTGAGGAGTGGAAGGCGGAGGCCTGTGGGGAAGGATAGGCGCTGCAGAGCTGCAGCCTCAGCTTGCTAAAGGTACCGATGCCCAGAGGTGTACGAGGTACCCTGCACAGCTGGGTAATGCCCTAAGCAGAACAGGGTAATCAGAAATGACAAAAGATGATTTACTGTCCCATTGACACAGCCCTGTAAATGTGTGCCTGAACATCTGGCATCTGTGTGCACATATGCATATGTGTCTGAATTTGAAAGAAAGAGAAAAACCATCATGCAAAGAGAGATGATGAGAAAACGCCTGACAATTATTTCTCTGTGAAATGCAACTTTTTCTTGAACAAAATCAAATCAAAAAAGAAAAATGTTTCTCAGTGCTGTGAAAGTCAAACCCTATGTTCATCTCATTTCTAAAGACTTCAAAAGAGAGCTTTCATTAATGGAAAGTTGTGATGTACAGCAAACTGGATGGCTCCACATGCGTTTGCAATTTCTGTATCTAAACCCACATGTTTTACATTCCTCGGGTTTCTTCCCCGAGTTGTCTTGAGTTAAAAAAAGGAAGGGAGGGGAAGGAGCTCCCGTGCCAAGGCTTCCATCCGGCAGTAAACTCCTTTGCCCACAAGAAGGCACTGTATGTTAACAAATAGAAATGTGCTGGTATTTCTGGAGAGAATTGCCAATTTTTTTCTTCGTTCCTGCCGACTTTTGCTGAAGACTCAGCACAAGATGTGTGGGTTTCTCCAGCGTCATGAAGGACAGCTGCCTTTGTCTGCCTGCAGATGTTTGGCCAGTTGCAGTTTGGATGCTTGACCAGTGAGTGAGATAAGCTCTTCAGCCTTGCACAAGGAATTAACTGATATTCTTGTACATCTACCCCCAGAAAGCAACTTATAACAGTGAAACAAGCTTGACGAATTTTAAGATTTGGCTAAAGAAAAACATATTTAGCTCTTCCTTTGTTATATTACTTTGCAATTACAGTATGTTTGCATTTGTATAGGCACTTCACTTTTCCCTCATGTGGTCTAAATTCCACTTTTGCTTCATGTCACAACAAAACAATTAATCCTTTGTTTGCAACATTAGTCGGTTGTCATGGAAATTAATATGATTTCACAAATTTAGAAGTATGAACAATTTTGGATCACATATGAAGAGAACAGAGTGACATAGACTGAGCATGTGTTTTAGAAAGAGCTTGGTATGCAATAAGTGCTTCAGGAAAAGGGTATTTTGAAAGAATATAAAACTTTTAAAGCACATAAAAACCCCCTGAAGCCTTGCCTCAGTCCAAAATATCTGAACATTCCTCCCAACAGGCAAGTTGTACTTAAACCTTGAACATTCCTCCCAACAGGAAAATTGTACTTTAAATCATATGCAGCTTTTCATTTGCACAGAAGATTTCTCAATCTTTTTGTCTGGATTTGAAGTTGTCAGCTAGGAGAGCAGAATTGAGACTCTTCCCTTGACAAATGATCTATTTGCTGATAGAGTAAGGGAGTGGACAATCTCAACACTGTTTTTCTACAGCCATATTTTATTCTCCGCTTAACATGAACATGGAAAAGCAGGAGCAGCTCCACTGAAGGAATAAGTGATATTGCTCTCTGTGATGTCTATATACCTCAAACTGTTGGAAAGAGCCTGGCATGGGCCAAACTTCTTCATGATGACATGGCTAAAGGCCAGGATGGAGACATGGTACAAGCAAGGTCACTGCAGACTTACAAGATCTACTTTTGTGTAATGTATATAGCAAGGCTCCTACGTGATTCTGGATAAAACACTGTCTGAGCCTCATGAAGAAGATGACAGATAGTGCCAGACACCCATTTGGGTTGTGGGAGCTGCCAGACTAGCTCCATACGGCTGAAAGATGCTGTACAGAGAGATCTGTCGACATTATCAGAATTGAATTAAGTTGATCTGGCAATAACAACAGAGGTAGTATAGGGAACTGCTTGCCTGCTAGCTGCTGCCTCTTCTCCCAAATTAAATTAGCTGCTCCCCTGCCCCAGCAGAAAGCTGCCTACCCACAGCTCACACCACCTGCCTTGGGCTGCCAGGCACAGAGGGGACCCCATTTTTGCCCTTCCACATTTCTCACACCCATGCACAAGCCATGCCACTGCTCTCTGCTCAGATGAGATATGAAAGTGGAGCCTACAAGTATATTCACACTCTTTCAAAGGGTTTTCAAAATGGTGTTTGCCAACATTAGCAACATCTATGTTCTCCCTCTTATAAACATGTCACATTAATGTTAAGCATCTCAAAATATTACAAATGAAGAAAAACTTGGTTGGAAATGTCAGCCTTAGGTTTCACTAAATCCCATAGCAATCCATGAACTACTCAGTGTAAGAGAGAACAATGGGGCAAGTGTTCCATCGCAACACAGGAAGTCAGTCTATGTGACAACCACCAGCTGATCATTTTCTCTCATAAAAGAGAAGTCTAGATTTATTAAAAAATATTCCTCAGATATTCTGGAGTACATCTGATTACATTTTTTTCATTAGTATTTCTGTTATATTAGAAAGTTTGTGTAGCACAGGTATCTGAAAGCCAATATTGCCCTGAGGCATTTATAGTTCAATCACTCGAAGGCACTTCCAAGAAGGAGAACTGGCTCAGCAAACAAGTTTAATTTTACCTCTTGGGCACACACCTCACATCTGGATCCAACGCTGGAACAAGGCCACAGCTTGTAAAAATCTGTGTAGCTTTTATTCATGAAGCTACTATTCCTAGGCAGAAAGAGTATCATTTATCTTTACTTTGATGAGTTTCTGTGTTAGCTCACCAAAATTAACTGCCAGGACACCTGGATTCTGCCCTACCATGGATGTTAAATAAACCCACCAAGTCTTAAGCCCACAGTGAAACACACAGACTGAATGAACTGTGTGAACACTAAACTGGATTTAAGTATGCCAAGCTATAATAAGGTAATAACACAGTAAATCAGGTATGATGAAGAAAGTCTGAAATTACACAAAGAGAAATATGAGGCTGCACTTTCATCCAATAAGGTTATCCTATGACAAGCAATCAGAGGAAAATACCCTAAATCAGTAGAAGAAATATAACCGAGGAGCTTCATTTCACCCTGCATTAGCTGCCTAGATCCTTTGGCACAAAGACAATGATGATCCAATCAGCACGATTTTGGAAAGGTGGGTGCTGTGAAAGAGCCTTTTCTCCATCTACAGCCAGTTGCACTGAAATGGAAATGTACAAACCAGGTTTTCTTGAGAACTCCCTTGCAACAGCTCAGCTGACTAAAAATTACAAATGCTTTGGGTTCACAGGCTTCCTTCTTTGTGCCTTTCCCAAATGCACACAGACCTGAGGGTGATGCCAACCACAAGTTACTGGCACCCTTTCAGATCCCACTCAAACCCTCCATTAGCTGAAAAAAATCAAGCTTACAGCTAACAATTTGCATCCTACTATTTTCTTTATGCTTAAATAGGCGTTTCCTGAAAATCAGATCTCTGCATTATCTTTACTGAAGATCATATATAAACTCTTGAAGAATACTCAGGAAATACAGTACGGCTCATGCCAGTATAACCTTACTCAATACGAAGTATGTAGAGCGTATGTTCATACATGACTCTGGGATTGTACTTGTACAATCAAATTAACCTTTAGACTGCTGGTGTTTGGCCATAATTTACTGCATCTAGCTTTCAGTTGCATATACAGTGCTGCTAATACTACAGAAATACTATCCCATAAAAATCATACTCACTGATAACAAAGCTGATACAGAACAGAATGTTTCTACTACATAAATATAATTATCATTGTATATCCACAGTCAGTTGTGTCTGCATCAGAGAAAAATGCTCTGATTAGCAGCATTTGCTGAAACTCAGCCTAGAAATATTTCAATGGGGGTGGAAGGGATGAAGCAGCAAAGGCAGAGAAGGAAGAGACAAGTCAGTGCCTTTCCCCAGACATTGATTTAATTTAAAAGGGTAGTAGCTTTTTTTAAGTAGCTGGGCCACAGCATTGTTCCCACATTGCCTGTGTTAGTTCCACTCCATTGCTAATTACTGCTTGAATGTGATGTTCTGTGCAAAGGCTAAACAAATGAGACTCTGAAGCCTCCCCCAACTGACACTATCTTGCTGAGCAAGTGGGAGAGACACTCTTCCCACATCTCCAATAAGGGAGGATGGTGTATGCTTTTTAGGGCAGGCAGGAGTGATCAGCCTCCATGCAACCCAAACCCACTATGACAGGACTCAACAAGAGCCTTCCCTTCCGTAACATGAGCACCAACAGCACATCTAATATGAGGAGACAACAGTAGCTGTTCCCAGGTCGCCTGTTTGCTTTGAGCTGTTGACTCTGCTGATGGTGCCCAGACGTTAAACCAACAAGTGGGATCTGTGCTGACCTCAGGTTTTCCCCAGATCCACAGGGCAACAGACATTATAAAAACTTTCAGCAGGACAAGCAGATAAGTGTGACAAATCTTGTATGGCACTGCTTCCATTTTTTGGTGGGTTCTCATGGTGTGTGAATAAACCACCTCTCTCCATATGAAGTCCCATTCTCCTCTGTGACCAGTGAGTCTGAATTCCAACCACAAAAAAAGCAAAACGGCTCTTTGTTGATGAAGAAATTCTACTCCTAATGGAAGAACAGCATTCAGAAATGCTGAGCTGGTATTCCTTTGACACATGCAGTATTGGTTGACAGGGAAAAGAAAATCTTCCATTTCACAAAATAAACCTAGTATTTTATTATATTTAATTCTACATTTAAGAATATCCCACTAGAAGATGCAGAATTTACTGTAATTAACCCAGAAATGACCTAAATATAAAGCCTATGATATTTTTAAAATAAAACAATCTTCCATAACCAGGTTCAGCATTTAACTTAAAAAATCAGTGCAAGGAGAGAGCAAATATTAAAAAAAAAACCAGAAACCAAAACAACACCTATTTCCCTTTCAAAATTATGTTTTTTACCTTTTCAACATGTGTTGAGGGATAGCATGGGAATTTCTCTCCAAAGTAATGCATCACTGCATGAATGTTGTGATAAGGATGTTGTTTTAATTGCCAGCTTTTACATTAGGAACACATGGCAAACTGAGGTGTGTGTGCAAATATGATGTTCTCAGCACAAAACTGTGAGGGAGCCTCTACAGTGACCTGTTCTGAGGAGGGCAGCTGTGCTCTGAAGCTCTCAAGAATGCAAGACGGCTTCCATTTCAACTTGTGTTCTGCACAGCTGAAAAAAAAAGCTGCATAATTTGTTTCTCATTTCTTACGGAAAAACAATAAAAGAATGCTCATTGCACAATATTTTGCTCCTTCCGTAGAAGAAACCTCATACAATACAGTTTGTTTCCTTCAAAACTGCAGTTTCTTTCACTTTATGTAAATCATCACAATCTCGTATTGCTAAAAGAAAGACCTCATTGCCAAGAGCTGCAATAGATAGTCTGCTCTCCTGCAAGGGCTCTTGGCTCGAGAGAGACCTAGATAGGAACTGAGCAACATCTCCTGAGCAATGGTGCCAAGACAGCAGCTGGAAACCATTACAGACTGGGACAATCCTGTCCAAACAACTGAATGCCAGGATCTCAGGGTACGAACGGCTTACAGGACAGTGCCATAGAAAAACAGTGATCTTCATGTGAGTTTGGATTTTTGGGTTTAAAAGAAGTTTTGTTGGCTATCGAAAGCATTCCTATCATTTATGTTGTTTTGATATTAATGTGAAAGGAGCTATTCCCCAGTGCTGTGGCTCTGGACTTTTAATGGTCCTCAGGGGAGAAAAAAAGAAAAAAAAAAAGTAACTGAAAATTTTTCACAACAAAAGAAACAAAAAAAGGTACTTTTTAAGCTTAGAGCTAGTAAATATCTTCTAACACCACTAAGGAAACAGAAATCGTACCCCAAGGTGTTGCACACCTGTGTTGTGACATGATAGGTTTGCAATCATTTTCAATAAATAAGATTTCAGTGAGACTCAAGATAAGTAGTTCTGTTCTGATGAACTGTTTGAAGGTAATCCCTTTATGGCAAACATCTGAGAAAGGTGAATATGGGAAGTGTGTAGATAACCAGCTACTGCTGGAAAGCAATTCAAAACTTACCAAAGGATGGTTTGGAATAGACAGACTTCAGTTAGGAAGAGGTAGTGAGTGGGATCTCTGAAATAAGGAAAGAGCACTAGTCAGCTCAAAATGCAGCAGTCAGCGACTCCCTTAGACAGTTCCAAGATCCTGGTTTTCTTCTTCAAAGTCCTTCCTTGTGGTGGTCCTGAAGAGCTGCTGCTGATTAGCCCTCATCAGAAGCAGAGGAAGACCATGAGGAGGATGAGCAGTCAGCTGCAGCTGTAAAAGCCATGCCAGAGGGACCTGGCAGGAAAGACAGAGAGCTGCCTAATCAGGATGGAATTCAAACCCTTCATTTCCACCTTACGTATTCCTGAACACAGAAATCTGAAGACTACAAACTAACCCTGATTGCTGCAACACCAGCATCTGAAATATGTTTTGCTCCTTGTTTATGCTGTCTCAGTTTCTGTAAGGCACTCAGATACAACAGCCTGGGCATAGATTGCTATTTAGTAAGGACCTATAGCATGGAATAAACAACCATAGATAGAAACCTGCTGTTTTCAGGATCCACCAGACACAAGCAAATCCCAGTGGCAATTTCCTCAAATCACTCACCAAGTCTGTTGCATTTGCCCCTCTTACTTTTGATAAACTTCAAACCAAATAACAAGATTGCCTTCTCAAATGGCCATATATTTACTGAAGGCAGGGCAAGAGGAAGATTTGGGCTATGTTTTTCATTACACAACAGCAAAGACCAGCAAAGCCAAACTCCACAAATGGCTGCAACTGAACAGTAATTTAGGCAGTGTAAGGTCTGCAGGGCAACCACCAGCTTAAATGCATACGAATTTTTTTAAGTTTGCAAAAGAAAGCAGCAGAGAAGGAAGGGTGAGAGAGCTGAGACTGAGGAAGAACAGTCCAGCATGAGAAAAAACCTAACAGAACAATTATGCTGGCAGTGGGTTAGTTAGAAACACATCTCTGGCCTAGTTAAGTGATGGAGGGAGAGGAGGAATTGTGGTGTCTCCCAGGAGGAAAAGCCCAGCCTGCCAATGGTGGGGAGTGAGGGACACTGCTGTCCTGGCTGTGCCTTTGGGCAGGCTGTAGAGCATGAATCCTGCCACTCTGGGTTCACAAACGGACTTCTCCTCCTGTAGGGGATGATGATGGGTTAATTCTCTAGTTCAAGTTTGAATTCAGATGGTGCAAGAGGAGAGAGAGATTAACATCATCACAGAAGACTTTAATGAGCTTCTATGAGGCAGACGAAGCTTGCAGGCATGAGAGGGGTTGCATGGCACCAGGAAGGCTGCCTAGGGAGGGAGGCTGAAAACACCCTTAAGTGTCTGGGTCTGCTGCCCCAGTGACCAGAAAAAACTTAGAATTAGAAAAGAAAAATTATCCAGGACCCCCAAAAAGAGACAAAAATTACATTTGGCCAGATTCACACAGCTGAGAGATTCTGAAGTTTCTGGGTATAAACCCCAATACAAACTCATGAAAAATAAGCTTCAACTTTCAAGAGCTAATGTCTGTACACACAATAATGCTGAGAGTCACACTTTGGGACATAGAAATATTGGGAAATCAAATATAAAATTCAAGATGAGAAACAGGCAAAGAAGGAAAATGTTATCAACAATTTCTGGCTTTAATCATTGCATAAAGGCCAAGTCTGAAGCAGCTGACATGTGATGACTGCTTGGAGTCTCCTTAGGGACAAACTTGGCTCTCAGAGAAGGAAAACTACCCCTCACACAAGACAGATGGGAGCATGAGCAGGTTCCAACTATCATATTCCACCAGCAATTTATGGTGTTCAATTGACATGGATGCACAATAGCTTTTGCTCTTCAGATACTGCTTTCTCTTTTTCATGAAGGAAATTTTATGCATGCTCCTGTCTGAACAGCTTAGAGAATTCACTTCGTAAGACTGTAATTTGCAAAAATCTAGAGTTTATTTTAAGATCACATAAATACTTTCACTTTAGTGAGACTGAGAAGGACAGTAAATAACCAACTACTGGGTTTGTCTTTTGTAGATTTAAGGTGAAAAGGAGAAAGGCAGTCAAAGACACAGCATGGTCTATGCCTTTGGAAGCTCTGCAGTCTGGCTGTTTTACTTTGTATGTTTGTAACAAGCCCGAAGTTACATTCCCTAGTGGAGATGGTGCTCCAGCCATAGAGAAAAATTAAATTAAAGAGAGCAGCACTGTTTGTTTGTGTCTGGGTCAAGAACTGTTGCAATCAGACCTCACATTTCATGACCATGATCAGATCAGTTTACACAGGGGATGTCAAATACAACCGGTAAAATAGTTTAGATTTTTGTTTTGGTTTTTATTTTCCTCACCCTCCCTCATCCCCTCCCCCCACTCCCAAAAATTATTTGATTGCTCTGAACAGTTTTAGCAGAGTTTTCATGGAAGGGATTTTCTAGAAATTCGATCCCTTTTGTAAAATAAACCTGCAGGCTAAATCTGAACATACTCTCCCCACTTCTGAAAGCCTTGTGTGCTAGCTACACTGACCAAATTCTACTCTGTTCATGCAGATTTCCTACATATATTCTTCAAACATTAAAACAGTCTATGAAATTAAAAAGTAACAAAAAAACCCAACAAAAAACCCACAAACCAAACCTGTGAAAGCTGTTAGTGCATCCTATATGCTTTTTGTCTATTTGATTACAGTAGTTGGCTCATAAATGGTTGCCTTGGAATACAAAGAAATGGCAGAAACAGCTCGGAATGCCCAAACCTTGCTTCAAATTTGGCTACACAGCTGTAGTTACTTCCTTTACAAGTTGCAAAAAGACATGGGGATTACTTTCCTTCAGCCCTATCTCTGTAATAAAGCTCTACACTCTCCATTTGAGATCTTATGTAATTTGTTAATAGACATTTTCCAAACTTGACAAAAGAGAACATATCAGAAGAAGAACCAAATCAAGAGTTACACTTAAGGTGAATTATGTATAGGCTGTACTACACAGTTGTATTTAAGAGTAATACAGACATGCCAGGTAACACTTGCACAGTTAAGCATACAAACAACTGTACTCAGACCTACCCTTATTCCATGATACACTTTAGATTTCATTTAAAGCATTTGCAATCTCAGGTGAATTTAAACCTATCTTTAAGGACTCCCCCCCACCCCGCATTCTCACTTCATGCTATTACCAAAGGGAGTTAAGACTGCTTCTGTTTAAATGTTTAGACTACTTTCAAGGATTACTGTAGTTCACAAGCAAGGTTTACTGTAGTTTACAAGGATAGCAGCATCATCTCTGCAATTCTTTTATCCTTAAGTCTTTAATTTTTTAACATTCTGTAAACATTCCTAATTTTATACATCATTAGAAATGTTATACGGCACTTCCACAGTTTGAAGATATGCAGTAATAGACATACACATATTTTTATGTACATATTCATTGCTGTATCAAAGCAGATGGCGTGCACCCCCAAACAAGAAAAGTTTACAGTTAGCAAACCATCAGGGGACCTATGGAGCAGAGCATGACAGCTGAGATCAATGAGCAAATCTGGTCCCTGGTATGTCAGCTCTAAGTTGATTGCAATAGCTGTGCAAGGATGGCATTTACGAGAGGGAAGGCGGAGTCCCCTTCTCACAATGTCTTGCGGCTTTAGGAGTCTGTGACTGCCTGAACTCCCCTGGAAATGGTGCCTTAATGAGCAGCGAAGCAAAAGCCCAAACTGCTATGGGGACCCTTTCAAGCACTGATGGGTAAGCTGGTGTGCAGCACATCAGAGCCACAGCAATTAGGCTGCTTAATTAGTGAAAGAGAACTCTTGATGTTAGTCATTCCCAATCATGCCTGATTTCTCCAAAACCAGTCCTACTGCAAGATCTGGCTTATGTTTCACTACAAGAAATTGAAATGTGGACCATGGAGTGCTTAACTTAGCATTACCAGCCTACACAGTTCTGCATTTAAAGGAATACATTCTTCTTTTGAAAACATCTCTGTATGTCTCTGAGGTCTTACCTCTGAGGTATCAAAACTGACTGGTTAATCTATCATGAGAATAGCTAACAAACAGCTTCAGAAGTAGGACAAGTCTCACCTTAAGCATTTTGAAATGCATCCAAAAAAAGTAGGAACTGCATGGACCCAATACACCACACAAGAGAGTCAGGCAAAACTTAGTTGAAGGCAATTATGCTAAAGGCTTGCCACTGTTAAGAAATACCTTGGTAGTTACATCTGCATTGCTTAAATTTGTGCCAATAGTCTGCTTATACCTGTTTGCAACTTCATTGGTTTTTACTTTTCCTTTCAGGATTTCCATCTTCATGATCTACTCTAAGTCTGCTTCTGTAATCTAGTGGCTATCAAAATTTTGGCTGTGAATGCTATTCCAACTTGCTGCAGTCGGTTGAGGCTGATGACTAGCAGCATATCATACAGGCATGAAATAAAGAAAGGCATTTTGGACTAACTCCTTTGGTTCCCAAGAAGTTGCTATCAGCTTCAGTGGATTCCAGATTTCAATTACTGCTTACAGGCCTTTCAGGAAACAAAACAAAACTAAACAAACGCCACAACACATAAGCTCATTGTTCTAAACCTTGAAGAGATACTAATTGTAGTCTAGTACCTATCAAATCTTTTTTGAGATTACTTAACTGCGTTTCAGTGAAAAACCCACAAAAAATACGGCCTAACTGATTATGATAAGTAATGTAGTATTTTTAATGTTTGTAAGGAATGAAGATACTAAGACTTCCTAAGCAAGTCCATAATGTGTACAGCATATTTTTTAGTGTTTCATAAGACTTCAAACATGTGATTTTAAAGAAACACATGTACAGCAGCTGTGCAGAAACAAAAATAAATTTCAGGACTCCAAGGACCCATTTCAAAGTATCTTTTAGGTCAGTCCTCTGGAAACTAAAAGTCTGAAGCTGTACTACTTAGTCAAGTAAAATTTTCATGATTTCAACTGATAAGTAACATATCCTGAAAAGTCTTCAGTTCAAAAAAACCCTCAAGTACCTGAGTCAAAGGCAGCAGGGTACTGTGCAGTTAGCTGGGCATTTTTACTTTGATAAACTGAAATGCTTGTCTGAAATACTCCCCACTACTGGAATAGAGGAGAGTTGATCTTTCCCACACAATTCTCTCTTCCTACTGGTCTCAACAAATTATACTTGGCACAGCCTCAGTGATGAGTCTTTTGATCCCCACCACTGCTATATGTGCCTGCTTGGCCAGCTATCACAGTTTCACACTATGATCAAAATTACACACTTCTTGTTGAATAAAGGCCACTTCGAACTTACTGCTTTACAAGTAATATGGAGCAGATCAATGAAACTAAGCATTTCTATATTTCTAGTTCAGGTAAATGGATTAACTTTTCACCATACATCCAGTGCAGCACTGGAAGGAAGATCACAGTCACTTTTGCCAGCCAATAGTTCTGTCAATTTACTGCCGAATATACAATCATTTCAAGCTGGGGCTGCAAAACAAATGGAAGATCTGCCAGCTGCAGGAAATCTAGGAAAGAGGGAAATGTGTTTTTTACCATTGAGAAGTAAGGATGAGCCAACACAATGCTGAACAGCTTTGAGAGTGGACTGAGTCATGAGACAGGTGTGGGGTGAGTTAGGGACAGGGACAGGCATTACCACAGCCCTCAGCGAAACCACAGGTGGATGTGCTCTTATTATTTGAAATTACTGAAGGTCAGCTGAAGTTAACTCTAGCTGAGGACAAGCCTATACTTAAATGAGGGACTCAGAAGCCATCTGACCATATCAACAGCTCTCATGCCCACCTGAAAATAAAGTTTAACATGATTACAAGTGTATATAAAACAAGTTTAAACAGCACTAATAGCCAGGTGTGAAGTTGTTTTCACAAACTTTGACATCAGGTAATATTTTCAAATGTTCTCTCTGAACAGATATGTGACTTCATACCACAGTACCAACCCATACAAAGAACTTGTGGGGCCTAAGAAGTTCCTTTTAGACAGTCATGCCCTTCCACATCATTCATACTACTAGGGTGTGCCTCTCCATGGCTGAGCGGGTCCTGCTGGGGTGTTTCAGAGTGGTGCCCAGGAAGAATGATGCAAAAGGTGTCAAAACTAATCTTTAAACCTCTTCTGTATGAATACAATCACAATCGAGAGGAGCATTTCATCAGCCTCCATTCTTCTGCAATGTTTGCAATGTGTGGAATTTCTCAAAAGTACTTTGCCTTCATAATTCTCCACTCAAAACTCCCAATAATTCATATTTAGTACAAACAAACATACTCTCCCTTAGTCAACAAAACCAGTAAAACCAGTAAATTTCAAGAAACACTTTTTTAATGCTGTGAAAATAAAGAAGTTTTGACTATTCAATCTTCTGTTAAGATCTCAGATATCTGTAAGCAGGACAACACTATTTTCAAAAATATTAAGCTTAAACTCCTGACCCCACCAGGCTTGTAGATTCTGCACTTCCTACTGTAGCTTTAGCAAAATTCTTCTCCCCCTGTCAACTGAAAGTTCTACTTTGTTTCCTTCCATGAGTGTGTGAAATGCCATTAATTTTACCATCTTTGCAGGACAAAAAAGTTGACAAGTGGATTTTCATACTGGTTTTGCTTGCAAACTGTCTTGTCTTTTGTTATTTCTCACGCTTACACTTTATTTAAGCATTTGTTTCCCACCTTCTAGAAAGGTTTTTGCACAGCATACATCTTCCATATATTGCTATGAAAATTGTGTTCTATACACTCATATGCTTAGTAGTTGAAAGTATTTAAGATTTACTGTTCAAGCTAAAACAAGAAATAGAAAGTTTCCTAGAAACCACACAACACAATCAAACAAATGACAATTAAAAGGTTTAATTATTCTCTTGCTACACTACTTTTCAGAAAGTCCTTTTGATTACATATTTTCAGTAGTAACAGGCCTGAGATGCTCCTAAATGATTATGAAAACATATAGAGGATGTCTTAATGCCTTCTGGCATTATGATAAACTAGCCCAATAACCAGGCTTGTGCCAAATCAGGCCCATGACCGTATGTGTTAACCAAGAATAAATGTCCAGGTTAACCTACAAACAACCAAAATAGAAATAATCATGGACAGAGATAAGACAATTTTGGTTATTATGGGGTCTGAAGAAGGTGCATTGCAGCATGAGCTAAACAGATACCAGAAAAGGAGAAATGGCAATGGGGACAAGAAATGGGGAGAGGTGTCATCAGCCAAAGCAAGAATACATAATCAAAGATCCCATGTCAGTGGCCAGGAGTTCAAAGTAAACCACATATAAGTGTATCATGTTCATGCACATCTTCAAGGGCCACTTAATGTTTTTGTTCCCTGCATTTCTGCGTGTTCTACAAATAAATCATCCTGCATTTAGGAAACGTGTCTGGCCTCTCTACTTCTCTAACTCCAAAACATTTCTACTGCCAGGGCTGCCATATGATCAAAAAAAAGCACCATCTGTCTCTTCCAAATGTGGTCTTACTCATTTACTACTTCCACCTTACAGTTTGCATGTGCTGTTTGTCACATACATGCTTCTTTCCCCCAACGTCTTTTCAAAGCACAGAAAAAGCAGCAAAAAAGGCCACTATAATGAAACAGCACTTGATAACCATGATTAAAGTACTTTCAGGTTAGGGTACAGTGATTAAACTTTCCTTTTTCCAGTTCTCACATTTTCATAGCTTCAGATATCCATGCAAATATGTTTCCCTCATATTGCAAGTTTTTGCTAATTGATTTCAGAATTTTCAGAATAAGAACAAACACTTTCGCTGAAGTCAGAAGAGTATTTCCAGCTTTATCATGCAACATTGACTCTCAACTGCAGTTTCTTCTGGTGCTCAGATGTTCAAAACTTTTACAGATATAACTAGCAAAAGACTCATTCTTTTTAAAACTGTGTAATACCAGAATATACCCTTCCTGTGGTCAGAAAATCTGCTGCTGTGTCTGGATGACACAAAGAAGAAATAAACCCACAGTTCTTTATCATCTCTGGAAGACGTATGCTGGAGCAATTTGAAAAATTTCCCTGCTGACTTTTACTTCATGGCAAAGAAAAGAAGCAGTTGTCCTGGGCAGTAAGTATCCCAGTGCACACATGGCAAAGACACAGTAACTTTATTTTCTTTGACTTCAGAGAAGTTGTTCACCATGCAGGGACAAAGATTAAATAAAAATGACAAAATTCTTTATGAATGGAGAAGGAATATTTCCATTATTGTGTGTGAACAATACAGCTCTCTGTATCTAACACTTGCCACTGAACAATCCACAGAGTGCACACCTCCAGTGAGTCAGCAATTTCAGGAGCATAAGGTGCAAAAGCACAAACATGACAAGACCCATAATGTAATACAAAAGTAGAGTGACAGTTTTGTAGATTTTTGATCCCTCAAAATTGAGAGAAGACCTCCAGATGTGCTGCTGAGCAACCTGGCGTTGAGGCAGAGATGAGGAGGAGCTCTTGAGGGGAACAGGCTCATACGTACCACGCTCCCTATCTGCACTCTCTGCACCCCTCCTGCTGTCTCCAGGACCCCTCTGAGCTCAGCCCTGTGGTCACTCAGGGAAGGTCAATCTCACGCTACCTCCAGATTCCAGGTGATGTTGTGGACATGTTTTTACTGTTTTACAGAAAACAATCTAAGGCAATTTGAACTTGTATGTAAGGTGCTACAACATTGTACCCAAGGGCAACACAGACCAAATCCTCCTCTTCTGACACACCCCCGTGCTTGTCTCAAGCCTGCACCTATGTGCAAGTTGGCCTTCATGTTCATATATGTTTACCACCCTAGCCTTACATATAGGGCAAGCATATGTAAGGCACTAACGATTCACAGAATAGGCAATTAAAAAAGTGAAAGGGAGAGCATTCCAGGAACAGCCAGTCACAACTCACCATTTATCAACATCGTTAAAAATAACACTGTTACCTATCTTCCATGCAAACAAGGCAATGTACTGTAATCTTGTAGTGCAAAATAAAACTATAAATCAAACCACTTATTTTCTGTAAAATTTCATCTTGATGGTTAAAAGTCTACACAAAGAAAGCTTACATAAAATACAGTATTCAAAAACCCTCTAAACTCCATGTTTAGCATTTTGATATAGTCTATTGCGATAGACTTCTTTACAGAGCTACTGCCACTCACTCCCTGCCTCTAGCAAGTTGCTGGTCACTTGTGGTTATGAGTACACTTTCCTGTAAAGCACAGATTTGCCAATGCTCCCAGAGCCACAAGTCTGCATTTCTGGCAAACATCTGTAATTCTTTTGCATCTCAGACTGTTTCACTGCAATAGCTGTCAGACCCTTGTAGGATGATGCACAAGACACCTTGTCTGCCCAATGTCACCACAGGGTATCACGGTAAGACATTACAGGCTATGACACAAAGGACTTGGCCAGGTAGACTTCAGTATTGTTGAGACTGTCTCATCCACTAGGCAGGTTAAGTAGCTGAATGGGGTTTGTGCAATCTAAAGCACCGTGCTTTCCCCTCTTTTCTCAGAAACTTGTGACATAGCTTATGACAAGCAAGCTTTACCATCAGCAGCTGGGATATGCTAAGCTATCTCATAATCAAATGTGCATTTGAGGTTGCACTAAAAATATAATACAAACTTCCCCTTGGAGATTTTGTAGTATTTTTCACAGATCATGCAAGACGCAAAAATTATTTTTCAGATTTAATTAGCTACATCACCTTTAGCTCCTGTACTACAATCAGTAAAGTCTTGAAATGTACAGCTGATCATTTGTTTTTTAAACAGGTAATAGAAAAAGTCATTAGAGGCAGGGTTTTTTGAAATTTAATTTTTATGACCACCAGAAAACTTACTGAGATTGTAGGAGGCAATTACATGACCAAAGATCTTGAAATGACTGAGTTCACCTGCTTAAGGAAGGGAAGAGGCAGAACTAGAACACAAAAAGGAACTATATTTAAGAAAACAAGCTGAAAAAATTAAGCAACTTTGTATACAAGACTACAACCAAATCAAAACTACTAGAAGGTAAAAGACCTTTGCAAAGTTACTGTTTCCTAAAAGACACAAAAGAACACATAAGCAAAAATTTCCCATATGAGGCAAAAATCCTAGAGGAACAGAAGGAGATCCTCCTGGATAAATCATGAGGACTTTGCTGACTTCAGAAACAAGAAGTCACCGGAAGTGCAACTCAGCTTAGATCACTACAGATAGAATACAGACACAAACGGGCAAAATCAGAATGGACAAAGGTGCTTTTGGTGTCCGCTGAGAGGGATGGCAAAAAAACACTTGAAGGAAAGAAAAGGAAAACAGTAAAGGAAGGAAGAAACTGCAGGGAAATGACAAAAAAAAAAAAAAAAAGATACCATTATTAAATGCAACGTAAATCTATCCACAGTTCTTACTGTGTGAAAGTTAATGGGTTTGATGCCTCTTTGCTGAAGCCTTTGCTAGGAAAGATAACATCATCAGATTGTTAGACTGTTCATGGATAGACTAGAGGAAAACCAGATTAGATAAGCTGAGACATTTTCATGTCAGCTGGGCCAGATGAATTGCACCTGAGAGAATTTAGAGAAGTCAGTGAACTAATCTCAGACCCATTACAGGCTTTCTTTGAGGAGGCACAGGCAATGGTTGAAGTTTCAAAAGGCCAGAAGGAGGCAAGTATAGTGCCTGTCTTTAGGAAAGGGAGCACATGAACAATCCAGACTTACAAACAGTGCTGCGCCATCACAGACCAAGCAAGCCCCACGCACTGGGAATTACAGACAGAAGCATCATGGGGGAGGAACACGAAATAAACCAGTCCTCTGCTCTGCAGGGATGACTCTGATGCAGTATTGTTCCTCACTGTGAGCACTACACTTGAAGAAACACATGGAAAACTTGGAGGGAGCCCAGAGCAAAGTGCCTGAAATCATCACAGAGCTAGCAAAATCAAGAATAAGAGCCCTTTGTTTGTTTAGTCTGGTGCAGAGAAGGCAGGAAGGAATAGGGGAGCATTTTTCAAATACTTTTACACCTTACCTAACAGACTTTTCTATGGCCACTGAGGCTGAGGTTAAGTTGCAGGAAGATTTAATGTACTGGATGTTAGGAACTTTTGAAGAAAGGGGAACTAAGTACTTCATTTTCTAAGGTAGTTTTTGGAGCTTTAGGGGACTTCATGGCAGCTTTTAAGCACTGTGCAGAGAAACAACTGGTAAGAAGGGTTTAGGTGGAACTGGTCCTGCTCAGGGTTGGCAGATACACTGTGGGATGTTTCAGGATCCTGTCAGACTCATCTCCTGTAATACAAAAGACCTGGGACCTGGAGGCATGATTCTCTCTCCCTCTGGATGCATATGTACATGTAAATACTTTACCTAATAAACTCTAACAAATGTATCAGGATACAAATGCTCATTCTATACTTTCTTAATTCAGTCTACAGACCTTAACTATGCCAAACAGAGAACAACAAGGAACTTGGGCCATTCCTTTATGTTATTAGTGGGAAAGGACATTGGATTGCTGCTAGGATTTTTCCCAATGATGACCAACCTGCCCTAAATGGAAAGGGAACATGATATGCCAGACACGACAATGTCTAATAGTTCCAGATGTGCTCCCAGTGAACTTGGCAGTAAAAATCTGGTAAAAATTTGTTGATGCTGTAATCTAGCTAGGGGATTTGTTGTAACATGGAATAACTTTTACAGAATGTTCTTGGTTCAACCTGACACGTTGATAAGCATGGAGTACAGCAAGAATGCTCGTTTTGCCTGTTTCAAGTTTGGCTGCCCACAATGAAGTACTTGAGCTTGGAAAATCATTTAAAGGTCTCAATTAAACTCTTCGAATATTAAGATAATGGGATGGAAGAAAACAATCATTGCTCAAGTAATTAAACCAGGAGTCAGGAAATTCTGTTTCTTACCCTGGCTTTAGTGACACTTCCCTTTGTTATCCTGAATGTGTCACAGTCTCTGTCTTTGCATGCACAGCTATAGGATGGGGATTAAAGCATTGATCAATATATGTACAAAATTTTGAGATACAAGGTTGGAAGATACAAGTCAAAGTCCTGCATCTAGAAATCACGAAGGCATTTATCCAAGGGTATTGCTGATTATATGAATGGGGTCAGAATATTAAAAAAAGGCATGAAGCAGAGGATAAGATCTGCCTCCCCACACTGGCATCATGCAAAGAGCTGATGTGGCACAAAGGAATCCAACAACTCATCTTTTGAAGGAAGACTTTCTGGTACAAAACTCTGGCAGATTACCATAATACAGATCTCCAAAGAACCTCTTCACAATTGTTGGCATACAGAAAACGGTGGCAAGAAAAGAAGCTGACATGGAAATGCTAACAACTTTGTGGCCCTTTTAGCACCTTCTGGGTGCTGCATTAAATTAGGCATGCCCAAGGCTTGTTTCTCTTCAGACTCTCCCATTCCCAGTGCAGTGCATCTAGTAGGAAGATGAAAGATGAGCCAGAAGGTATCTAAATTCAATCATGAATTCATTCATTCCTATCATCTTTTGCCTTTGTCCCTACCTTTTAAGAGCTACAGTCCAAAATTGCATTCAGTATATTTCTATTTTTCATTTGGGGAATTTTGTGATAAAGACAGACTTTTTTTCTAGTTGCATCAAAAAACTCTGGTCAGGGAAACTAAAAAAAAAAGTACAGATAGACTGATTTTCATGGATATTTATGTGCAAAAGGTAGAAGCACAAAATTATGGACCTGAAGGATGGAAAATTCGTATGACATAGCTAGTCTTTCCTTTTTGCCAATAAACATAACATTGCAGAGCAGGACTAACAAAATTATGTTTGTCTGACACAGGTGGGATATCTGAAAACCTTCATTTCAAGTCAGAGGTAGCCATCTCCTCCTGCTAGAGAATCTCTTGTGGTAGGGAATAGAGTTTTGGTTTTCTCATTAGGACAGGGAGATGATCCTCACGAGAACTCTCAATCTCATTAATTCTCTAAAAAACACAACAAAAATGGAGCCCTTAAACTGGGACAAGAAGGACCTGAATGTGGTTTTTAGCTCATGGTAGCTGGCAGCGTTCTCTAAGGATGGTGACCATACATAGACCTACAGAGGTTACCAAAATTATGGGACAAATTCTCAGCTGGATTAAAACAACACAGATGCTCATACTTACATGGAACTACATCAGTTCATTCCTGTTAAAAGTTTGGCAGTTGTTCCAGATTGATATATCCATCCACCTGAGAGGTTAACAGCTTCAAGCCCCTCGGATACCACGATGACAGCTCTGAAGACAAATGGAACTTGTGCCCTTTACTTGAAAGCTCATCATCATTACTTACTACTTATGCAGTATCAATAGTGTGTGCTATGGGACTTTACAAAAGCTGACTAGAAGTCAAGCCCCAAGATGATCAGTAACTACCTATTGCTGTTGTCATTCTAGCAGGTGGGCAAAGTGGTAGTTCCTCGCTTTTCAGTTTAATTACATCTGTAAATATAGACCACAGAGTATCATAAGACCACTTCTAATGGTAGGTTTTGTGCCCAACCTTTCTACATAATGAAGTCAAACAAAAGACAGAAATATTTTTGGAAATGTAAATACATTGAAGGAAAACGAAACATTTTCAGTATCCAGAAATCTTAAACTGGGACCAGCATGGAAATTTGAGAAGGCACAAAAGAGCCAGTAAAGCCTGCATGGACAAACACACCTAGCTACTTGGAGCACAGTTGCCAATACTAATGTTAGCCAGACTATTTAGGCAACACAAACTGCCAGAGCCATTGCAGATGTATAAAACAAGATACTGAAGATCTACAAGATCCTGAAGATCTAACACAAAAAGCTGAAACTAACAGGATGCGCACGCTACAAAGCACACAGCTCTCCTTTGAATCACCCTGACTTGACTCAACTGACCTGGAAGAGTAGGGGACTTGAAACTGCACAACAGAGATAGAAAGGGATGGATTTTCAGTTCACTCTGGACCAATTACAAAAGTACTCCCACCTTTCATTTAATGATTTTCAGAGCAAAATGACTTTTTCATACTCTTGCCAAGAAATATTAGCGCGTACACCAAAATAAATTATTAGCACATAAAAGCAAAATCATGGGAAACATGTATCCTTTCTAGTGGTGGGCCTGATTCCAGGTGCTGTTTCTCATGTAGTTAATCAGATACAGAAAACAGCACTGGCATTCACTGTATCAGTAGGTGTTAGTATTACACTGCCCAAAATAACACTGTGGATGACATGGTGTACCTAGTTTTCCACATTCCAAACTGCACAAGACCTTCCAGACCAGTAAGCCTCTTCAGAGCAGAGGAATGGCTGCAACCTAACATCTGCCAAGAAACAAGAAGGTGCTTTCTGCCGTAATTATCAGTTGTTAACCTTGTTGCCCACACTGCCTTTTTTAACCATTTTGACTGAAATATTGATATATTTTAATAAGCTTTTTTAAAAATTTTTGTTAGCAAAAAATATTTTTTGATAGTTGTGTTAGTCTCAGCTTTTTTCAACGTACACTTTAAAGGTGGGAGGAATGACTAACTTGAATTTTTCAAGCTTTTGGTGCCCACCATGTAGTGCTTTAATATAGTTTGTATGTCCAATAACTGGAGCCAAATTAATATCTTTGGAGGTGTTGAATATCCTCACAGTCTGAAAACTTTAATAACTCAAAGTTTTCAACAGTTTTAGACAGTTTGGTATCTTTACCTCTCTTCTCTTTGGTGATCAGTAACAGAACCTGAGGGAATGGCATGAAGCTATGTCAAGGGAGGTTTGGGTTAGATATTAGGGAAAGGTGCTTCACCCAGACTGTGGCTGGGCAGTGGAACAGGCTCCCCAGAGAAGTGGTCAACCATCAAGCTTGTCTGAGTTCAAGAAGTGTTTGGATGGTACCCTGAGGCATATGGTGCGATTATTGGGGATGGTCCTGTGCAGGGCCAGGAGCTGGACTTTGAGGATCTTTGTGGGTCCCTTCCAACTCAGAATATTCTATGACTGAACATGCAGAATCTCTAGGCTCTTTTTCCCTTTTTACAGATTACCAAAAAAGGTACTTGTGACATCACATCGTTGCTGCCACGACTGCAAGAAAATGCATGTTGGCATTTGGTGAGAAAGCTGCTTAGTTTTCAAGAAAGCGGATTTAAATAAGCTCTATGAAGAGCTGCACTTTGGTACATGAATTAATTAATCTCACTTTTAGCTATCAAAGTAAAGATGAAATAACAGGTACTGAATTAATGAACATCTGCAATAGTTCTAAGCAAGGGGAGATATTAATGTGGGAACATTAGGTGATTTAAGAAAGCAATGACATCCAGCTCTGGCAATACAGTGATACTTATGTGTCTTAAATACTAGACTTGCACAGAATAAAGCTTAGAAGGGGCTCTAAATGCAGAGAAGGAGAAAGCCATAGAAACTCATGAGATGGAGCTCATGGTCTGAGGGAGTGAGAGACAGCAAGAGAACTTTCACAACGATCACCAAAACAAAAAATAGGCTATACTGGCATAAGAAGCCATTTTCAACTTGAGAAAGGCATTCTTAATATTTTAGGTAAAATTATTTCATTGTCAGAACAAGTAATCTTCTCTTTAAGCCACAGTAGCTACCTATTTCTGGTAAAGAAAAAATTCATGCTTCCATCTATTTCAAATATCCTTTAGTCTTGCAATGTATAAATCAGAGAATATCCCTCTCCATTACACTGCTATTGTCATTACAAGATCCAGTAGCTCAGAAAACCTTTCAAAGCTCCAATAGCTGGAGAACACAATTGTGTATCAAGGAAGGATCACTCTGAGAAGAACAAGTTTTTCATGTCCTTGTACTGGCCGCTACCAGACACAGGCAGCAGACTAAGCCACGCTGTGGTACTATATACTCTTCTTATTTTTTGGGGTTCTGAATCATTTCCACTAAAAAGAAAAAAACAAAATCAAACACCTTCTCTCATTCCTGTTCAGCTTTGGCACTTCCAAAGTGCAAGCACACTCTCCACACTTCTTACAGTATTCTCTTTGAGTATATGTTTTATGACAACAATTTTAAACTACAAATATGTAAAATTGCTGAGTTCAGATGTTCATAAAACCTGACTCACAAAATTCCTGAATTAGAACAACAGATGTTTTCCATTTGCTTCTGTGCTACTGTATTTATTTAGCTACCCTTTGCTGTAAGAGGAAAATTCAAAAGGAAAGGGGAATGCATGGTAAAACCAGGCAGCGAATGATGAGAACTGGGTTTTTAGCAGAAAAAGTGTCCTTTACTGGAGCAGCTTTAATAGCACCATTTCTTTATTAAAGAAACCCCCGAACACATCAAAGTATTGAAAGTAATTGACCTTTTTAAAGTTCTTTAGGTACAAACATTAAAATAATGGAGCAAGCCCAATATTTTTCTTTCATAAAGCACACAAAAAAAAAGGCTATGAGTTAGATTTGACACATTATTGGTGTGTTTGTAGCTTACAGCAAGGTCAACATCAATTGAAATTAAATGATGAACCCTGGGTGGGGGCCGGGCATCAGGTAAAGGAGTCTGGCCTAGCTATCTGTGCTTAAAGCAATTTAATTACTCAAGGGTGTTGTGTAGCCAGTCAGTCTCTGCAGCATGGACTAGCAATCAATTACTTCTCTTCATAGCATTTTTGTCATGCATTTTTGTATTCTGGTATAAAAAGAAAACATAGTTACTTCACTAACATTTTTCAAATAATATATTAAGCCTTTTTGACATGCTCAGAAAAGCATGAACATAAAAAGTTTGCTGTTGCCATAAATTTAAAGAATAAGTAAGTGAATTTTGATTGCATGATGGCATTTTTGTTACACAAATAAATTTGTTTCAATGATATATTTTGATTAATTTAAAATATGCCCCACTTAAAGCTTTTCAGTCATATCCAAAATATTCATAAAGGCTTCTTACATACACACTCAAGGTCTAGAAATAAAGCCTTCTTTGCCTTTCTTCATCCCCAGCTCTGCATCCTCCACCACACCCTCTCATCCATTTAGCTCTCTGCCATTGCCAAGGTCTGGAGAAAGCATGGGAAAGGAGATGCTGTGTGTGGAGCGGCTGGGAGGTCACCCAGCACATAACTGCTCCCGAGCGGTGTGCTCTGCTCTCAGGCTCCTTGTCTTCAGACAGCAGGGTGGTCGCCTTCAGCACCCTGTCCCACTCAAGCTGATGAGACAGGCAGCCAATATTCCTGCTAGCCTGAGCCAACAGCTCAAAAATAAAAGCTTAAACTTCAGCAAAATGCAGCCAGTAGAAAAGGAAACTGTAAAGGAATGATATAATCACTGGGAATCAATCTTTGCAAAAACACATTTTACAACAACTACAATTGGTGAATTATTGGAAGATGTGTAAGAGCATGTAGTGTATAATCAGCCACCTGCTATCAATGACTGCTTCCCAAGTACTGTCTTTTTACAGTGAAGTCTGTTGTTTCTTGGATTCAGTTTTTTCTGAAGTGAAGCAACACCTGGCATAGCCATTAACATCAAAAAACAATCAGCACTGATAATGAAGATGCGTGTCTGCTTTGAATGTGCCAAAACGAGAAGCCTTAGGTTGCCAAATGCATGCTGAGTTTTTTTGATGATACGTTCATTTTACAACATAGTTACATATCATGGGATTCACGGTACTTGACACTGAGTGAGAGAGAAACATCACAAAAATTTAAACTCTCATTCTACTCTAGGAAGATTAACTTCACGTGGATGTATGGATTTATAGAGTTGAACTGAAAAGAATTACCCAAAATTTTCTTTAGAATATCATGCAAGTTTTATTTTAAGCTTAGAATATTAACCATCTCTAAAATGAGGTTGTACAGAGAAAAGAGAAGTCACTCTTTTATCCACAACAGCAACATCAAATAGAACGAAAGGACAGGAGATACTAGTATTTTAAAACTCCTAAAATACCCCAAAAGGATGAAAAGCTTATATATTAGTACACAAGCATCATCCTGAAATCCACCATTACAAGTAGGTATTCACCTTATCAAAGTTAATGGCAGATGAACTTTGTAGCACTAGCTGTCAGAAACTGAATGCGTTTGAGTCAAATTTTTTATCACTTCCATCTTCTTTTCATGGCATGGGAACATCTAAGGGCTAAACACTGAACTTCTATGTTCATCTTTATGCAAGATACTATTGCTGGCAAAGCCAAAGCAAAAAGAAAACTCCTCTTATAACCTCAATTTAGCTTCAGACGGATGTGCATGGTACAAAGCCAGAGAAGTGATAAATAGTTTCTGGCAGCTCACCCTTCCTACCTTGAGTAGTGTTACAGTTTATCATTGGGGCTGGCCATTCACCACAGGAAACAGGGGAAGCAGTGTCGTGTTGTCTCAGGCTATATTCACAGATACTTCATAGAAATCGTTGGCAAATAGTCAGCAAGTACTAAAAAGCATAAAAAGTGTCTTTATTTTGCAAAGAGATATATCTCAAAAGGATCCGCTAGGAAGCCCAGGAGAGGGGAAGCCAAGGCTGGGGTTAAAATAGCTGGTTTATTCACTTTTGCACAGAGCACAATAGTTTTACTGATTCATTCCACAAGTCATTTGCTAATTTTGCACCTTGGAAATGAGTATGGACACACATACAAATCAACATTTGCAGCAAAGGCATGTGAAATGACTATTTTTCAAAGCAAATCTCAGTGAAAACATTTTAATTATCTTATTACTATTTGTAACAGCTTCTTTGACAATATTGTAACATAAGACCCCAATTCTGCAGTCATTACTGCCAATAACTTGCAGCAGCAAGCTACTTCAGACTATGACTGAACTCCAGTTGCAGAAGAGGACCTTCAGTTAACTGCAAAGTTTCGCTCTCCCAAAAGCAAAAAAAGAGGGACTAATAAAAATACTCTTTCTTCTCTCCAGTGCTAGCCCTTAGCAAAACAACATTCAAAAATTCATCTAGCAAATCAGTACCTAAAGGAGGCCTACAAGAAAGCTGGAAAGGGACTTTTTACAACAGCATGTAGTGATAGGACAAGGGGATTGCTTTGAATTGGAGGAGGGTAAGTTTAGATTGGATGTTAGGAAGAATTTCTTTACTGTAAGGGTGATGAGGCACTGGGAGAGGTTGCCCAGAGAGGTTGCGGATGCCCCAGCCCTATTCAACGACAGGTGAGATGGGGTTTTGAGCAACCTGGTCTAGTGGAAGGTTTCCTGCTCACGGCAGGGGGGTTGGAACTAGATGATCTTTTAGGGCACTTCTAACTCAAAACATTCTAAGTTCTGTGATTCTATGAAATAACTTGCCAAGTGGAAGTATGGCTGATGACACTTTTCCCGGATCTCAGGCTATTCCTCTTTTACTACCGATTTTTAGATGGCTATGCTAATTAAAGAAGTTAATAAAAAAATAACCCATCTGAAATTAATGTCATAGCTTAAACGACCCCTGCTGTAATGTCACTCAAATCAGTTAAATTGCTCCAGGAGTTAATTGGTGTCCATGTGCTTTGAACAAAGAATAAAAAGGGTGCCAAATTTCTTGACACTGTACTTCTAATTAAACCATTGTGTGAGCCTTTACATCTGCAGGATTCCTCATGGAAAGAACAGATCATGTACAGCATAATGAGCATCAAATGTAGCAAAAATGTGCAACAACCTTTGTAGAGCAGACCTTACAAACCGGCTGCTCATTTGTAAAAGATCTGATCTTTCCTTCCCAAAACCAAGATTTGTATTCTGCACTGGAAATTACAATTCAGTGAAGGAAAAATAAATAAATTTACTGACAAAAAAAAAAAATTCTTTTGTTACTGACAAAAATCAATTCCTGATGGAGACAGAAAAATGCAGCTCAATTTCATGACCATAAAAAAAGTTGTTCAATAGCATGTGGCACAACAGAATAAAGCCACTCCTGGATGGTTTTGCTGTTTGCAGAAGCTCACATCAGATCAGAACTAATGCTCGCAGCCCCCAAAGGGTCTGATTTTAAGGAACATTGTGATAGGAAAAGTGCAGGGAAGGTATGATACAGCATGGCTAGAGTGTTTGTACCCTGACTTTATGGTCCACTGTGCACCCTGTACTAGGAGGGTCCTTCTACACCACCCACTGACAAAGAAACAAAGCCCCACAGAGGTTCAGTGCTGTCAACAAACACTGTTACTCTCTTCAGCAAAACTCTGGGAGGTCCCAAAGCCTTGTTTCAGTTCCTTCAAAATAGGTTGGGTCAAGCTGCAAACCATGTCTATTATGTCAGCTGTTTCCTCATCATCTACAGCCCCTACTTGTGGTGATAGCCTCAGATCCCAATTCCCAAAAGATGGCATTCTTCTGTTCCACACTACAACTTTTGCCAAGGCCCTCTGCAGTGTGAAATGCCTGCAATGAATGCCTTTCTTACGTCAGCAGAAATAGGGTTGCCTGCCCTCCCTCCCTCACACCCTCATAAATGTCAGGCTTCACAGAACCCTAGAATGGTTTGGGTTGGAAGGGACCACCACACATCATCTAGTTCCAGCTCCCCTGCCCTGGGCAGGGACACCTTCCACTAGACCAGGTTGCTCAGAGCCCTGGCCTTGCACACTTGCAATGATGCAAGTTATCTACAACTTCACCACTAGTTCTAGACTGAACCTTGCTCATTTTACACCTCACTGAGAGCACTTTTGGAGGAAGTGCTACTTTTGATAGAATGAAGAGAGAAGTTTCATAGCAGGTTTTGCCATCCTGTGCAGAGAGACTGCAACATTGCCTGGATGACAGTAAAGTCACACATCCTTGAAGAACAGATTAATGGCCAGCATGCAGGTGAGACCATCACAGGCATGTGACAAAGGACTGCCACATGACTACAAGTCATAATGAGACTCTCAGCTCTCCAGAATATCCATTGTACAGAACTATAACAGATAACAGTATTTTATACAGAACTACAGGTACACATAACCTGCATGTAAATTATAAAAAGACAAATGAAATCGGAGATCAACGGACACATTTTTTTTATTAACAGACTAAATGAGAGAATCAGTTAACAACTCTAAGACTGCTCCTGCCATCACAGTAGAGTATTTTTAAAGTTGAAGGGGTAGACCACAATGAAATTCTACGCCTGATAACGAAAGGATTTTGTGCACAATATATTTTTCTTTTGAGACTGAAAATGTCATTATCAGCACGATCTGAAGTATGCATGTCTGTGCGTACATATGCACGCATATGGGTGCATTTTAATGCTTAGAATAATGTAACTGATCACTTTCCAGACAGCAACATGTGGCTCCCTTCCTTGCTGTGTGTCACGCAGCCAAGCAATGAATTTAGACAGGCTTCCTACTAGGAGGTTTGGGTTTATTACTTTTTTAAGAAGTGCCTATGTTTAGAGACTATTTTTGCAATAGGAAAATGCCTGTAACTAACTGGAGAATCATGACACTTTTTGAAGACAACCTCAAGTTACTCACTGTTATTCAAGTCAGATACTGAAGCAATTGAGCAGGAAGGCATATGAATTTCTAGTTGTTGACTGCAGACAGCATGTGTACTATACAGTTATGGAAAGAAGTCTTCCTTCTAGTAATTTTTTAACACGCTATACTTCATCTATTTGAGAATGATGACAAGATTTGGGAAATCCCCCAAACAATAGACAAAAAAAATGCAACCAACCTGACCTGGCTATGAGATTAGCCATATTTATCTCAGCTGATTTTTTTTCTACCTTCCAGCTTTCAACAGAGGTTATCATAAAAAAAGCAAAGCATTTTCCCAAACATTTTTTGTTACTCTAAAATATATCATTTGTCCTTGCTGATACATGTTATAAAGAGAATGGGGAATGTTTTCTTTGGTCTCAGGACTGGAACTTTTGCTAAATAGGAACATTTTACATTTTACTAAACAGGAAGACATGGAAACTGTTTCACAAACACGTGAACCGTCCCAGCTTCTGTAGGATGAAGTGAATGGATGGAGAAACACACTGAATGCTGCACAAGGCAGGTGAAACCCTAGCTCTGTTACACTCAGCGAGAGCTCTGCTGTTGGCTTCAGGGCTGAGACATCACGCTGGTCTCCTCCACACTCTTCTTTTGAAATTAAGGTGTTCTGATGATTTCCAGTCTTTATTAGCGAAGTCAGTAATTAGGCCTTTCACTATTTGATGTATATTCCTCTTTTCTCCTGATATTTTAACAATTTGTTTCAGTAACACCTCTGTATCTGACATTTATTAGAGCACAAATCTATGTTAGATACTTGATAGCTCATCAGGCCCAGCAGCAGACTACTCGAGTCAGCTTGACAAATGGCCAGAGTTCAGAGTCTTTCCATAAATAATGACTTTGTGTTGTCAGTTGTTTTGGCCTGCACTGTACAGCAATGCATTTCTAGAACAGATGGAGCTGCTCTCGGCTGCCATCCCCTGTCTTCTGAACTTCCTGTTCTGTGCATGGTTCTCATCAGCACCCATTATGCAGAGAACACCTACTTCATAAAGTTGAAATATGTCTTTTTTAAAGCAGAAAGAAAATGGATGCATTTTTTCTGTGGTTATAGAATTAGACAAAAAAAAAGTGAAAATAAATACCTGCATTTGAATGAAAGTTTTAACCATACTGAAAGCTATGAATTGTTTCAGTTCCAAAAGAACATCTGAGCTTCAAATGGGCTTAAATTCTACTACAGATTATTCAGAAACTTCATCTCTTTCTTGTAAAAATGCTTCTATGATCTTTAATGCGTGCTCACATAAACGTTATTGTAGTCACTCTTATTATTAACTTCTGAATTCATAGAAGTATTTATTAGTTTTTTCTGTCATATAATTTTGAGGGTTGATTTGCACAGCGGTGTCTAAAGTGACCTTGAAAGTAAAAAAATGCATTGATTCTCTGCAAACCACCTCCCCTGCTGTCACAGTACATTATGTGCATTGTGTGATTCCCATACACAGCTGCTCACAATTCTAGCAGCTATGTTTTAGACACTGCTTTGCAAAGTCTTTATTTCAGTACCCTTAGAAGTTAAATATGGGAAAAATCAATTTTAAAATACTGTAGATTTGTGGAATTATCCATTAAATGGAAGTTTTAAAGACGTTTATATTTACAACAGCTATGCTTTCTTACAGAAGTTTAGAGACAGGTATGTAGCCAAGCATACCTATGACCCTAGACAAAATTAGTTTAAGGAAAGAAAAGGCAAATACTTATATTTCCTAAGTCTTTCAGTCTTGGGGTTCCTAACTCTCATCACTTTGAAGTGTGGAAAGGAGTCACTCCCTTCTCTTACTCCAGCATGTAACAAGCCCATTTTGTGTGGCACAGCACCATTGAACTGGGTGGATGGTTCAAGCAGACCTGGCCAGATGATGTTGCACAGTCATGGCACGTAATCCAGGCATGTGCACACATGGCTCACATATTTCAGTAAAAGAAATCTCAGCTATGCAACAGTCTGTACATCAACATGTGCTATGCAGCCCATCCATGGAGAATCCAGTGTGTTGTGCCAGGCCTATTCTGCATGCACAACATAAATGTACTGCATAGTTACCACTTCACAACTACTGCTTTGGTGGGAAAGAGAAGAGAGTGGCACCACAGAGCAATGAAACTCCTTCTTATGGCCCAAAATTGTTCTCATGGTCTACTCCACATTGTACTTGTTGAGTTCTTAATTTTCCAAGTCATTAAGAAGGGAGGTCCTAATGACACAGATCTTGGCAGTCAGGCACACTCCAAGCATCCATTCTTAAAGGGAGGCTGATCCATATCATCCTTGCTGAAGACAGAGCCATGAAGATGAAAGTGGATAGAGTATGCTTGGCAGACTTTGCAGCTATTCTACACACTAATTTATTTTGTTCATCTCACTTTACAACCACTCTGAACGTTGTTTGGAATGTATTATAACAATAGCTTCTAACTATTGCTGAAGTACTATCAATCATTGGTTGAATCTATATATTCCTGGCATGCAATGACTAGAAAGACTTAACTTGCCTTTTTGTTTGAATGCAAGACATAAATGGGAGAATCTATACGTACTCCTAGGGAATGTGGCCATATTAAAGTGGATCCTGCTCTGGCCACCATAAAAATGTAAAGCTTTTTACTGCATTTGTAATGAAGATCTGTAAACTATAAGAACTTTGTTACCGAATACAAAATAGGAGCCCCTTCTCACCTTCATTCAAGATTTCTCAAAGGGAATATTTGACAGTAACTTTTGGCAGGCCTTGCATAATAAAAGCTTTGAATTGTTCAAATGCATTATTTTAATAGAATTAGTTGAGGGAAGGAGTGTGGAGCAGGGTTTCATAAAGGAAATCCTCTCACCACCTAAGTGTTTCAAATGAGCTGAGAGTAACTCCCTTTTTCCTGCAGAAAAGAGTAGTGGGTGTTCAGAAAAGCTGCTACTGTGAACTACCCATCCCTGTAGGTGTTCAAGGTCAGGCTGAATGGGGCTTTGAGCAACCTGATGTAGTGAAAGATGTCTAGGTGCGCTACATGACCTTTGACAGTCCCTTCCAATGGAAGTCAATCTGTGATTCCATGATTCTACTCAGTTCTCCTCCTATGACCATGTCACACAAGCAACTTCACTAAGGCACTCCACTTGGACAGAAAGACAAACTGAGGAATGTATACACAGATTTCCTGGAGAGGCTCAAATTGATAGGCTTTGCGTGAACAATCTGGAAAATGAAGTCATCCTCTATAGTCAACCCTGTCTTCAGCATATCTACCATGGATCTGGATAAGTTTTTATGAGAGTTATGATACTGATGCTGTGCTGTTTAGAAATATTTTGCTGAGCAGAAACATTCAAACGGAGGACTTATCAGACAGGATCAACTGAAGCATGAACATGTGTCATACTGCATTTCCCAGGGCCATGACTGATACTAGCAAGGCTGGGCAGTAGGAATTTCTCAAATGGAATCTAAACCCAGAAGGGATGAGAGGACTCCAGGAGTCCTCCTTCTCTGTGCCTTTGTCAGAGGGAAGGAAGTTGTCTCAGAAATTCCAGGGAATAGGAAGGAGTTGTGGGAAGCTCTCCATCACCTTTCTGAAACTCGTTTAGATTCTGCTTGTGAACATAACAACTGCTATTCAAAAGCTCAGCACAGATTTAATTGCAGGTATATGGGCAGCAATACCCTGCTGTAAACAGAGATGTATTAGAGCTGCATGTCCAAAAACACATGTAGAGGACCTCTCTGCTATGTAGGAATGAGCTAGTTATAATTAAAGAAAAATCTCCAGGAACTTTGAGATGGATCCATCGACTTAAACAGAAAGCTTTGATAAGTGAAAAACGGGGATAAGAGGATGATCTACTTTGTTGAAAAAAAAGGGTAAATCTATCTCTATATCTGTGTTTTAAGTAATATGCTGTAACATTTACCTAAAAGGTCAAAATGAATAGATGAGAATGTTTGCATTTAATTTTTTTTCCAATGTCACCTGACAAACATATTTGCCATCATCTAGACATTTCCATGTTGTAGTCCTACTTTTTAATTCTTTTTTGGTCAGTCTTCTGGGAAAATACAGTCAAATTCAATGTTTCCCATGTTTGTGTTCTGAACAGTTCATCCTTTTTGAATCACGTCATTCATGTTATATTTTGGTCTTAACTTTCTCCAGCTCTTCTCTGCCCAGTTAGAGATTTTAAATCTGTGCAGTCCTGTCATTCTGTACATATGGATCCATGGTGTGCAGCCACCTAATGGAGACTCCTCTCTCTCCTAGAGGTGCTTGCTCTTTGAACCACATTCAAAGCTGATTTTGTTAATTATATGACAAATCCTCATCTGCACACCCATGAAGGAGCACAGAGAGATGGCAGCAGGAAGAGGAGCCAAACAACACCCTGCCCATCTACTCCTATGCCACATCACTGGAGATATCAGTGCATCCAAGGCCCGCTGGCACAAGCCCAGAGGAACATCAGGGCACAAGGATAGTGGGGAATCTAAACTGAGGACTCAGAGGAAGGGATTTAGATATACATATGCCATGTGTGCATGTAGCTGCTGGGAGTACATCTTCAGTCTTGCTACTGGTTGAACCTGGGGATGTGGAGCTGCAGCAGCCTTGCTGTCAGATGGGCTGTCAGATCCAACAAAATCTACTTTTTCCCCTACAAGTATGGCAAAATATATTCATTTTTCTACTAGTAAATGCAATTTCAGAACAGCAAAAAAAATCAGAGACTACTTTAAAATGAGAGATGACAAGAGAAATATTATAGCTAATAAACAAATACTTTGTGCTTAGCTGTCTGACATCTTATAACTTATGAATAAAAAGGATTGGGAAAGTATTTCTTGACAATCATCAGTCTCTTGTTCTTAGTTTCTTACTTTTGTAGACCACCCTACTGTATTGTCCTATGCATTTACAGAGATCTGCTTGGAAAACAGGATATAATAGGGGGATTTCTACTCCCTACATACAATTATGCTACTCCACAGTTAGAAATTTGTTATGGGGTTCCTACATTATTAATGATCAGATTTACACTAGTTGCATTTACACCAGTATTATCCTCTGGTAGATACAGCAAAAACCACTGTTGGCCTGGGTTTTGCCTCCCAACCATATTTATGGAGCGCAACCACCTCCTCTCTTTGCCTTTGTACTGTTATGTAATTCAACCAAGCTAGTGCCCCTACGTAAGATACTCCTGATTCCCTCCCTATTCCTATTAATCATTCTTCTCCATCCTGTAAAATGCATCCAAAAGCTTCTTCCCTGCCATCTAACAAGCTCTCTTAACTTGTTTTAGCTACAGTCAACTTTTCATGCATGTGAGCAAACAGAACCAGAGGAAATCTCTCAGCTCAAATTCAGCAACATTAATGCCATGTTGCCTGGCTGTAACTTGCTGTCCTAATGTGCACCAACAATAAGCACCTGTTTGTGATCCCTCAGCAATGACCACAGTCACTCTTTCCAGCCACGATAACCTCATTAGTAGCCTCAACATATATTTTGACCTATGAAATTCTGCCCAATTTCTATTTCTTTGACATTGTCCAGTTCCTTTCTGAGTGACAGCCCACCTTCTGTACTGATGACTCTGGGTCACCATCAGCCTACATGAGTGCACCCCTAATATGCTAAAGCCACTTATGGGATTCTACAACTGTCCTGAGTGCACCATCATTGAAGAGCTTTGCTAGTTACCTCCCTAGATCCCAAGCACTTCCCTCTCAGCATGACCCATGTCACCTCCACATCCATCAGCACCTCATTAAAAATAAAAAAGAGCCTTAAAAATAAGATCTGAAATGTGCATGAGTACACAGCTATTCAGAACACAGAGTTCTTGCAAATGACTTTCTAAATCATACCTGTTTTCTGAGACCTTTCTCAGGCCTCTTTCTCAGGCACCAGGAACTGATGCTCCATTTCTTTGACTGCTTTGTTGTGGAACAGAAACTGCACATAAATAAGTCAGTTCTAAACAGACATTGCTTTGAAGAGACTCTTCTCAAAACTGATCTAGCTGGCAGATACTGAAAGAATTACTACTTTGGACATACTAAATACACCCTAAAAAACTAAACAGAAATATACACTTCTGGAAAGTGGTATAAACTACCAGATTGTTATCAGGGAGGAAGAAAGTTATCTGGAAGTGTCATTTATACAGGCTTGAGAATGGTTATCAGGAATAAACAACGGCAGATCTGTTGCAGAACAAGCGCATCCTGTTCAGAAAAGCTATATAAGGAAGATTCTGTGCCCCAGCCACAGAGGCTATATTATTAGGTCTTTACAACACACTTGAAATAGAGCCCTGTGTAGTTCTGGTTTGAAAGTCTCTGAAAACCTATTGAAATGAAGGACAGGGAGAACTGAAGAGGCATCTTAATTAAACAGATTTGAAAAAAATACCCTTCTTCCTTCATGTCATTCATGGACAAAGCAATGTGGCATTCCTACTTTGGCAAGAATAAAATATTCAGGAGTTTTATTTCAGCTACGACCCTAGGAACTTGGTCCTTTCATTTTGGTGTGGTAGAAGTATTTTGAATATGCTTTTTTCTTCTAAAAACAAAAAAAGGAAAAAAAACCCATGGGCTTCACCAAGCAGCTTTCCTCCTGCAAGGATTTGCAAGAAATTGCACAGGAACTTGCAGTAATCAGCTTCATTCAGACATTATTTGCTTGGAGTAATAAGACAGAATAAAAGTAAGTTTAGTCTGTGGAAAGAGTAGAAGACAGGACCCCTGTAACTGAAGCAACTAGCAACTCTCTCATCAGTATAAACTTCCCACTGACATGACTTGGAGGATTTGGAAAGGCTACCTAGAATTTAGGACAATGTCTGCCTGAGACAGTGGAATTCATCACTGTCCAAGCACTACATAGTAAACACCAGCCTCTCAAAATAAATTTGATGCCAAAAGAGAAACTTTACATCCAAGTCCAGCCTACATTGAAAATTATAGCAGTAATTACTAATCATTGCATTTTACTCTTCAAGGCAAAGCACCTTGAATAAGAACACAAATATTTACATTCAGTAGTAACTGGGACCTGGAGTTCATACCAGTTTCTCCATTGGACACGAGTCAGTGGTTAGGTCAAGCCTTTTGACTCCTAATTTAGTCCTCACCTTTTCAAGCATGTTCAAAGTAGCACCCAGCTAGCTACCAGACTCTCCATAACCTCATCACATGGCTGTCGGGAGAAAACATCTCCCCCTCTCCAGGCAAGTCTCACATTGGTCTTGAGGAGACATATTCATAAACACAAGTCTACATGAAAACTAACTGTAATGTAAAATATCCAGGGAAATATTGGTGCACCTGAACTTTTTATGTCAAAAAAAGTTGCACCACCTTAAATCCTGAATGAGTGCTCCAGCCAGGAGTTCTGTAAATATTGTTTAGGTGACCTGTGACATGAAGCAGATCAGAGGATTACTGGGAGAGGAGTATCCTTTGAAGTGTCCAACTGTGAAATATGGCACTTTTATTTCTATTTCTACCACATCATCACTGCTAATAGAGCATATTTCATCTGTCTTTACATATATATATATACATATTATATATCATTCTGGTATTTGAGGGCTTTTTTTCTCATGAAATGGTGCTAACTTTAAAACTTTGACACCTGACTGTTGGAAACATCAGCACGTGTTCCCTGCAATGTGACTGTTTGTGACATGATCCTGCAAATCCTGTTCAGGCAAGAGCATGAGAAAGGAATTTAGCACTAGATCCTGCCTTTGCAGAATCATGTCTTCCAGACATGGGATGACTTTCCAGGGTACATGGAGGTGCATGAAAGTGCATATGTGTACCACATAACTGTGTGTCTCCTGGGTTCACACTAGAAAGTGAAAAGCTGTATCTGAAACATCTCCCTTGACAGCATTTAAACTGTCTGCCATTTTAATTTCAGAATCCCCATATTACACGCAAATAAGAACTCTGAAAAAATTTTTCACATGAAAACTCATGGTTTAGACTTTTCTGTTTTTTCTCCTGTCTCTTTCAAACTTTCCCAGACAACCTGGGTTCCTTATATGATCTTCCACCTATTCATTTCCCATTGCTTCATTTCTTTACCTGTTCTATTAACTTATGACATGAGCACAACATAACAAAGAGAAGGATGATTTTATTTGTAAATGCCAATCTCAATTTATGCAGAATAAAACCTCAAAAAGATGCCAATATTAGCTTAATTTATCTGACAACTGCTGTCCAGGTTTAAAATATACAGCTAATCCCTTACATGCACAAAACTTAACCAGATGTCATTTTGACTGGATACAGGACAAAGAGAGAGTTATGTACTCTTTCCAACATTTGCCACCCTGCATTTGTTCACAGTGAATTTCTGTAACCTGTTTTCTAACTCCCTAAGATTATTGCAATCTTTTTGCGTTTTCAAGCAGAGCAAAGTTAAGAGGACTACGCATTAAACAGCTCCCTCCTTTTCCCATCATGATGTGAAGGAGGCCCATCAGCCCATTGCTGATGATCCAGGTTTCTGAAGGCTACTGTCCTTCCATCAGGAGGATAATGAATTTATCTAAAGTGCCGATAAAATTTAGAGTGAGTTCCTGCATGGGTCATTGCTGTCTCCTGCAATTCCTGGCCTTGGGCAATGCCCTTTCCTGCATCCCAGAGGTTTCCTGCCTGTGCTTACAAGGCTCAACAGCCATCTCCTCCTCCTGCCTTTACACTTCTCTCTTCACTACTTCACTTTTTGTGCCAGTAAGAAAGTAAGGTTCGTAACTATACCCACTTTCCTAAGTGTATGCTGTCAGCTACATCTGCTTCTTTGATGAAGCAATTGTTTTCAGTAAGTTACATATGACTGTAACTCAGTTGCTTCCTGAAATTCTTCCAGAAACCTCAGATGAACACTCTCCATCCCTAGTGACTTAGGGAAATGACGCTTTTCTTCCTGATTTATCTTTTTTTTTTCATTTTAAATGAATACCTGCTGGCAGGTGACCTCCATCACCTGCACTGACAGAGTCATATGGAAAGTCTGTGCTGATTTCAGAGACAAGATGATGAACAAAGAGCAGGTATTAAAAACTGCCTCCACCAACAGTTTCAGTTAAGCTGGATTTTTTTGCTTATTAAGATTCCAAATAGAGATCAAATTATTTTTTTAAAAGGGCTATACTTACATAATAAGTCCCATTATTGGGCATTTGGTGTTGAATTTTCAAAGAACATCAAAGTACTAAACTGGCAGAATTTACTGGCTGGATCCTAGGGATTCAAGTTTTTTGAAGTATTCATCTTTTGGCAGCTGCAGCTTTTTCTGCAGGTGCAGGGAAAACATTTTATTTAAGTCAGTTTATTCATGTAGCTCAATTCAAAGGCTAGTTCACTTGAAGCTGAGAAAATCTTTGGTTGTTAGATACAGAGAACCAATTTCCAATTTACAGATAAAAACTAGATAACAGCGGATGAGGTCTAGTCAAGTCAAGCTTTTAGGACAGTATGATCTGTCAGTTCTACTATTAACTGGAAAAAACTTGCATTTAAATTTGTCAAAATGCCTTTGAACTCAGTTTTTTTAAAAAAAGCCGTCAGCACATCTAAGAAAGCTTTGTATAACTGATTAAAAATAAAAACTGTTTGCAGTTTTAAAATTTAATTTCCCATTTCATCTGGGCAGAGATTGGTACAATTTCTGGGGAAAAAAACCTATCAAAAAATGGCAAAAGCTATGCAATCTTTTTAATAAATGTGCCTGGATATAACTTTCTGAGGAACAAAGTAAATCTAACTATTGTGTTCAAGCACCAGTCCTTGTGGAGCAGAATAACAAACAGCTACTTAAAAAGAATAAAGTATGAAAAAATACTGCTAAGAATTAAGCAAGCACATTGCCAGCACTGTGGCATTGCTTTATAACAACCCCATATCCTAGAAGTTATGCTCCTGAGGAAGAGACGTAAACATGCCATACTGAGGCACTATAAAAGTCCAAGACAACTGAAAATACCTGTCATAAGGAAACATTGCTAACTGGTTCTCCTCTTGCTGTATTTATTGGAGACACGTGATAAAAATTCAGTGCTTTATAGAATCAGAGAATGGTTTGGGTTGGAACAGACCTTAAAGATCATCTAGTTCCAATCCCGCTGCCCTTCCACTAGCCCAGGTTGCTGAGTCCCATCCAACCTGCCCTTGAGCACTTCCAGGATGGAGCATCCATAGCTTCTCTGGACAACCTCTTCCTTATAATTTCTTCCTAATATCTAATCTAAACCTATCCTCTTTCAGTTTAAACCCATTCCCCCTTGTGCTATCACTACACACCCTTGTAAAAAGTCCCTTGACAGCTTTCTTGTAGGTCCTCTTTAAGTACTAGAAGGCTGTTATTGGATCTCTCCAAAGCCTCTTCTTCTCCAGGTTGAACAGCCCTTGCTGTTGAAAGGCAAAATGTAATTTATGTCTAGACCATCTGTGTTCCACAAAGCACAACACAGCACCTTCAACAGCACAAGATATCTCCCTGAAACTCTCAGGGGACCAGGGGAGCTCCCCTCTACACAACTTCCCGTCAGGAAGAGAGAAGAATGATGTAAGGGAGGTAGATTAGATTAAAAGGAATAAAGGAGAGTGTATAAAGATAAAACCAATGCCCTTAGAGAAAAATGCTGTGGGGATGGGGAGGAAAACGGAAAGTGGAGTTCAGCACCCAACCAACAACATAACTGATGCCTGGATGGGATGTATTTGTGCTATTACAAGGAGATAAAAGCTGCAGGACCACAGTAGCATCAGCTAAGTGCTGAAGAGCACCAGAGGAGGGCTGGCACAACTTCTCCTATCTCCAAGAGAGTTGTTTGCTATTTTATTTCACTGACAGTTCAACAACTAGGGGAAAGACTGTACAGAAGGAGTAGGAGGATGCTGTGGTAAAGGCTATGGAATTCATGAATTTGGCTGATCATATAGAATAAAGGTCATAAAAATGGTTGTCTAGGCAGCCCAGCAGGCAGGATGATGGCAGGAGTTCTCACTCCTCCCGGCACCCTCTGGCACTGCAAACCAGCTTCCTTGGCCATGCTGGTACAGGATGATAGACAAGCTGCACTGTGAACCAGATCAAGGAATTAATCCAAGCTAAAATCAACAATAACCTGTAAAAAAATGCTGTAAACTACTATAAGTCTGCTGATCTAGAGTGCTCAGGAACAGTTACTTGTCCTTAGACTAATGTCCAGAGACAATCTCATTTTTGTTGAATTGTTCTACATATAGAAATACCTTTTATACAGGCATTCAATAAAACTGAGCAAGTATTTTACCTTACATGTTAATATTTATAATAAAGAATAAATCTTCATGGTTATTTCATGGTGACCTTTTGCTTTCTCTACACTGGCCTTTACATATGATGGCACTTGCTCATGAGTGTAGCATTCACCTGGGTTAAACTGAGCAATCTTATCTGAACAAAACACCACTTGAAGAACATGCACTATAAAGCTTCAAGCACAATTTCAGGTATCAGTGAAAAAAATCTGTCTCTCCCATTCTAAACCATTCAAATGCTTGTATTCAAGACACTCTTTAGGGGAAAAATTTATCATTTCTTATGAAGTGTAGAAGATACCAAAATCATATGAGAAAATGAGCCACTTACTTCCATTTCCTCTTGGTAGAGAAATAGAGAAGTAAGACACTGCTTATAAAGAACATAAATTGTGTGAAGGAAATTATGAAATGAACTAGTGGATGAGGCTGTGTTTCAAGAACCATTTTCTTCTCTCCATCTATTCCCATGCAAAATCTAGATAACAATGACTTGCAGGCCCACAACATTCCCTTCTCCCTTCTGTGCTAGTAAGTACCTTCCTCTATGACAAACAGGGTTTAGGAATAAAGCCACTATTCACTGTGTGACTCTCCACTTCCTCTTCACTGTGTGACTTCCACTTGCCCTGCTCCCCATCCAACCCAGACACACAAGGGGAACCATGGACCCCCCAGCTCAGCTTGCTCTCTTAGGTAAGTCTGAACTTCAGATACCCTTGGTGATGCACAGTGCCCTCCTAAGGGCCTTGCAGCTTTATGATATGTGTTCAGAAACCTGAGCCAAGATCCCCTCGGGGTGCATCTGCAATGTATCAGAGAAGCAATTTCTACCAGAGCTGGAACTGCAAGAGAGCACTTTGCCCACAGTGACTGAAAATCATACTGCAGTGCCTTCAGTGGTAATCTTTTCAAAGCAGCTAGTGAATTGTGTTCAAAGAAACAGCTCCATCGAGTAAATGAAAAAAAAAATTAGCATGGACCTGATTCTCAGGGGAGAAGAGCACCATCAAACTAACCAGTCCTCATTCCCAGGCCAGTAGTAACAAGCATCTTTAGAGAATCTGCCACCATCAACAATTAATCTCAGGCATCTAACAAGAAAAATTAACCACTAATTGTACTGAGGCACTTCTGCTACCTAACTGGATAAAGCATAAGTGGAAGGCTTTGCCTACACAGCTCCTTAGCAGCTCTTTCCTCAATACCTGATACACCTTATATATGGTATTTGATACATTTTGGAAAAAGTGTACTCAACAGAGGTAGGAGTACTGATTACAAGCATAAGACAGCATGATTATTTCCACCCTTCAACAGTAGCTCTGTTTTTACTAACCCAGACACAAACACAGAGGCTGACTAACCATAGAATGTGATGTATAAATACTTTCTATCCTGTTTGTCAAGGGAATAATTTAGCATGGAACAAAACTGGAAAGCATACAACAATTTAGCATGATGATACCAAATTCTCTCATTTCCCCCTCATACTTAAAAAAGAGTTGCTTTAAAAAAATAACTAAATAAAATTACGTTTTAAGAAGAATACCATTATCACATTTGAGTAGTTTGTGGTTTTTCTTGCTGCAAAGATAAAATTCAGAATCACACAGGAAAAAAGCTGTGCTATCATTAAAGTTTCCAATAAGGTTAATACAACTGCCAAACAGAAGCATGTAAAAAGGTTTGCACTTTCATACCCATAAGTGAAGGACTTTCTACATTACTGTTTTTGTCAACTCTCAGTTCAGACTGCAATTTTTTATCTAACAATGTTTTTTCCCTCTACAAATATTCCACTTGTGACATTCAGTAAGGGTCTGAACAGACCTATGAGAAATTAATTAAATGAATTAATTAATTTAATTAATTCATTTAATACAGAAAAGTATTCTGCTTGTCTAAGCCGGTTCAGAGAGAAGATTGAAGATGCTTGCCTTAAAACCTAGATTCAAAATCCAATACTGTTTATTTTCCATCACGCATTTTTTATCCTGAATTCATTGGTTGTCTGGAATATTTTAAATATTAGGGTATTTCCCTTCCCTTTCTTTTACTTAAAGAACTATTTTTTAATCAGTTATAATGTAATGATGTGAAAGGGTTAAATACAGCCTTTTGATTTGTATTTTTTCTTCCATGTTTTCCTCTGAACACTAACAGAGTAATGCTGCATAACACAATATATTTCCTTTTTTCTCATTTCTATATTTTGATACAGTACAATACCCGAATTCCTCATTTTTAGACTACTGAACTTTCTATTCCCAGCATATTTTCAAGGTTCCAGATATAGGGAATTGTTACTACCTTAATTGTTACTATCATCTTCACCACATCTTTCAAAATATCTACAGTGTACGTACAATTGTTCTATCATGATTAAAAGACCTTCAAATCAAGTATCAAAATGCTTTTTTACTTCACAGATGAGCCACCATTTGCTTAATGATTAAACACTCTCACTCCAAAATCTTACACGGTATTTTGTCGCCCACCCCAACCTCTCATGACTCACATTGGTGTGTGCACAGGGTGGTCACGCCAAGATGTTTTTACCATGGTTAGGTAAGCTAAAAGGTAACTTGAATGCAGCAAACTTTTCTCATGGAATGTTTATTTTCCACTGGCTTCACTGGAGATACAATTAGTACTTCAGGCTGGAGCTGATTTGTACAGCACCAGTTTTTATGCTGTAATCTCTTCGGGTTTGGAGAGAGAACACAACAGTTTATTAAGAGCATGACCCAGAGCATGCTGATGTAAGTGGAAGAATTCATATTGACTTCAATGATCTTTGGTTTGATGCCTAAGTAAACTCAAAAACATAAGCCCTATTTAGTTAAAAATAGTAATGCTCTCGAGACCTTCTAATGTTTTTAGGGGTGAGAACCATTCAAATAAAAAGAAAAATTTTCAGCTCAGCATTAAGGATCCTATGGACAGCTGCCATTGAAAACTACACTGGTTCTTCAATAAACTTTCAATCTGCACAACCTGCCTAACTTAGACACTTGACTGCATGATTTGCAAACTGACAGGAAATCAGATTTGCTGTAGATTTAAACAACAGCAACCAAAGCTTGCACAATTCCGCTTAATTGCTTACAAAGTGCTTTTCTGGCAGTGGTGTGCCTTAAGAAGAATGTGAAGGCCACCTAATCTCTTTATATTAGGAAGTTGTTGCACGCAAGAAAAAAAAAAAGACTAATTAAAATAAATTGTACTAAAATTAAGAGGAACATGAAGTTCATTAATCTGTGATAAATTAAAAGGAGATAGAAAATCTTTTTAAGGCATGTCTTTGAAAAGTTACAGTCTTAAAAAAAAACCCAAAAATCCAGAATTTTTCATATTCACTTTCCACTTATCTAAATACACTTATACATATAGAAAAACTTATCTATGTCATGCCAGTGATGCCTGCATCTTATGTGAAACAAAAGTATAAATTCCCCACTTCCGTATCTCTTTTAGGATGAAAACTTTTCAAATTAAATAAAAATTTATCAAAAAATCAAGCAGAAACTCACAAAATTTTTCTAGTGAATCAAATGTAGAAACAGATACACACCTATATCCCCAACAATAATAACATTTATTCGTGCTATATGCCAATCAAAATCAATTATTATTAACTCATTACATTTTTTATTTGTTATTTTTAATTCATATCAGTTACTCATACTCTATGCCTAAATCCTCTTTCAAATGAAAAGGTAAATTTCTACCATTAGGGAGAAACAATAAAAATATTTTATTAAATAATATTTTAGGAAAATAAAAGAGATACCTTGTTAAAGCTGAGAATATGCAGATATTTTCACTTTGGCTACATCCTTACCAAGTGGGTCTAAGAGAGTGAGATTCAGGCAATGCGTCCGAATGCAGCAGCTCCCAAAGCAGGACTTGCCTATGAGTGAGCCCCCCTGCAGAAGCTGGTACCAAAACAGGACCCCAACAAGGCACGAGCTTGGAATCAGGCTGCCCAAATAAAAGCTGGGAGTTGATAATCTGGCAGACAGATTTTCCTCAGAACAAGTTATTGCAGAAAATATCTTTTAAACCTAACAAAGTAGTAGGAATAGAATGAAAATCTAGACTAAGTACACATACCTCAAACTTGCACATGGACAATTATTGGTCCAGTTTTGCATTGCTGTTTTTCCTTCTTTTAACAGCTCTGAAGCCATTTTATACAGTGGATACTGGGATGAAATTCACCCTAGCACAACCAGCTGTCCTTCAGCTCAATCCTGATGAAGTCTATACAAAGTAAGTGGTGCTTATATGATGGGGTGTACAGTCTGATACCAACTGGTTGTTAGAATTCAATACAGGACAAGGTAGCTTAGCAGGTGCAGGTAACTTTCACCTCAAAAGTCTACCCTGAAAAAAAAGGCACACTAATAACTGAGAGACTTGCACATTTCAAACAAGATCAGACTTACCACTAAAGAAACAATTATTAATTTGAATTGACCATTGTCAAAACAGTCAAAAGGCCACACAGAAACCAAAATCAACCCAACAGCAACTGCTGTGAAAAAAAAAAAAAAAGAATGTATTTTATACTAGTAATTACTATCTGTAAAGAAATCTCTACATTAAGAAAGGGAAGTTAAAAAAAAAAGAGTGAGCGAGAAGCATGGAAATAATTGTTTAGTTACTATGAACATAAGAAAATACATTTCTCTGAGATTAACTCTATGTCAGCTTTGGAGCCTTGAAAGACTGCCAGCTGTCCGGGCATACATATTTTACCACTGAAGTATGCTTTTGTTTCAGAATGCCTGAGACCCCCAAAATGATGTAATCCCCAGCGGAAGACTGACAAGCTTTGAGATATTCCAAAACACAGATGACAGACAAAATAGCAAGTAATCAGTGTAACTATATTGTATATTATCTTGCAAGAATTCAACAACACAAACCTAATGCACCAGATAACAGCATTGCTTTGAGCAAACCTGGAGTAGAACGTCACAAAGATTTTTCCAAAGAAGAAATCATTCAAGAAGGACAATTATCTACATGGGTGGAGGGAAGAAAGATGGAGGGAAACATATGCCTTTCATAATTAGGGGTCTGATTATAACGTAGCCGAAAGGGATTTTTTACATTTTAAATTTGATTACATTTCAGAATGAAGCACACTAATTGGTATTTCTGCAGTCTGTTTGAAGAGAACTTCATCTACTTAGGGAGGGGGAAAAAAATAACAAAAACCAGTGACCTTCATACCATCTATGCCTAATATCTAGTACTTTTGCCTGAAGTATTCATGGTTCCTCTTCAATTGCTGAAGCTATCTCTGGGAATAAGTGCTCTATGACTCATCCCAGTTTATCTCCAGAAAACCAGGAAAGAGATAATAGCAAATATACTAGAATCAAATAGACATTAAATCAAACAATCACAGCTGCTACAAGTTAAAACAAATAAAGTCGCTCTATCCACCACTACAGGTAAGAGACTGGAAGAAATTATTTGCACAGGCAACACACAAAATGGCACCTCAAACCCAGGACCATCGAGAGAGTAAGTTAAGGGAGGGACACATGCACTGAAAAGTGGAGAAATCCCCACTTAAAACAAAATCAAAGCATGATGCACTTCCTGCCTATTTGCTAGAAACACTGTTTTGATGGAGAAGCAGATGGTAAATGGGCATGAAAAAATGGAAGCAAAAGTAACAAAGAATGTCTCATAAAACCTGTAAATAAGTATATATTACCACTTACACATTTCTTCTTTCTCAAAATACAAGTCAGGTGAATGCGTATTTTCTGTCTAAGGCAAAGAACTGAGAAGGAACCATCATAAGCATAACTAAGGGGCCACGAACTCAAAGGAAAATATCCAGACCGTCAGACAAGGAGAGCACCAGTGAAAGGAGATGAACTTCCAACATAAGACTATTTCTGAAGCAGAAGGTTTTGCAGAATGCATAGGAAAGGCACAAATTAATAATTATGAACAGAAATAAAGTAACATGCAAACTTAGCAACCTGACCTTCACTGATGAAAGCCCCCAGGAGCAGAGTGCGCACTGACGGTGGACCATCCCACTGCGGTTCCTGGAGACAAACAGAAAGCCAGGCAGGTATGCCTGATCTGTAGGTACACAACGCACTTGGTGAGGGATGGTTCTCACACCTCCCCCTTGGAAATGGAATAGGTACTTCCTAAGGCTGGTTCAAGCCACCCAGCTAAACAGGACGAGTCATGCCTTCAGAAAACCTCTTTCTATGGGTCATAAAAAGACAGACAACCAGACAGACAAGGTTTGTATTTTAAACCTGTGTTGAAGTAGGGAGATGGGAACAAACCCAGCGTTCTCCAATTCCATCCATCAATAAAAGCGTGTGTCTTGAGGGTGTAATGTAGGAACAAGGGGGTTTTAGAGAGCAATTAAAAAAAAAGCATAGTGTCTTTCTTTAATTTTGTGTTTTGGGGGTTTTTTTTCCTTTCTGAAAATTAATTTCATAACCAGTTGTGGATGGAACTGTCCTGCAGTAGCTTGTTCTGGGAATAGAGGATATCTATGATTGGGATAGCAAGAACATTTTCACTAGGGATACAGCAATTGGTCACTGAAGTCTCCTCACCATAAATGCTTGACCTGAAATTACGAATAACAAAGGATAAGGAGATACTTCGCCTACACAAATGCAGCAAGGGTGCAAGACAGCCTACAGGTGGGAGTCTGGGGAGATCAAAGGCAGACTTTAGGAGAAGGTAAACAAAAAAGCAAGTGTAGCAAGGAGCTGAGGGCAGACTGGATACATGTGGATGATGGAGAGGCAGTGGGAAGAACTGAGGCAGCTGGCTGGAAATGGAGGCAGATGTAAAAACAGATGGACAGGGAGGAATATGAGATGGATGGTGGAGGAAAAGAGTTGTGGCATGAAGAGACAAAAGAAACTAGAGGAATATAGGCAGAAAATCTCAAATTGAATCCATTATTCATAAGCCTCAGTACTCAGTTGCTGTGAAATACCTGCAAAGCCTAGGTGGTATCTTTACCTGCTAGTAAACATTTGGTCCATTTGGAAGAGAATTTGCTATTGCACTGATCACTTCACTAGTGCAAGCAGCAGATAGCTATGATGTGCAGCTAAATTATTTGAACTTGCCAGTAAAATAAGTATCATTCTCTACAGTTGAAATGTTGTTTCAGCTTTTAAGTATTTTGTTTGCTTACTTCAGAAATTATGTTGGAAGCATCAAAGGAACAACAGTGAGTTTGTGAAGGCAAGCATTCAAAATTTAATGAATGCCAGAATTAGCGTTCCTCAGTACGAACAACATTAAGATATGGATGCAATCAATTAGCCCCTACTACTTCTGCCATTTCTTAGTCACTTAATACACAGGATTTGCAGGTGTATGGAGAAGATGACAGAAAGGCACCAAAGACAAAAGATGATGAAGAAACAAAGGAAACAGTTTCTCTTACGCTGACTCCTAATTCTCATCTGCCGTCAGGCAAGGATACTGAAGGCACAGCTCTCTCCAATTTTTTATTAGGTTTTTCTCTTTTGCAGCCTCCATTCTAATAAACTTCATTTAAGCTAACACAAGAATACCTCTGCCATGCCTCTATATTCTCCAGTTGCTCAACATTTTGAAGTCAGAATCCCCTCTGGGATCATGGCATATCTCTGGGCAGCCTTCTGGGTACAAGACATGCTGATCCTTGCAACAGCCTGGGAAAGAAGATGTCATCTAGGTAGCATAGCCTGGTGAACCAGCAGCAGCACTTCTCAGAGGCTATAAGCATTCCCCAAAGACTGTTTTTTAACTCTAATTCTACCTCTCTCTCTCTCCATCATTTTTTTTAAGGTCTTGGAGGCTATATCAATGCAGATGGTGTACACAGACCTGTAAAGCAAACATGTACAGACAGACAGCACTAGAAACAAAGGCTTGAAGGAGATTTGAATTAACCAGGAACATTCACACACTGTATCCACACATTCCTCACTTTAACACAAATCCATGCAAGTCAAATACGTATTAGTATTGTTTTTCATTAGACAAATGTGTCTAATTGGCTATGACTAGCTGCTGCCACCTCTTATCAGGCAACTATTTCCACAATAAAGTTTATTTTAATGAATAAAGTGGGAAATTAATAGAGAATCAGACATCTGGTACTAAACTAGCCTCAGAAATGCATTTGACTTTCTAAAATTGTGTAGGACAAAAACATAATTTTGTATTTACACAAAACTCTCAATTAACAAGGCTCTCTCAATCCAATTTTACAAAATTACTTTCCTTGCCTGACAAAATTATATCCAAGAAAGAAAGGGGTGGGGGAGAAATCCTTAGGCTATGATCTGTGAACTTTCCTGCCTTGACAGACCACAGTCCCAGTGTTTGCAAAAGAGAGCAGAAGGGTCACAGCAAAATGTAACTTGACCTGAACTTTAATCACCAGCAGTGACATTTACTCAACTATAAAATTTAAAAGTAAACAAGAATAAATAGTGAGAAAGGGATTATGAGAGTGCCTTCTCCATGTTGACTTAAAATTCAAGACCATGAGGGATCTGCCTCTTAGGTTTATACTAAAAGCTTGAGTATGCATGAAGAGATTTTTGAGACAGTACTGATTTAATAACAGTGGTGTTTTTTAATTTCTGTAGTATGGGACAATATTTGAATATTATGGAAAACAAAATGGCACTAGCCCAAACAACAGTTCTATAGAAGGTATTTAATTGTTATATAGAAAAAGACAGTTGTATTAGCAAGGTTGACGGATCAGTGAGAATATTTAATCCTGCTTAACTCCTTGTGCCAGAGTTGATCCACAGACAACACTAAAACAGCTCGATCCACCCCTTAAACTTGATCCCAGGACTATTGCAAACAGAAGGAGCACTGTATGTTTTTACACTGATTTATACAGAAGCAGAACTTAACACTTAAAATACAGCATATGTCAAAGCAAATTATCTTGACTAAAATGAGCAGTAGTACAGAAGACTTCCAGAGTCAAAATCCATAAGTCTCCAAAAGATTGAGACCAAGAGGGGAAAATCGCTGACTAGTGAACTGCATGGGCAAGTGATGCATGTTTAAGTTATAAATCCCTGAGCTATTTACTAAATTCTAGACATTCTTTTGAATGTGATTTTCATAGTCCTGGTTCTGCTGTTGAGATGTAAAGATAACCAACACAGCAACAGTGCTGCAAGATAAAAGATGGGTTATTGTCAATTTCTTTGGTTTAAGAGTGTGATAACACAGAACTGTGTAACTCTATTTTATGTCTGGGCTTGACTGCCTCTTGAAATACTGGATTTCAACATACTGCATCATCATTAAAATATGTGGAGATTGCTAGCCTGACATAGGTTGACCATCCAAAATTCAAAGAACAAAATTCACATCTGATAAAATCTCATGGTAAGCGCATGAGAATTATCACCACCACTGAGCTGAATAAAGTAACTAGAAATATATAAAGGTGGCAATTATTCCTGATTGCCTTGGCAGAGGCAATGCTTGTACCATCAGGTCTAGCATACAGTGTGGTATTTAAAACAGATACCAAATTGACAAGAATTACACTAGAATACTTAGAAGTCTTAAAATAAGCTCAAATGAATCAAGCAAAATTTTGCAATCTACAGCAAACACCTTAACATTTGTGTCTGTATACAAAAGAAAGACAACCCCAAAAAATCTCACTAGTTTTCTGTCATAAGGGTAGTAACCAACAAATATTTTTTTCCCTTCTCTTTTTTTTTTTTTAAACACTTCACCACTTTTGGTTTGCCAGACTGGGTGTGCTCTGCAAAAGAAAGAATTTACTCATAAATTCACAACATGGTATAAAAAATTGAAGGTTTTTCAAGGAAGTGACTTGTATGAAAAGAATAAAAAAGAATTATTTAACCATGCCACATACATATAAAAGTACCTTTTGAAAAGTTGCCTAATTCTAAATAAGTTTTTGTTTTCATTTTATTCTTGAAGCATACATATATTTGATGTTAGAAGCATCTTCTAAATGCTATTGAAATCGCATGCTGAAAAAGACTATAAATCATTAATGAAAATCACACCGTATCAGTTTCCTGTTGCAGTTGGCTGTCCACTAAGTTGGCAGCGAGACAGCAGCCTGTAGAGCTGCAGGCATATGTCTCATGTTAAAAAAAGAAAAAAAAAGACTTCATGTTATAAACACTTCAATGAAAATTACTATCCAGTTTGGAGCCAACTGAGTCCAGGTGCTGAAGACAAAATAAACAGACTACATATGAAAGTTTTAAAAAAAAACGCCAATGCACTGGCTTTCCATTGGCATTGTCTTCTACCATACATTTTAACATACATTATGAAATCCAAATAAAATATTCTTGCATGTTACACAGCAACCAGATTTTGCCACCTTTAGGACCATAGCTTTTTAACACTGATATTTATCTCATTTTTTTAAAACCTACAAAAAATATGTTCATGCAAATTTAGATACAAATTAATCCAGAAAACTGCTGCAACTTGTCTTCCAAACAATTCACTATAAAACCCTCCATGTTTCCTGGATAAGAAATAGCCCAGGAACCTACTCAAGCAGTGACACAAAGCCTGCAGTCAGTGACTGCTGACTCGGCTCATTCCTCTTCCACTTGCCATAAACAGAGTTTGAACAGAAATGGGAAAAAGCTTTTAGAAAGGTCACAGCAGAAAGGTACTGTGGTCTTGGAGAGTCAAGGATCCTAAGGGGAGTGACAAAGCTTAGGACATGTACTCTGCACCTACAGAGTCAGTGGCTAAGGCAGAGGAGGTCATTGCTTCGGTGCATACCCAACTTCTCTTTGTTTTTGCAGAGATCACAACGATCCCCTTGAATCCTTCTGACTGTTGTGTAAATCAGATGAATATCTGGGGACATGTGATCTTTTTTCACCCAACCGCTCTGTTACCATGAAGCAAAGAACTGAAGTGTTGCAGCAGTGGCAGCATCTCAGGATTAATTAAACTGCAGAAGCTCCCTATGCAGCCCTCTCAGATGGCCAAGCAGCAGCTTTGGTCATGTCTTCCCAGTGCTCCTGGCAGGGTAAACATCAGATTAACCATCCTCTGGGACTGCTGGCCCACAAATGTTTTCCACTGGTTAGTGTCCAAAACACATTGAGAAAATGATACTGATACCAGGAGATCATCTTACACACACCACCTTCCAGTCAGTGAGGGGCATTTTAGGTGTCTATAAAATCAGCTGGGGCAACGGGAATAAAAGCCTGCTGAACATCCAATGTTCATTTCAGAATCGGGAAGAAAATTATCTGGGTTTTCTCTGTCTGCAGTAGTAATGCCTGCATGGTGGCAGGATGAAACTATTCAGCTCCAACAACAGAGACGACATTTTGTCATCCAATGCAAAAGAGAAAGCTCCTTTCAACAGTATCTTATCTGCATGCCAGCCTGGGAGGGTTCTGCAGGGCAAGGAACATCTCACTATCAGGGGAGACACAGGGAGCATGTAAGAAAGAGAAAGAAACACTGCCATAATCTGAGATGACTTTCTTTCTTATGATTTGATTAGAGCCACTCTATGAGAAATCTTTTCTTCCTTGAAATGCACCCATGGTAGAAGCAGAAGCCCTGAAGTCTGCATAGCCACACTACACCAACATTTACTGTTCCTCTCTATATCACAGCAGATTTAGCTCTACACAGGTTACACTCGGTGACATTTCTGGCATTTGCCTTCACTACAGAGCTACAGTTGTGACTTGCAGGCTACAGGACAGAGCAGATTCACCAAACAATACAGCCTACAATCATGCATCTAAACAGCCTAACCTGGTGCGAAGAGGTCTTCTTCCCAATTTAAACTGGAGTGCAAAGCTGTCTCGCTAACATTAGGCCTGAAAACGACCCTTTAGCTTCAGGGACTAGTAGAAGCTAATCAGTATTTCTGAGTGAACCCTGTTTGGATACTCAAAATGTTTAGTAAGTATTCTCCCACTCTCTGTAACCCTTGTGAACTCTCAACATGAACTGTTTTGCTTATTATGCTGGTTTGGGCTGGGATACAGGCAATTTTCATCATAGTAGCTGGTATGGATCTGTGTTTTGGATTTGTGCTGAAAACTGGGTTGGTAAGAGAGGGATGTTTTAGCTACTGATGAGCAGTGCTTACAGAAAATCAAGGCCTTTTCTGCTCCTCACACCACTCCATCAGCAGGGGGCTGGGCATGTACAAGGAGTTGGGAGCTGACCCCAGCTGACCCAAGGGATATTCCAGACCATATGGAATCACGCTCAGCATATAGAGCTGGTAGAAGAAGGAGGAAGGGGGGATGTTTGGAAGGATGCATTTGTCTTCCAAAGTCACTGTTACACATGACGGATCCTGATTTCCTGGAGATGGCTGAACACCCACGTGCCCATGGGAAGTGGTGAAAGAATTCCTTGTTTTGTTTTGCTTGTGCACACAAATTTTGCTTTACTTATTAAATTGTCTTTATGTCAACCTTCATGTTTTCTCACTTTTACTCTTCTGATTCTCTTCCCCATCCCACTAGGGAGGAGTGGCTGTGTAGGGCTGAGCTGCCAGCTGGGGTTAAACCACAACAATTAGAAAGCCTTGTTTTGGTGGGGAGCTGATGCCTATGTCACTAAACCTACTGGCAGACAGATTTCCACACAGGCCTGAAAACATGGAGCAATCCTTAAAACTGAGTCTTGTACCCAGACATGCAGGAATGCCCCAGCAGGACCCAGCATTGTTAACACATGGCTCTTATTTTTTGTGCAGACAATGTAAATGCTGAGCTCCTGAAGTGTGTGAACGGGCAAAACAGAAGCTCTTGAGAAGGCTTGAAGACAGCACAGATAGTTAAAACTTCTCAAAATCTTTGTAAACTCAGAAGAGACAATATTTAATTTTAATTTTTCTGTAATTCCCTCAATGATAGCAAGAAACAACTTGATTGCAGCTTTTTTTTATAGTTCTCAGCATAAATACCTGCACTACATGGGAACACCAGATTAACCCTTCTCTGTCTACATGTTGCCATTAATAATGTGTTTCATTTCTTTTCAAGTCAGGACTATTTTTTCCCATCAGTTCTGCTGTGAAACTCATGGATTACTTGGAAATAAACTATTATTCATAGGCGGGATAGGGCTAGCCTTCCACTGAACTAGTGAAAACTTTATAGAATTTCCACTTTGGTCTTTATTTAAAGATTCCCCAGTTTGTTTTTCCCCTTGCATTATACAACACACACAATTTAGAAAAAGCCTGAAAAAGGGTGCAGAAATTCATTTTGTGACTACAAATTTCAAGTTTTAGAAGCTGATAAACAGCAGTTCCTGGCACAAGCGGGTTCCTGCCACACCTGTGCTCAAGAGGGTGCGACTGATAGCTACAGCCCTGCCAGCTGAGGGGTACTGCATTTGGGCAGCACAGCCGCCTGCCCATGCCTGGGGCTGGGCTGCTGGCCTCCATAGCACACCATGAAAGGCAGATCTGCTCTACAAAGCTCCCACAGAGATTTGCAGATGAAAAAGAAGAGAACTGCACAGCTGAAAAAATAGATTTGTAATTGCTTTGCGGCTCTATTAGCATTGCTTTTGCATACGTTTGCAGATGCACACAGCTGTACATGGACATTTGAAAACTAGAAGAACAGAAGAGATTATAAAATAAATATACTATTTTACAGCTTTTTTTTTTTAACAGCTGCCAAAAAGCCCCACCCCAAAAGCTCCCAAACCCAGCATTCTGGGAAAAGCATTATTTTCCATTATGTTTTGGTCTATTATGTTTCCCCTCCAATTTGTAACATTCTGTTGGAATCAGTGATGAAGAACATATGTCTGAGGTAAATCACACCCAGGAGAAATCTTGGAACTGTTATATTCAGTTCTATTACCCAAAGCACTAAGATAGTCTACATTATTATTTAACAGGTCCATCAAACAACAACACTGTTAAAGTACTTTTATATTATTATGCATGCAAAAAACCCTGTATCATATTTCTTAAAACTCATTGGATGATTTATGCATTGCATTTTCATTTTAATTAACAGTTCCAGGAAATTTTTTAGTACTTCAATGAAACAAGGTGTTACATACATGCAGAATGTTATTGTATAAATATTTTGGAAAACATATGTTCAAGCAACAATAAGGTTGGGAATCCTAACAGTCAACGGCCAGGAAATTGGAAATGCTTATGCTTTTTACACAATGTAAGCTTATGCAAGTGCTGCATCTTAAAAGTATTCTGCAGAGGGCTGTAATAATCAAGGCTACTTTAGGGAAATCTAGTGTGGCCAATGGGAGAGACAGACCCTGTCTGTCCCTGAGAACTGCTTTCTTTCCAGTACTGCAAATACTAGTCCAGTTCACTAGGTAACACCAAACAGCACAGATAACCACTGTACACCTGTGAGCTGCCCCTTTTAGGGGAGGTTTGCACTAGTTCTGTGAGGTAGTCACATGACTGGAGACTTCCTATAGGCATAGACTCAGGCAAGCATCAGTAAGTTTACATTTAACAAGTAAAATATGCATAAAAGAAACCGTGTATAAACCTTTACTTTGACTGATAATTTGACCTCAAAAGTCAAGTTTTCTAAAGTTTTACAAGGATTTTGCATTTTATTTCTCAAGTGACTGTATGGGAACAACAAACAAAACCAACAAAAATGTGTATTTGTCAAGACTGCACAACTTCCATGCCTTGCAGAAAAGAGGAAAGCAGAAGGCTGAGGCAGCAGTTCAGAGACACAGCTGAGATATGGCTTATAATTTCAACGTAAACCAACCAAACCGTCTTAGTACAAACTAAATCCAAAACATCAGGTACCAGGTGTATCAGGAAGCAGAACACAAAGTTCTCTCTGTTCAAAGACACGTAATCACTAGTACCGAAAAACGTAATTTCATGGGTTTCCACTTCAAGTTCCAAAATGAGTCACACAAAGCTGAGAGCACCAGTCCACCTCATCAATTCCAACTGAGACCCAGGAAAAGGTTACTTGCTGAGTATCGTAAAGTCTCACTTACTTTATTAGTACTTCTTCATCATATGTAAGAGTAACTGAATCTGTATTGTTCTGGTTCTCTGTGGTGTTCAGTCCATATACTGAATGCAGCCATGGCTCATAGAAAATACACTATATAATCATGAAATTGAAGACTGTGCTACAATGCACACAGGAGTGAAATGACAGTTACATGGGAAACAGAGTTACTGGCATTTCTCAGCTTTGGAGTGCTTGGCTTTGCAGCCTTTGTATTATAACTTCTCTGTACTTTTTTTACAGGGAACAATGAGTTTTTCTATCTGCCCCAGCTGTCCAATCATGGATTGCCAGGAGGATTTGAAACTTCCTTCTGCAGGTGAGGAATGAGCCAGCAATCAAGTGTCTTGAACTCACCCAGTAATGGACCCACTCTTCTCTCCTGACACATCCCATTTAGCAGTCTTCCTATCACTTACTTTGATGGGCAGGTGAAAATAAAAGACTGAATATTCTACTTGTCCTGATCAAGAGTGAGAGATTCCAAGAATTACTGAAAATTTTCTTTAGTCTAATTAACTTTTGTGGTAAGAGCAAAAAAGTTTTTCTCTTGTTTCTGTTTCCTACAGCAAAATGAAGGCAGAACACTGCAGGTCTGAACCATGATCTGTCTAGACACATGGCTGTTGCCAGCTTGCAGAGTTGAGTTGACTTTGTGAAAATATGCCAACCTGTATCTGCCAAAAGGAATAGTCGGTGTGTAGTTCATAAACATTCTGCCGGTAGCAGGAGATGGCTCAGCATTATACCTGCAATTGTACAAAAAGGAAAAACCAGCAATGATATCTATTCCCTGCTTTTCAGCCCTGCTACAAAGAGAGTCCTGCTGTGCCTTTGAAGGAAAGCTTGTGGATGCTCCTACGATTCTGATTTGCTTTGCCTCTCAAGTAGTGAGCAAGGTACCTAAGGTTCAGAGGGAACTGGCAGTAGAACACAGACCTGGCAAAATAAAGATCAAGGAGGAGTAGGTCTAAGGCTGGTCAGGTTTTATCAGTCTTCCCGATTCAACTGTATTGCAAATAAAGCAACTGGCAAATTCAGCAAATTCCACTAGTGCTGAGAAAGCAAACTGTTGGATGAATAAAGCCTTGAAAACTACCTATGGAACATTCCTAGAAATTTCATTTTATACTTTGCTCCCGAGAGAATCCTTATTTTTGGTCAGGACAATATGTTTTAATTTTGCTTTGCCCTTTCCTATGAATAACTCAAAAAGAACCACATAAGACGTAAAAATGAAAAATGCTGATGAAACAAAAAGGTATGCAAGCAAGGGGACATGCTATCACACACTTGTGCAGATAGTACAAACATGGTTGTTTGTGCTAAACACACAGATACACAAATAAACACACAAATACAAGGTTGTAAGGACTCTGTTATGACTTTATCACATAATAATGATGCACTTGGTCTAAAACTACCTGTACTGGTTTTCTCCACAGCTTCTCTTTGGTACTTGACTGAAGTTTTACAGACTTAAAATCTTTACAAACTTACATTAGCACTATGAAGAGAAACCAGTAAAACTCTGATTTAAAACATCTCTGATCACAGGAGAATATGAAAAACATGTAAATGGAGATTTAGAAATGACTATGCTGCATCCAGTAGAAGACACCACTCAACTTGTGAAGGAAACACCATATAGCAGTACATGTGCAGTACATACTGAAAACCAAGGAGAGCAAAAGCCTACAAGAAGCCTGGAATACTGCAGGCACTGTGGTCAGGAGTAATAAAATAACAGTGCATTGCAAATATGAGTGAATATGTCCATTCCTGCAGTTAAGTCTTAACCATTACACTGTTTCACGCTCAAAGCAACAGCAGATCGGTAAGACTACACCTGTATTTTGAAGAAGCAGGAGAACAGTACCAGAATAACCAACAGCAGTATTATTCTGCTTCCCTTGAGACCCCCACTTAGGCCCGTTCTTGGCAAAGGCTTTCAATTGTAAGCTCCTCTCAACTTCTTGATTTATGTTCATATGCTCACCACCTCAGAGGTGACCCAGTCAATGACTCCTCAGTATTAGTAAATACTGAGAAAACTGATAGCAGGAAGTGACATCCCTTCTGCCATGCTAGGCCATTCATGCTAAATAAAGTTTTTAACATTTTTTTTTTCTAAAATGTCACATCAGCAGCAAGAGGTTAGGGCTTTCCTGCTCTAGGAGTGCTCACCTAAAAAAAGGCTTAGTATGCTATTTTTAAAGGCTAATGTTCATGTTGTTTCAGCAAAAAGCTCAATGTTGGTTTTAGACACATTTCTTCTTTTATGCCAGACAGGCCAGCTCCTCGTATTCACAAAGCAAATGTGGTTCGCTGAACATGTTTGCAGGATTAATTTTGACTTCCCAGGGTCAACTTTACACCAATCAGTGAAAGAAATTGTGGAAAAGATTACCTTACAAAAACACACAAACTTAGCCAACCTTTAACAAAAAAGAACAACTTGTAGAGCTTTCATCAGACTCAGCACTCTTCAAGGACAGCCTGTGAGCGTTTGGCATATATGAACACGGGAGATGGAACAAAACTACAGGAAATCCTTTTGCTTACTCATACATACTTACCACATACAAGTCAAGCCATCTTTATACACTTCTCCCAGTTCCCACATTCCCAGCCATAAAATTTCTCATCACACAAGCAGAATCTTACCTGTAATTTTCTGCAACAAAGGAGATGGCTCTGGCTCATCACAAATTGCCTTCACCAGGGCCTTTTTCACCTCTTCTTCAGCTTCATCCAGCTCTTTTCCACTTTGGATTTCTCCAACCACAGAATATATGTATACCAGCAAGACAAGGAAGTCCTCACAGGTATAATCATCTTTTGTCCTCTCATTGTAAGACTTGATCATTGGCAACAACTGCTTCAAAACGCTGGGCATTTCTGATTCACCAATAGTCTGAAAAACAAAAGGAAGATCATGGCAGATTGCCTCCATAGGCCTAGTCAGTTAGGATCAGACATACTCCTGCCTGCACCAGCAAGTTATTATTTCTCATAATAGCAGAACTCATTTAATAAAACGTTGTTCAGTATTCACATTCTAATTAGTCAGCAAATGGTGCTGTGACTTACTTGCTGCTCAGACAGAAAATTTATTAGTTTTCAACAGTTTTTTCTTAGGAACGCATGATAGCAGCATCTTAGCAATTGAAAAGTCTGATGATTAGATCTTCTCCAAGTACCAGTAAGATGAGAGGATGGGAGTATCCATTCCTGTGGCATGGGTAGAAATGGTACAAAGCATGAGGTAAAACACTTCTTCTAAATTTTGGGCCTTCTCCTTGGACCTGATTTTGTACTTGAACAGAGGCTTCCATTGACCTCAGCTGCTATTCCAAGATCTCAGCATATCTGCAAACCTGACCCTATACTTTGAGGTCAGAAACCCAGAAAACTAGTAACAGAGGGAACCACCTGTGAAGCACATGGTTTAAGTGACCATTGTGGTTTCCTACAAGAGCTCTACAACAGGAGCAAGGACAGGATAGCAACCATCAACCTGGCATGTGCCCCGACCCTTTTCTCCTTCAAGACTCCTTCACAGTCCACTCACCAGCTTCTCAAGCCATGTAACAGGGGGTTTCTACACCAAAAAGGCCTTCTTTGCTAGGCAGGTCATGCTCAATGTCGCAGCACATCCATGCTGCAAGGTAAGGCAAAGCCCATATTTAAGCATGGAGAAGTATGTGACTGTGAGGCTGGAAGATGACCATAATGTGTATATATAAGGAGAGAAAGGCTGGCAGAGAAAAGGAAGGGGAAACTAAGAGTATGTTGGGATTTCCCAGTAACTGAAATTGTCCTCGCTTCTTCTCCTCACTGTGGGAGAGGTGTCCATACAGCTTTACTGGAATTGTAAAAAGCAGACCTCAGATATGAATACCCTCAAGTGCTATGCTGACATGCACATCACGTAACGAACTGGAAGTTTTGTCTCCTGATATGCTCCATGTAAGACTTCAGGGCGTCCCAGTTCTAGTTGTATTTTGTTGTAGTTGTTCCATGACAATCTCAGAAACACTGACAAGCATCTCATAAACTAGTTTTTATACCTACACTGATCCACCACAGATCTCAACCATTAAGAAAGCATGAATTACTCAAGCTCTCAAGAAAGTATTTTCCAGTCTGTGCTATAAGAAACAACACTTTTGTGGACTTCTGTGCCCCACCCTGTTCTTGACATATAAGTTTTGCCAAGGACCTATCTTTCATGGGGCTTCATTGTGGTCAGATGCTATGTTTCCACTTGAATACATACCTTAGAGAAGAATTTTCTAACTACCCACATGCTAAACCTAACAGTAAGTGCAACTGCAGACTTGAAGCAGCAAATTACAAAGCTACAGTGGTAAAAAGTATGTTGGAGACAAAAAGGAACATTCAGAAATTGAGTAGACATTGGCATTCTCTGTGTTTGGGCAGAGAGTGTTGAATCACATGCACAGCAAGCACAGGCACTGCTCCACCTGGGAAGAAAATCTATGGTGTTTGGCACCAGTCTGGAGTATTTCCCAAATTTCAACTCAGGTCTCCCTCAGTTATTAAGTATTACTTGCTCTCTTCTTGAAAAGCGACATCAAATAAATTCTCATCTGTATTTATGTACAATAAATACCAGATCATCCAGATCCTAAATGGAAAAAGGCAATACTTCCAGGAATTCAAAGGTATGCAGCTATCATGAGAAAGCCATCTGCAATTAACAAAATCCTAATCGGTCCTAAAATCCTAAGAGTTGAAGGAGTTATTCTGGAATAAATTACAAGATCCAATCTACATTAATCTCAATTCACTTTTATAGAGAGAGAAGACCTATGCCACATATTACTGAACATCATCTACCACCTACTGGCACATCATCCATACCCCTCCTCCCCTTCCAAAACACAAACTCTACTTCAGTCCCTCTCTAAGTATCTCATAGCATGCTGCTACAGCACCAAAGATGAACTCTTGAAAAAGTTATATTTTGCATACACTGATTATCCACATGCATGGAGCACTGAAGATGCACATGGTTGCATAGAACAGTGGAGTCAACAGCTCCTGCCCAAGGATAGTAGCTTCTTCAAGCACACGTACAGCATCTCTGGCAAACTTTCAAACATATATGACTAAAAAAAATTGTGTCTAAACTTTCTGGGTGATTTACTGTAGAGCAGGCTAAAACTCAACAACTTCAAGTAACAATTGCCACCTCTTATCTTCAAAGTAAAAATGAAAGAGAAAAAAAAAATTAGAGAGTTGTAATAAACCATTAACTTTAGAATGCACATAGGGTCTTTCTGGGGTATGAACTTCTCTGGAATGTTTTTCCCTTATCTCTTGGGAAATGGTACCACAGAGGACTTCAAATGGAACTGCCAAGTTTCAGAGACTATTTAGTCCAAACAGGCCAGTTGGACTGGACTGTGCATGAAAAAAAATGGGACTTACAGCCTCACTGCAGAACATGACTCCACAGGGAGCTGGGAAATTTGCCTCAAACAAAATCCACTGGCAGATTGTCATTATCTGGCCACCTCTGATGATTTAGGGGCTCCCTGCACTGCCTAACAATCAATCAATTACCCTGACTAAACAGCCCTAAAACACAAGTTTTAAAAATGTAACTACCCATGACCCAAATTTCCTGCTGGTTATGTTGGCCTCAAGTTAGCCCCATTTGTCTATCATCAAGGGAGCCAATAAAAATAATAAAAACAGGTCAATTCCGAGCTTTCCAAAGGCTCTATAAAAACATTAATGCTGTTTATGCAGAGCCAGTCAAAAGGCCCAAGCTCTAACACCTTCTGCTTCGTTGCATTGTTTGGACATTTTAATGCTATCGTCATATATTCTTTAGAATGCAGGGAGAGTTTGTGACAGATTTTTGTTGTTTTCCATCTCTTCCTCCACCCTCCTTAGTTATTTATTTTTAGAATTTAAGCCATGTAATAATTTAGTGTCCCTAAGGGTAAATAAACTGACATCAATTTGCTGATTTTTGCAAAGACCTGATTTTTGGCAGATGGGAAAATAGTGAAGAAAGTAAAAGATAATTTTTTCAGTTTTAAACGCGGAACATGATATTGTGCTACAAAATGACATTTAAAATGTGATTTATAGGATCTACAGGTATTAAGAAGAAGTGTAAGAAACCCAAGAAAAAATATTTGGAATCCTGTCAAAGACATTATTTTTTGTATTAAACAAACTTGCATGAATCTGGAAGTCATATGTATCATTAAACATATTTTAAATAACAGAAAGCAGAGTAAGCTTGGGAGGAAGAGAAGAGGAGGGTCAGAGTTTACTTGAATTAACACGTGTCCCTGACAAAACTGAGAAGAGAACTGAGCACTCTAATCCCTGTATTTCCAGCTTGCTGTCCTCAACACATCATTAAAAATATTAAAGCAAAAATCAACTTCAAGCAAGTGGAATTTATTTTCTTTTAAAATCCAGGAGGAAGAGGGAGATAAATCTTTAGAGACTACTTTGCTATGTAAATATTCTAGCAGCTTTCCATTTAGGAAGGAAAACATGTTTAATTCCTTCAGAGGTCGCATGAGTTAACAGAACTTTTTGGAATGGGAACCACACAGCTTCATACAAGTGAAGAATTTTCTTGCTGAAAAACAAAACTGAAAAACAACCCCAAAACCCAGCTGCAGGTAAAACCAGCACAAGGAATCAGTGAAAACTCACAAGCCCTTGGGCAATTTCCTCCCTCAGGCTCCCGAACAGCTCTATTTAGTAACAGTTTCTTTTATTGATAACTTGGGAGGGAAAAGAGTTGTGGAATATGCAGCTTTCCAAAGTTGCTCTGTTTGATTTTTCAGGTTTTACCTGGGTCTGACTTGTGGTTTTTGATTCTGCAGCACAGCATATTAACTTTCCCACTACCCAGAGAGAGACGAGAAGATTCTAGCTGCTAAAAGTGACGATGGCACCAAGGGAGAACCTCATGGGTATGGGAAACTGGCTTAGATCCTTTGATGGCAATAGATCTCTGCAGTAATAGTCATCTTTGTGAAAACCACAGGCGCAGCCAAGCTAAGGAGGAGTCTTAGCTGCCTGCAGCGCTCAGCTGCCCATAAATCAAATGCTGCAGTTCTGTTACTCATTGTTTTACACTGTTTGGCCATCTGAGATTTGGATTTGATTGCACATAATTTCCATATGGGTGTGAAGATCCCACCAAAACAATAATTTCATGTATTTAGTTTTCATTAAATGGCCTATAAGTTACTAAGGATTTCACACAAGAAATCAGTAAGTATGATCTTAACTACTCAAATTATTTTTCTCCATATGAAGCTCTAGAAATCATTAGGATTTTTGACTTGGGCAGGTTTGGATAAAAATGTACCTCTGATTTGTCTTCTCTTCACATATTTGTAGGGTATGATTGAAGAATAAGCAACCCAAAACAGAACACAAAACATGAAGGTCTTCAAAGTACTATGTTCTTACCATTAGGAAACACCTCAATCTGTCTGTGTCAAAATATAGAGCACCCAGTTACTAAGACAGGCTATTTTAGATAACCAAAGTCTTGCAGGGAGCGAGTTTGGATGTCAGAGGAGTTTTAGTTTCGAACTTAGGCTTCCAGCTGGGCTGACAAAGTCTAACCTTGCAGAGGGAAGTAGCAACCTTTAGCATTAGGGGAAAGCAGACAAAGCATCCAGTGAACTCATAGCAGACTGAGCGTGGAGGTGTAAGATGCCGGCAGTAAATGGCTGCTTCTAGTAAAAAAAAGTGTAAGCCATTAAAGATCAGGAGAAAGATCACACTGCCTTTTGTTGGGGACCAAAACAGCTTAACGACTTGCCTCTGCCAAGACTAAGAGACTGCATCTTCCTCTCTTTAATGGCAGTGTCTGTCTATCCACTTGATAGACGATATAGAAATGCACTAAGAATACACATACAAAGAACACAGTGGAGAACTACACTGCTAGTGAGAGACACAGGAAACAGTAAAAGCATCTAGGACCTGTCTCCTCTGTCATTACTTTTAATGACTTTTCAGTCTTCTAATGAAATACAGAGCCAATTCTATCTCCTGTACCCTTTTCTGCATTTATCACCCACTCCGAACATTGTCCAAGCATCTATATTCTCAAAATCGTAGAGACAATTCACAGGCACCCCTTGTAGACAGACTGTGTCTTAAAATTCTACCATAAACAAACAAAAAACAAAAAAAAGAAAAAGAGTAAGCATTTCAAAAGCTATTTTTAACCTGGCTCATGCTGTGAAAGGCACAGACTCACATACATTCTGTGCGCATGGCCTCCCAATTGGTCTTCATTCTTGCCTTCTGCTCACCACAGTGGCCTCTTCCTTCTGCTCCTGCTGAAGTGTTTCAGTGACTGTGCACTAAAATAAATCATTTAAACCATACTGGTTCTCTGCTTGGGTTTACTGCTTGGCCACAGAAACACACTACCTGTGAAGGCCAAGGATTGAACTGCTTCCTTATGCAACAGGGCTGGCCTGAAGTCTATGTGAACTAGAGTTTAAGGTTGCCAGGAGATAAAAGAAAAACATATAAATAATCACCTGCTCTTTGGATGACTTCTTCAATACACTGTCATATGGCCAAATGCCTAATTGGTATCTATCAGTCAACACAACAGACATGAACAGTCCTTCGATATACCTGCTGGGTACCTATACAGGATGTTAGCATTTACTGCAGAACACAGTGCCAAGTCAAAGGCAAGAAAAATTTACTGACAACATAAGGCTTTTAAAAAGCACAACATTTGTAAGTTTTTCTGGTTAGAGATACTTTTTAGCATGTCTTGCATAATTCCAAAAATTCAGCATTGAGTCTTAACAGCTAATATGTGATAACAACAGAAGTCTTTAAAACAAGCTGTTCAAGCCCTATCATTTCTAAAATCAAAACAAAAGCAAAGCCCAGGACAGTTCTTTCAGCCAATAACTCCTCAGCCCATGATCTTGACCTAAGCAATTGGATTCCACCTATAACCTACGGCCAAAGTAGTATATTCCAGTATTTTTCTTTAACCTAATTTCCTTCTGACATAAAAAGAAATTACATTTTGAACAATGTAATTAAGATTTCCTCTTAACACTTTCCTCCTGTCTTCACTGAGCACCACAGTTGCTTGAAAACAATTTCCTGTTTTCAATCATCTTGCATTTTCTTCAGTTAGTTTTGTTTCTTGTGCTACAAAAAGCAGATTCAGTCATTATGTCAGAACTGCAAGACTTATACGTACATTTTGAGAAAATTCAAATGCCCACTCATATCTGATCTTCCATGGCACAGAAATCACCTCGTTGCAGTGAGTTATGCTGCTTGGCCATGTATCATTACATCATAAAGTGCAGTTTTTCCCTCTCTCTTTGGAGATCATCTAAGTGTACAGCTGCATTAAGACATTTTAATGGGTTCATGGGGGCTCAGCAACAACAGCATACTGAAAAAAAGATATTTGATAAGTCTGGATTTTATTAAACAAAGCTCCACAAGGATAAGAACAATTTTACTTAAATCACCTCATGTCTGACATAAGAGAATTATAAGCAGGTTAAAAAGGGAATACTTCCAACCTACTCAGTCAAAGCTTTTAGCTGTGATGGCTTCTACAGACATGCTTGGTAAAAACATGAATCAGCATAGCAAAAACAGTGTCAGAAGAATGAAAAAGGAATATAGGCACAGCCAAGATAAAACATGTATCAGAGAAAGAGCTTGGTGCTATGCATGCCAGGATTTTTTTATGTATGTTTTTTGAGGTTGTCTCTTTGTTTCTGTAAGCATTGGAATATTGAGAAAACTGCCAGAAGATGGTAGGGGTTCAAAATGGAAAAAAGGACACAGGGATAATGTTGTATCCTATGAGGTTAAAACTCAAACCAACTTTGAGGAAAACAATGGGAAAGAGTTCAGTCACTACAAAGAAAAGGATAAGAAACCACAGGGACAGAAAACAAATAAAATGGATATAAATCAAGAAAAATACAAGACAACCAAATCGGTAATTCAATAGTGCAGATCATATCTGCAAAAGGAGGGGATTCTTCCCAGGAGATGGTTACTGAGAAAGTTTCAAAATGCTCAGGACAAGGAAAAGGAATAAATCCCTGCTTGGAGCACTACCTATAACCCTTTAGGTTGGAAAAACAGCTGACTCAGTGTAGAGAAAAGGTCTAAAGAAATCATGAGTGGACTAGAGAAAGCAGGTAGGGAATGATTGCTCACTAACTGTCCCAACACAAGAATTAACAGGCAATAAGCAAAGCTGGTAAAAGCCAGTTTAACAAGCAAATTAAACAGAGGTAACTCTCTTCATGTAATTTGCTCAGATGTGGAACTTCTTGGTAAAGTGCTGATAAATTCTTACTTGGGTTTGCAAAGATGATGGAAAACTCACAAAGGAAAAAAATTCCATCAAATATTAGTAAATACACAGAAACCACAACTGTTGCAGAACTCATGGTTGGAGCAGGGAGAGTATCATATAACCTCATCCTCTTAATCTTTTGTAGGAAGCTGCTTTAAAGAAGAAAAAGTGAACTAGCTTTGCTAAAAAAAGCAAACTAGCTCAGCTACATTTTTGATCCAATCCAAAATGGACATACTCACCTCAAAGCCACGGCAAAAAGACCAATATAACTACAAAATACAGTATCCATGGGACAAAAGTAGGGGAACAGTTTTATTACAGTGTGTGGCACTAACAGGATTAATTTCTGTATATCGAGACAGTCCGAGTGTCCACATTACTACGAGGCTGTGGAAAACTAGAGACAATGTTGCAAGGGGTTACAAAACAACCAAAAGAATAAATTTCTTCAGAGTGGGAGACAGTTGCTTATCAAAAGGAAGAATAACAGTCCATGTTCTTCAGACAGAAGAAAATTCCGGAGTATGAGACAGCTCCTGAATCTAGTCTAGAGAGGCACAGTAGAAAACAGGGAAGCTGAAACTATGATTTTTGCAATGCTCAGGTTTTTGGTGATGCTCTCAGGGGCATGCATATTTCACAAAGACTTTCAAGGGTGAAAGGACAGAAAACAACCAGAAAGCACAAACTCAGTGGTCTCACGCAACAGAACACTGCATGAAATGCATCTGGTGAACAAAACTATAAACTGTTAGGCACAGTTCTTAATTACAGTGAAAGGAACTGACAACTGTGAGGCAAAAATACTTTTGAAATAGCAAAAGGGATGAAGGTAATACATACTGACATGCTTTTCATTGTCTTTCAAATATTTTACACCTTCGTATGCAGATAGACAAAAACATGATATATGACATAGACTACAAAGCAAAAATATATGGACATGGGAGGCTTGCAAAGGAGAAGATCCCATTGCTCTGCCCACAGCCCCGGCTGGGACCACAGGAAGGAGACAGAACGGCAACACAAAGACACGCAAAGGCAGATTATCAGTCCACTGCAAAGCACCACAGCTGTTAATCAGTACAGTAAATGTTATCACAATAGAGTACTGACATTTCTAGCCCTTGTACAAGACTCACTATGCTTCAAGAGGCATTCAGGCTTTCATGGTGATTAAAGGCAGATGTCACACATCTAAGTGAGTTTATAACTTAGGAGCCCCTCATCCATTCTTTTTGTGTGGAAGGAATCTTTTATTGACAGGGCATCTTCACTGGAGGATGCTCACTGTGGCATAATTTGCACAAGGAAGAACATTTTCCTTCCCCTTTGCAGGTTGGGGAGAATAAAAGCAGCTTAATTATACAACTCTATCTCATTTCATCCTATGAAAACTATCAGGTTAAAACCTTAGTTTTCCACTACTATTAAAAACTAATCAGGTTATCATCTTCCAGAGGTCAGCAGATGGCAGAAGAGTGATACTTCAAAGAAAAGGACGTTTTTCCTCCCCTATAAATGTGCAAGAACTGCAGCAACAATGACTACTCAGCATGTATCCAATATAAAACATCAAGTGAAATACAGGCATAGGAAAAATGACAATTATTCTAATTGTGATAGTGCTATCACGAAAAATTTCATGAAAATTTCACTCTTTTCATATTCTGATCCTATCCTGGAAATGCTTTCCTGCTCTAGAAGCTAACAGTTCTCTCTTCTAGCCTACAAGCCATTTCTTCAGTTCTTTCACAGAGCCACAGAGTCACACAACATGCTGAGTTGGAAGGGATCCACAAGGATATAGAATCTAACTCTTGACCCTGCACAGGAGCATCCCCAAGAGTCACACCATGTGCCTAAGAGCATTGTTCAAATGCTTCTTGAACTCTGGGAGGCTTGGTACACTGACCATTTCCCTAGAGAGCCTGTTCCAGTACCCAACCACCTTCTGCGTAAAGAACCTCTTTCTAATATCCAACCTAAACTCGCCCTGACACAACTTCAGGCCATTCCCTTGAGTTCTGTCCCTCATCATCATAAAGAAGAAGTCACTGCCCGCCCCTCCTCCTCCCCTCACAAGGAAGTTGTAACTGCAATGAGGTGTCCCTTCATCTCCTCTTCTACAGCTGAACAGACTAAGTGCCCTCAGCCACTCCTCATACACCTTCCTTTCTAGGCCCTTCACCATCTTCATTGCCCTCATTTGGACACTCTCTAACAGCTTCATAACTTTTTTATACTGCACTGCCCAAAACTGCACACAATATTCAAGGTGAGGCTGCCCCAGTGCAGAGCAGAGCGGGACAATCCCCTCCCTTGCCCGACTGGCAATGCTGTGCCTGATGCTCCTCAGGACAGGGTTGGCCCTCCTGGCTGCCAGGGCACTGCTGACTCACATTCAACTTGCCATTGACCAGGACCCCCAGG
>JAWWEE010000122.1:46888368-46962595 GCA_035221455.1 Xenops minutus | reverse complement strand
ATTCAACTTGCCATTGACCAGGACCCCCAGGGCCCTTTCCATGGCACTGCTTTCCAGCATCTCATTCCCCAGTCTGTACATACACTTGGGATTGCCCCATTCCAGATGCAGAATCCAGCACTTTCTCTTGTTAAACTTCACATGGTTGGTGATTGCCCAGTCCTCTAATTTGCTGAGGTTTCTCTGCAGGACCTCCCTGCCTTCCAGGGAGTCAACAGCTCCTTCCAGTTTTGTATCATCTGCAAACTTGCTCAGTGTTCCTTCCAGTCCTGCATCCTAGTCATTTATGAAGATGTTGAAGAGCACAGGGCCCAACATGGAGCACTGAAGAACCCCACTAGTAACAGTTCATCAGTCTGATGTTACCCCATTCACTATCACCCTCTGTGCCTGCCCCATGAGCCAATTGCTGACCCACTGCATGATGTGTTTATCCAGCTGTGTGCTGGACATCTTACCCAGAAGGATCCTGTGAGAGATGGTATAAAAAACTTTTCTGAAACCCATAAAGATGACATCAACTGGCTTCTCTTGATCAGTGAAGTGGGTTACTTTGTAATAAAAGGAAATCAAGTTGGATAAGCAGGACTTTCCTCTCATGAAGCCATGCTGGCTGTGACCAGTGACTGCATTGTCTGTCGGGTGTTTTTCAATACTTCCCAGAATAATCTTCTCCATAACTTTCCCAGGCACTGAATCACTGAAGTGAGACTGACAGGCCTGTAGTTTCCAGGGTATTCCTTCTTGTCCTTCTTGAAAATTGGGACAACATTCATCAGCTTCCAGTCAGCTGAGACCTCTCCAGATTCCCAACACCACTCAAAAATCATTGAGAGAGGTTTTGCGATGACATCAGCCAGCTCTTCGAGGACTCTGGGATGAATTCCATAAGGCTCCATAGATTTGTAGGAATCCAGCTGGAGCAGCAGATCCCACACAATTTCAGGGTTGATGGGAAGCTGATCATTCTCACAGTCATGGTCCTCCAGCTCAGGGCACTGAGGCCCCCTTGGTCTGTCATTTGTGTTGCAGACAGAGGCCAAGAAAGTGTTAAACACCTCTGTTTTATCTCTGTCCATGTTTGTGAGGTGACCATCCCCATCCAGTTACAGGCCAGTGATATTTCTATACTAAGTATAGACATTAATATATTTAAAAAAACTCTTTTTATTGTTCCCCACATTTCTGGCAGCTTCAACTCTAGTTGAGCTTCGGCTGCACAAATTTTCTCCCTACAGTGGCAAGCAGATTCTCTGAATTCTTCCCGTGTCACTTGACCTTGCTTCCACTGGACATACACCTTCATTTTTTGCCTTAATTCCAAGGGAAGATCCCCACTCAGCCAAGCCACCCTTCTGCCTCACCTGCTTCACTTCCAGCATTTGGGAATTGCCTGCTCCGTGCCCGTAGGAGGTGATGTTTGAGAAGTGACCAGCACTGATGGACCCCAGCACCTGCAAGAACATTTTCCCAGGGGACGTTAATCACTAATTCCCTGAGCAGCCTGTAGTCTGCTCTCTTCATATCCAGAGTTGAGGTGTTGAGATTTTGCTGGTATTTTTCCTCCTCTCAACAGAGATTTTAAACTTGATCACTTTGTGTTTGCTGTGGCCAAGATGGCCACCAATCTCCACTTCACTCACAAGATCCACTCTGTTGACAAGCAGCAGATCAAGGAGGGCATCGATCTGAGTCAGCTCCCAAAGGATCTGTTTCATCAAGTTGTCATCCAGGGTTTTTTGGAATCGTCTGTCCCAGGTTGTACCAGCTGTGTAATGCTCTCAGTTAATTTCTAACTAATTGAAGTCCCCCAAAAGGACATGGGCAGTTGACTTGGAAATGTCCTTTAGCTCCTCAAATAGTTCATCAGCATCATGGTCCTGGCCAGGATGTCTATAGCAGACTCCCACAGTGACATCCCCATTATTTGTTTGCCCCTTGATTCTTACCAGAGGCTCACACTCTCTTTGCCACTCCTGTTCACCATGCTCCAGGTTGGTGGCGCTCCCTGGAACTGTTTAAATCTCCCTCAACTACTGTTGGCACTTCCCCCTCCTCGCCTGGTTGGCTGCTGACGGCCCCTGTGTCCTCACAAGGCTGCTGCTTGGGCATTTGTGGTCTCAGGAATGCCTGCACAGTCCAAACTCACCCCAGAACCCTCTTTCAGTCATCTCTGGTGCTGCCTCACCAAATGAGGGTTTGCTTAGCAGGGATCTTTAACGCTGGTATTCATATGCAGTGGTGAACAGACTGCAATGCCCTGGGTTGGGCATGCCAGCATATTGGGTATATGAACTTTTAGGATACTATTTATTAGAGAGTATACCCAATATGTGCTTGTCAGTCATGATGCTCTTTGCTGCTTGGCCCACATGCCCTCCCTGTGGTTGGCATGCAGCAAGTCCTCTGTTCTTTTGGTTCCTTTCAGTGTTCCCACAGTCCCCCCTGGAGTCAGGCCATGCTGGGTGGCACTAATAGTGGTTTTGCTATTGGCTTTTTGCTCTGGATGGAGAAGATGTCAGACTGCTTTCCCATTGCCAGCTGCAAGGGCCACATGAGGGCATCCTCGCTGCCAGGGATTGCTCCTGCCACACCTCCTCCCCATCCGTTTGTCCAGCATGAGCTACAACTAGAAAAACAAATGCAGCCTTCTGTCCCCCTGGGATTTTCCTCCCACTCAGCTGAACGTCTGAGTCAGCATAACTATCCCTCATGATATTACATTTGGGCAAAGGGAGATGACAGGAGCGCAGGACATCTGGTCCCAATATCTAAAAACACTTAAATCATGCATGTCATTCCAAACACTTAAGGACTTCAGAAGTTTTCAGTTACTTTCATATATATTTCCTAGTTGCTTCATGCAGAAAGGATTTCTTATGTTCCAGTTTCACTCTGAAGATCTGGGCAAACGTATATTCCACCTCATTCTAATTAAGAAAAAAATAAATCTCCAGCCTTAAAGATAAGACCAGATTTGACTTAAGCTACCTTTATATTAACTACTTTAAAAAAAAATATTCTAGGAGAATAAAGTCCTGAGATAAAACACAATTCATATTCCAATAAAAATGTGAAAAAGGTGGTTGCATGTGCAGTGTTAAGAAAAACAAAACGCAAATGCATTCAACAAACAGAAACCCCCCACACAAACTCAGTTGTGTATGCTAGAGGCAGAGGTTCCAAGATATTTTTTAGTTCCCTGTTGTGCTTTTTGGTAGCAGAGAAAGGAGGCATGGCCCAATGGTCAGGCACCAGACTGATACTCTGGAGACCAATGCTCACCTCCATGTTCAAATGCAGGCTTCTTGCTTTTCACCACCTGTAACCAGTGTAGCCTCTCAAGCTACCAAGTGTTAATTCAAGTGCTCTGACAGTCTGATGCTGAGTCCTGGATATGGGAAATAACATTCAGTGAGCAAAGAATTCCCTTTACAGCCCCCACCTACACTGTGAGTCATGGTATGCTGATGCCAATACAACAGAGGCACACTGAGCCTGCTGTAACTTATTCAGTGTGAGTATCAATAGGCATCAAGCTGTCACAGGATGAAGCTTCTTCCTATCAAGTGGCTTTTTTTTCAAAAGCCAGTACGGGTAGGTCTGTGTACCTCACAGTCGCTCTTGCACAACTCTTCTAAGAGAGAAAATACAGCACTTTGATACAATTTGTTTCCTTCATATCTGGCTCCCCACACCTCAGGGAGGGAGTGCTTCCAACCTCTACCATTGCAGCATACTCATACCACTATAAGAGAAAGAAATTCCTAATTTCTTTGGGAACTATTAGAAAATTCTTCACCCCCTCCACAGCACAGAAAGCTCATGTTTTTCTAACAAGTCATTTGTCAGTCTGCTCTCAGGACACGACAATCTGACGTTTGGATCATAAGTGACATTTCATATGGAGACACCATGGCAGTAAAAAAAAGGATGTGTGACATACTTTAGTTTGATGAGAGAATCCAGAGAAGATTGCTCATATATTACAATGCACAAAATACTTTGAATCATTTATCTGAGTCTTGGATCATATTCTGGAAGGCAGACTAGTATTACAAAGCTCTTTTAGACATTGTTTATTAACATCAAAATGAAATATGAAAAGCACTTTCTGTTAAATCCAGGATTTGAACAACTCTTATAATGTACCTTGAATGAAGTAAAATGGTATTGCAACAGCTAGAAATAAAATTTTGTTAATACTAAAAATAGACTTTTTTTCCTGCACTAATGTACGTTTAATCTTTCTAAAAATAAACTTTTAAAATAACTTCATCACAATTAAGTTACCCACAAATGTTGCAATGCAAGTAGCCACTCCAACTGACATCCAGGACCCTCAAATCCCAGACTACTTTTGATTTTTCTGAATAATTTGATCTTACCAGCAGACAGTGCTGCAGGCCCTAGCAAAGATCGTAAACCTCACAAAACTTCTGTGCTACTGTTTGAGAATGGCAGCATCCACCAGGGAAGTGGGGTGGGTGGAGATAAATCCAGACACAGTTGTTTCTTTTTAAAATTATTTCACTTTTTTTTTTTTTTAATAACCACTACAGAAAACTTAAACCAGTCTCAGGACAATCTTTCCTCCTACCTCCAAATAATCTCCCTCCACCACCTCAATTATTGCTCCAGCAAACTACTGGTTGGTGGTCTTGTTGTTCGACCCTGAGTTGTATTTTAATTAGTCAGAGCACTGAGAAAAGATTAGTGTACAGATATTGGCGAATCTTCAAACAAGAGTACATGCTGTCCATTTTATTCACAATGAAAAAGCTCTTAAAGAGATTTTGATAAAGATTTGCCTCCTGCTTGCAGCCCACGTTTGTAATGTTTATATAAGTGGGGGATATAAATCTTTTTCAAATGAACCCCATAGTTTTTAAACCAGCCTCGTTATAAACTGCCTGTTTCCGTTTTGCCTGCCTAAGCAAGCAACACAGAGCTTGCTCGGGATAGACTGGAACTAATTTAATGTGCTCCAGGTTTAATCCCCATCCTCCCGGCTTTTACTGGCAGATTTTACACAGAGGACTACTGCTGACTTTAACAATGATTTATGTGATAAGTGGGTTTTGATTTGTTTTTCCACATCAGAAAACACGCAGCAGAAATGCCACCAAAACAATTTTAATACAGCACGACCGAGACAAAGCCAGATTAAAACAAAAAACAAACAAAACAAAAAACAAACAAAACCCCCCCACAATAATCAAAGTTAGGCACAAGAACGGTGTCCCTGTGTTTAACACGGCTCTTTGACCTCCTTGAGGTGAATGACTGGCCGGCTGTATGCAGAAGAGGCGGAGGAGCGAAGGACGGGGCGCGGGGCGCCTGCAGGGGGCGCTGTGGGAGCGCGGCGGGGACCGAGCGGCCACCCCAAAAACTCATCCCGCGGCAGTGACACCACAGTGCCAAAACCCTGCCATGCCCTTCACCCGCGCACTCCCTGCGCCCGTCTCTCGCCCTCTCCCTCTTTTTACTCTTTTTTTCTTTTTTTTTTTTTTAAATTCACGGGAGAAAAACATGTTAACGCGGCACACTGCAAAAGGGATGGCAATTACAGAAGTAGCCACTGCTAATTTTTTCCGAAACGTAGCTGAAATGACTGATGCAGAGACCACATAGATGTTGTTTCGCAATCGTCTTCCTCGTGTACCGAATTCCTTGCTCATTTACATAAACCAGATGTTTCCTCGACAAACCAAATTCCTTGAAGAAAAACCAGAAGTTTCTATATACTTCATGTCCAAAATGAAAAATGATGTGAATATATGGCACAAATGTTCCATTAGGCACTAAAGGCAAATATACATGTTAAGTGCAACAGTTTTCTTTTATTTAGCAAAATTTTTGTGAGGGCTTTGGTGATCCTCGGCAGAAGCGTTGGAAAATGAAAATAAAGCTACTGAAGTTTATCTGTTGCCCTCAATGGCTTCCACTCCCCTTGGGAGTGAAATGTCTTGGCCAGATCTTGACATCCAAACCAGGCTACTGAGTGAACAAATACTCTGACACAAGGGATCAGAATTCCTCATTCCTGCAGGAGTACTGGCTCCTGGAATCTTTCCTCCCAGTACCAGACTTGTTGCATAGGAACAGTGAGGAACAAAAAGAATGATTATTTAATTAGTTTAGCGATCTTTTAAAACTTGCAACCGTTTGGTACAGATGGATAAAGTTACTGAAAGAAGAAATGATAACCAGAAAATTTTTTTTTTAAATCTCTGTTACCCCTAATTCTTGCTGCTTTTACCAAAACCCAGCTTGTTAAATCCCTAGATTTCTACAGGAACAGCAATATTTACATTTAATCTGAAAGGCCAAATTCATGAAAGATGCCTGAAGGTTACATTTGTTACTCGCCTCATCTTCCAGAACATACCCTTATCCTTCCAAACACATGGATCTATCAGCTTTTGGTGTAGAGCTCGTAAGAAGGGCAAATCCTCATCTTAAATGGCACAAAGTAATAGCAAATTCACAATAAAAGCAAAACGTTTAGTCTGAGAATAACTAGTACATAACTGATCAACAACCAAATGACCCAAACATTAGGAAAAGAGCTAGGGTGAGCTATAAAAGCTGGTATTTCATGCCATTCATGCCATTCAGAGTGCTATGAAAATTAGAACATTTAGTGCCATCGTCGCAAAAGTTAGAGCCAGCCACGATGCCACAGCTGTGAACATAGAAACCACACAGCAAAGGCAACTTTGTGAATGGCAATGGCAAAAAGATGGGGAAAATTTCTTGACTTGAAAATTGTTTGGGACTACTGGGATGTCCAAACTCACTCTGTATCCTGAGATTGCAGTACCAATAGGATTTGGAAGAGTTGACACAGCTTTGAGCAGTAAGCAGCTCTCCTCAGAAACAGCACAACCATCTTCTTTTCTTAGCTCTTCTTTTCAGTGCAGGCTAGCAAACACCAAGCCAGCTGCAAAATAACTGAGAACTGGTCCTAAAGGACCACTTCACCAGTTCTTACCCTAGAACTAGGTCACATGTTTCATTAGCCACCTATGTCACCTAAATATACCATGAATTTAGAACACAAGGATATGAAATCTCTATGTTGAACCACTTGAAATGTGGTAATTTCAGTAAAGCAAAATTGAAACAAAATAACCCCAAACTATGTGTTACAATTAACCTTTACTACCGGTCCTTTGAAAAGACACTGGCCTTAGAAAGGCCATGTGGCCCCAGCACAAGGCAGCTGTGTTTCCCTCTCCTGCCAACAGCAGGGCACTTCCAGAAAACCCACAGTTCTGACATGCAAAGACTCCTGCACTAGCCACTGGGACAACTCTCACAGACTAACATCAAAACCTCCACGTCCAGAAAAGCTGCACTGAGTATCTCAAAACTCTCTGTACTTATATTCCCACTTTCTGGCAAGAATGATTACATGAAAATGACCACCTATAAAAGGATAAACAACTATCCACAAACTGAGCCTCCTGCCAACATAGTCAGAAAAATTGATATGTATAACTGGGGGGGGGGAAAGTTAAAATACTATTTTGGCTGCATCCCTCTGAGCTGCAATGAGCAGTGAGCCTTCGAAAGACATTCCTCCAAAATCACAAGTTCTCATCTTACAAGGCTCTCTCCACATAAAAAAATGTGGCATCATCATATGCTGGCAGAAATTCAGCTCAGTCTAGAATAGCTTTCCCCTCAAATCTTATTATGTAAATAAATAAACAAAGAGCATGACCAATACACCACTTTAACACAACATAATCAGAGCAATTCTAAGTCAGCATTTATACTTTTTTTTTTTTTTAAATTAAGGGGAGGAAAAACCCCCTCTCAGAGTATCTATTGAAAAGATGGCTCATGTAGTTTGATCCAAACACTAATCAGTAATACACACTAATTACCAGCAGAGGTTCACTTCACACATCTAATACTGCAGGGGATGGCTGAACCCAGACCCAAGCTACATAATTAAATTCAGTGTTTTCATCTTAGAGCAAGGACAAGATTGACAGCATGGTGAAGAAAAAGCCCTTATCTACACAACTGATAAAGTAAGTATGCAAAAGCTCAGGACCTTAGGGGGTAGCCTGAGCTCCCTTACTCCTCAGTCTCTGCCAATTTGGCATCAATTAGACTCCCTAGGAACCAGACTGATATTCTCAACTTACTTGGTATGTACCATGTTACCAGCTAGGATGTAACACTGCCTTTAAACTAATGGTCTAAACCCACAAAATTTCCTTGCTTATTGCTAATCAAAATCAGTTCAAACTGATTCTTCCAACCATGACGTTTTTCAAATAATCAGTAATGATCATTGCCTGACTGCAATATTTGTGACACACTGCTTAATCTTTTAAATAATGATATAGTTTGTGCACTCTAAAATTGACTTCACAATGTCAGGACTTCCTACAATTGGTGCAATTTTAGTATTATTTCTACCAGGTCTCCAACTTTGCAGAACTTAACTGTTCTGTTTAAAGCTATCCGCTCATGAAGAACAAACATTTCTCTTAAGGGATATGATATAGGAACTTTGTAAAAAAATCATGGTGCAAAACACAAACAGCTGTAAAAATTAAAATATAAATTTTCCTGACAGTACGTAACTGTTCCCTAGACTGTGTATTTTGTTCATAAGAAGCTGTAGATGTGTGAAGAATTGAAAAAGAAACTTCATTTAGTTTTTTCTCAGGAAGCTTTTCCCCAACAGATTTTTGTCAGAATGGCTCTCCTGGTCTGTATAACATCCTTTGCTTCTCAGTGTTCTATGCCTGCTACATTATTCAGCTGGTAGACTGGTGAATTATGACATTATGAATAACATGATGTTCAGTATTTATATGAAGGCTACATTTAAAATGTTTTTTTGGAAGAAATGCAAAAGCAGTTTGCTTCTCAACATAAAAACTAAAAGCACATGCTGAAACAGACATGGAAAGATGACATTACCAACAGTGAAGAGCACTTGGAAGTTCTGCAGTGGGTGGAGAAAAGTTGGGAAGGGCAGCAATTAGAAATGTTTTGGAAGAAGGAAACATTTTTTTGGGTGAAAGTTAATTTTTACTGTGCCAATCACAATTTAAGTTAAATTCAAGTTTATTTTTCCTCATTCAGTTTATGATCTCATCTAGTCATCAAGAATGATTGATGATGTTTCAGGATTTGGGCATTTGCCAGTTGCAAGTAAAAGGGAATTATTTATTTTTCCTTAGTGCTACACTGCTGCCATTAACTGTATCCCACCCCTTTTGTTTACAGCCTGTCACTGAAGCCACAGCTTTATTTTAATGTCGTATAAGTTCTTGTCTGGGGTTGATAGTGTAAGTGATCTAGCAGAAGTCTTGCACAAAGAGCATCACTTAGCACAGAAAACACACAACCTTTACTTCTGAAATTATCCTTGCCACTGATCCAGACAGGATTGTCTTCTCCCATTTAGATGTGAACTTCAAAGCCATAATTGAGCAATGGGGGCTGTCATTTTCCTTGTGGTAAAACTACATTTATTTAATCCCTTTAAAAACAAACAAACAAGAAAATTACTTTGACCTTTGCCTTGGCGCAAGAATTCTGATTTGAAACGTGTATTACATGTCTAACGCCCTGTAACTGTGTCCAGCTGAACTGGGTCAGATTTATGTGCAATTAGGAAAAAAGGAAACCAAAGCAACTTAGTTTTCATGTTTGTTAATATCAAAACATCTTGTAGCAGCATTAAGCTTTAAACTGAACTACACAGAATAATGAAAAAATAAGATAACTGGAAAAGGATTGGCCAAGTAAAAACTGGATTAAATAAATAATATGGACTTTCTTACTTGGATTTTTTTCTGGTTTAAACTACTCAAAAATGTGTATTTGAATGTCCCCACTTTGGCTGTTCATAAACCACAGGGAGGTTTTTTTTGCATGAACTCTTCAACCTGAGAGTTTTAGGAGAAAAGCTTCTTTACAAGGCTTAATTAAAAGCAGGTTTAAATCAGGGCCCTCACTCAGTCTGGGTTTTATTTTGGCCTTCTCTCTGTGTCAGAAGTCAAGTCCCAAAAGAGAAATGAAGTTCATTAGTGAGTCAAGAGAATGTTTTCTCCTTCATTCTAAGCCCAACTAAACATGTTTCAGGTTTGAGTTTGGGTTTAGGTATCTCCGAAGGAGATTTTATATAATATGCACCCAAGGGTGAAATGTAAGAAGACGCTAATCATGATTTTTAACTTTGCCCTACATAATAAATAATGTGTGAAACTCACAGTGCAATGTTCTTTGCATACAACTGGTTTGGTACAGGGAAACATGTTCTAAACAGATGTTGTTCACAATGACTGTACTCAACATCATCAGATCTCCACAATAAATGCAACGTCATTGTCATGAAGCATGATAAACAGTCATGCAGTCACACCATAAAATGCACTGAGCAATGTACCAAACCAGAATAGTACTGGCAGGTCTCTAGGAAATACTCAACTTTTTACAGAATGTTTTAAGTAACAGTTTCTTGGAGACTTTTGATATTGAATACTAGGCTAGGAGTTTTTAAAGCATGCTCTCCTCAAAAGCAAGATTATATTTTATCATGAATAACTATAAAAGAGAGTGTTCCTATTCGTTCCTATCAGGCATTCTGGTGCAAGGAACAAGGACGAATAGTCAAGCAGTTAATCAGTTCAGTTAACAGGAATGTAGTATGTTATTGTTGGTGGTTTTGTAACTGGACAGTAGGCACAGCCTAGTGCATCCTGTTTGCAACCAATAGCAGAAGCAGATGCAAGAGTGTGATATTTGTCATACGCATTTCTAAGAACAAAAACATGGTGATGTTTTTCAAAAGGTCTTTGAATGTTCACCAGATGTGGAGCACATGTGGCTCTTGAATGTGAGAGAATAATGCGACAATAAAGTTGAATCAATACAACATGTGCCAGTAATCACACCAAAATGACATGCAAATGTTTTAAAAACAAAAATATGTAAATTATTTTTAGTTCTTCAGGACAGAAAAGCAGGTCACCTGGTCATCCATGACTTGCTGTTTCCACCATCATTTGAAGCTCATGTGCTTGAAATATGTTCCTCCCTGTGTGTGACAATATCTAGCTTTTATATTTTTATGTAAAAAATTCCATTCCCCTGCCACTACTTACTGAAAACATTTAAGAGTTAAAAGATCTAAAGGTATCCTCTGCCTCTAAGTATTTTATGAAAATAGAAATCCTCTGAACAACACGTGCAGGAAAAGGACAAGATACCTAGTGCCAGGCAAAAGTGCTTTAGTGATGTCTTAGAACTGCATCTCCCCTATGACTTACAGAAGTGAAACAGGATGAGATGAGGCACGCTACTCCACACTTATCTTTACTTCACTAAGTCCACCCATCAGATACTAAAGAAACCATTCATTTTGTGCTAGCGGTCACATCTAAAAGAGATCTTGCTCAGGCTATGGATAAAAGACAAATGCACAAAGTGATAGGCCAGGCAACAATTAATTTCACAGAGGCAACAAAACCATTTGCAGATACTGATGTTTGAAGCTCAAACCATTAGTCTTACATTGGTGAATTCACACAGAAAAAAAAAAATTTCTTTCCACATAGCTGCAAAAACTGAGTGAAATCAGAACCCAAAGCTAAATACTGAAGTTTTGCATCCTGACAACAGACTTCTCAGCTACTATGTCCTCTGAAACACATGGTGCCTTCCCAATCTATACGTTTGTTGCCAATGCACACAGTCAGACCCCTACCAATTAAGTGTTGGCACATATGTCTTCACTACATTCAACCTCTTCTCTGCAGTGAACAAGCAGATGAAACCAAACTCACATGTAAACAATGCAAAATGGCCTATGTCAGTGACTGACACTCCCTGGAAGCAGCAGCAGTGTACACCCTTGTGCATCTGGTGCCATCTCTGGAACAATAACTGTGGCAAAAGCCAATGTCTCATCAAGACAAGCTTGGACAAACTGTAGATAAGAGGACACAAAAGGTGCTGACTTGTTCTAAAGCTCTCCAAGACTTAGAGAGCACTTGAATGTTGCATATTGACTCCTTGAGTATTGAGTATTTTTTGCAGAATTCCAGAAATTAAATAACCTGAATAACTTACACAGAAAATACATCTACAGACTGGGGAAAAGTCTACATAGAGGGGAGGCCGGATAAATAAATTGAGAAGGTTAAGAGAGCTTTTTACTTGTTTTCTTTGTTGTTTTTTGTTTGGATTTTTTTTGCTGCGAGAACATATATTTTGAAATTTATTCCTATGTACCATATAGTTATGATCAGAAGACTCGTGCCCAGCTAAGGCTATTATCCATTACAGATAATGAACTTTAGGCAGTGGTACAGGATCCAAAGAATTTTAGCTTTCTTAAATTTTATTTATTTATTATGCAAGCAGAGACTTTCAGAGCTCTTTTCATAACTGTACCTGTTAAAAGAGATATGAGAAGGAATGATTTTAAAAAGTACACTTTCAAAATTAAACAGAACTAAAACAAATCAAGTCAGTGAGAGCCTGGACACCAGGGACACCACAACTGTTACTAAAATATTTGTTAATAAACAGGCCGTTGAGAACCCATGCCAGTCTTCCTTAGCAATCTTTTATGTTAACCACAGTCTGACCGTAGTACTGGAAAACAATATTCTGAGCAAATACATTTAATAGCTACACCTATTAATAGTTACAGATAACTTAATACAGTGCCTACATCTTTCCAAATTTAGCTGCGTTATCATTGTTTCTCTGTTGCAAAAGAATACTGCGTTAAGAAATTCAGATAAAACCAGAGACATTTTAAAAGAAACTAGAAGGAAATGCTCCTTATTTTTTGTAAGAGAACACTTCTGCTCTGTTCAGGAAAGGCAGCAGTAGTATGCAAGGGTAAGTCAGATGCCACTATGAAGTACATGTGAATCCTTTGCTGCCTATGGCTTAGCAGCTATTTTACTTTCCCTAGACTTGGCAATGGGTGGGGAAGAAATTCTAGAAGAAAACCCAATGGGTAGAATTAAGTCATGTTTGGAAAGTTTCTCATCTCTGGCACATTACCTTTTCCTCTTCACTTACAAATACCCTTGTTAAAAAGAATTTGAAACTTCTCCTTTCCCCAAAGACCCAGACTGTCATTTATTACTAATCCATTATCGACATTTTATTTTCCTGAAGGATAAACCTACATCAACCTGACAGTTGTGCTGAATGGCAATGGTTTATGGACCAAGTAATTTATTTATTGTAACTACAACCATATGTTTTAACCTGCTACAAAATTATGAAATACTTCCCATCAATAGTCAGTCCAAGTCAGATTTCTATACTGAATTACCTAATGTGAATGTACAGCATTTCTGTACTTCAAACAAACAGTGAGAGGAGGTAAACAGCAGTTAACTGTATCATGCCTTATTAGACACAGCTGCACAAATGGGCTGTCGCGTTTCATTAGAAAACACTGTACAAGTTTTATGTGTGCGTGGTGCCCTTCATTTCTGCAGGCAACATGACTACTTTAAATTACAGGAACACTCACAGAACCAGATGCTATTTGCTTTAAATGCAAACAATCTGGGATGAGGTGAAGGGGGGACATCCAGAGGGAAATTTAATTTCTTCTCCTGTACCTACAACATTTTTAATAAAAAAATATTCTTTTTAAATACACAGAAGCATAAACACAGAGAACACAATGCTACAGAAGCATCAGTAATTGAAATTATGGAAATACAGGTAATTTCTAAGTATGGTTTTTGAGGAGAGGTGGGGGACAAATGAGAATGAAGCAATCTTGTTACACAAATACAGTGCCATGCGGTGAAACACGCAGGCTTCCAAAGAGACGTCTTCTTAGACGGAGAAAGTCCCTAGAGAGACTTCATGGCAATAAAAGGTAACTTTGCTGAGAGATATGAACTGGAGAAAATCTAAAGGAAGACAACCACTAGAGGCAGTCTCTCCTAATTTCCCAAGAAAACTGAGGAACATGTGGGAAAGATCTACTAGTTATTTGTCTGTTACACATACCTACGGGATAGCAAATGTAATAGTCACCTCTTCAATTAAATTCCAAAATTTTACACCCTTCTAAGAGGGAAGAGTTAGAGTAACAACTCTGTTTTAAGTCAATCTACCTGGTCATCTTCAAGAGGATGTATGACAATAAGTATTATAGTATTATAGAGGCAGAGCCCTGGTAAGCCAGTTTTGATTTTAAAAATTATTCTTCATGATCTACTGCAGAGGTAAAATTCCACCTCCAGCAAAATTCCAGTAATATTTTACGGGCTGGGTCAGCACGTTGCCTTCAAACAAGACTTGCTTTTCTAATCTACACAAGGAGAGTTGAGCCTCCTTTACTGTATCAAGCATATCTATACATCTGCAAAAAAAGATGTAATAATTTACAGTGAACAAAAATCTACTATGGCTCCATATTTGGACTGAGCCACATCAACTTTTTGTGTAGTACTGCCTTTTTGTGTAGCTTCCTTTGGGGTTGGGGTTTTCATTGAAAACAGGCAACAACAACAGAGTTTTGTGATTTCTCTTAACACACTGCCAGTTCCATTTCACCATGTAAAAGATAAAATCTTAAGTCAGGAAAAGAAGTTAAGTCCCTAGACCACCCCAATCTCGGCTGGCCTGAAAGCTCAGAAAACTAACACTACCTTGTTTTCAAATAAGCGAAATCAAATTAAGGATATACGTGCTTTCCTACTGAAAGTAACATGCACTTGTATGTCTATGCATGCTCCATGTGCACAGAAATGTCTGTGATCCAAGGAAGAGTGGGGGCCAGTGGAAAGGGAAATACACAGCTCATTAAGGTGGGGAGACAGAGGGAACGCAATGTGGCAGCCCCACTGTTAATTTTGGCTATCACCCATGGCAAAGCTTTCATTAATTTTCAGCTGTGTTTTTTCTCTGCTTTCTCATTGCTAGCCTGTAGGAAATAATCAAGCATATCCACCAAAGGAAGGAAAACCAAGCTGACAAACTAATATAATCACACTCAAACCCAGATAGACAGTGCTGTCACTATCAAACTGGTTTGCAGATAAGAGATTTGATAGGTGATTACTGCCTTTGAGTTAAGAACCATGAGGATAAGCAGTTCCTATGAGTAAAGCTCTCACTGTACACTGTGCTTTGTGGTGTTGATTTCATTATTATTGCAACAGCATCTGGAATCTTACCTAGGCAGAACACATGGACTGTAAATATAAGGCAATGTTCATTTCCTTAAAGGCTATGATATAGTTAGTGAATATAGAAAAAAATCCAAAGGTAAATGCAGTCCTGCTCCAAACCTATAGTAGAGGCAAAATCCAGTTAGGATTATTACCTAAGAAATCCTACGTTATCATCTTAAAAAAACCCTGCCTTTATAACCTGACTATGACAAGCTGAGTGAACCATCTTGATTTAAAGCATTAAAAAAATTAGACCAAACAAATCTTTTTACCAAATAACCATGAGTATCATAATGAACAAAATGGATACAAAATAAAAATGCTAGAGCACAGATGGAGCTGCTAACTCCCCATCTCCATTCACATATGACTTTGCCTGCCAGTAACACATAATTAACATCAAATTAATGAGCTTATTAGCATAGACTTTACAACACAATAACACACTTGGTTCAGTACTTAGCAAAATCTTGACAATTAACTTGTCCATCAGGAGGCTAATGAATGGGCATTGCTAATGGGATTTCTGTAGTCAAAAGGCAAAAAGATGAACTAAGGGAATCTGCAGTCTTGCATTGCTTAGACCTGTGATCACAGAAGCCACACCTAAAAAGACACTGCTTACAAGTCCCTGACTCCCAAAACAAAAGATGCTGCTGCCAAGAGTGCTTGACTCCTCCACTTTGTTAGCTCTGAAATAGTGCATGCCATTTTTCTGCAGGTTAATAAGCGTTGAGATTTGCCCAGTCAATTGGAGACAATGTGCATGTTTTAGGAAAAGTGTTTTTGTAAAACGTGTCATGTATGACTCAGCCTGTCCTGTGCAAGTAAAAATGGAAAGAAACAAGACAAATTTCTTTGTGAGGTGTCAAGAATCTCCTTCAGAAGCAGGGACTGGAAACCAGATCCTGCATCTAACAGAAAGTAGGTAGTACACAACTCTGATCAGTGGAGCAATACATAGAGCAAAGCAAGGGCTTACTGGGAGTACACACAACAAAAGCTTTGCCTCTTGGAGCACAATTATGTGTGTATGAGTAAATGCTGCCTTATTCAGTATTGCTAATACTGTGACCCCTCACGACTCCTCTACATACACTGGCAGGCACCTGGCTTTCAGCCCAGTTAATGTTATCTTTTACAGAAAGTAAGCAGTTCATGTTATATTTTAAGGAGAAAAGTCACAGAGGACAAAGAATGGCAAGTGATAGGCAGAGCCATAGCTCCACATATGGATTTCTGGGGCTGGTGAAGGACTCTGGCTTTCACTGGTGACAACTGTTCATATGAAACCAAACAATCATGCTGCCCTTCTGCAGTGTGGGCTAAGCACACATCAACTGCCATGGAATCGCAACACGTATGCCCAAAAAAAACTGGCAAGAAAAAGGTATTAAATGTTTAAACTTCTTACAAAATAAATGGGCATGTGTGTAGAGAAGGTAACAGTGGTTTCCTGCTCTCCCCTTTGAAAAGCTGGCTCCCATTACAATCATTTATACATTGGGATTCTTTCGTTTTACATGAAATATTTTGGTTTTGTAGAGAGAACATTAATGTAACAGTTCCAATTGACCTAATCTGTTTAGCCCCTTCTTCCCACAAAGCTTTTAAAATTTTATTGATGTAGACATTTGTTCACTTAAGAAAGCCATTTCTTCATTAAGTGCTCGTTTTAGAGGCTCTAGGTGACCTGTGTCTGGATACAAAATATTAGCTCTTTCAAGGAGGAGGGAGGGAGGTCTTGGCTTTTTAAATAATAGGCACAATGGCAGTACTTTGTAACTTTCAGACCATATGAAAACACAGTTCTTCAACAAGAATACAGAAAGATACTCTTAACTCCCATGTGATATTGTAACCACACTTAAAATATTTTAACCTCTTGTCAGCCAGAGTTAAAAAAACTTAAAATAGTTTTCAACAGATTAATAAATTGTCAGTAAAAATAGCTTCTGTTCACTCTCAAAGCATCTATTTAATCCTAAACCAATCCCTCCCTGTATTTTATTTTGCTTTCAAAATTGTCTGAAAAGAGCATTCTACTCACAGAAAATTATTTTGACCAAAAAAATTCAATATATACATAGAGAATGCAAGAATTAAAATGTGTAAATATAAATATACAAACAAATATTTCTTTCTGAGCAAAACTAGTTGGAATTATTTAATTCTGGTATGCCAAACCCAGGAAATGGTTCATAACCAAGCTCTCTGGGCACATGGAACATGAATTGTAACCAATAAGCTCCTCCTGTATGGAGTGTCACAGATGGTGCACAAAACCAAACAGACTCAGAAGAGCTCATCACTTCCTCAAATTTAGTCCACTATTTTTTCTGTATTGCTGCAGCACTGAGGTGTCCCCAGCAGTTTAGGGCTCTGTTCTACAGAAATGTACAGAAAACCCATAAATACAACAGAATTCTTATTAGAAACAAGCCATCATGAATGCAAGAGGCATTGAGCAAGCAAAAGAAACAAACTTGAGACCATGTGAGACAGGTGTCAAGAAGCAACACTATTTTAAGGCTTGCATATACCCGTTTTTAAGCAAGGCCATGAAATGCAACATAAATTTTATATAGAATAAATACTTGCAAAGTTAAAAACATTACATATTTAAAGGTAGCGTCCAAATGGTTTACATGTTGTGGACATGAACGCATTTTAAATGCAGCAATTTTAACAAACAAATGGCTAAATAAGAACTTAGAGCAAATAATTTGGAACCATAAGTAATTGATGTATGATTATTTTCACTTAATCAACAAATTACATTTATCCTCTGGTGTCCAGACTGCAATCTCATCCAAAAGGTACCAAATTCCAGAGGATGACCTTTGCAATCAACATGGTATCATTCAAAACTCCCACCAAGACAATTCATTCCATATGCAGCTTTATGTTGAAATGTGACTGATCTAATTTCAGGATTTATTTTTTTAAATGTAAAATCTCTAATTACAGGCAGCTAACATCATGGGTCTTCTTTCCAAATACCATTGCAATATCTCTTCTAAAGATATTAATTGAACAACATTGTAGGCCACCAAAAAGAGTATTTATTGTGCTGAGATGAGCTATGTAAGAATAGATTACATGTTGACTAAAGCAATATAAATAACAACAAAGAACGTCACTGATCGTAATCTATGTAGAAATAAAGGTCTCTCTACAGTTGAACAATGACTTACTTTTGCAAAGCAAGAGGAAGCACTCCAAAAGCTTTTCTATTTCCTCACTTTTTTGTCTCAACCTGCTTGCTTCAGCAGCCTCAAGGCCATGCTTAAGGTTTTGGTTTATTTCAGCACAGTGTCAATAAATGTCATCTAGTAACTATTGCATCCTGTAGAAAAGTTGAGGGGTCTGCAAAGTACAGTGAGTTCTAGGCGCAGCAAATATCAAAATTTATTGGGACAAGGTTCTGTGCAGGAATGCATATGTGAGCAACGCCTACTATATTATGTGCAAATAAACAATAATGTCACCCTTACTGAAGTCATGAGTCGTGCATACCCTGCATTTGTAAGAGTGGTAGAGAATCACAGCACAGGATGGAATGGTTACTAACAACCTAGCTATTAGATCCTGCTATTGAAACATTAACTATAAGGTAAAATACTCAGCTGTATTGCAGTTTTTCAGCTTTTTTTTTTTGTGTGTGAGTTTGCACTCTAATAGTCATAGGAGAAAAAATGATGTCATTTTAACAACCTCATAACCACTCTCCGCCAACAGAAAAATAAAAACATTGGAATGACATCTGGCATGAAGTTTCTGTTTCTCTGAAAAACATGCCTGTATTTTCTGTTTCTCAAGACACAAAGGACAAAAATTTTCTCCTGACAAATTTTACAGTGCCAAAATGAGAAAATAGAAATAAAACGAGTTAAAATTAGTCAATTAGTATTTGGAATTTTAAACATGAAAATACTATACTGTTAAGAGCTCTCCATGTAAGTATAGATAGACAGTTTCCACCACCAGAGTATTTGACATACTTATATTATTACTGTGAGTCACTAAAAACTAAGTTTTGCTAAAATATTACAGTGCTCTCTTTCTTATGATAGCAAAGCTTTGGAAAAAGAAGAAGGAAAAGAAATGGTAAAATATAAAAAACTACAAAGTCATCCTTTGAAAAGAAGCAAGCTAACTTTAGAAAGTAATGACTTTGGTAGATATCACATACTCTATACTGAATTAATAAACAATGACAACTTTGATATACAGGTAGATGGCAGCCCATCTTGTGATACCTACCTTTGTTTGCTAATTGGCATTACAGCATTGTATTTGTTTTCCTAAGCAGTCAAGATGATGTGCAGTGCCCACCTTGTCTGTTCTTGGCACAGACTAGCAGGACTGAGCTAGGTAGGCTGATCGTGAGCTCAAATCCAAGAACAAGAGGTCTGTCGCATCAATTGAATAGCTCTCCTCAATATCTGCTAGAGAGAAGCCATTTCCAAACTCAATAATGGCATTTCTGATGCCTTAGCTGAGAAATGCCATGTATGGGAGCGCTGGCTCAATCAGCAAAGCACTTGCCTCAGAGACAGTGCAGGATGTGAAAAGAGTCAAAGATCAGAGGGGACTGGGCCCCAGTTCAAAGGGCGTTAAGTGTGAGAAGTTGGACAATTCAAATAGGTGAAAACTGAAAGGATTTTTAGCTGCATAGGCATCATAAAGGTAACTATATCCACTCATGTATAGGATGAAGCTGTGAATGTGTTAGGGATTTTTAGTTATGGATTGATTTTGTGGATTTGTTGGGTTTGTAGGGTTTTTTTTAGTATGATTTAGTATGAATTCAATTCCAGTTCCTCTAGAGATTATGTGACATAAATCAGCATCACAAAACAAAACTTTGACAGTTCTGAGATCCAGTGGTGGCATCATGGTTTCTAGGCCAATGTCAAAGCTGTCTAATTTCATGGTAAATTGCGAAATGTTGGTCAGCAGGTCCAAAAACTTTGTGCCATGAAAAAGCCTCATGAAGCAAAATTTCCCTTCCCAACACTATAATAACAATGAATTTAATGATCTCCCAGATTTCCTTATTTGGGGCAACATAGCTATTTTAAGACAACAATTCTAAGTGGTAGCACCCAACCCAGGCAATTTCAGAGCAGTGCCCTTCAAAGAGGAACAGCGCTTTTCCTTGGGGCACAATTATGGCACCATTCACATTATCTGCTGGGTACTTTTAAACTTAATTTGGAGGCAGAAATCCCTCATGAGTGAATATATGAGTATCATATGTTAAAAACAACAAAAATACTTCTTCTGTTACAGTGTCATATATTATTTACTCCAAGAAGGTTCCTCTTGTGCTTTTGCATTTCATGGGCCCATGCTGCTTAATAAACCTGCATTAAAGTAATAAATTTTAGAAGAACAGGGGATATACCTAAAAAGAATGGAGTGGCAACTCTTTCTCACTTTGTTACCTCCCTAAATAGTAAATCCTCGCTTAAAGGAAAACAAGGCAGCTGCATAAGGAATACTAGGGAGTTGCAGGCAGTATGGCGTAGCATTTAGCTTGTGTTCCCCTTCCCATCTAATGGTTTTATGGATGGTCAGAATAAGAAAAAAAAGAAAGAGGACCCCAAGAGAAGGAAAATAAGATGGGGCAGAATATCTTCTTGATAAACAGGATATACTGTTTCAATTCACACAGCATTTAAAACTTCTGGGTAGTGAAAGCTCTATCGCATGCAGAGGTAGAGCAGCAGAACACAGAGAAAAACTTGTGATTGACAAGATGAATCATTCTGATGCATTACTCTTAACCCAGCACATGATCCTCTTTCCTTCGAGGTCAAGGCCATGATTCCATTGAAATCCAATTTTGCTCTCAGACCATTCATCCATCCCAGTTAAAGAGATAACTCTGGTAAGTATGCAGCTACACTTCCAGTCAGACCCAAATTTTCTTGCTGCAGATGTAAAATAATTACTAAGCCAACACAGGTCAGAGAAATGTAGTTAGAGGTCTTTAGATATTATAAAACACTAGAAGTGGGCTGTTTTCTACCTCTAGCAGGACATTTTGGAACTGAGTACCTGCAACTGAAAAGAGTGACTCAAGGAACAAGCAGAAAACCAGAAAAGGGTATTCAATGTAAGAGCTAGACTAAAGGTTTCTTGTAAACAATGTGGTTTTTTTCTGAAAAGCACAAAGCAGACTAAGCAGAGAATCACGAGACCCATCAGAGAGATCCAGTAATGACAGAAATTCCAAAACTGCATATTTATTTTTTTGAGAAATCTGAGATTCTAACACCAGCCGTTTATACTAGGTTATCTCCTTTAACATCAGCTGGAGTCTGACATGCATCCATCAGCGAAAAATCTAGAATTCCTGCATTGTCAGAGTCTAATAATATTACTCCCAGTAGATCTTTCACAAACAGTTGTCTTCTGTGTGGTTTCAATATACAATAGAAACAACACTACTTTCATGTCGAAACAATTACTTTTTATTGATGATTCTTTATGATTTATTATTATAAAATACCTGAAACATAACAAACATGCTAAATAATTTCTCAGTAGTTCTGCTGAAATAAACTACCATAGCATCAACCTTAGTGTAGCGTGCTATGTACCAACCATTCACAATGTAATGTCCTAACTGATTTTTTTAAAATAAAAATACCCTTGATATCTTCTGGGTCTCAGCAATTTGCTCTTCTTACAAATCCCTGTCAACAGCTCAGAGACAGGCCATGTGCACAGAAAACTCTGTCTTGAAAATAGAGTTAGTGTAATTAAAAATAATTGCTGTCTGAACTACTGAAAATGAGCATGTCCTTAAGGAACAGCTACAAATGTTAGCCTAGAAAGTTTGCTTTGGCTAGCACAGTTTACGTTAATATGATGAGTGGAAGGCAGTGGGTATAATTCAAAGCCACCTACGATTATGGGAGTGCTTGTTAAAACATTTCTTTTTTATAAAATATATAGTTTGGTTGTTTGTTACCTCTGTTTTTCTACTCCCTGCTGATTTTATATAGGCAGCAGTCTGTTGCTGTGAAAACAATGCTGAGTTTGCAGCTTTATTTTGATTCTAAAGCTGAACTGGTTTTAAGATGGAACTTAGCCAGCTTCTAAGAAGAGCTATGTGACATGACTTACTACAGGAGAGAGAAGGGGACTATGGGCTGTCAGTCCCGTCTTCTACAGCCCAGACAAACCAAAGAACAGTTACAATAACTTATTTTACCTCTGCTTGTTTTTTAACTAGATAAAGAAGGTTGCCTGTGGTATTCAAAAACATTTCAGTCTTATCAAGAGAGAATAGTGTTTAAAATGAACATAGACAAGAGCTTGCTACTATCCAAGTTTTGCATTTTTTGCTCTCCAAACCTTGCAGAAATTCATTGACTACAAAGTTATAAGGCATAGGCATACTCTTCTTGAAGGATCAGGGATCATATCCTTGTGCAAGAGATCATGGGAAGAGTAGGGTTGTTTGTTTTCCACATCTAGAAAAAGATAGCTAATTTTTACAGAAGTATCTGGTTTTAGTTGAGAACACTATATTTCACACATTTAAGGCTGACTAACTTCGTTAGGATTTAGCTCACAAAGACTTGCCTCTTGTTAGGGTTTCTTATGATGGTTCTTTTAAAAACAACATCATGGCAGAAGGGACAGCACAGGAAGAAAAGTTTTGAGCATTCCCTAAACTGCAGCAGAAATTAACTCTATCAGGTTATTAGAAAAAAAACCCTCCTTTCTTTGGTATGTCTCCAAAGGTTAGTAGGACAGAGTTCAACATACCACTAACTCTTAATTTCCTGAGAGAACTCCAGATGTGATATAAAATGGCATGTAAATAATACTGTGGTCACCAACAGGATGCTGTAAAAAATGTGGTGGTGGTGGTAAAGCTGAGGGTAGATGACAGTTGAGAACAAGAGAAACCTTACTCTCTTGCACGCATGGAATTTTCAACTATGCTTTCATCTACTCAGTAAATTACACAAGTTTTACACTGACATAATAAGCAACTCCTCTCCACCTCTGATTCAGCATGTTACCTCAAGAAGCATCTTCAGGCTGGTAGCAATAACAATAATAACAATACTGTTCAATGCTAACAGTTATACCATCTTGAAACTTTATACAGATATAAAACCATCACCCAATTCAGATTATTTATATACTTCACCACCAATGCCTACCCTTTTGTTTATAAAATTTCTTACAAAAAGCTATAAAATATTAACTATGTAGGTTCCCATTCCTTTTACCAGTTTGACAATAAAGAACAGCTCTTTAGTAAGACATCCAACACACTTCTTCTTCTTCTTAAAAAAGGCCACAGAATGCAATGGAAATGCAAAAATTAAACATAACATGTACCTGCAGAAGTAATCTCTCAAAGGCAAGGAAGTTGTCCCATTTGGAAGTCTGCGGATGTTTCAAAGTCTGGACTGTGGCCAGTACAAGCTGCAGAAGACCACAATGGTTCTCCAAAGCTTTGAGATTATTTCTGAAAAGCTTAATGTATGAGCTGAGCTGTTCTGGGGTGACTCTGCCTGTGGAAAGGAAAACAGGACACGGCATTCAGTGGTAGCAAATACAAACCTTAAATTTTGAAGTTATTGTGAAAGGGTTATAGAGAACTGTAGAGGCTCTCTCCACTGTGGGCCCAATCCTAGCTTCACTGAAGTCACTGGGAGCTTCAGCTGCAGCAACAGGTCAGGACAAAGACTTACTTCATCCCTGAATTGTGGCTTAAGGATGCAGTATATCAGGTTTTTAACAATTCTCAACAGATGCTGACATAATGGGCAATGTAATTTTTTGTTTTCATTTAATATAGGGAAATAATACTTGAAAACTGCTTCGAAACAATTTTTCTGGTTTTACCATAAGTCCAATGGGAATTTGTGAGGCTTTTACCTCAAACCAAACTCACACTCTCTTACCACTCCCTAAGGGTACATTTTTGATTAGTCTTGACTGAAGAAATAGATATAATGTTATTGATGCAAGGAACTGTTTTCTGGAGCTGTTCTTGGAAGGGACACTTCCAAGGTGTGACTCTTCAGTTTCTGAGATGCAAAAAGCGTAGCATAATTTCACTGGCTATTTGAAAATAGATACCCAAGTGTCCACACATGGGTCTGTGTATCTCTCCTTGTTAGAAGAGCTTGAGAAGCACCATTTGGACCACATGAACTCTACAGAATTAGCCACTGTTTCATCCAACATTAAGGTGCCAGCTGAAGTGCTCAACCAATTCATATTTCAGAAGGAATGTTTTTCAGGAAGGAAGGTCAGTCCATGGCAGCTGATCTGCCACAAGAAAATAATCACAGGTCATCACACATCTCATCAACAGGCAGGGAAAAATGATGTTAAAACACCATCCCAGTTCCAAGTCTGCACTGAGATCCAGTCCAGTGCTGGGTTCCTGGCAGCCTCTGCCTGTAACAAGTCATCTTCCTCAAGCAAACCAGTCCTAGAGAGCAGGGACATATGAAATAGAGTGTGAAGAATCCTTTAACTTAAACAGGACAATCCTTGGTGCCAGGAAGACACTAGGGTGAGCTGATGCTAAGTGGTTCATGGCTTATACCTCCGATCAAGGTATTCAGGATTTTTCCATAAAGGAAAATTCTCCTAAAACTACCACTGTGTTCCTTCTCTGCATTTGTTTATATCATCACTTTACAAGGCTCCCCATCTGCCTTCATCCTTTCAGTATCACGTAAATGGCAAATAAATGATTCCAACAGTGAATAAATGCTGAGAGCTCTTTCTCATACTTTCAGTGATACCAAGGGCGATCTTTGGAAGAGCATTTAGATTTGGGAGAGCTGCTAAATAAAGCAAAAACACACAGGCTCTTTATGTGAATTTTAACGGAAAGCATCAAACCGAAAAGTCAGCAAATTAACACACAAATCAAGCTGACACCACTCAGTAGGCCGGAGGGCAGACAAAAGGCTTCCACAGTTAGCCCACATAGGCTAAAACAGCAACCACGGCCATGTGTGTTTTTAGACTAAACACTGGAGCTTTCTGTCTTGTTTTATTTCTTTTAAAGCTGTGTCAGGCAGATTTACACGGTGATTTGAAAATGTCAGTCCATGATGCCTTGCAGCATACCTTTGATAATGACTGCATTATTACCTAGAGCAGTCCTGATATATTGTAGCATATTCAAAATCTGATAACTTGCTTCAATTGAGAAAACATGCAGTTGCCAGCCCTTCCCTCATATGAAACAGTAAAATAAGAGGGCTTTCAAGACTTCTGATTTCAATTAAAAAAAATAAAAAATCAAGAGTTTTGCTCCATATTGTTCCTTGTGAAAGTGAATCCAGATGCAGCACTGGATCAGTCTGAGATCCATTCAGCACCATTTTAGATAAACAATCAAATTCTTTCCCACCCTCAGAGTACCACCAAAAGAAAGTCCAACACATATGTAAATAAAAGTAAAACCCTGATCTTAGCAAGTCATTAACAAAACTTACATTGGCATTAAGGAGTCCAGCATCTCATCTGCAATATTTACAATACCCATGGAACCACTAAGATCCAGGGTTTGAGAGCTACATCCAGTTCCTATATAGAAATCTCCCTGGATAGCTGACTGATAAATACAACTATTCCAGTAGCTGAGAAAAGGAATTTGAGAAAGTAATTGGTGGTAATCAGCAATTAAATTACTTTTTCTGAGGCCTGAATCCTCATCACCTTCCCTGCTGCTTTCTCACAGAGGGAGATTTCAGCACAACAGACTAAATTTAATCTAATCTCAACCCTACCAGCCCTTTGGATTTTTAAAGCCCCTCTGCTGTTTCAAGTCATTTCGTGTTGCTGTGTGGCAGACAGATCCTATGAAATCAAGGGAAAATAGATTTCAACCACACCATCATGTTTTAATTGTAATTTTGTTCTTCTAAAGCATGTTCTGAGATTCACAGGCAGAAGACGGCAACTACTGGCAGAAAAGACTTCAGTATAAGTAGCTTGTTCTGCTCGTTTCTATTCTTCCTGCTCCATCACAGTCATACTCTGCTCCAAACTCTACATCCATGAATAGCCAGATGTCTTGTGTGAGCATTGAAGTCTAAGTTGTGAGGACTACATTAGGCTGACAAAGCACTGGATAATTTTTTAATTCCTGGATGTGGAAAGGAGAAGCATGACCTCAACCACCCTTAAGGGATTTAAAAATCCTGGTAACTTTTCTTGCACAAATGCCAGGAATTCCATATTGTCTGGGAAATAACCTTTGCTATTAATATTTATCAAGCAGCATCCGTGAAACAGGTACATTTGTCCCAAACTCTGTCAACTACTTTATATCCCAATACAGGACTTGAAAAAAACAGTATCTGCTGAAAGCAATATTAAAACAAAACAAAAACCGAACACACACAAAACCCCCAGCAACTTCCCCCCCAAACAACAACAAAAACCATTTCAAAGCTTCATGCCTCTTGCCAAGTACAACAAAGAGGATAAAATGGGTAGGTGGTGACTGAGAAGTATTACAGTGAAACTCAAGTTAACAATATAGGAGGATGGGGAGCAGAGGAGAAAAACTGTGAGTGATGCTGATAGACTGATGATGTGGGGGAATTAATTCAGCTAAAAAACTATGAATGGTTAGTTTGGCACAATTAACATATTTGTGCACTAATGTCAGAATCTTGGGCAACAGAATGAAATAACAGTGTAAGCAATGAAACTGGACATTACAGATGTAATAGGAAGATGATGGACTAGGGACCAGTCTCACTACCAAGGATGTGTTCCATCCAAGAGACACTGAATGTCCGTATGATGAAACAGCTGTGTTTTAGTACTTGTAAAAATAAAGAATAAAAAATAAGAGATAACAGGGACTAGGCTACTCTAGGAAAAGAGAAAACTAATCTTTGTGTCTAAGAAATGGTGGAATTAGCTACCTTATTACTCATACTCCTGATGTCAGGAGTATGAAAAGCTTCACGACAAGTGTCCAAGAAAAAAAATCTTACATCACACAGAAAAGTAGTATAATATGCAAAGTATATTTATCAAAGAACATCATGACAAATTGACATGTAACCAATTAATGAATTAATTATAATGCACATGGATTTTGCATAGCATTAACTATGCCATAATCATATTTGAGTGGGAAAAGACTAGGATTAAAAGAATGTTAAGATACCTAAGAAACATCCAAAAGTAGATGGCAGGGAATATGTAACAGAGAAGTACTAGAATATAAAAAGAAAAGGTAAAATAAGTGTGCATGTACATATTTATAGTACAAATTTTAGTAACAGAATGTTCCAGAACGGGAGCTGTCAAAAGCTTGTGGAACATCATTAATATGGAGAAAGAGCAGAAGGCACACTTGGATTGCTTTGAGCATTGGCTAATGTAAGTGGGATGAAATTTAACAGCATAAAGGGTAGAACTATGGATTTTGAGGTTAGAATAAGTGCATCTGCTCTAAATGAGGAGTTAAAACCTAGAAATTATAAAAGAACAAAAAAAAGTCTAGGCCTCCTCGTCATAAAAAAATCCAGTACAATCCATACCAGATGATACAGCTGCAGTAGAAACAAGGCCATAGAAATCCTCAATACAAAGCCTCTCCCTCCTAGAACACTCCATGCAGCTCAAAACACTCCCATTCCTGGAAGTTTAACTCAAAGTTGTGATGCATGCACAGAGAGGTTATTATAATGATTAGGAGGACAGAGAACTAAAATTAGGAAAACAAAATAGAAATGCCTGGCTTAAATGGGCTCTCTGCCCCACCTGGAATAAAAATGAGGTCTCTACGAATACACCAAAAATACTTACATTAAGGTTCATTGTTGGTACTACAACCAATGGGGATAAATAAAGCATGAATATATTTACACAAGACATTAAGAAACATCATTGTATCAACCAATCTTCCAATACTGGAGATGAGTGAGCAAAAAAATTTAACTTATTCTAAGGTGAAGTGTCTAATGAGCAGTTGCAAAAATGTTCACAAGACTTAATTCAATACAAATGGCCCCCTTCAATCCTTCACTGCCAAGATAACTAATTTGCAACCATATTGGGGCATACACATGGTGAATTCTACCTCCAACTTTCAATTCAGGGCAGATCTCAAAAGAACTGCAGATCACTTTTGTCAACTTTGAAATTACAGAAGCTGTATGTTGGTTTTGGTTGTTTCTTAGTAATTAATTGAAAAAAAATAATTTGCTATTAATTATGAAATAGCAGCACTGAATAGCAACACTTGCAATGTTGTACCACATACAAAATACACAGCTCATACCACACGTACTAATGATGGTGTGCACAATCAGACTGAAGGGAAGAAGTGTTTCTGTTACTAGTAAAGTGGATCACTCAAGAGACATACTGTGGCAGAAAATCAGCAACTGATATTAAAGGTCTGTCAAAAATCTGGTTTTGAGTAGTGAGAGTAGACTGAGTGTAAAAGAAAGACTTCGACCTCAACAGTTAAACAAAAAGTTAACTGGACAAACCACATTTATACATATCAAGACACAATTTAGCAGTATGACTTTTTTCCATTTTAAATCAATGCTGCAGTCTATATAGCTCAATGCAGGCATCGCTTCAAGAATATAATTATTTTTCAAGACAGATTTACTAGTAAAAGTGACTTTTTAAAATTCAGAATCCAAAACTGCGTATTTTTAACATAAAAACTTATGGATGAATGAGGTGTCTAAAGAGCAATGGACAGAATTATCAATGCACATACAGGCCTTATTTTTTCATATAACGCTTAGTTAATTATCTCCATAGGGACAAGAAAACAAGTAAAGAGGAAAGTACATTTTGTGACAAACTGAGTACATAAGTGGATGCTCATCCAAGACTACGGGAACCGCCAAACACACAGAGCTTTAAACTTGGTTCAGCTTTATGCAAGAACACAGTCAGAGCGTCACTGGTTGGAGCGCTTTTGCTGAGGTCCATTTTTCACTTGAAAGAACCATGAATAAGAAACAATCTTGGCACACTTATGTTCACAGATGAGGTTTTTCAAGTCAGTAGAAGGCTGAAAAAATGCAGATAAATTGTTTTCCTTGTCCACTGTCTTAGGAATATAGACCTATCTCTCCCAGTAGCAATGCCGGATACTTGTGGGGAATGTAGAAAGCTGTCATATTCAACAAAGCCAACTGGGCAACTGTACTGCTCAGGGAGCTGGATATTTTACAAACCAAGTGAGAGTAATTTAGCAGGACAGATGATGCCCCTTATGTCTCCTTGTTAGTGTAATTTCCAGATGTTGTTATTAACTCAAAATGTTTTTGTACTTCTTGGGAAGTTTCAATAGCAATCTTTAAAAGCAAGTGCCACAAAAATAATTTGATCTCAACTTTTGTTTAGCTTACTTCAAAAGTCATCCAGACCTTAAATTATTAATAAAGAAGAGAAGAATGTCAATTGATCCCTAGTTCTCTGGAGAGATGAAAAGTAGGCCAGTATGAGATGCTGTTTGGCTGGCTTCTCTAGAATAAAGCTCTGGACCTGAAGTGCTCTAACATATAGCAGACTGAAAGCAGATGTCCAAGGCTTATTTCTGAGAGCACATGCTCATCTCCCACAAGCATGAACCCATCTGCTCTGGGGTTGATGGCCACTTGTAAGCCTCTCTCTCCCTTTTTTATTGCAGGAACACCAATATCCAGATAACCACGTGGTCACAGATATCAGTACAAACAGCAAATCCCCACTAAAACAATCCCAGGATATGCCCATTTTGGGGATCTGAGCAGTCCCTGAAGTACACCCCAAAACACAGTGCCACATGGCAGCAGCAGCCTCCTGCTGCCTGCCCCCTGGAGCACTGTGCCATGGAGGGAAAGCTGTGACTGACCTTCCTTCCTGGCTCTTACTGACCCCCATTCCTACTGCCACTTCAAAAAGAACCGCAGAACATACACACTGGAGGTCAGTCACTCTTCCCTCACTATCACAGGCTTTCCAGAGCATCTCAAGACCTTGAGGGAGGCAGGGTCTGTCACATCTCACATGTGTAAAGGTGTGTATGGCAGTGGTTTTCATGGAGTCACTGACAATGGTGACAACTATGCTGAAGGCTCAACAACTTGTGGAATAGAGGCATACACCCAGAACAAATTAAGCTGGACTCTAGTAACTACTTAACTAGCACTTGCCACGTGAGTTTAAACATCTAACCAGACTTAACTTCAGTCTCATCAATAGCATTGAGCTAGTTATCTCAAAAGCAGTTCACACTATATCACTAGATATATGTATAGTATCATTAAATCTGTTTTAAGTGTTCCTATATGGATCATTTATATTCACAAAAGTGCCATATATTATTTTAGCTCTCCCTCCTAATAAGCCTTAGTCTCTATGACAAAATGGAAACCATGCTTAAATATCGGTTTTGCTGACTATTCTTTTGAAATTTTTTTATGTGCCTTAAACCAGATAAAAGCTAATCAATTACGTGTGACAAATAGAACTAAAAAACTAATTTATTCATCAATATTTTCAGTTCCAAGACCTAAATGCCTAAATATGATCCCAGTTATGATTTATGACTCCTAGATCATCTATAGTTTCATGTTTCCAAAATCATCCTGAAGGTTTTGACAAATATAACTGGTAGCTTATGTGTGTCAATATGAATTGATAATTTCTTTCTTTTCTGCCTTTCAGAAAGTTTTTAAATGTTCTGGAACCTCAAAGCACTGTCTCCTTATTTGTACACTCTACTGTTTAGTTTTCTCTCTTTTAATTGTCAAATCAGCATGCCCAAAAAAGTAACAACCATCTTTAGCCACTATCTACAATATTGTCTGGTAGCCCTCCCAAATATTACAGCAAATTTCATTTGAATAGAGAGGAAATCTTGTCTCCCAGAATTAAGCTTCCTAGGAGTTGTAATTAACATTAAACTTCTAATTTAATACTGGTATACAAAAATTTCCCCAACACTCCTCTTAATCTTGACTAAATATGTATCATGGTCATATTTTATTACTTATTTTTTAGCTCATCCACCAAGTTAATAAATACATAGTACTAGGCCACATCCCAACCGATGGGTCTCCAGCCCTTAAAACCCAGTAACCCTTGAAAACAGTAAGCGACTGTGACCGTAAAAGGACTTTAAATCTACAAATTTGGTTGAATTATCTCCAGAACACTTTAAACTTCTCACAGAAATGAATCAACTTGTTTGTCTTAAAATAACATTCCCAAAGGATTTCAGGTGGCTTGCGCATGTCCTCATTTAGCACTACGACACATGTTTTCAGACACTGAAGTACTTCATCGTGTTCTTGGCACGCTGTCCCAGAGAGAGGGAGGTCATTGTTCTTCTTTGGTACATCATTCACAGGACTGATTATTTCTCAAATGATTTCTGGAAAACTTTTGCAGCTGAGAATATCCTAACATTAATTTTGGGTGGTAAGCAAATAAATAGGGGATGGAAAACATGATGATTGTATGAGTATGTCCATATGTAATACACCATGTCTCTTGTGTAACGAGTCATCCTTTGTGAGACTGAATGAAGAGGCTTACACAATTATGCTTTAAAAAAAAGCACTGGGCAAACCACCCAGTTTTACTGAATTGCAATGTTCCACCTCAGGTTTTAAACTTAGAGAGTTTAAAACCAGCACGTACTGTATCTTTGGTTTAAATCCTTCAGCACAAGCTGCTCTCCGTGACACTTTGCTCCTCCTGCATCACTTTCAGCCACTTTCTTCAAGTTTGCTCCCCCTCTGTTTTTTACTAGATGGTTCCTTTTATAACAAAAAGAAATTCTGAAGTCCTTTCTGTGATCCTAAGACACAGAAAGCACAGTACTTAGTGCTGATTGTCACAACTGCCACAGCAAAGCACAGGTGCCATGTGTTTCCTTTCTTGACGCTGCATGCCAAGAAGACACCAGGGTCAGCATCTCCCAACCCATACTCATCAGCTCTCTTGCTGATGCAAAACACAGTCCCTGTGGCTGATGCCCCCTACAAAATGAAGATATCACAGCACACACTGCATGAGTTCTACCTTACCTTCAACCAGGCTGTTTCCCCCCAGATGTAAATAACAGCAATTGCAGTGAATTTCATTTTCCAGACTTAAAGAATAAGTGTTTTATTTTTCACTCAGGTACAGAGAGACTTAAGGGACCTGCTACTGTATTTTTAACCATGTCTTCATCATCACAGTCTACTAGTACAGTGTCTTTTTTTAAAAAACTTCAAATATAAATTTTCAAAGCACTCACTTTCATGACTGAGAAGATATAATAGAACTCAACATCAGCAAAAAATAATGTAAGCTTAGTGAGTAAAAAGATCTCCAGTGTTTACCTGAGAAAACCCCACCAAATAAATTTTAGCAGAGAACAGAAGATAGCAACACAATTACTTCTTTTCAGGAAGTTGCATCAGCATTCAGTAACTGATGAATAGTATCCTTAATACCTTAATTTAAAAATACGTGTGTGTGTGTATATATATATATATATGCATGTATTTCTTTTTCTATTTTAATCAACTTACTTCCATAGAGGAGGAATTCTGCTTGATCAGGAGGACTAACTTTACCAGAACACTGACTCGTGGACACTCAAAACCATAGAAGAAGTATTTCAACCTTTCCTGGGAAATTTGGGTTTTTTGATACAAAAGTGGTTTGTTCGGAGACATTAGAAACACTGATTCACTATCACTACAGACTCCAGAAAATGAAGAAGTAAAGCTAATCATGAAATCTCTCAAAACAGTACTAGTTATCAATATACATGCAAGCAAATGCTACTTAAATTTTTAAGCTTTAACTCAAAGTAATTTTCCCTTAAACAATATAAAAACCCCTAATAACAATGCATTAAACCTTCATTTCAAAACTTCACAAATGACTCATAATTATTGTGAACATCCTCTAAATTGCCTAGAGAAAGACCACATTAACATAGGCTTTTTGCTATACTTTCATTAAGACAAAAAGACTTCATATTGAATTAATATAAGCTTTGCAGTATCACATTAGCAAATAATATAAATAACAAAATTATATATTTACAGAATTCCTGCAAGAGCAACACACTTGTGTTTATTTTTAAATTTTTAAGAATTATCTTCAGCTCTAATCACAACCAGACAGGGAAGGGGACTTGGCCCCAAGTTCATATTAAAGTGTTTAGGTTTACTGTCCAGAAAAAAATTGGTATAAAAGTAACAAAAAAACCCTAAAACTTTATCCAAACCCAAAGAGAGACTATTATCACCCCACTGTCTTCTTAGAATTAACAGTAAGGTTAGCCAAATAGTCCTGCATCCATGTGCCAACTACAATTTAATCAAAGAAAGCATACCACCAGCATATTTCCCTGTTTCCCATCACTGCACAGGGTTCTGTGTTTCACTTCCATCTGCTAACTGTTTTACAGCAGTGGAGTGCAAAGTAAATAAAGTATGAGACAAATATGACATGCTTTACAATTTTACTGGGGCTTGAACCATTAGCCATCTTACACCACAAGAGATTACTTAGCATGCAGTTACTTAGCATGCAGTTATTCACCGAACAACGAGAGACAGCTGAGACAAGAACACCTTTACTGAGACTTTTTAAACTCACTTAACCTAGGAGCTGTCATTCCTGCAAGAATATGAAGTCATAGAATTAGAAATAAAGTTAAAAAAAAATAAATTCAACATGACCTTAGGGTAAAATCATGGCAGTTGGTACTTCAGAAACAGCAAAAGTCTTTCTTTAAACTTAAATCAAGAGTGAGTCCCAATATTGTCCTTTTTTTAAGGTAATTCATGCAATGCATAATGCAGTAGTCATTAAACAAACAAAAATCTCCAACCCAAACCAACTCACAACACTCAAAACAAATTTGAACAACACTTGATTTGCTAAACAAGAACAGCAAAAAGCCATTTATAGTCACCTTTGGGGAATACCTTCCTAAAATATTGAGGGAGCAATTTTGCCTCCAAATAAACTTCTTGCAATAGAGTGACTATAGAATGTTCTACAAAAATTCTATGTTTTTTTCTTCAATACTATTCTGAGTAATTGCAGTTTTGGATTAAAACATCTCTACTAACCCATTGTGCTTAAAATTTATTTAATTTTGTTACGAGTGCACTTCACATTATCTATCCCCATCTCCTTCTCTAAATTAGGCACATTTCCTTTAGGCAGAAGGCAGGACTTAACTCCCAGAACCCCTTCTAAACTCATTGCCAAAAGCTGTAGCTGTTGTTGCAGTAGGAGAAGCCAGTGGGGTTGCACATTTCAAACTATTCTTTCCATCTCTACAATTAAGATGAGGATTTGGTACTTTTTGCAGATAGGATGTATAAATGACACACATGTTCTAGCACAATGTTTTTCCTCTCTTCTCGCTTCAATAAGGTGGATTTTACTGTGTACATTTCTGAGGAAAAAAATGCACTTTGAGGGTCAAATTGGTACTCTGCCATTAAAGATAATACGAAATAGAGCAAAAGTAACAGGTAGATGTGAAGTGGTGTTTTCCTCAAGTCATAAAGGAACATGACTTACTGAAAGACAATTGAGTAGGCAAAAGAGGGAGGGGAGCAAGGAAGGTAAGAGACAAATAAACTGTTAAGTTGTTAAAAGAAGAAAAAAAACCCCCAAAATAATTGACTGAATCATCTGAGCAGCTACAAGACTGACAGAGCTGGATGAGAACAAGCTACCTAGAGCTGCCTTTTTGTTTCAGACTTTTCTTTTTCTTCATGAAATATACAGTACTGCTGTGCTGGTTAAGAGTTCCTTCACTTTTAAACTCATTGGTATTAAAGTGTCACCATCTGTGTTTGGACCTGGCACAGTACCTGTTTCTCAGTCCTCGAGTTTTTGCCCAAACAAAACAATTGCAATTAACAACAGCAAACTTAAGTAACTGCACACAAGGAGTCATCTCATTCTTACGTATTGACAGCGTTTGATCACAAGTCTAACAAGGAGGATTAAAGTTTATTATTTGCTAGCACAATATTTCAACATTTGAAACACAGCAGTTTCGAGTTCTCTTTGTCAACAGTAGAAACAACTGCACTCACTAAGGACACATTTCATGTGTGACTGCAGACACTAGAAGTCTTTTGCCACACTCCACATGCTGTTTTGCAGCAAATGAAGTCTTCTTTCTCCAGCCCTTATTTCAACTTTTTCTGCGATTATTTCCTTGCAAGAGTCTAATAGTGGATCTGTGACCTAAATCCTCTGAAGTTCAGGGTTAAATGTGTCTGTCCAGTTGAACATGAATCAGCCATACACCCCTGCACCAATGGAAGTGAACCATGTACTAGGTGGCATCTGGACAAATCCAGCTGGCAGGCACAGGGAAGTGATTATAAGCCTCTATTTAGTAGCTGTAAGACAGAATCTGGTGTATGAGGTTTTGGTTTCCATGGTACAAGACGCACTAGGGCAGACCCAGAGAAGGGTCATTACAATGATTCAGGAGGCAAGAGAAAGAGATGCAAAAGTAAAGGCTAAAGGAGATGGGTTTGCTTAATCTCAAGCTAAAAAAAGCAGTGAGGGGTTATTTATTGCCTTCAAGGATGTAATGAGTGATTACAGGGAAGACTGACTCAGATGTCCCAGAGATGCACAGTGAGAGGATAAGAAGCAATGGTCATACATTGCAGCGAGTGAAAAAATCAAATCAGGGCTAAAGGAGAACATTTTCTCTGCAAGAGTGATTAGGACTGGTGCAGGGTAACCAGACAGGCTGTGGAATTGCCAGCTTTGGACATATTCGAAATTCAGCTAAACAAGGTCCAACATACCTAGTCTAACTCTGGAGTTGTCCTTGATTTGATTAGGGGGTTGGACTAGATGAACTCCAGAGATCCATTCCAACCCAAGATTATTCTACAGTTCATCCCTGTTTGTTGATACCACTCATTCTCTGCTACGATGGAAGCAGTCATCAGGCAAACTTCCTGCCAAGCCTTTTCAATCAACTTCATATTACATAATTCTTTCTCTGGGATCCTTGGTAAGAAAGGATGCATGTCTGTGCTCTCAAAATGAGCCTTCTGCCTCCACATCAATAGCTGTTTCCAAGCCCAGTAAGTACTCCATTCGCTCCTCAATCTGTACAGAATTCACACCAAGAGCACAAGTACTTGCTCCTCATAAATCACGTTTTTTTCATCTCTAGTAACCTACATGTGCTAGATGGAAAAAGAAGTGATGGATAAATTGCAAAATATGCATATAGGCATCACACCTCATATAGTTTCAGCTATTCTAAGCTACATCTATTTTTCCTTTTGATTAATTGTTTTGTGCTCTCAAGGATGCTACTCTGAGTATAGGCAGGTAGGAGTGAAAAAAAAAAATGAACTGGCACACCATTCAACTTGAAAGAAGTATAATAATTAGTGCAAAGATGGCTCCTCAGCTGGTGATGCTTATAAACAACACTACACACAAATGCAGTGTCACTTACTGAGGAAAAGCAAGCTTCTGCTCCTGAATGTCTCTTCATCTCAGCTATTTTGTCACATCTCCTGAAAAACAGATAATTGTGTTGGTGGGAATACCAGTATCTTTCATCTTTTCTTTCATCTTTTCCATTACATCTAATGAGCACAGAGATTATCTGAAAAGTTTAGTTGCTTAAGAAAAACAGCAGAAGGCTTCATGCTCTTTGCACATCTGGAGCTAAGAGCAACATTTCTGTCCTAGACTGGCAAACCCAGATGACTACCAGAAGGTGGGATCTATTTAGTTAGTTAGGTTGAAGCCCTGAACGTTAGCCTGATGTAACACTGCAAGGTGAAACAGCCATATCAATTTCTTTCTACAGTTCTCAATGTGGTAATTACTAGTCAGAGAGACCATCTTCATCTACAGTTATCAGGGAAAGCTTAATCCCTTTATACTCAAAGACCGTTCCCCTGGTAATGCAAAGGCCTATACAGAAGCTCCACAAATAGGAACATATCCAAAACTTATAGAAACACTTTAAAGTCTTCAAAAACATTTAGCACACTAAAAAGTAAAAAGTCTTCCTGCCTCCAGGGGTGAGTGATGCAACAAAACATCTGCTGTATTGACCATCACTGAGGTTGGGAACATTTGCTTCAGGTCAAGACTACATTTGTAGTTGCACTACAGGGAGAAATCAGGAACTTAGTATTGCAATAGGCAGGAAAAAACAAATCCACTTGGCTAGAAAGTTCTACAATGCAGGACTTCTGTTACTTTTGAGGAGACAAAGAGCAGACTGATTTAATTCAGGAACCGCCTGCTCAGAATCCAGGCTGCACAATGGAAGGAGTTCAGGTCTGAGAAAAGCAGTAACCCCCCTCCTTGGAAAAGTGCCTTGAGAAGATCAGGGAGCCCTTTAAGCAGAACTGTGAGACTCATCATCAGGAATTTGGGATTCTTCAGCTAGGCCTGTGACAGTTGACTTGGTACAGGAAGGCACTTGCTTCATGAGGATGCCTGGAGGGAAATTTTGGCTGCTGCCTCACTGATTCTGCAGCTTGGTCTCCCAAAGGATTTGGAGACCAGATAAACAGGCATCAGATAAATGTAATAAACATCCCAAGAACCAGTCTACAATATGATGTCCTCTCTGCAAAACTGGAGGTTATAGCATCTCCCAAGCCCAGCTGTTATCCAGGTACCCATTACTTACGCAGAGACATGCTGCAGAATGGATTCAAACACCCGCAGACCACATCATGCTCTGCAATGATTATCTGCCTTCTATTCCCTTGTAAAAAGCTCAAACTCAGACTGTTACTGTCTTACTACTTGTCTCTGTCACGGAGTTGTCCTAGGGGTAGGCAAGGGTGAATTTTAGATACCTGAGATCAGACTTGTTTTATTTAGAGAGACATACATATATTTATCTACTTTATTACCTCATCTTCTTAACTAGTAGCTTTTATCCCGAAAGTTTGTTCCAGGCACTGATGGTATAAAATCTTGAATACTTTTACCCTGATTTTGTAAAAAAGAAACAGCATGCTAAACATCATTATAGTCCAGTGCAATGTTTCATTAAAAAAGCAATTTTATATTCTTAATGTTTTTAGATAGCATATCAATCTAGATTTTCATGCCCACTTTAAGGTAGGAAACCTTAAAGGAAGGAAACCTGTTCTAACTCAAAATGTTATTTCATATCTCCAGGCTAAAATGTCAGGATCTTCCTATTTCTACCCAAACCAATTTTAGAGTTCAATTCAATCCATGCAAACCAGCCCATCTGAAAAATTTACAGCACTCTTTTTACCTCGCAAAGACTGAGGCATTGCTAATTTTATAGTCAGCTTGGTTTTTAAAACTGTATTTGTACAGTTTAAATGGAAAGAAAACAAATGGCTTTTCTTCTGCTAACAAGCGTTTGTGCAACAGCACACTGCACTTTGTTTCTGTTACTATGCCAGTGTTTCAACTTTTGTCAGTCTCCATGCCAGTAAAAAGACACAATAAAGGAATTCAGACTTGATCAAGGTTTACTGTGCTCTTTTCAAACAGAAGAGCACGGGTGTTGCTGAAGCCACAAAAGAACACTTGTAGAGAAGTTTTTACCACTGCCAAATACTATGCTAATAGCAAAGCTTTCAAGGAGAGATTCACAGGCTCAGAGGATGATTAAGATATGCATCAGACCTATAAAGAATGGAACAGGAAGTAGAGGAATGGAAAAAGCAACAACCTTTCCATTGCCCCAGAGCAGCCTCCTTACAGTGACTTACTAGGAGGTGGGCAGAAGAAATCCCTTTCCAGTATCTGCAATCTCACTTGAATTTAGCACAGTGCTATAAATCTCACCAAAAAACTATTAAGACAATCCTCTATACTGTCTCCCAAAGATCTTTTCAAAGACAGATTTAATTCTTTAAATAAAATACATGTTTTTAAATGCCAGTATTTTTACTATGCCAAAATAATTTACATGTACATATTTACACCTACACAATGGGATATCTGACTAGATTTTATCAAGCATTTATCAGTATTCACCTAAGTATTTAAAATACGAATGCAACTACCTTAGAGGCCAAATGGAGCTGACATAGTTCTTTAAAAGCGCTGTTTGTTGTCTTTTGGGGTTTTTTAAGTGTGCATGTGTGTGTGTATATATATATATAGATTGACATGGACTATTTTAGTCCCTCTTTATTTAAATTACATCTAGAAAAGGACAGTGCCACCTGTTTACATGCAAACAGATACTGTTTGGGGAAATGTAGTTAGCTGAAAGGGTTAAGGCAAAATTTAGATGTAACTACTACATTAGTAACATGGTTTCAGTGCATTTATATCATCCTGTAAAGAAGGGGCTCGATGTCAGCATGCCCACAGTAAGTAATACCAAACAAATACTCCCCAAAAGTCAATACTGGCAGCATTACTCCACTCTTACATTTTAAAAACCATTATACTCATATTTTGTATTTATGGATGACAATGATTAAAGGGTATGTGAACCGGACGTAGCACTCGTAAAGCCTTTACACTGGCTGAAATTCTGCACTATGCTTATGCCTGCCTTCTCCAGGGCTGACCTCAGAAAATCAAATATGCTACACAGCTATATTTGCAGAACAAAACCTGAGCTGTAAAGGGCAAACTTTCTCCAGTTTTATGTTCTAGTTGGTTTTATGGACCAACACTTGACACTGTCTCCCTCCGTGATGTGATTTCCTAAGACTTGCCATTAATTCTTCTTTCAAAAAGAAACAGGATTTTGAAATGCTTCCAATGAACAGTTCTGAACAGTTTACTACCCTCCATCCCTTGTTGAAGTTTGTAACAACAATATAGTTCTTTCACCCATAAAGAGAGTGACAGATAAAATATGCATTTTCCTCAGACATACATGAAAGAAAGAAAAAAAAAGGCAAATCTTCCTTGAAGATGATGTAAGACTGCTCCATGGTCCACGGGAAAACTGAGCGCAAGACAGTACAGGATACAGGCAAGATTCCTGCTGTGTTTACCAATGTCATGGAGATGGTCTTAAATTTGAAATTGCACTTGCTCCAAGAGACCATCCACCAAAATGTACTTTAGCCACCTTCTTTCTACAGACTCCTTCTGAAACAATCAATAGAACTTTCAGACATCCCCACTACCACTTTCCTTGATACAACTAATAAAATGAATGTGCAAATCAAGAACACCTGAAATCAGTGCTCCAATCGATCCGGCTCAAAAAATGTAATAAAAACTGTTATTTCCTTTATTCCTCTTTCCTCTCTTCATTCCTGCTAACTTCGATGGAAGAAGATGGAGTTACCAGTGGCCTGCAGATGTTTAGAGGTGTTGGAGAGAAGAAACGTGTCCCCTTCCACAATTTTCCTACTCTCCTCCCCTCTCTGGGGGAGGAGGACAAATTCAGACAATATCAGAAAGTGAAAGATCGAGCTCTATGTCCTCCTACAACTGTTAGAGCTCCTGCCAAACACAGGCAGGCAGAGAAAGAGGAGAGATGGGCATCAGGCATGCTGCATGTAGGGAAATGGGGGCAAGCACATGCACACCTCAGAGCAATGAGCAGCCTTACAAAGCCCAGAAAACAACTGAATTTATTTTCTTTACACTGAAAATATGAAAACAGGATGGGATCAAGTTTCCCAATGCTTCACAGGGCTCCCATGCTGCCAGTATCACATGTGATGCAGTTTTTCAGGCAGGTGGCCACTGCAGGAGGGCTCGGCTACACCAAATGGAATTCAAAGCTTTGCTTTTAAATGTAATTCACTCCTTATTTCCAAGGGGAAAAAAAAATTCAAAAAAGTAGTAGTAAGGAAAATACTCTAACCATCTGACACAGCTGGTCTTAGTAAAGACAGTAAGAGGGAATTTTCATGCTAGAAAAACTCTCTGACTTTTAATATTAGGGCCATAAAAAACTCAGAAAATACCCTAAGTGTTGGGAAAACCAATGTGCAATCCACCAAATTTTCCAATCCAGGCAGAACCTGAGGTAAAATCACAAAAACTCCAGTTAAGCACAGAGCAGAGTGAAAGCATTTCCCCTCTCTCCAGCCAATGTTGCCTCATATCACAGCTGCCATGGAAGGAGCCTTTCAAGAAAACACAGCAAATCAGGACCAGAACAGGCCACTAGAATTTTTTCCTTCTCAGCAAATGCAGCAATTGATAAACAACACAATTTTTAGCTTCCTGAAAGAGAACTAAGATGTGCCGTAGCATGATGAACAAGCCATAAGTGCTGTCAAAACTACAGATCTGTTTTAAAAAGTCATTAATAAATACACCATTGCACAATGTGACATCTGGGCCTGAGTTTCAGGTTTTCTACATTTATGGTCAATAAGAATTTTTTATTTCGGTGACTGTAGTGCCCTCCTTTCCTTGTTTCTCATTTTATCCCCATTTATCATTTACAAGACTGCCTTGAATTTTATTTTGCCCTTTGAAATTCAATTACAAAGTTAACAACTGATTATGATACTAGTGCAAGATAAACATGCAATTCACAAAAGAACAAAGTTCCACGAACATTAGTTTGTGCTACATTTCTACAAAATAAGGCAGGCATGCAAAAAAATAAAACAAACCCCAAATCAGAAATTTGTTTCACCATCAACTCCTTAATGTTTATGTACAGCACTGTATTGGGGCCATGTACATCACACATTTAGACTGCCATCAGTAAGTGTCAGCTACTATGATTAAGAACCAGGTTATTGAAGCCTTCGCTGTATACCACAGGAAGGAGACAGAGAGGAAGGGGTGGCTAATCTAATCATTCATACAAAGGAGCAAAGGTTGTAGATGGATTGTTGCCTCTCAAAGACAAGAAGTGATTACTTTTATAACAAAGATGAGTTTCAACATCAGTAATAACTTTTTTTAATGGCATATGTCATAGAAAAACAGTGGGGGCTTCTTAACATTATTATGGTGAATACGTACATTGAAAGCTTACATAGGATTTTATTCTTTACTCTGCCTTGCCTCCTTTACACAAATTTGTAATTGCCCTCTCATGGCTGCTCCTTTTCCATTTCTTTAAAACAGCTTAGAGCAATAATGTTGCAGAAATTTAGAATTTCTGATTAATATTCTACTAGGTATTTGTAAAGACCATAAAATATATTGCATGTTATAGTTGTTAAGAGTTCATGAGTCGGCTGTGCATCTAATTCTTCTAAAATTCTTCCAGTTTACTCTGGAGGCCCAAATAAAAGTCTATTTCTCTTATTCCATGAGGACCTTTCTCTCTTGATGAAAAGGTCAGCATAAAAAAGTCTTAAGAGTATATACAATAAAAAAAAAAAATGCTGTATAGAGCAATACCAGTTTTTATAAGCCTTACATTATATCAATGCCTGCATTTCACTTAGTATATAATGAGAATGAGGTTCTAAAAGAGCTATTGAACGTCATTACATTTTAATCTCTATCTGTAACTGAAGAATTCAGGTTTAAAGAGTGTCCAAAGATGGTTTTCAGCTTAAACTCCCTTGAGCCAGGCAGCCTCACTTCACATAAAACTCACTGTTTATGTAATGCAGCTACTACATACGCAACAACTGAACAACTTCCATCAGATCAATTGCTATTTAAATGCCTGCTTTCAAGATGTAAATCCTGCTGACTTTTTAAGAAAACCCAAATTCTCATGCTTTGCAAAATAAAGAGTAGTACTGTTAACCATTTGCATATGCCTTTAAAACCCTCTTTCTAGAACTCCAGTGCTTCTTCACAGCTCTCAGTCTTTTTAAGGTTGTTGTATTTAAAAAGAAATAAAATTATCTCTCACTTATGTACCAGAAAGATACTATGGTAGCCACAACGCTCACCTGAAATCTGTTGAAAAGGATGGGGATGAACCAAGGATGGGTCAGTTTTCTCCAAGAGGTTTAATGTGGAAAAAGAGGAGCTGACATCATCTTTCCTATTATTATATGTAAGGAAGGCCATGTTACATTACTCACCCATGCTCATCTTAATAGGTAAATTTTCTCTGCTCGCAGCCTCCACAAGGTGTCTCCTGGCCTCCATCACAGCTTCCTTTTGTTTGAGGTTCATGAAGGACTCCCAGAGAGCCTTGGCAGCTGGATCACTATAAGAAAATGACAGGGTTACACTAAACATTGTTTGAATAATGGAGTAAACTTAAGACAACATTTATATTTTGAGATGAGTTTTTCTACTTAGTATTTTCTGAGGTGGACAGGATACAAGCAAAAATAAAGTGATATAAAAGCTTATTTTTAGCAGAACAGTTGCTACAGTTTTAGAGAAAAGAAGCTAGATTTTCTTACTACCAATTATAAAGAGTTAGAATTCACATATAATAAATAAGCATGTCATCCTCAAACTAACCACTACTGTTCAACCATGGGAATATCAGAAACAGTCCAAACTTCTTCAGCTACCAAAAAGCTATGGAAAGGATAAGCTCCCTGTGAGAGTTTAAATCCCAAAGCTGGTACTTCCAACACTGAAGGCTGTTGCTATGAATTTATGAACTACCAGCATTTTGGATTGATGGATTCTCCATACATGAAAAGACTAATGCACAGCAGAATGTAACTGTCCTTATGACTGCTGTTTTTACAGATTTCCTTCTTATTGTTGCTCTTGCTAAACTTAAATTAGGCATTCGTGTAGCTCATCTGCAGTCAGTTTCCTGTAAGTTTTCTCTCTCCTCCAGGACACTGCATTTGCTGCTGGTGTGAATAAATTCAGTGTTTTCTCAGTGGCAGGGGATGAGAAGGGAGGAAAAACCCTTGCTTGGGACTAAAGCCACACACTGGGATTAACTGTATTGATTTTTTTTTTTTTAATTTATTTTCTATTTTGAAGAAAAAGCTTTCCCCTGTTTTTTCTTCAGGAGACATTTAACTCCTAAATATGTTTTGATGTAATTTACAACACGTTTATAAACATGCCAAAACAAGCTTTGTTTCATGGAAAATAACCCCCCCTAATAATTCATTTGATACCCATTACAGAGCAGCTGTGCTTATGCTCTGTTGCAACAGCAGGGCTGTATTTAGCAAATCTGAACTGCATCCAAAACCAGGTAAGAAGATCACCGAGCCCCTCCTAACATCCCAGAAATCCACATCCTCTGTCAAAGACTGAGTGGTGGAAGAGGATTGAGTTACCCTTCTTCTGTACAAACCAAAAAGGAATAGGAAAAGCAACTTTCACCCTACTGCCATGCTTTAAGAAAAAAAAATTAAATCAGACAACCTAACAGTTTTTTTCGTTTCTCTCTCACACAATGCAATTTGACCTTCTTCCAGTGACAGAGGCAGGAGGCAGCACTTCCCAAAAGCAGCCGGAGCACCTGCAGCAACTTCCTCTACTCCATCACCAAGTGCAATCTGAGCACAGAACTGCAACTGTTCATGGGCAGTGGCTCCAAAGGGATTCCTCACAAGAAAATGCATGCTGATATTTAACATACAATAGTGCAAGTAATAAGAGATGTATTTGCAAAGCAACTAGATGTTTCAACACAGTAGGAAAACTTTTTTCATGGAAAAGGTTGTCAAGCATTGGAACAGGCTCCTTAGAGAAATGGTGGAGCCACCACACTTAGAAGTGTTCAAAAACCAAACAGATGTGGCATGTTGTGATATGGTTTAGTGGGCACAGGGGTACCCAGTCAAAGGTTGGACTTGATGATCTAGGAGGTCTTTTCCAGCCTTAATCATTCTGTGATTCTACAATCCTCAGGTATGCTTTTTTTACACTCTCTCTACTGAATTATCATGCAGTCCTCCCCACACAGCATCACTTTTAAATGCAACTTATTGATCCTGTTCACATCACATTCACAGGGTATGTCTCACTGTCATTTACAATTGTGCCTGAGGTTTGGATTTTACAAGGCCACTGCCTTGTCTGTTAACTAATCCCTTCCTGAACATGCAGTTGCAATACCAAATCTATAGAGATCAGGAACTGGGCCTAAACCAGCAGGAACCTAGTTTGAAAAATACTTTTTTTTCCTATTTGGAAGAAAACCCAAGCTTCTTTTTAAGATTGTTAATCTGTTCTGATTTTCTCAGTGCTCTTCATTACCAAAATATAAGCAGAGAGCCTCACATAAACACAGATGCCAGGAGGTAAGCCTTTCAAATGAAGGAAAATAAGCAACATAAGGAAGCTAAAATAAAAGCCTCCCAAAGTTTGCAAAGTTTGCACAGGTTTTTGTAGTCTCATCTTTCTCACTCCTATACTTCAAGAAGATAATTGGCAAAAAAAAAAAAAAAAAGTGGAAAAATTGATCCCCAAAGCATCTATAGACCTTAGTAAAAGTCAGAATGAACATGGTAAAGTTACACCATTTTTCTAGCTGTTATTCTTGCTTCCTGCCCTCCCTTTCCACACCATATGTTGATTAGTCTTGTTACTTTAGAGAGCAAGGTCTTTGAAAAAAACATGCGCTATATTTGTATGATCACAAGTCTCTGTTTCAGCTGTTACTTCTATATGTTAATATTTTAAACTATAATACCCCTTCAAAATAACAGACTAAATATTTTAAACTCAACAAAAGACTCCAAAAAGTAAGAATAAGTCACACTAATGCTTGGGGGGGGGGGGGGGGGGGGGTCAAAAAAAAAAAAAAAAAAAAACAAAAAAAAAAGGAGGCATGTTGATCTGCTTTTTGCTTTGTAAATTTTCTTCCTTCTTTAGCCACGGTAGGTTTTCTTTAATTCCAAGGACTAAAGTTTGCAGAATCCCTGAGGGTTGCTTTAATACACCAAGAACACCAAAAAGCAAAACAATTGTGGTACAGCCTAAAGAAGAAGGGAGTCAACCACACTCCTGTATGCTTGTATTTCTGTGTAAAACACTGAGTTTCTGTAGACATTTTTCTTCCCACTGCTCTGCAGAATACCTAGTGGTTTAGGTATCATATATAAGACAATACATAAACAGGATGAGACCAATATATACCAATAGCTAACACAGTGAACTGGCTAGGTCAATCAACAGAAAGCAATAATATCTAAACTCGGACTTTTTTTTTAAACATAATAGGGAAAAAGTGCCACAAAAGTACTTCTATTTTTTCTGCTGTAAACACTTGTCCTGTTCCCCCTCTTTTACCCTTTCCGAGAAAGGCTTTTGCTTTGAAACACTGCCCATTCTTAACCTTCATCAGTGACAAGACAGGAATGACTGCTGGGAATGAGTCAGTAGGATGCAGTACAGGGCTGTGGTGTTGCCTCTTGCCTGACCTGTGAAGTTACCACAACATTTTCCTTTTAGAGATTTCTAACACTTGGAAAATACATTATCTTATCTTCCCCTTTTGGTGAGACATTTGTCTGCGACTGCTTTCCAGCCCTTGTCATGGTGTCCTTTCCCTCTCCTTTTTCTCATTTCAGTTCCTCTGCTTTGGTCCAAATGCCCTAATCCTGTGTCACTGGCAATCAGTGACTTGCGTGGGATCCAGTACCCCAATTCACATTTCTCCTTCCTCTTGCATTTCTTGACTTCACAAGAGTTATTCATTGATTTTAAAGGTTATCTAGTGAACACTCTGAAAGTAGTTTTCTGAAATTAAATAGTTTGGGGTTCTTAAATATTTTATGCATTACAAACCCCTTAAAGATACTGTCTGAATGATGATTTTTTTGCTTGAGAAAAAGTAAATTCCTTACAGTTATACTACAGTACAGCTCAGGAACTCAAAATCACCCCTCAAAATAAATGTAACAAAATTAGATAAATATTACAATGCACACTTCTGTCCATTTCTACTACAAATTGTTTTGCAGGGCACTGCAAACCTGACAAATATAACACTAAAATTTAGGGGCCTGTGTGATTAGCCAGTTTCACCAACATAGTTAAGAGTTTTGCTCCTGCTTTTGATACCATGTCCCTTTCCTTTTATCATTATGGTCATTGTACCTATCAACCATTCATCTCACAAAACAGAATCTAATAAAAACAAGTATAGCAGTTATCTGGTAGAAAATTGAAAGTTTATGAAACAAAAATATCACATTATGTCCAGAGATAAAGCTGAAGTCTTTGAAAAGCCCTGTCAGACACAGGTATACCATTCGACATACATAAAGCAGTCACTGACAGACACCTGAGAATTGCAAATTTCTCCCTTCCCCTCATATACAAATGTCACAATTTTTTTTAATGAGCAATTCTCTGTTCCAAAACTAAAATTTAACTGCATATAATCCTTACTTTAAAACAACAAGGATCAAATCATCAGACCCATAATCTGTATGAATCCTAAAATGAGAAGTCAGCTGCCAATAGTGCCAGGAAAGAGGTGCTGATGAGAACCAGGTCAGAAAGACTGGGATGTTCCATGCTGACTAAAGATAGCTGCAGGTGCTTCAAAGCAGCTCTGACTTGCAGCCTCCAGAGGCATACTTTCTTTAATTAAAGATAGGAGACATGGAAAGCAAAAAATCAAAATCAGTAATAGAACAATTTAGCCATGAAGCAGCTAACTAGCTGGCTTTCCAAATTTACAATACCCAAGGAAAAGACCGCACAATGAAATCTGCTGTTCACTTGTAGCAAGAAACCACGGTGAAAAAGCCAAGGGCCTGAGCAGAAGTAAGGGTGCAGTTTGGTAAGCAGTTCTTTTGGTGAGGGTGTGCTAGCTTCAGCAACTCAGCAACACATACTGTGAGGGAGCTTGTTCTCATTCACATGGAACGCCTTTCAGCAACACGTTCCATGGGGGACTGTGCATTGAGTCAGACAGGAAGAAGTTGGGAATTTTTCAACACAGATCAGATCACTAAACTAATTTGCTTGATCTAGACATTTGCAAGTTGATAATCAAATGTCTAATCTTGCATTTGTTAAAATAATTATAACTTATTCTTTTGATCTGGTCTGGTCCAGTCCTGCAAGGACAATATTGCCAAGTTTATCTGACAGACAGAAAGTGTCCCTATCTGTGATCATCTGTAGGCTTAGTCTCAAAGTTACTCACTTTGAACACATTTGGGAAGAACAGAGGAGGTTGGTGGCCCCAAGATGTGCTATCACCAAGCTGATAAGAGTAGCCTGGAAATAGGTGAAATCAAGTGCTAGTCAATGGACAACAAACTCTCAGAGCAGATACAAAACTGAAGGCAAAGACAGAAACCTGGAGACACTTCCCTGGGTGGTCCAATGCACAACACCACAATTTTACCCTTGGCTGAAATGACTGGTGTTTCGTTCAGAAATATATTTACTTCCCTTACTGCTCCAGGTCTTGTCTCTTACTTATAAATTATTAAAATATGGTCTTCCAAGTCTCTAATGCAAGAGCAAGAGGGCAATAAGCAATAAGCCTATACTAGAAAGTATGTTCATTGAATCACATTCCCTATCTAAAATTATGTTTTCAGATGTATGAACAGACCACTCCTAACCCCCTTAGCATTTATAATATTAGTTTGGTAATGTATTTCTTCAATCAGCATGAATAACTAACCAATACGAACAAGTAAAACACTCTTGTCCAAGCAGCTTATCATAATCACCAAAATTATCAGCCACATCGGTAGTCTCTGGCAAGCTACTGCAAATTACTTTGATGTGATCTAACTTCCAGTTGAGGAACAAAAAACTGACATGTACACTATCTATTCCTGGATTTTTGTCTGGACTTCTTTGCCTAACAGGACCAATTCAGGTCATTATGTTTACTCCTTATAAAACACTGGCATTTCTTTCAGTTGCATGTAACCCTAGCCATGTCCCCAGGCTTAGTGAAAAACAGGTCAAGAGTCTCTTCCATAACCTTTTCAAAGGCCAAATTGAGAAATCACTATCTACATGCAGTTTCCTTCCCCAATCTCCTGTAGCTCAAATTTAAAAAAAAAAAAAAAAAAAAAGGTACCATTTTTCTTAGATATTAAACCTCTTGGGGTCAGGTGAAAGCACAGCCTCCATCAGAAACAGCAAATAACCAGGTGGAGGACATCATACAAGCAAGATATTAAAGAAGGAAGAATAGGCAAATGTGGTTATTTCTATACCTGGCAAAGGATGTGGGATTTCAAAGAGCAATTTGCTGACACAAGCTCTGAATAGGTGACAGAAAAAACTGTCAGTGGGCTTCAAATATTAATCAACTGAAATGACAGAATTTCAGCATAACAAAGTAGCTATATTTGTACTTTCACAGATTAAAAAATCAGAAAGAAAATTGTGATAGTCTCAACATGTGACAGATTCTGTGGTTGTTGTATCAGCAAAACTTCTACCTTTCATCTATACAGTTTTATAGCTCAGCTGTGCCTGTATATTTTCACAAGAGGAAGGGAGAAGGGAAAAATTCAGTAAAGATTAAATTAATGTGTCATTAATACCACAAAGCTGCCCAAAACTGAGTGACTCCCAAAAAAATTTAAATAAAGTAAGCATGCTGCCAAGTATTGCATTTGCAATAACCCACATTCTTTTAAAGGCAATGCAACATCCACGCTAAGTGCACAGCTCTTCAAGAAACAACACCAGGTGGTCAGAAGACCATTACTATGAAGGACAAATCCATTGCTGACAATATGTCATTTGAATACCGACAAACCAAAGAGAAGCACAAGCCTGCGATAAGATGCAAGGATTTGGCTCCGAGCCTGGAGCGAGGGGCCATGTATCAAGAGACAGCCTCCCTCCTCCAACTGCCCTGCTGTTTCGGAGCCGGCAGAGGCTGCGCCAAGGCTACACCGGATACGCTGTGGATTCCTGGGGACAAGCGCCAGCACGATAACTGTGGTTGGGATAGCCAAGCCCCTGGCTGCACCCTGCTCCTCACACAGGAGCCCCCCACTGGAAAGAACCAACATGTGGAACAGCCTCCCCTGAACAGCAGCTGCTCCAGGACACGGGGACAGTGCGGGAAGCTGCGGGGAATGCCCTGTGGGTGAGAAGAGCTGACCACCACATTGCCATGCTCCCAGGACACATCTGGGCTCAGAGAAGGAATCTGCTCTTCATTTCACCCTTCTGAAAGTGACCAAATGGCTCCAATATAATTTATCTAAAAATTTTCAATATAGAAACAGCTATCAGTATTCCCAGGAGTTCAGTCTCTAACATGGCTGTGATTTGTGCACATCCTGAGCGCGTGCGCTCGATGGGCTATCCAATGTGTTCAACTGAAGGTTCAGCAGTACTTTCTTCAAAGAAAAACAAAAAATCCTCAAAATTTTTATTTTTAGGTAAATGTAAATTGCATGTCCCCACAAGGGACTAACATTATTTATTCCTAAGGAAGTAAAATAACTCAGTTTTAAGGTGGTCCTTAGGAACAGACTGTAATTCTGCTGTCAGACATTTTGTACAGTTGGCAGATCTGCTCAGCCTAATTAAATGCTCTGAGACAGTAGATACTGGAACAATTTTCTGATCAGTCCTAACCTTGGGAAAGAAGTAAACAAACAGCTAATGTCATATTTGTATTGTGCTTGCAGAAAACCACAGGAGCATGGATATTACCAACTTTGCCAGTAAAAATACTGCTATGTGGCACAACACACAAAACCTTTTAAAAAACCCTTTGCAGCCCTTCAAATTAGAACATTATTCTCACATTCTCGCTTAGATGTGTGCTAAAATGCCTCCGTGTATTCGTTTTTGTGATTAGAACATACAAATGCTACCAAAAAAAAAAAAGTTCTACAGCCAACATTAGGTAACATAAACATGTTCCAGAATAATTTAATGGTTATTTCCCAGTTTCACTCCAAGCCCTCAAGCCACTTGGTGGGTGTAATCTGTCCTAGACTCAACTGTGGCTGTATACTTTGGCACAGAGTCAAAACAGAGAGGTTATTGTTTGATTTATATGCCAAGTGCCTCTTAGATAAAGGGCTAATGGCAGGCTGATAGCTTCAGCCTTTGCATGTGGTGTTTATACAGACCCTTCTTTCCTCTCCCTCCTTTCTGCATATACTCCAGGAAGGCTGTGTCACATCAAGATCAAGTCAATTAATTAACTCATACCAGCATAATTTGATTGATAAAGCAATTGATTCACTAAAGGTCATGGTGAGTGCTGTTAAAACACCAACTTTTCTGCCTCAACAATGCATAAGGTTTTGAGATTTGCATTTTTCCACATGGCAAACAGGAATTTTAAAGAAATAATACCACCGCAAAAATAGGTGAAAGAAGCTATGAGAAATTAACCTGTCAATTAAATTAATCTGTGCACTGCAAAGTTCATAAGATATTTCAGTGCTTTATGAGATATTTGAGGAAAAAAATAAATCAAGTCCTACAATAAAAAAAGGTCACATAAATGAATTTTCTATATTGTTAGTTCTGCAAACTACTGAACTTTCCCCAAAAGAATACTAGAGACCTTGTCTATATGATACATTTTGCTATTTAATACATCTAAACTAGGAGTATTTCCTGGTATATAAATGTTTCTGTACTGTTTAAAAACTCTGCAGCATAGTACTATATGGCCAAATTACTATTTATTAGACGTTAGAAAATTGCATTATCAAGTTTTAGAATTACTTTTCTGCAAGACACAAGCAGCATAAATTTTTAATTAAAATATAATCTCATTCTAAAGATACAGCAAAAAATCATTAAAATGAGACTAAGTTCTTAAGAGCCCTTTGCCATACATTTATTTTAAAACACTTACTTTAAAAAACAGATGTGTAAGACAGAAGCTGACAGGCACTTTAAAAGCAGTTCTGAAATAATATTGAAAGTGCTGCAAATCAGCTTGCAGCCAGCAAGGCCACAGCACTATGAGCAAAACTGGGAGCTGCTGATCAGCCACACAGTTTTACAACAGATTCTCCTCTAGATTACCTGAAACACCTGTAGCAATAATAAAGGTGAGAAGTAACAAATTTTTATCATGAGTTTGTTGTTGAGTTCACTGTATGTTGTTCAATATACAGAAACACACACCAAGGAGGTACAGTATTAATTGGATTAATACAGTAGATTTGTTCACAAAAAGGCATGATTTGCCACTAGAAGTCAAAAAGTTTCATAATATTTTGTCTCCTCTCCCGTTTTCACCTTGGCATGGATCCCCCTGTGCCAGTAATACTGACCCAGCATAGACAATCACTTTGCAAACCAAACTGGGAAGCAGAGACCTTGCTTTTCCTACTCCTTGACAGCTGGGGGAGACTGCCAGGCAGTATCCACAGGATACAGCCCACGTTTTCCTTTATTACTGGTTTTGCCTCCAGCTGACTCAACGTGGCCATAAAAAAATCCAACAGGCAGAGGACAGGGGTTATTCTTTGAAAGCTCTGGCTCACAAACAAAGGGTACACTGTTTAGTACACACAGGGAAAGTTGGTTAAAACACAGCAATAAGAGAGGGAACAGTTACAAGTTATATTCAAGCTATGATATTTAGATTCATAAAGGCATACCTACAGATACTGCCAATGCAGGGCAATACTGTACACTCAGTCAAGTTAACTTTACTTTTGCAATAATTTTCAAACACAAGATGATAAAACAGACTGTGAATTAACATTAGGAGAAGAGAAAATAAGATTCACCAGACGCAATCAGTGACTAACATTAATAGGAAAGTATTCTTTGCATTTGTAACTGAATATTATGAGAGAATACATTTTAGTTCTTCTTACAAAGAAGCATATGAAGTATGAGACAGGATTGTCATGGACATAGTAGCAAGGTCTAAAATACGCTGAGAACAAACAAAATCACAAGTTCATTTCAGGCAGACAAGAATTGTGAAAGAGTAATATCAAAACAGCTTTTAAAAACCATTCTAATCTAAAGCTGCAAAAGTGCTATGTTTCATATAAACTACTGTGTTCCAATAAAATCATGACTGCTATACTCCAAACCAGGAAGAAACATGCTCCCTGTTATCAGCAGAGCATGGGAGAACTTAAAAACAAACAGTTCAGGAGGTACTTATAAACACAACCAACACACAGCAACCCCGAACTGTCCCACAAGATCTTTGTTTACCTAAAGCTCTTTGCTTTGGGCTGTATTCCTTTTCCCTCCTTCACAGATAATGGATGGTAAATCAGACTCTTAACATTTGACATATTTTTGGTCCCACAGGTGAACTGAATGACAATAAAATTTAACAACTAATTATTAAAAGATTGGCAAGGATTCAGGTCACATCAGGGATTAATTAAAAAGAAGGGAAAAAATCCTCCTAACAGAAGTAAATGATAACATAGTATTCTCCATTTTGCCTTGGAGGTTTTTTTGAGTAAAAAAATAGAAGAGAAACTTAACTTTTTTTTGCTTATTAATGTATCTGCTTTACAGATAGCCATACTTATAAATTAGAATATGTATACAAGTCTGATGAATGTGGTCAACCATCATCTGAAGCAGGTTTGTCTCTTGCCAAAACCACCATCTTTAGTTTTATCAAACATTTCCTTAATCCAAGCATCATGTAAACTTGAAAGGACAAGCATTTTAACCACAGTCTTGTTTCATGTTGATCTAAATATAGACACACACACATATATATGTCTGTATATATATGCTGTGATACACACACAATAAGCTTTTTGGCTTCAGAAAACCAAAAAGTTTAACATATACACTTTGGCATCTATGACACAAAACAACTTTACTTGCTAATAACCACACATATGAGACAACGCAGCTGTGCATGAATGATGTTATTGAAACGTAATGCAACTCCACACATTGCTGCTTCCAATATCAAAGAATAACAGTGTAAACCAATGACACCAGTGTTCACTAAATCAAAATAAAAAAATAATTCAAGATAGTGGAAAAATAATTCATGAACTGTATTTTACCATAATAGAAGTCAGCAGAACTGCATGCATGCACACAGAGTATCTGAAATCTTATTTATAAATCTTCCTATTCTATTCCATTTACATAGACTAGTAATACAGAATTTCTCTTTCAGTTTACTACTAGAGCAGTTGCTTAGTGAAAAATTTCTTAGAAAACATTCAGAACTTTTTTTTTAATATAACTTTACATATACAGATATATATATTTGAACTACTATGGTCACATGCAATAATCCTCTAGATAGGCAGCATTTCTATAATATTTCTTCTGATTATACACAGCCAATACAGCATTTTCATGTGTTAAAGAACAAAACTGCCCACTCCAACAAACAGTTTCAGGAGCTATGGGTTCTCATCAGCTTTGAGGTCTGTTTATTCTGTCCATTCCCTAGATCATTAATATCCACTTGAATCTGTACATGTGAAGGTCAACAAAAGGTGAAACATAAGGAAGCAATATAATATGGAGCATTCAACTGGATTATATGCTGTGAAACATAAAGACAGTTTCCTTAAACTACACCTTTTTTCTTTATTCCTTAGTAATAGAAAAGATAAGTAGATAAACTCCATATTGAGCCAGAGCTTAATTTGGAGGATTTATAAAATGACTAGCAATTCCTTTTATGGAGCAGATTTAAAATTTACTAACTGTGCCTTTCTAGAAAATGCTATGCAATCAGAACAAAATGAGTAGAAAAATATTCATCAAACATTCCACAGATGGAATAAAAATATACCCCAAAAAATGTAATATTGTATAAATATCTTAACACTGTCAAAATCAGCACAAACCCTCTAACCCATGTCCACATTGATTGTTGCTGTTAAATTACAACAGTGATGTATAATATTACATGTCTAAGCTCATGACCAGCAGCATTGAGAACACACAAAAGCCTTACAAATATATGTCTCAACATCATGGACCAAATATCAAGCAAAATCTCTGAAATTCCTGGACTAACCTCTCACAGGTATCCTTCTGCAAATCACCAATGCCAACACTAACACACCTATATGTGCAGATAAGCCAAATCATTTCTATTTGTGACATCAGAAGGAAAATACATATATAAACTGTCATGCCCTATGTGCTGTATATCAAAATCTGTAAAATAAACTGAACAAACAGAAGTGGCTGATATTGCAGGAAGAAATGGCTTGGACCAGGACTCTTCATCTTCCCCAAACTACCATGTGAAAAGGAGAACTAGTGCTTAATTCCATAATGCTTTGTCTGCAAATTACAAAACTACTAGGTTTAGGTTACCAAACAGTACACCAAAGTTCACTATGGAAAATTCTGATTTAATTATAACACTGTAATACACACATAGTGGAAGTCATGTAAGCAAGCAGACTTAGCTTTTCCAATTTCACATGGCAGCTGATATTGCTAGAAGATAATTTCTGCAGCAGCTATAAAATCATTTGTTGGGAAGAAAATTCCTCTAAACAAGTAATGCTTCTTCGGCTGAACTATTGGAAGAAACAAGAGTACAAGCATGAAACGGCTGGCAAAGAACCAGGCTCTCCCCAAATACATTTCTGAAGCCAGCTCTACTCACAGGCTACAAAACTGACTGCCAGTGATGTTTCACACCGTTACATGACTACTGTGCAAACTGCAATATGTTTTTTGTTGTCATGCTAATGCTGGAAGATGTCACCCTGAGGCAAGTCTTGATGAAACAAAGGCATGTTTAGGACGAGAAGGGGTTAGAAAAAGGAGCACATGCAGAGCTGTTGCTGCTCACCAGGCTGATGCAGGAGTGAAAGGGAAGCATTAGTCACGCAAACAGGCTGAAACAGAGGCCATGCCTGGCAATTGCACCAACAAGAAACAGATCATCATCCTTGCCTGAAGTCCTTTTATGACAGTTACTTATTGACTTCAAGAACCTCTGAAGTCTATAATCTCACATGATTATTATCCTGCAACCAATTGTCTCTGATTGTCTTAAAATATATGAATTTCAGTGTGTCTTTTTCAAAAGTCGGATTATCTCAAAAACTTTACTGAAAGTGTACCAATAAAAGAGGGGTTTTATTAATCTTTTTTAAGACTTCTTCTTTTTGATCTACAGTAAGCAGACTTACCAAACACAAGGCTGGATCATTTTAACTCTATCTGCTGACACCGTAAGCAGAGTAAGAGGGAGATAGCAGTTTACTTAAAGAGAATGGAGAATAAGCAAGATGTATCTCAGGAAAGTAGGGCTGATTTTGACAGAAGCCAACTGATGTTTAGGTCTTACTAATCCTTGAAGTTTAAATCCCACTAAGCTCCATCTTGTATACAGACATAATTTTGAACATGTTCTGTGCAAAGAGAAAAGCAGATTAACTATCCACCGGGCAAAGTGTCCTAGCTCTAAGACGTGGTCAGGACACTTCAAAACAGTTTAACTCTATATTTCCTCTAGCACCTATCTGTTTCTTTGTAAAATTATGTTATTTAAAACCACATAACACATACTGTTAGAATTTTCAACTATTAACCAAGCGGTAAGGTTCCCTTCCTTCTGCAACAGCTTCACAGCATTCATCTCTGCAGAAGAACCTTTATTACAGGTCACAGAACATTTAGCTACCCTAAAACTTTTCCATTTTTCAAACAGTAGTACTAAAGTAGTACTCTTAAACAATTATGGTGACACTGGGACACTCTGTGGATAGCTATGCATCATACTTGGACCTGGAAAAACAAGTTTCAGTTCCAAATACATCATAGTGTTGTTACTTCTTGATAGGTATTGAGGACTGTATTGACTTAGAACATGACCAGGTCTAGAAGCGCTTCTTCCTCTTCTTCTCTTGCACCCCCACCCCCACAACCATAATACACTCTTTGGAAGTCTTCAGATTTCTCAAGAGTCTCCTGTAGAAAGGTAAGATGCATAGCATTGAATAGCATGTGGATTCATTGTCAAGTAGTTTAAAAAAAAAGGTTATTCCAGCTGTTCACCACTATTTAAAAGGCAAAAGTGGCACCTGATCTTTAGACCCCAAAACAACAATTAAAAGCAGGCTGATCCAGATAAACAACCAAGCACGCCTCAGCAATTAGAAGACTGCCAGAAACAAAACAACTGAGTATCTAGATGAATGCTGAAGCCAGTTTGCTTCCTTCATGACAAACAAAAGAAAAATCACTGAAAAGTGAAATTCTTTCTACTTTCAGAAGTAGAATTGTTTATTGCGACTTGACCCACCCTGTTTTCCGATTAGCAGCTGTGGATATACACTACTTTACAAAGTAAAGGGAAGATTCGATGCTGAAAGGCTTCCCAGATACATCACAGCCTTCCTAGCCTGCTTGGTCACTTTATTAAAGCAGACCATCATTTCACCATTACCCCAAAATCCATTCTTGCTTCTCTAACAGATGGGCAAACTGCGCAGGGGTGAAGGAAAAAAGTGCACGCAAATAATTTCCTAAAACTTTCTAACATTCATAACCATTCCTTAGTCCTGTCTGAGTTTCAACTGGCTGCCTTTTAGTCCAACAAAATGGTTCAGTACAATGTTTCATTCCGACAAGCTGCAGGAGAGGTTATGCAGAATGCCAGACCAAGTTACTGTATGAATAAAGTTAATTGAAAGCTTCTGAGTAGGATTTTGTACACTACAAGGTATAGCAAAATTCTTGCCAAACAGTTCTTTAAAATGTGTATATTAAAGAGTTACTTTTCAGGAATTTTAATTTCATTTTTGGACAAACCAATGAATTCTACTAAATATACAGTCTGATCCTTACAACAAGCATATTACTTGAGAATATTACATGTCACATAATAGGTTACGTTAGAGCATTCTGCTCTGTGTTTTAAAGCTATTGAGTAAGTTTATTTTAATAAAAATGATTCCAGGGAAAGAGCAGTTAGTAATGACGTGCTGACAATTGAATCTACATTCAGGGATTTCATTGGAGCGGCAAGTTCACTTTTACAGATGCACTAGTTAGCTATCCAGTAGATGTTCTTGAGGCATGTAAGAACAATATATTTTGGGTCATATTTGGCAGCATAGATAGATGAGACAAGTGAAAACATTTACCAAGAACACATCTGAAGTGTGTTTTTCTTATTAGAGGAATGTAAGAAAATACAACCAGATACCACAGAATGCCAGGAATTCCCTCTCCTTGATGTTTTTGATTTACAAGGCCACTTTTTGGTAGTCTCCTTTGACCTCACTCCCTCACTTACTTGTCTAAAGTCTTGAGTAACCAATGCAACCTCTTGACTAAGCCATTTTGAGAGCTTGATGTACAAAAATGCGTCTTCATCACACATGGAAAGATAGTCACACATGTAAAGATAGCTCTTTCCATAAATGAATCAGTTACCACAAAAATCATTGAGTAGGAAGTCTTATGACATAACTAGTTAAAACACAGATACTCTCTTTATGAGTTGAGATCAAGTATTAAAGAAGATACTTGGAGATCAAAAATAGTAAAAAAACAAAAAAAAAACTGAAGCAGACTTTACATCTTAAAGACAACTTGTTTGAACATGCAGGGCCAGATTCTCTGCTAGCATGTTGATGACACTGAGATGAACTTGAGGGCTTGGTCCTGCGTATCTTCGTTATTCCCCCCTCTGACTTCAAAGTAGCATATTTGTCATAGTTTCAATGCAAACTTAGAGCCCTAGCTTCCTCAGATCTCATGTAAACCTAATATGGACAATTCTAGCCTTCAAAACCAAACTGACAGCTATTCAAAAAGAGTAAAACTCCAGCTTCAGGCTTTCATTTTTATAACCATTTCCATACTCTGGTTAATTTGTCATAGACAATGAGACAAGGACTTCTGTCTACATTGCATATACTTACCCTGTATTCTGGATATCTTCTCACAACCCCTTCCTGACATACTTCTGTCTTCCACAGAATGACTAAGGAGAGCAGAATTTTGTCCTAATCCAAAATCTCTGTATTTTCAGTTGCTTTTTGTAGTTATTTGATATTAACTCTGCATCCTCCTCCTAATAAGGGCTTCTATAAGAAGTGTGTTGGGTGCTGTCTAATTCCCCTTCTCCTTCACATACCTTCCTTACCACCAAACCAAGTTTTCCAACCTGTGCAAAGATGTGTTTGAAGCCATGACACATTCCTCTGCATTAATAAGAACTGCAGCTTTTTCTATTGAGGTTAATTTCCCTTTTTTAAGGGATAAGTGGCATTTGAGCATCCATGTGCAGCATACACATTCAGCGCATATTCTGAGCTGTTTCCAGTAACTGAAAATGGCTCAACATGGATTTCTTTTTCTGGTTGCTTATTTAAATAAGTAGTATAGTTCTGGGGGGGAATTAGTTAGGTCATAAAACTTTTCCCTCCCACACATGATGGGAATCTTAGAAAATATATTCACAATCTATGGAAACTAAGTGATACTTGGTATAGCATGGTTGTCCAGTGCTTACAGATGGACTGTGTGGGGCTGCAGTTCATCAGGGCATAAAAACTGGCTTGGTTTGGTCAATTTTCACAACCACTTTTGAAACTTTGAGCATCTATAAAGTAGCAATATCCATTTCAGCGTCTCTTTACTACACTTCAGGAAAACAACACACATGCAGAGAGGTGAGCACTAGAGCTAAGCATTATGAATTAGATTCCAAAGATCTGCCATCTAAATAACAGATGTCAGGCTAAATACTATTTAGCCATGCTAAATACTAGAAAAGTATGCTGGGTTTTTGACTCAATTATTAAAAATTAAAATCAATAGTCATAAAAAAGATAAAATAGTCATGTAAGCATTTATCTGTACAAAACCAAAGTATTTCTCTGTGCACAGATACTGTCTACTTGCCAGAGTAAAAGTATCTTCGAGCTCCAACAGGTAAATAGCGCACTTCACATAAATTTCAGTCTGTGTAAGCTTTGATGCCTGTTTCATATTAAGTCTGGAATCAATAACCCCAATCATATAGTCAAAACTTGCAACCAAACCTGTTGCCAACAGATAATACTGTTTCCTTCCCAAACATTACTTTGCCATCCAAATGAGCAGCTGTCATTTGTTCTTCTCATCAGTCTATTATGGCACATTTTTCTCTGTTGTAAGATACAACAGGCCTACTCTGTAGTATAAGAATGATAAACCAAAACACCCCTCCAGGTCACCCAGTCACTCTCTGTTCTGGCGCTATGATTGAACAGCAAATGAGTAATTCCGCAGTATGTAATAAGGCCAATGCATACCACTGCATTTTAAAACTTTGCTTTTGAGGTCATTCAGGAGGCAAACTTGAAGGCAGTTGGCCAAGCAGAGTAAGAGCTAGTCTTAGAAAAATCTCACAATGTCAGCCAAAGCAATAGTTGCTGGGAGATCCTACTATAACATAAGAAAGATCAGAGCTCACTTTGGAGAATCATAAAGTCTACTTAAACAGACACAGTCTTCATGCTGCTATTGAACTCTGCAGGAAAATGCACTCTGGCCACACCAAGAGAAAAGCAGTTTTTAAACTTACACAGGGGAAAAAAGAAACTCTCAAAATTCATAAACAAAAGCATTAAGGGAATAAAAAAATTATGTCAGTTTTAAAAGAAATGCTGCAGACGGCCAAAAAAACATCACCCCTAAGCAATATAAAGATTTTTCTGTCCTGACAGGACAGAAAGTAGTTGCTGTTTCTGACAGTTAATCAGTCATCCTTCTTTATATCTTGCAAGGAATGTACCTGTAGAACAAAGCACAATGCCAACAAGGGAACAATTAGAAGATAAACTAGCTGAGGGATTGTATTCACTGAATTACCTTATTATAGGCATTAAGTTACCTTGCTCTGCTAACCAGCTGTGAACTCAGAGACCTGTTGAGCACTGGACAACTTCTCGATAACACTCAAATTTGTTGTGTCTTTCCATGGACAAAAGAAAGTCAGAAATCTGGGGCTTAATGACAGTACTCATATAGGGATTATATTGAGAGTAATATAAATAAGGGGAGCGCTTCAGAAGAACTAGAAATATGTCCTCAAAAAATTAAGCAGGAAGGGTTCTGACTTGGCCGTTTTCATGTAGTTGATACCACCGGCAATAGCATCTCAAACCTCTTGAACCTTGCACTCTGAGGATGGCTATAATAATGTCACAGAGCCCAGGAAAAAAATCTGCATTCTGTCTGAACATTTTCATTACTAAGCCTGGATAGCCCACACAAACAGGGCAGTTAAAGGTCCTCAAAGCACAAGGAACAAAGTCTTGAGCAGTCCAGCTTCCCATAGCCCCCAGAAGGCCTTCTTGTGGGCTGAGAGGTATAGATAAAGGCAAACTGCCCAGCTGATGCAGAGAGCTTGTCAGTCCAATTCCTTCTTTATCTCAAGGAAAATAAGCTTCAAGCTTCCTCTTATCTAGAAGACAACTTCTAAGGTTTCTGAGCCCTGCCATAACAGGCGATTGACAAAAGCATGGTACCTATTAGGCAGGAGAACGGTTGGATGAAACATCCTCATGAGATTCCTCTGCCAGTTACTTCAGCAAACCTACTACTGCAGCAAACTGGGAGTTTGAAGAGCAGCAGCAAGGTCTTCTAGTGATGTACATTACACAGCACAGGCAAGCTGGAGGTCTTGACCTCTTTCCAGAATTTTCCACTCTCAGTACAACCCTCTCACCCCTTCCTTTTTTCCATTTCAAGCAGGTCCCACGTTGAAAGGATTGAGCAAATATACACATTCATTGTAAGATATAATAAATCTTATCAGCTTGTTCATCTCATCCTGTGGCAACAGTCAATGATGTTCATTTGATTCAGGCTGGTTTGAAAATGAGCAGAAAGTGTCTCCTGAAAGCTTGTCTTGAGTGACAAACCCCAGAAGCTGATGCAGCTGGGGCTGTTATTCCCAACAAGAAGATGCCTTGAGAAATTTCAAACAATGAGGAAACTCTGAATAGGCCTCAACTCAGGACTGTGCTTTAAGGCCCTATGAGTAAAATAAAAGTGGTGAGCAAGAAGGCTGCCAGTCCAGCAGCATGGTGGAAGTGGGGAATGTTGTGTTTAAGGCATTCCTACCACACAATCCACCACTTAATGAAGCATCTCCTGGGTGGATTCCTGAAAAGGCAAAAGGTACTGACATAAAAACCCTCTAAAGCACAATTCATCTCCCTGAAAATGGACTTCAGTGGCACAACATGAGTCCTAGAAGCACAGAGCCAGGTCGTAATTTACTTGTCATTGGTGAAAGTTTCAGAGTTTTATTTAATGCAGTGCGATGTCTGCTTCTCATAAATTCTGCAGTTAAGACCTCTTTTTCTCCACGAAAGCGCTGCTCACCTTGTACAGAAAGGCAGATAGAAAAAAGCTTTACATGAGTGGTGACTTTTTCTAGTTGGACTGGTTTTTTTTGGCTGGGGGCGGCTGAGTTTCGGTTTAAAGCCGAGTTCAGCAGAGCAGGGCAGGAGAGGCAGGCGGCGGGTCCCGGCAGAGCAGGAGCGCGCAGCTCCCAGCAGGGGGAAGTGTCCAGCAGCGGAAAGGCTGGAGGCACAGCCAGGAGCAGGGGCAGGAGCAGGGCGGGCAGCACCCGCAGTACCGGGGCACATCCAAAAGGGGCCTGCAGCACGCAGCTGTCGCTGTCCCCGTCCCAAAGAGCCCTGCCATCCACTGCTTTGGGGTCTCCTTCCTCCTCTGCAAGACTCGCAGTGGCTATGAAGCAATATAGTAATGACATCTGGATTTTCTTTCTGTAGTATTAATGCTTCCTCTTTAATATTAACATTCCAGAAAGAAAAACTATTCTAATTTATGCCACAAATTTTCAGCTAATTCAAGAATAACACTGTCTCAAATTACTTTCTTATTACAAGCTTTTACAAACTTATGCATGCAAAAAAAGTTGCTTTTTCTTTTCCTAATTACAGCCGACATAAGGGAAATACTTTAAAAAAAATTGAAAATACCAAAAGGATCCAAGAGCCATCCTCCCAAAGCTTCGCTTGTAAATTCATTTACTGTTAAAAAAAAACCAAAACAACAAAACCACTGATATCCTTCAGATGCTTGTTCCCTGGTTAAAAAAAACCAAACACAAAAACACTCCAATAGAATAGAATCAAGCATTCAAAAGAAATCTGTTTCCCAGCATAAAGGGAGACTTTAATCTCTTTTCAGTTTTAATTCTTGCTCTTCTCTTTGCCCTACATGCATAAAAAAATCTTTGATTTGAAATTCATATCATACATGTGATTGTTCAAAGAGTACTGCAGGGTGCGTAAGGCAGAGAGCACTGGAACGGCTGTTTCATCCTTTCACAGGAAAGGAGGCCAGGGGGATAGAACTCAGTACTATCTCCCTTCCCCAGTGCAACAAAGCACTCCGTGTAGGAGAGAGAGGGACACAGTACCAAAGAAAGGACAAATGGACACCCCAACTCCCCTTGTATTCATTTGCGCTGCTCCTTGTACCCTCCCAAAGATCAGAACCCTAGGAGTTTTCTGCCTTGCAGGCTACAAACCTGTATCCCGAGAAACTCCTTGTTTTACTGGTTTAAAAAACAAGTTCCTCAGACAAGGACTATGAGAGGAAACAGACACAGAAAGAAATCAAGTGACCTGTCCAAGACCACGCTGCAAGCCGACACCAGAATGAGGACAGGAATACAAGTCCCCTCGCCTCATGGCCTTCCTTTACACCGAGGGCTGTCCAAATGCCACCAGTACCAGGAGAGCACTGCATCATCACTGCACGCACAAATGCAAAGGAGCAGCTGGAATGGGGCTTTCTCCTCCATCCAAACTGTAGCATTTGTAAAAAGTACTAATCAGTCCAAAACAACCTCAGAACTAAGGAGGATTGGGAGAAGTATGTATTTTCAATTTTCATTGACATGAGACATTGAACTTTTACCATTCCTATTCCAATAGGAATGCCCTGTTTTTCAATCAATTCCCCCCAGCACGCGTACCTTTCAACCCCTCACACAAAGACCTAAGGAAAGATTTTTGTGGGTGCTGTGTTTCAAACACTTGGTCTGCATATCAATGCTTTCTGTAAAAGTGGAAAAACAGGCAAGAAATCTCTACTCAGCAAGTCTTTGAAATGTGCACAAGGGAATTAAACATTCAGTTTATTCAGCAAAATAGGAGAGCACATCAAAAGTGTTCCTGTGTAATAAAAGGGCAGATTAAAAAATGAAAACAGAGATATTCCTTTGGTTGCCCACAGTGTCACATAATATATATACTTCTTGTTCCCACACACCACAGACCTGTGGCCAGGATTCAGGCATCTGAACTCTAATTTGGGGCTTTAGGGAGCGATGGGGCCTCCACGCAACTCAGCTTCCAGCATACAAGAGGTGAAAATGATAAACTTCCATCAAGATAAACTCATTACTGACAGCAGGATGCTTCCACATGCTAAAAAAACTGCCTTAAAAACAGGAGATAGGTGCTTTGAGAAACAATGTGACCAAAATGTTATCAAATGCCCAGGATGGATTGCTCACAAATACACAGAGCTTGATGTTCATCCAAGCAGAGAACTCCTAGAAGCCACTACATATATGCTTAAAATCAGAAGCTGAAATTTGGAAGACTTCCTCCAAGAACAGTGTGTGTGTTACCAAAATATAAAGACCAGCAAGAGAACTGTAATTATTTTTTTTCAAATCACCTCTACCACTAGGATTTCACTTCTATTATACATAACTTGTTTGAAAGGACATGATGGTTACTGCTCTTCTAAATCAGAAACCCACAGTTCTGATCAAGGGTGGATATCTTTAGATTAATGTCTATGAACTGGTCCTTTTCTGTTATATTCACTGATCTGAATATAAAAGTGAATAAAATATATGGACACAATTGTCAAAGAGCATAACTACTAATATTCACACTGGAACAGCAACGTGTCAGTGACTACAGTTGGGCAAACAATTACTCTGCGAGATTTTTGAGGCTAATAAGAGTAATAAAATCAAGAACTCTAAAATACATTTTTTCTTTTAAATTCCCTTCCTCACAAAGACAGCACCTTCAAAGTACAGTAACTGAAGCAGCATATGGCATTTACATTTTCATCTAAATCTTTAAAGAAGCCCATTATTTCCCTAGATTTGAGAAAAGAACCCTGCTTTATTTCACCACACCAACCATAAATTATTCATTAATTCTGTTTGCTAACTCTGTAACTGAGCCCAGATGTTTCTGCTGGAGTGGCATTCCACAAGAAAAGTTAAATATAGTAAGCTGTGTGGAAGGACCAGACTCTCTCTCTCTTCACTTCTCTCTCTCTCCCCTCACCACAGCATGCTCAAAAATTACTTGAGAGAAAACAATGAAAACATTATAAAAATATTCTGAATATGTGAATCTGAAATGCCACAGTCTGATCACAAAATTCCATGTAAAAGATCCCCCATATATACCATTTGGGTGTAACTGAAGTCACTGGTCCTGTTCCTGCGAAAGGCGCTGGCACTTTCACTAATCAGATTAAACAGAAAATTTATAAGCAGAGGAACACTCCTTACCACGCATCATTTACAAATATAAATCAAGACTTAAGTTTCCAATTACAAGAAACACTTCCGAGCTAGCTACCAATGGCAATAACCACACTGAAGAGAAACTGAGCGCATCCTATGGAATTTCTTACAGAACTGACAGAAACTTATTGGTGGCAATTTTTAATCCACTTCAGGGCTTCAGAAGAACAATCATTTTACACTAGCAAAGAATGTTAATGTTGCTGTTTATAATCCAACACTAAGAGTACAGTCCTGTTGAACAGAATGGAAACTACCACCTCCAGCCATGTGTTCAGTCACTTGTTACAGTTTCTAGTACTCTTCATCAACTGTCTTAAGCTAGTTTGGAAATGCCTATTTTAAACTAGAAACTATTCCTATTCATTACTAGTTGCAGAAAAAGTGAAAGGTTGAACATCACAGAGCCATTTTCTTTGGAGTCTGGAGACTATTTTAAGGCCTGCAGTCCCTCTTCAGTTGTGAATAATGATCACAAGAGAGACTTTAAGAGGTCATCCAGGCCTTTTGCTCTGTTCCAAGGCAAGATTAAGCCTGTTTAAGCCAATATTTGGTAAACTGTCCTTAAAAATTTCCAGTGTAACAGATTCTGTAACATCACTTTGCAGGAGGGTATTTTGGGAAGCTGTTATAGACTGGTGTGGTAATTCCACCACTGCTTTGGTACCAGGCTATCAGCTGCTGTCATCCAACTTCACCACACTTGCATCTTGTAGCCAAATCCTGTTGTTCTTTAACTAGCTGTGTCCATATGAGACTTTGCAAAATATACTAACTGTACAGTTAACAGATGGCACCTTCCCACGAGCCAGCAAATACACAAACCAACCTTAGTGTGTATATATACTGTTAGCCACCTTAGAATGCAATAAAACCCTGTTGGCTATTCCTACAAATGTACATATACAACTGAAATAATTTTACCATGGGAAGGCATATCAGCACTACTTTTAATCTCCTCACTGTCAATGTTAGAAATAACTGAGCAATAGCACAGGTCAACAATCTCAGGGCAATAAATACATTTTTTTTTCCCTAGTCCATGCTGCCAGAATTTTTTTTATTTCTGGTAGCTACTCAAAGCACAAACAGCTACCACAGTGTTCTGCCATGGACAATGACCTCTTCATTTTGCTGTGTAAACAGATCTTAAGGACATCTCACTTCTGCTCTGGGGATCAGCTAGAAAGCAGTGACAAGAAAACCAGAACAAATTTTATGTTAGTCAACTCAGCAACTTACAACTGAGTCCACCTCTGTGAGGAAATGTTTCGTCTCCAATCCCTACAGAAGAAGGGAGTTACACAATACAAAACCTAGAAACTGACCCAGTTATAGCACATGTGGGAGATTGAAGGCAACAAAGGATCTGGAGACCCTCAGAAAATAAAGATCATATGCTGGAACAGTGGACATCTGTGAACTCTTTGCAGGGAGAGAGGTGTGAGGGAGCAGGAGGAATAGAGTGCAGGTGTGATACACCAAATGGAGTCAAAGCTGAAGAATAGAAACTGTATTAGATAGCCCATCTTTAAAAAACATTTTCTAATATATGAGGAGAACGTTATAGGAAAAGATAAAACACTTTTAATCTCCTTTGCACTGCATTAATTTCTAGAGCACTGCTGCGCAAAATTTTTTTTGTGGAGTGAAATCAGGAGCCATTGTTTATGCATAATGACAGAACCTGCAGGAAAGTTTCAGCTTGGGCAACTAAATTTAGAAAGTGAAACATCAAATCTGAAGCAGTTTGCTTGTGAAGTCTTAGCTACAAATTATACATAACTAAGTACAATTGTTCGAAATTACTGTTTTTAGGTTGTACTTGTTTAAGCAAAAATCAGGCCCACATGAAACTGTCTGTATACCTGCATTTGTGCCTTCTTATCCTTCTCCACAGGTACTGTGTTTGAAAACAAAGATAAAACCTTAAATTAACAGGTAGTCTAACAAAAATTCAGCATGCAGCTCACTTTGCAATCACAAAGAGGCTCATGGGAAAAGGAAGTCAAATTAAGACCTATCTGTTTGCATGAATTGCTACTTAGGTAGAAAAAGAAATGCCACAAGGAGAATCCTTGGTGTTTAATCTGTACTGATTTCTATTACAGTAATCTACAGCAATTTAAACAATCCAAATCTAAAAAGTCCTGAGATTCTCCCACTTCTGTAAGTCTTATCTGGCCTGATCACTTAATGCACACATATAGATGACTACTTTCCAGCAGAATTACAATCAGATGGTGTTTTGTTGTAAGCTGGTTTTGTTTTGACTGGTTTTTTTTGGTTTGGATTTTTTTTAAAAACTTGTTTCCACTTTTTCTAAGAGAGATAACAAACACATCCAACATTTTAAAAAAAGAAAGAAGAAAAGAATATTTACTTTGGTTGTGCTAAGCAGCCAGGTGCTATAATACTGCAAATTTCATCTGTAGTCTGTAGTGCTGTAAGCTCTACCATGTTAACCATCACATCAGTCTTGTGGCCAGGAAGCTTGGGAAGCACAGAAAGTATCTTCTCTGCAAGATTGTCACCATGATGACCAACTGCTCCTGGAGAAAAAACAAAAAAAGACCCAAGAACTTTCAGGTGCATGAACAGAAAAACAAACAAACAAACAAAAAATCCAAACATAGGAAATTGAAAACAAAATAATAACCACATGTTTTAGGGAGAAGGACACTGGTACTCAAAACATCAAGAACCATATTTACCTTTTCAAAGATATTTTGCTACACAAGTAAAATTCATTTCTGGAATGTGTGAAGTTGAAAACATTTCAGATGAAAAGATCCATTTCAAAAGCACAAAATAGACTTAGTTTTACAGCTGTTAGATATTCACTCATTTTGCACTTAGACACGAACATTTTTTTGCCTAAGGAACTTGTTGCAATGGTTATTAAAGAAAGCAGTGAAACATTTATATATAAACTACAGGCATACTCTATTTTCTACCTAAATTAATAGTACTGTGTTTAAAAGGAATGTTTTCAAGTTGCATAAATAGCTACCCAGACAGGCTAGCCTAATATTAAAATAAACAATTATCAATGTCACCATCAAGAACCTCACTTCTATACAGACTGAGGGCAGCTCAGGTGAAACAAACATGAAATAACTAAACCAACCCAAGCTACAGAGTATAAAATGTCAATCTGACTGTGTTCCAAGAGAAACTCTGAATTCCAGCTGGCACATTTTCTCCAATTTTCCTGATTTCAAACACACATGCTTTTCTTTCCATTCATGAACTCAACACAGGTGCTACAACCAACTTATAAAATATTAGGGCTTTGAGCCATGTCAAAGCAGAAAAACATGACACACACAACAGATAAAAAAGTCAAGAGAGAGAGACCAGAAACCTTACTGCCTTTCGGTCAGGAACAAGTCGAAGGTATTTGCATCCTGCCACATATGCTACAGTTCAGCCATCAACAGAGGGCTAGACAGCAGTGCTGAGTTTAGTATTGTTCTACCAGCTTTAAACAGAAAAACAGGAACTTGTAAAGCACCACTGAGAGGCAGGAAAAAGATCTCTCAGGCTACGGTTCCATTCCATCAAAGTCCGTCTGCACGGCACACTATCTGCTCTTATCTTTTCATCGTTTCCAAAGACAGAGGAGGTCTGTTTCAACAGTTGACACAGCTTCACATGCTCCATAAATCCAAACAAGACCCTTACATCAAGAACATTTGTGAAGTCAGATTATTAATTGTTCTTGGATAAGCAGAAGACTGCCTCCAGTGATTTTACAGCAGCCACATATCCATGTCATAAACCATGGTTTATTCACTATTCAAAACTGTAGAAGAAGTTGAAAAGAGAAGGAAATATGAAAAATGACAGAAAAGTAAAGTCAAACTCTGTGCTGGCAATGCCTTTATCCATAGAAGGCAAGAAAGATACACGTGTTCAGGATGTGGTGGTACTGCAATGTGGACACCTGACCTCTCAGCTGGATTATTACCTACTTGTTTCACCGAAGATTCAATGAATAGTCACAGAAAGACAACTTCCTTTTCTACCATACCCAGCCAGATTTACACTACTGATGTACAGATGAAATGAGCTGGGTTGTCTTTGTGACTTCGTAAGCCACCTTGACCTCCAAGACCCCTACATTCTTCTTACCAGATCAGTCACCTGTATGTCACACAGTGCAACACTCGCCAAGTTACACAGGGAAAACAGATAGTACTCTTCTGAATCTCCACCCCCATATACTGGAAGCAATGTCTATCTATCCACACCTGCCACATGCAAGCAATATTTAGCTAGACAAGACATTCGGCTAACCTAGAAACACCTTGAATGCAAATAAAACCACATTAATTATTAACATCACTCCTTTCTTCCTGGCATATGGGGAATTCTCAGCATACTCAAGTTGATTCCATGAACTGCCATCTCAGTCTCTTTCCTGCAACTGCTACTTCTTGGAAGTAAAAGAGATTTTTACTCATCAAATAAAACAAAAAACACCTCTGGGAGGTTTTAAAAAATCACTGTCATCCCTGATCAACTACACAAATCAACTAAGGCTGTAAAGACAGCCAAACCTCAAAAGACTAGGACAGGAAGTCACAGGGAGTCACTTTCCAGTTGCACTGACTTCAGCAGGGTGCATGGGACTGGTTTCTATCCTCTCTGCCCATCACTTCAGAGGACAGCCCCTCAGCAGCTTCTCAGGACCAACAGCATTCAAGGCAGGTGGTGGTTTTTAATGCTGACAATGTGCACACAGATCAGGCATTAAAGTGACAAGTAGAAGTTATCTGACCACTGCAAAATAGGAGCCTTCAGGACAGGCAATACCAGCCTTCAGGATACAGGAAATCTTATGTATCATGCTGTTTTAATTTCACCTTTTCTTCTCAAACTGAAATACGTGGCATTTCATGTAAGTTGTAGCTGGCACAATTGGAAAAGTTGGCCAACCAATTCTTTAACAGCAGCCAGAAAGATATCAATGACAGGTATACTAGAAAATATTTTCCTAAGCTCATTACCAGCCCTATATTACACCACTTGTGCCCCAATTCTTATTCTCTCCTACTAGCTCTACTGTCTGGTTCAAAAAGCAAAACAACAAAATAGCACATTTAAGGAACAACTGCACACCACATAAGCAACATGAGAGCTTGGACAATGGGAAGACTTTAAAGTCAGTTGCTAAACTTGAGGAGTTTGATTTAGAAAGTAGTTCTGCTATGAAGGCATTGCTTACTAGCCAACAATTAATGTAGCTGACTTCTACTGCAGGCTTTTCCTTCAATGAGAGTTTAAATATAAGTCAGTGTGCACCGTTAACAGTATGCAAAGCATATCTTGGCCTCACTATTAAGCTTTTTTAACATCTGCTGTTTTACCTACTTTATAGATTAGTTCAGGACAGGTGATTTTGGAAAGATACATGGACCAACCTATCCCAGTTTTTATGATGTTTCAACACTGCACACTCACCCAATGCTTATCTGAATAAGATCACCATTAGGAAGACTTTGCAATAAAGAACTCTAGTGGGAAAATCACCACGGTGCAGCTCTCTTAGTCAATACATCACCTACAATAAACAATAGGGTTTAAAATACCAGAAGGCAGAAACATCTACACCTATTCCCTTAAAAGAAGATAGATATTTGGAGTTCCAGTTCCTTATCAATGTTTTTACATGTTCTTTAATCCAGTGTTAAAGATGACTTTGTTAAACAGTGCTGGAAAGCAGTCTGAATGTTCCCAGGAACCATTGTGCAGCATTAAAAATAAAACAGAGCATCCTTCTGCCTTGCCAGAAGACAGATCTACATTCTTCTTTGTATAGACAAAAGAACCTGTCCCACTATGCTGACTACTGAATCTTACAACAACCAAAAGAGAAGCACCCCAACTCCTCCCTCCTGCAAAAATACAATTTGCAGTCCAGCAGTAGGAGCACAGAAGTCTGCAACCAAACTGAGTAGCATCAGAATACTGCCACAAAAGCATGACAGACTGCCCAACTCTCAAAGCCAGCTACTGCAACGAGCAGCAAATTTGGAGATAAGAAACACTTAAGCCTCTGTTCAAAGTTCCTGTAATTTCTAGGTCTCCTGCACTGCAGATTTCTTTAAACGGGGACAACTCATTCCCTTTATTTGCTTATCTCTGTAAGGCCTCTATAACAAATTCAACATCTGAAGCATTTCAAAACTTACTATAAAAACTTGTGTGCCTATTCCATGATAGCCAAATCTATACAAACCATGCCATAGCAGAGGCTGCACTCTGACGTGCAGTACTTAAGTGTCCACATTGTTTTCAGCTGCCATCACTCCTCACAGCTGCAGTCTCAACCTCAAGTAACCATAATAATTTAAGCCTTCTGTGTCAAAGACCCAGTCTGATTCACAAAAGGGGACTACTCTGAGGCCTCAGTATTTAAGTTTTCAAGGCCTCAGCTTAGATGATAAAAAAGAAAAAAATATGGGTTTGTCTCATCTAGAAAGACATTAATGTTAATCCACCAATGTGTCAACTTGGAAGATGCTGCAAACAAAACAAGCATGAGTAAAGCACTCCAAGTTAGAAACATGACAAATATAATAAAAGAAATAGACAATTACAAACAAAACTTTTAGAACAAAAATAATCAAGAAGAGAGATTAGTCAGAACCAGACTATACCAAAAAGGCATGGGCCTATGTTAGGCTTCCCTCTCATCCTTCTCTATGAATGGGATTAGGCAGTAGATTAAGGCACTTTCTTGTCACTGTGGCTGCTCCCAGGAATGGTACCTGCACTTCATTGATGAGCCTGAACTGTGCTATTTGTATCTACTAAAACACTGACAACATTACAGGGGAGTGATGCAAAGATGATGCCTGGCTGACAGTGAGGGAGATGATACAGAAAATTAAACACAAGTTTGCAGCTTTGGCTGTGGAGAAACATTCCTATGATTTTGACAGACACATGCAAAAGTGCTAAAGATGATGAAAGTGCTGCTGCTGACAGTACTGAAATATCCAACTTCAAGAACTCCTCTATAAAAGTTGTTATTAAAAACTATTCGCTTTTGAGTAAGAGTAACTGCACAGGCACACCTGCTATTCATTCTTTTCTGTCTTTTGCTCACTATATTGCATTTAAAAATCACTTGCACATACCAGTGGGCAAGACCCTGTGCGTACAACAGCCCAGATCCCAAACCCTGCAAACCTCAAGGGGGATGCAATGAGAACATGTAAAGCTGTTCTGAACACCAATAACTGAAAGATACCAATAAGCTTAACAAATTAAAACAGAAGCCTGGAATGCTACAAAAACTACTTCATAAAAGGTGTGAATGCTGGCAAGGTGGTAATTAAGAAAGACATGGAAGGAGCGTGGCATTACAATATGCTACCATAATGCAAATATTTCAGGGTGCAAATATTACAGGAGGAAAATAAAGAGGAAATCAGGTGCCAGAGCTAGCTCTGACTTTAACCAGTGTCACTTATCAGGGTGCCCTTCAAGCTGGGAGGATTTATTCCACTTTTTAAAGCAAAGGTAGTGGACTTCAAAACAACAGGTAGGCAAACAAAAGCAGCACTACACATGAATACAGACCAGGGACACCAGTAACAATACATGCAGACCATTTTCATCATTGCTCGGGGTGACACGCAGGTACAGTTAAGGTCTCTAGTTTGCAGCAAAGAGGAAGTGCCAGAAACAAACACTTGGGTTTCCAGAAGAGCCTTCTGCTTGGTTTCCACGATGCACTGGAGCACAAGGATGTGCAAGCAACCACTGAGACCATGGTGTTAAACATGTTCTCAGGCCACCAGGCCTCCCACAACTACCTGACGCCCTCCCGGTGGGGTGGGCATGGGCCCCACGGATGACAGCCCACACCAGCGGTAGATTTCTTACCAGCGAGGTCCAACGTCCTGTCCACAAAGACGACAGAGGCCTTGCTGGTGGCTGTCCTCCTCCTGTTCCTAGCTGGGGGGTAGCTTGCCAGCTCAGCGGCGACAATCCTGCTGAGGGCCCCCACGGCGAAGCTCTCCTCCCGCAGGCCCATGGCGGTGAACAGAGCGTCCAGGTCGCCCACCAGGGCCCGCACCGCCGCCCGCAGCTCGGCGGGCAGTGCACCCAGCCCGACCTCGCCGGGGCCGGGGCCGCCGGGGCCGGACAGCAGCGGGAGGAGCGGCGCCAGGGCGGGCAGCAGGCAGAGCTCCGCCGACACGGGCGCCAGGAGCGGCGGGCCCCGCAGCACCACCTCGGCGCGGCCGCCCTCGCCCATCCACCGCCGCAGGGTCTCCTCCAGCTCTGCCGGCCCGCCGCCCTCCGCCTCGCCGCCGCACACCAGCACGCAGTGCCGCACGGCGCCCCGCTCCAGCACGCCGCGCACCGCGGCCGCCGCGCCGCCCCGCAGCGCCCCGCTCACCACGAACACGACGCGGGCCGCCCCCGCCGGCACCGCCGCCTCCGCCGACAGCTCACTGACAGCCAGCGCGCCGGCCGCCAGCAGCTCGCCCGCCCCGCCGGCCCAGTGCACGGCCTCGGCGGCGGGCGCGTCCAGGAGCACGGCGGCGCGGTGAGCTCGCGACAGCGCGGGCTCCCAGGCCCGCCGGCTCAGCCGCTGCAGCGGCTCCGGCGCCGCCATGGCCCGCACCGACACAACACGGCGCACGTGCCCCGCGCGCCGCGGGCGCCG
>JAWWEE010000122.1:46791106-46885206 GCA_035221455.1 Xenops minutus | reverse complement strand
TGGGCCCGGCCCCCGCGCGGCCCGCGGCAGGCGGCCATGTCTACCGGCGAGGCGGAGCGGCTGTCGGCGGACGCCGACGGGGCCGCGGGGGACGAGGAGGAGGAGTGGCTCTATGGCGGTACGGACCTTCCCCGACCCCCGTGCCCAGCCCGCCGCCGCCGCGGCGAGGGGAGAGAGGGGGGGCCGTGGCGGGGCGTGCAGGCCGCGGCGTGCGCCGCCTCGCCGGGCCGCGGGGCAGGGTCCCCCCGTCCCGCCGCCCCCGCAGTCCCCGCAGTCCCCTCCCTCCGCACGGCCAGCTCCCGCCGCCCGCGGCTCACGGCCCCCTGCCCGGCCCGGCCCCCGGAGCGCTGCCGGGGCCGCGGCCGCCCGGGCCGGGCCGCTTAGGCCGAGGCGGGCCGGGCCTGGGCGGCGGGAGCACCGCGTGCTGCCCCCCCCTCCCCCAGCACCCGGGGCCGCTGCACTGCCCCTGCCCGGGGCACCGGCGCTGAGGTACTCACACAGCACTAACCTCCCGTGCAGAAACTTTGCGTACAACTTTAGGGACTTTCTTTGCGTTCAAGTGGCAATGAAACCTGTAAACTAGACACTGCCCATGTGGTGGACCTGTCAGTGCAGAGCACTGTGAGGGCTCAGGGGTCTGCTCGACTGATTTCACAATTGAAGCGTTAAGAACATGCCTCAGTAGTAATCTGAAGAGTTGCCTAATCCGCATGCCAAGATACCTGTCTCGTTGATATTCAAGGGATTTTATTCTGAAATAGTGTGTTTATTTTCTCTTATGGTAGATGAAAATGAAGCAGAGAAACCAGAGGAGGAAAAATCTGGGTGAGTATCTTGGCAACTGAAAGCCTTGTAAGACTAGGACACAACAATTTTATTTCTTACGTTTTTCTTCCCGCCTGCTTGGAAGTTGGTAGCACTTGAACATGCCCTGGTGTCTTTGAAAATGTCCTTAAGATAGTATCTTGGACTTGGCTTTTCTGTGAAATTGGGTCACTTGAGTATGAAAGTTATTTTAGGTTTTAACTGTATGGACAGCAATAATCCTTCAGGAAATGCCAACAGGTCTTTTATTTCTGTAATCATTGTGCTTTGTGGTCTTAGTAATGGATCAGGACTTCATTTTTTCAAGATAATTTAGCAACTAAAAGACAGCCTGTCTCCCAAAGAATTTGCAGTGTAGTTGTGAAAAAGAATACAAGGAAGCAGTGGAATGTTACCAGATAGTTGGATGTACAGATCACATCTGCTTAGGATTTTGGGGTTGGTTTTCTTTCCTAGTAAGACACCATTTGAAAAAAATTTGGAAATGCGTTGGAACTATTTGCGGGGAGCCTGCTTGAGTTAAAAGGAGCTGTACTAGAGCATAAAGATGCTCCTTTGAAAATCTAGCAAAGTTAATGAAAATTAGTAGCAAGGATGAACTGGAAATGGGAATCAGATGCTCATCCTGCATGAAGAAAGTCCCGCAATTAGTAGGAATTGTTGATTGTCAAGATATATTAAACAAAGGGAAAGCCAATGCATCAAAGCATGCATTGTTATTATCTATAGATATTTCTATTTTTCAGTGAGAACTCTTGGGTTTAGTTATTCTTGGTGGACTGTTTGTAAGCTTGCTCGGTTGCTGTTTTGAACTCATGTCAACTGTTGACAAACACATAAAGCAGTAGTGACCTCCACCATATGGCTACATATGATATCATTGTGAAGCAGCTACTAGGTGCTAGTATTTGACTTCAATTGATTCTGTAGTATAAGAATCAGAGTAGTTTTCTGTCGCTTTTTAGACCTCTGTTGCATTGATCTTGAATCCATCTCTTTTCCAGGACAAAGGACTCTAATTATTTGTTTGCTCTTTATTTAGAAACTATTTCATATCAGTTTATTCCTAGTGTTCAGTTACCTTTTCTTGACCTGTTACCTTTCTCAGTATTACTGTTATTTAAGAAAATTGCTTGCATGGCAGTCAAAATGATATTTAGAAACAGTTTGTTCCTGTTTGTGGTCAGTAGTGTCTAGCTTAGCTTTTGGCTGCCTCAAGTGCATAGTTTTGGACAAAAAGCATAAAAAATATTAACTTATGCATCTTATGAGTTCTGTTTGGAACTCAGGAAATGTAGGGGCAATTTACTTTTTAAAAGTTTTGGTCTCTCGCCTCTCAGTTTTTGCATTCTTCATACATGTGTAAAAACTGTGAGGTATTATTCAGGATATGTAGCTGGTCTGTCATTTTACCAGGTGATGAAGTCAAATGGTCAAGCATGAATCCTAAGGCAATACCTGGACTGTGTTGGGTTTTGGTGCAACACTCGTGAGTGGGTATTTTGCCAACAGAATATGGAATTAGAGTTATTCTATTCAATAAAAATAGGCAGTTGCGCACTCCATTTCAGAAATAACTCTTCAATGAAAATATTGTTTCTAAATGGTTCTCTGTTTAATCTGCTATTTGTGGTGCAACATCCTAACAGCAGATGGAACTGTGGAAATCAAAATATTGCTGTATTAGAAACAGCAGTAGGTGGGCTCAATGAGAGTTTATTTGTATGGATTTGACAGAACTGGTTATTTTAGGTGGACCAATAGTCTTAAAGTTTTTTCAGTTTTCAGTCTATATTTAAACTGTAATTGAATTGTAGCTATTCTGTTTGGTACAAGAAAATTTCACAATGCAGATGTGGGAATTCTGTTTCAGTTCAACATTATCTATGGGTGTTTAAATGTTTTTTCCATTATCTCTTTCAAAAGTGTCAGTCTGCAAGGAAAAAAACCCTCTGTTATTCCCCCTTCATATACTACGAAATATTTCACTTTGATTTCAAAAGAGGATCCAGGTGTAATGCCTCATTACTTCCAACTATTCTACAAACATCAGCTGGTATGATTTATGACAGCTAAATAGTATAGATCTTTTTTAATAAATTGATTTTTTTTAATTAGTGCAGAAGACAGCTTTTCATCTGGAATTATGTAGTAAAGGTTTTTTCATCATTAGCTGATACATATGAAAAAATATGTGCACTAATACCTAGTTTCATCTTTTCCTGTTTGTTTTTGTTTAAGTGCTCCACCCCCACCTGGAAGTGAAGAGGAAGCTGCAGAAAATGGCGTTGTGAAAACGGTAGTTTTAAATGTGTTTTTGAAATACTGCTCTAATATACTTTCATTCTATGATTTATCGGGAATTCATAATTTGACTAGGACGTATAATTAAATGACTTAATGACTAAGTGTACGTCTTTGGTTTTTCTTTTTTCTAAAAGATCTTTGTGATCTGCAGAAATTGTAGAAATGACTAAATTAGGAAATCAAGTGTCCAGCTGCTGTCTAGTTTTTAAATCTAAGTTACAGACAATAAATTAATAGTACTTCCATTTTTTTGGGAGAGAAACGACAATGAAGACAGCTGTCTTTAGGAATAGACATCCTTTTCAAAATAATGCTCCATTTTTTTTCTCAGGGATAGGAAAAGAAAATCCTCTGATCACTTTTCTTTTTTGAATGTGATGAACAATCAGCATTTGCGGAACTACATGAAAATACAGATCAAGAGATTAATTACATGTGCCTTTCAGAGGCAACATAAAAGACTTGTTTGGTAGTAGTTTTCAATGTTTAGTATGTCTTACAATTTCAGAGTTAGTGTGATGAAGGAAAGGACCAGGAAGTTAAATTTACAGTTGCAGTGCTGATAAAAGGACTGTGAATGAGAACAATTTAAATATGTTCCATTGTAATTTTACTTCACTGGGATTTTTTAGCTTATGTCTTGCAAGAATTTTTTAAGTGATACAGAAACCATTATCGTGATGTTTGTGCAAGTTTGAAGGACTGGCCTCTCAAAAGTATTTTTTTTCATAACTTTATGAAAGACAGTAAAACTTATTTAAATTTGGGGAAAAAAGTTATAAAAAATTAAAAACTTAGTTGTTTAAAGTGAAAAGCTACTTACTTAAAGTGCACCAGTGTGATGCTAATGTGGTAAGGGGTTAGTAGAGTTAGATACAAGGCAACAACAATATACTTCCTGATTTTAAAGTACTTCTGGCAAGCTTTCTAGGTGCAGTTTTCTTGTACTTGCATATCTTTGTATTTTTCACCTATATAAAGCATAGCGTTGTTAGAATATCATTAGATTATCTCCATAAAATTGAGAACTTCATGGTAAATGGTGCACATGAAGGTTCAATGGCAACTCATTAAAATGGGTGTTGTTCAAGTTGGTTGAATAAGAAATGGTGACTATTTCTGTCAGGAGGAAGCTAAGAAATCATTCATTGTAAGTGAAGTGGGATTTGATTGAGAAGATGCATGCCCCAGACAAAACTTTGCTTCCTGTTTGATGCATTTTTAATGTTCCTCCACTGTGTGTGTTGCCTGGTGAGAGAGAGAGTGGTGAACTTGCACTTTTCAGTCATATGGCATCGAAAGACTGTCTTCTGTCTTCAGCTGTTTTCAGCATTTATTGGATATCTATCTGCCCCCCGCCCCATGGCTAGACTCTTCATTGTTTTCTAAGTTGTATTAATGTTGTGTAGCAAGGATGAATTGCACTCTAACATTTTCTAAGCAACTGCTTATTTTTGTCTAATTTGTGTTCCAAGCAAGTTAATAGACAGTATAATAGTTAAGGGCTAGAGCTCACCTGTGTATGGATAACTGCAGATTGCCTGGGCAGAATCAACTTGGCTTCTATGTGTTTAGCCTTGTGCTGAAGGATTCCAGTATGTGAATAAAGGGCGAATTGCTTGAATTGTACAGTTGGATTCCACAATGTTTCTGAAGAGGTTCCTCACCAAAGGATTTTAAGAAAACTATGCAGTTACAGAATGAGTCCCACATGGATAATTAACATGTAAAAGACAGAAAACGTGGGGTAAAAGTCAAGGTTCAGTTTTCACAGTGAAGGAAGGTCACCTCCAGTGGGGATTCTCTGGAATGTTGTGCATAGCCTGTGCTGTGTAATGTGTTTACTTGGAAAAAGGCTAAATTGGAAATCACAACTTTTCTGATGTTACAAAGTTGGTCAAGATAGTAAGAGCAAGGACTGACTGTGAAGAACTGGCTGGATAATACATAGTTAATAAAGTGTGTATAGAAAAGAAAGAGTGGTGTTCCTTGGGGGAAAAAAAACAGATTTAAAAATAAAACGGTGGTCTCTGAGCTGATCGTTACCACTTACGAGGGACACATTAAGATATATGGAAAGACCACAAAGCTGATGGTTAAGTGCTAGTCTGAAGTCTAAAAATCAGATAAATGCTGGGAATATAGGAGGAAGTGAATATAGAACAAAATGAAAAATATCATTGTACAATAAATTCATGGTTCAGTTGCATCCTGAATTGTCACTGCTATTCTTTCCCCTCCTGTTGTAAAGGCTACTACAACTAGTAAAGTTGAGAGAAGAGCAGCAAGAGTAAGGTAGTTTTTGTACCAGGAATGGCTCAGTAGCCAAGGGCTTCTCAGCTGGGAAGAAAGGCGAATGTAGGATATGATAGAGGCTGACAAAATAGTATATGGAGATTATGAATAATGATTGATTCCTCACAATCTCTTCCATATGAGGACTGGGACTGTTGAATGAAGGTCATAGGAGTCTGGATGAAAACAAATAAAAGGTGTTGAATTTTTATGCAGTAGACAGTGCTGTGGAACTGGGAGCTTATATGAGTCTGAGGGAAGTCTGGACAAGTACCTGAGAGAAAGATCCATTGAGGATTACTCAAAAAAACCAAGCCGTAACTGGCTTAGGGGATGCCCTGAGCTTATAATAATCAGCAGCTGAACGAGTTAGGGGTAACATGATACATATTTTTTTCTTTCCTCTGTGGTCTCTGTAAGGGAAAAACCAAAACAAAACACCAAACAGACCCAAAATAGTGGACTAGATGAACTCTTGGTATGAACTGGCATGTCTGTTTTACCAGCAAGCTTGAAAGCTATGGGCCAGAACAGCATACAGCATGCACTTTATCTGATTTTTCAGCCTGTTTGCTGAAAAAAATCGTATTTTATGCAATTTACTGATGTTAGGAACTGAACAGATTTCTCTGAGCAGTATTCTTAATCAACTGGAAAAACATGTATTTGAATTACTCTGGATATATAATTGATGATGGCAAGAAGCTAGTCTTGCGTATCTTTAAGTTCTTTCCTGAATGACAAGGTGAGAGCAGAACCAGTGTGTATGAGGTAGATAGAGGGAAGAAGGATATTAGATAGTGGAAACTATTTTATGCTTATTTGGGAAATGTCATGTTTCAAAAGCAGAGCTTAGTATTAAAGATACTTCCCTATTTTGATCCAGATGTTTCAGATACTTGTAACCTCCTAAATTTACTGCTCGTCTACTCAGTTCTAAGGACTAGGAAGCAGAGAATTTTCTTCTTTCAAAGATTTCTAGAATGCATTGTTTTGTCTGGATTATTTTTCCACTGTAAAGGTAAGTGACTGCTTTTTGTCTAAGCAATGACTTTTTCTTTTGTAGAAGGTGGCAGAGGCTGAGGATGACAGTGATAGTGATAGTGATGATGATGAAGACGACGTTCAAGTCACCATAGGGGATATTAAAACAGGAGCACCACAGTTTAGGTAAGTGATTTGCAAACATTAACTGGGGGAACTTCTAAGATTATTTTTAATTTTTAACTTAGTCTATTTAATACTTGTTAATGTCAAATTGTATGTACAATTAGTGGCATTTAGGAGTTTTTTATCTCTTTAACAATGTTTTTAATGATGCAATGATGAAAATAAAGTGAAATTAAATCGGTGAACTACAAGGAAGAACTGTTGTATGAGTTAAATTATGTTTTCAGATTTTGAAATCTAATTGTATTAAGTTTGTAAAGTAGAGAGTTGTTTTTTATGATGAAATGGCTATGTTAACTAGCATTTTTGTCATTCTTACTGTGACAGTGATGGTTTTGTTGCAAAGGGTAGGGTGGCAAGAACATGAGAAATGTTTGTCCCTCATCCTGTGTGTAGTAGAGGCAGTTTTAATTAGACCTCTGTCTAATTTTCAATTCCTATTGATGTTCTCAAATATGATTTTAATGTACTACAGGATGGAGCTGCCAGTCCCTGGAGATTATTTTTCAAGATTATGGTTTAGGCATTTGTATTGTACAAGAAATTTTTTGCTGCTTTTATTGCCCCATATTCCTCCTGCTTTTGCAAAAAAGCTTGTTTTTCCCTAACATTTTTCAACAGCGTTAATTTTACCTAAAATTATGAAATAATATTTTTCATTGTATGGAAATTTTCTGAGGGAAATGGTTTGCTTGTTTTTCTTGGCCATCCTATTATTTTTATGGTTATTAAACCCACAGTTACTAGAGTGCTGTTTCTTAATAGAATTATGACAGGTCTACAGGTGGGTCTGACTAATATATATCACTGTGTTCTTAACTTTAGAATGCAAGTGATTTACTCCCATTTGAAACAATATTTTTAAACTTTCAGTATTTCACATCATAAATTACTGTGCAAATCAATGTAATATTAAAAAAAATATCAATTCTTTTAGTTCTTTGTTTTTGTGCTCTCAATAACTTGCAGTATTCTTGTGGCATTGGCAGTGACTTCAAATTTTGTGAGACTAAAGCAAAATTAGATTTATATTCTCAATGGATTTGCTGGTGTTCTTTCCACGAATACAGAAAACAATGAGCAGATGATCCTAAATTTAATTGGAGTAGAAAGTTTTATATAGCAATGCTTGTTTTCTGAAAAACTTTTTTTTTCTGGGCAAATTGGACAGAAAGCTCATGGAAGGGCAGTAATCTAAAACAATCTGAACATTGCTGTTCCTTTTTACTCCACTAGAATACATTTCTTTTATAGGATTAAATGATCTTTCATATAGTAGTCCACTGCTGTTTGGAAAAAAACCCCAGTGGATTTGTTTGACAAAGTCATGAACAAATACAACATGACAGATCAGAAGGTTAAATGTTTTGTGTCAGTTTTGTGCTGTTGTAGCACTTGAATGAAAAGTAAAACTGGATGGAAGTGGATACTGTAAAGTATACACTTGCCTTCTAATTATATGCTCATCTCATTAGGTTTATGGGTCACCTGTGAGAATATGCTACATTGCACATAAACGGTAGTGAAAGCTAGCTCTTAATGTTACAAATAAACAATACTCTAATTCCTAAGGTAGTTATATCTCTTCAATATTTAGATTTCTGAGTGCATTTTTATGAAGGAAGTTTTCAAGTATTTTAGAAAGTGAAAAGTTACATACTTTTCTGTTGGTTGCAAGGATAGGTGATTTCTAGAGTTGAAACAGGCAGCATTTCAATCATTTTAGAGAAGTGTTTGTATTTTCCACTTCTGTACAGATTAAATGGAATGATTATGAAAAGAGAAAATGATCCATCTAAACCCTTTCTTTTTTTTATTTATTTTGTTTTTACTCTAATCTCCAGACTGTCATCTGTATCCCTAAATGAACTGCATTTTCCCTTTTTCTCTCTTCTTCTGGTTCTGTCCATTCTTGTTTCTATCAAGGTCTTTACCCTTTCAACTCAGGAAGAGTGACTGGGACTTGCTTCACAACTGTTTATTAGTTGGAGAAGTTGCTACTGAGCATAGAAAGGTACTCTCTCTTCCTCCTAGGCTGATCTCTTTACTTTTACAGTGTTGCCAGGTTGGAAAGCTAGAGATTCAGGATGGTGATTGAGCCTGGGTCCAGTTTGTTTCTGGATCTAGCTATCTCTTGATTTGTGTTTTCTTCTGGTCTAGAAGTTTCCTTTATCTAATTCATTTTTTTTGTCAATTTCCTGAAGTTATGGAGCGGCACCTGTGAATCTCAATATTAAGGCAGGAGGACGAGCTTATGGATCTTCTGGTAAGAAAATTTACACAGTAATATTAATAAAAATGCAAAAAAAAAAAGTTGCATTATTTTGGATTAACGAAATAATTTTAACTTCCAAAACCTTTTGATAAATTTAAGTCTGGATTGTTATTTCTGTTTTGAGTGTATTGCAACTGTTAAAATTCCTTTTAGTAGAGACACAAGGCTCTAACTTTGTAACTTTTCTTCACAGGTACAAAAGTTAAAGGACTGGATCTAGATGCGCCAGGGAGTATTAATGGTGTGCCGCTTCTGGAAGTAGATTTAGATTCTTTTGAAGATAAACCTTGGAGAAAGCCAGGTAATGTCTGGTTTATGTAGGTGTTCAGCAAGTTAATTTAATAGTAATTCCTGTTGACTGCATGTAGATGTCATCTACTCGATCCCTAGAATGTACTGTATAGTCTAACTTGTAAAAAGCAACTAAGTTACTTGTTGGCTTCCTGCAGTGCCATGTTTCTTAGCACTCATCCTAATCGTGTGTCAGGAAAAACACTGTAGGACATGCCCCCTCCCCTTTTTTTTTTTTTTTTAATATATGTATGTCCTGAACTCTCCTTAGAAATTTGTGTTTCTGTGGAGATTACTGCCATTGATCTGTGCTGTGGGACAGAAGATAAAGTAGAATGGCAAATACTTCTAGGACGTTTGAGCAGAAGAATGGTGAAACGTAGCTGCTTGTGCTACATTATGTTCATGCAGAGACATCATAAGCCTAGAAGAAGAAACTGGGGCTTTTCATATGGGTCTTCCATAAGTCTTCTCTGTGTATTGTCTCGTTGGCTCAAGTGATTTGTCCAGACTTGTCTAATAATACCAGCATTGGCTGGGTTTTTCAGTAGCAGTATATCTTACTGCTGTGTGCAGTTTGTTCTAGTGTTTGTATATTGCTTTGGTAATGCAAGTACTGTCTACAAAATGGAAAAAATAAAAGCCATTGATGATAATCTGGTGTTTGAAATGTTAGCTATATGAAATATATTCTGAGCATTTGAGTTACATTTGGTCTCTCTCTTACAATAAAAATACTTCATGGCATCAAATGAAACTAGGAGCCAAAACATGAAGAGGAGTCATACAGAACAAGCAAAAGGAAATGGTTCTTCACTGAACATACAGCAAACCTGCAGATCTTACATTTACCTTATTGTAAACATATAGAGGATTATAATATCCTAGGATGTTCTCTAAGCATTTACTCTTGATCCGTTGTTTATGATGCTAAGCAAGATACTCTTTCTGATCAAATTTTAATGTTCTAATAATCATAGCCATGAATACTCTTGTGTTTACTGAAGTATTGTACATTTTAGTCATGTGTTTTTAGAACAATACCTAATCAGTTTTCCTGTTATCAGTAGTGGTGTATGTGTGTTCAATGAAGAAAAGATGAACTTTGTAATGTTTTAAAAACTTACGTTTTTCCATTTAAAGGGGCTGACCTCTCAGATTATTTTAACTATGGTTTCAATGAAGATACCTGGAAAGCTTACTGTGAAAAACAAAAGAGAATACGAATGGGTCTTGAAATTTTACCAGTTACCTCAACCACAAACAAAATTACGGTAAATAGCAGTTTTTTGGTATTGTGTTTTTTTTCCCTGTATAGCTGCTTGTGTGTTGTAAGCTTGTTCTGCCCAGTTCAGTGTGTTTGTTAGAATTTGCACCTGACTCCCCACCTTGAACCTTGAGTATAATTGTGTTGCTTCATTGGCAGTTGTGTGGATAGCGTGACAGGCAGCTGCAGATAGATGCATCTGTACCTTTGTTGAGATTGCAGCCCATCACTTAAGAGTTGTATGGTATCTTAATGGGCAATATGTTATTTAACTTAGGCTGAAGACAAGGCTTTGGAAGTAAGACCAAGTGCAGAGATTCTCGATGGCAGATACCATCTTTTTAAGGTGAATTTTAGTAACTTTTGTTGGTTGCTCTCATTTTTCTTGAGTATTGCTTCCCATGCCACCACAGACTGATAGAAGAACAACTGAAATGGACACAACTATTTTTTCATACATCTTACATCAGTGACTTTCTGTGTATGTCACAAACTGCGGATTAAAAAATTTTGCTTTGTTCATCACTGTTCTGGAAGCATGTGAGTTAGTGGCCTGGTGAACTAACAAATTTCCTAGTGAAACTGATTTTTTCTTTATGTAATGATTTAGTTTTAGTTGTAGTGCATTTGTTTGTGCAGATTGAAGAATTTGTGCAGATGTGCTGGGGGAAGCTTTTGAAGATTATAGCATGTTTATGTTTCCTATGATGTTGTAGCTCTTACTGTATTTTGTAACAGTTGTCCTTGACAATTCTGAGATGTGGAAATCAATCTTTCATTTCTTTCCATTGTCCATTTGGAATTGGGTGACAATAAATCAAGTTATATATAATAATTTTTCTGTTCAGAAAGGCTGATTTTCAGAGAGCAGAAAAATCTATATGATAGGATTTATCTAAAGGATTGAACTTACTTTTTAACTTCTAATTTTCTCATTTACTCATTTGTTTGATGCTCAAGTTGAAATTAAAATCCAAAGGTCATTTATTTTGCTTATTTTCAATGCAGTCATTTTTGTTCCTGAACTGTCTTTAAAGTGACTTGAAACTGTTGCTTTCTTCTGTATACTCCTGTGACAGAAATGTCAATTGCAGATGGGTATTTTTGTTCCCCCCCTCCCTACTACTTGAGAGTATTCAGTTATTTTGATTTTAACAAATCAGAAGCCCTTTTTGCCTTCCTCAATTATCATTATAATAGTGCTGTGGGAAAGCAGAAATAGTGGGCAATAAGTTACAATTTGCATCTACTAAACTCTCAAATTTCTCTAAACTCTTGTCATAAAGGAAGAAGGATAAGTAGACCAAACCAAAACTTGCCCTATTTCTAGCTCAGTATTGACTCTGGTGGTCAAACAGTACAGATAATAATTGTGTTATAAGAGTCTGTCATGTTTTACCAGGAGTTTACATATAATTATTAATTTTTTTTTCTCTCTTCTGTAATACTAAGTCGAATGTAATTTACATGGTAGATTTGGATTAATCTCCTGTAAATGGCAAGACTGTCTCTTACATTTTCTAGTTATTGATTAATAGCAATCTTACAGATTTTTCAGTTAAATACTTATATCAAAGCTATTTGGTACCTTTTCTCCTCTCATATTTCTGGATACAGAAGATTAATTCAATTTTCTAATGAATCTTAACTATTTATGTTCATTTTTGTGGGTTTGGAAAGACATGACCATGTTTAGAAGTGAAATTCTGCAAATACCTAGTAGTTCACTTGCCTACAAGAGGCTGTAAGAGCACAGCTTAGCTGATGTTATAGCATGCATGAACTAGCTATGTAGTGATGCAGCTGCGTGGTTGGTACTGTGGGAGTGACTTTAAAAACTGAATCAGTATAAAGTTGTTAATACTAAACCATGTGGGCTTTTCTTTTGTGTATAATTGCTGCTGAAGTAAAACAATACTTGAAATATTGGTCCTGCATAGCTTTAATAAAATGTCTGTGGAATTTTGCAGTACTTCAGAAGCAGCAGGATGTTTTTGAAGTATTCAATCTTAATTAATAAAAAATCTTTTACAGTTTGCATAACCCCAAGTGTGAGGTGACTTCCTGATATGACTCAGAAATTAAGTGCTTACCAGGTCTTGTGGTCAGTGAGGCAGATGGCGAATCTGTTCAAGTTTCTTGTCTCATGGTTTGTTGTTGGATAGCAGGCTGTTAGATATCTCTGTTAAGGTTATGAAGATCTTTTTTTCAATTATTTGCTTCTTTTAAAAATAAGGATGTTATTTTGTTCATACAGGAAATGATACAAGAAAATCAGGTTGGGCTGTTCATGTACAAATCATGTTTTGAAAATAAATATTTAAACTGTCTAATCTTCTGTAATAATTCATTCTCATTTCTTCTTATATATATTTAACACAGTGCTTAAGTAATATATTCGTACAAAATACATGATTTTGCTAGCTGTGCAGAGGTGACAGTTTTTAAAATTCTGAGTAAAGTTGGACTTACTTTCTCTTTGTATTGGCTATGTTCTGTGTTGAGTGTTGGAGCTACTATACTTTTGAGGGTAAAACTAATGATGAAACATTATTTTGAAGGTACAGCAGGGCAGAACTGGAAATTTGGAGAAAGAGTTGGCAGTGCAGTCGAGCAAACCTGATTTCACATCTCCGCCTGCCTTATTCAAGTCAGGAATTCCAACAAACAGGTCAGTTAGCTGTAACTCAAGACCAAAAAACTCCTTCTACTATTAGATCTATGTATTTGAATCTTACAATTTTTGTAGGAAGAAAAATATGTTTCTCTAACAGATAGAAATGAAGGGAAGAGCTACCTAAATTGCACATGAATGCTATACTATCTTCTTTGCTATTTGGGAAAGTAGAAGGAAAAGGAAGAAAAAACAGCAGGACCAAATAACAAGGCAGCTATAAAAATCCAGTTGTTGATGTATAACACCGTGTTTTTCTGTGTAGAATTAGACTGGCCAACAAAATATTTCTATCTAGGGTCATTATGAGTGTGAGCTAACACACGTTTTTAGTTAAACAAGATGGAATCAGACAGTTATGATTTCAACAACTGGAAGAATTCCTGGGACCCAATCTCTGTCCTGCAACGTAGCTTTAGCTTCTCCATATTTTAATAATTCATTATACTTTTTTTGAATGAGATACATTATTTCTTTGCTAGGGTTTCTTCCCTTCCCTCTCCCAGACCCAGGTTTTAATTATTAAAGTTCTGTCCTTTAAGCTACTGCTGTTTGATACCTGGCACTTAGCTTCTGCTTTAGTTATTTAGTGATCCTTTTTTAGAGTTTTGATTCTGTGTGGATGAAAAGCCATTGTATTATAAATGATAGGAAGAGAGGTAGAACAGGCTGTACACTTTCATCATCAACTGTTAAAGATTAAGAGCTGTGACTTGTTTTAGCACTGCATCTGTAAGTAACTCAACTAAATTAGAAGTACTTGAATTTGAACTTGAGTTCAATTATTCCACCCAATAAGAGTCAGTTCAACACCCAAATGTATTTCTCTTGGACAGAAAAAAAAAAAAAAATCATGTTTCATACCCTTGCCTGCACTTTTCTTTCACTCCTAGAGTATTCTTTTTAGCCTGTTTTTTTCTGAGCTATCAGGTTATAATGGTCTGTATTAGTAGATTTTAGTTCTTTGTTTTTCTATGTTTAAGAAACAATACAAGTCTTCCAAACTTTGTGCCAACCCTGTAGCTTTTTTTGTAATTTTCTTTTCTGAATTGATTTTGATGTTGTTCTGAACCTGGAATGTATTGTTCACAGGGTAAGGATTCCTAATCTGTGTCTAGCACAGATTTTGTTGCAGGATTTCAATTCTTTATTCATTTCATTGGTGGACAGATAACCTCTAAACTACTTTAGGAAGTAATTAGTGGCCAGGATATTAAAATGTAGTCAAGTTTAAAGTTGTAGAAAAAAACACATTGCATACATTCTGTGATTTTGTGAAATCCGCAATTGTTGTGACAACTGTATCACTTTGTGACATTCACTTTGGCATATCACTTTGTGACATGTCACTTTGACGGTTGTATCACTTGCGCATTTCAGTGGTTAGAATAGGTTGGTTTATATACATTTGGTCCGAATACTGTAATTGTAAGACGTCACAATGGCAAAACTGACTTCTTCCCATATTTAATACCTTCTCCTTTGGGTACATTTGCTTAAAAAAAGATTCTTCTCTGAAGAAAGAGATATTACTACAAAATGATCAGAAAAGATTTTGAAAGAAATCTATACTCAGAACTGTCTTAAGATTGGCTCAGTGAATGAATTATGTCTTAACTGTGTGGATTGCATATACTTCTACTTGAATGACTTTTCCGTAACACAGCTACTGTTTCACCTATATAAAATTTCTTTGTAAGCAAGCAGTGTTTTATGGGGTTGGACTTATTTTTTTCTTTAGTTAAAATGTTTATTATAGGTAGGCCGAAAATTTTCGGCAATACAACTCTGATAATTTAAAATAATTGCTTTTATGGCATTGATTTTACACACAGATATTGCATTATGTATTGTTCTTTAATTGCAAGTCTGGGGACAGATAGTGGAGTTTACTTTCATTTGTTAGTAAACAAACATTAAAATAATTTGTGCTTACTGTTTTTACCTCTTTGGCTTTAGTGCAGTAGATGTTTGCATATGATTGCAGATGAATGTCTCAAAAAAACCCAAATATCTCTGAGGTCTAGCAATAATGCTACTGCTTACCAATATGGAAGTTGTAGTTCAAAAAATAGAATAATTACTCACCAAATTCCTGAGCAAATAAATGTTACTTACTTACTAGAATTGCATCCTAAATGTGCGATTCAGAGAAAAATTCAGTGCTTATTCTTACACTGTTTCTCTGAGAAATTTTGCTTGTATTTCTAAACAACAGCTGTCTTAATCATAGCTGTGATATTAGTTGTTTAGAAATTACACCTAAATTTCTTGCCTTGTTTCTGTAATACTTAAGGCTTTTGAATAGCATAAAGTGTGGTGTGGCCCTGAAGGAGGAGTTAGGTTCATAATGGAAATGATTTAGTGAATGGACATCATATACAAACAATTTAGTAGAAAAATCTTTGTTCTCTAGAGATAGTTAATTAAAGATTTATTGTGTCCACAGTCATAGTTAAGGTAAAAGCATGAAGGAACCTCTTTTGACTGTAGTGCTTTTTAGAACATGAAGAGGATTTGACATATTTCAAACCTGTCCTAACCAGCTACTTCATAGAAATATCTTACTTTTTTTCAGACCAGCACTTGTCCTTGTGTCAGTCCTTTTCAAGGACTGTGGGATAGTTTTTCTCTAGTAGTAGAAAAATAAATAAAGGATTCATTTATAAGTTGACTGCAAAAGCTGATATTGTCTCATTCAAGTAATACCTAGAACAGCTCTCCATCACAAAACTTTCTTCTGTTAGAAGTTTTTTCTTTTTCAACCTCTGTTTATGTTTTTACAGTTACTAAAGAGTGCATTACATTTAAATGAGTTGTGCTTTCAGAAAAATTACCCCATTACTGCAGTGGGCTATTTATTAGTTTATCTGTGCTTGTGCCTTTCTGTAAGCAGATTTTTTTATAGAAAATGGATTTGTGATCTGTCATTACTTTTAAAAAGTACAGGTTTCTCTTGTTTCATGAACTCGCCTTGCAAGATTAAATGATGGAAGCTCAGACACTGTTTTGAAAAAATCTTTTTTCTGTATCACTGATTTCTATAGTAGATATGTTTGCTTCTTATTTGTATCAGTCAGTGGTAAATGGGTTCAGCAGAGTTGAGGATGTCCTCAAGAGGAGGAAAATAAAAACATAAGCAAATCAAGAAGGAAGAGAAGAACATATTAGATATGGTTTTTAAAGTACATTTTAATTCCATAATTATTAGACTGTACTATAAGTCTACTGAATAAGTGTAGCATCCAGTAATTAAACTGTTTCTGAATTCTGAAAAATGTTGTTGGGGTGTTCCAAAAAGCAGATTATATACTTTATGTGAAGTAAGGGTAAGTGATTTCTGAAGCTATGAACTTGGAAAATAATTGAGTTTGTCTTTCTTTTTGTTTTCTTCTTTGTTCCACTCTTTGCTCTGTAGAACGTAGATAAACTCAGTTTGCCAAATGAGATTGAGTTATCTTTCTGAATTAAATCCCTATGGAGAGTGGTATTCTTAGTGCAAATGGCTCATAAATAACCATTCTCTAATTAGAGTGAAATAACTCAGAGTTGCTGGAATGTTCTTCTCAAGATACACTTTGTATGAACTCTGCTGTGGGTTCATGTGCATCCCACACGTGTGGATTGCCTTCTTATGTTTGGATTGTATCCATTGGGAATGCATCTGTATCCCAGGTGCCCTGACTGTGTAAGGGACAAACCAAGCCCTTCTTTTTCTTTGCTTACAGCACAGACAGAAACCTAGTAATGCCTGTTTAACATCTTATCACTAATCCAGATGATGTCTAGAGAGTTTTTAAAATGTGCCAGCTTCCAGCGCTTAATCAAGATTCAAGGTGTCAGATTTGCCCTTTTGCAGAAACTGCCAAACCTAAATTCTGACACTTCAGATGCCCCCCCTGCCTTTGTGCAGATTATGTTTTTGACAGTAGTATGGTCTGCTGCTCTATTTGTAACTGAATATATGCTTCTTGCTCAATTTCAAGTTCTTTTATTGGAGTACTTAATGAACTCACTATTACAGTCTTGGACAGAAGTTGTCAAGTTCAAGGTGTGATGGCAAATTCCTGAACTCATCCATCATTATGAAAATTAAATCTCTTGGTAGTTGTTGGGAAGAACAATGGACATTTTTGGGGTTTGGTTTTTTTGGTGTTTTTTTTTTACACTCCAAACTGTTGTGCTTAATAAGCTTACTTTAAAATCCAGGAGGAAGCTCTAAACCTAGATACTGAAAAACTTGCAGGACAGGCATTTGGATCATCCTCAGTATGCAGCCTGCCAAGGCACTTCAGATTATCTCTGAGGGATCTAGTTGTTCCTTCATACTCTACTGTCTGCTGCATCTTTTTCAGCTGCTTTGAAATGTAGGTATTTGAGCAGTTGGAGTCAGAGCTATCAATCTGGCAGAACTGTGAGCCTGTAATTCCAACTTCCAGCTTCTGGCAAGGGCATCTTGTTTGGGACACATGCACCTGGAAGATATGATTGTAGTCAATGCAAGATAGAAGGCCCAGAACCCTTGGAAGGGCTCCAACCAGGCAGTTCTGAGGGTGGTACCAAGGAACCAGGTTGGATGTACCCATTAGATATGATAATTGAGTAGTGTTATAAATTTGTAAGAACCCTATACTGGGTGCACACCTGTGTACTCCGTGCACCTGAAAGCTTGCATTAAAGAACTGCTTTCTACTTTATCTATAGTATTATTGATTGGAAAGGTTTTTTCCCTCCATTTTAGGCACCGCTCTCTTCTATTTCTATTCACGTGGTTAGTAGTATACGAGATGCAAAAAAACTTGTCTTCTGAGAGTAGAAAATTCTTTTTTCTTTCTATGAATTTGTTTCTGTGGAAATTTCATGAAAGGTTTTTCCCAGTCCTTCTTTTATTTGTCATATATGATGCTGTTGGTAAATATTGTCAGTTTTCTCTACTGTGGTTTCCTTTATAGGTGAGACACAGATGTGCCTTTGTTTTTCTCAACTATTAGCATTGGAATTTTGCTCCTCATTTTCTAATGAAATTAACCTAAGTGAATCCTATTTTCTAACCTCTTTTAGAAATTTACAATGGACTGGAAAACAGGTAGAATCTTAGAATCTTTAGAGTTTGGAATGGACCTTGAATATCATCTAGTCCCAACCTCCCCTGCCTTGTGCAGAGACATCACCCACTAGGCGAGGTTGCTCAAGGCCGTATCCAACCTGGCTTTTATAGCTCTTAAACAGATAGGTTTTTCTCTATCTGTGTAAGAGTTACATGTTTTCTATAAAGCTTAGTTTCTGGGTTTCATTTGTTTTAGGGCTGAAAATAGGAAAGTTCGCTATACTTCAGATTATTCCTCTCTTCAAAATAGTGTTTCCCATTGCCACAGATACCAGGTTTTAGTTTTACCTGGTGACATTCAGATCCTTGTCATATTTTCTCTTCTGGTGCCTGGAGTACTTCTTTAGTGTCAGTATTTTCCGATGTGGTTGATTTACTAAAGATTTTCAGAGATTGATTGTGCATTGAATTTTACTGTTTGTGTCCAATAGAATGCCATTGTGTCTTTACCCTCACTATAGCATTTTTCTTCTACTTTGAAAAGTTAAAAATCAAAATTTGCAGTTGACAGCTCTGTGGTTACAATGTCAGATAGTTTGGGGAGCGTAAAGATACCTCTCTTAACAGACAGTGGGGATATGTACGTGGAAGTTAAGAATTTTATAGAAGGAACAACTGAAATTTAACAAGCATAAGCTTAATATATTGAATGACTTGGGCTGAATCAAGGTGCATTGGTATTTAAAATTCACATAGTGACTGCAGTGTGGAATGGAATAACTTGTTCATAATGAACTGAGATCAGCAAAAATCACTGAAAATTTAGATACTAGGTTGCATTTTTTGAAATAAGATGCACTTCTTCAAATTAATCATTAGCAATTAATAACTATACCCCTTGAGAAGGAGATCCTGGAATTACTGTTGTTGCTTCTCAGAGAGTTGGTTCAATTTACAGAGTTAGCCAAAATAAGAAAATGGAATGGTAGTCATCATTAACAGTGGGGAATGATCCAGGAAAATACTTTATGGGAGTTCGTAAAGACGTGATGCATTTAGAGCTGAGTATTGTCTATGGTTCTGTTTATGTCAGGCAAGAAAAGATTCAGAAACAGTGAAAGTTACAGTCAAAAAAACAGGTGAAACTGATCTCATCACTGGAGATCAAAAGTAAAAGTGTGTCCAAAAGAAAATGTCACATAAATGCAAGTTGGGAGAAACTGGGAGGGAAAGAATGTACATGTGCACGTCACTTTTCTTGTCATCCTTCTCTAAAAATTCATTACTATCTACTTCTAAAGTAAGTATACTTAATTTATATTATGTTTTATTGTTGCCTGATTAGGTTGTAAGAGGGACTGAGATGGGTCTTGTGCTGATCTGTTGTGTTTTTTTTTTTTAAAGGAGGTGAACATGATGCATAGTTATGCAGATGTTTTAGAGGTGTTTGAGGGAGAGAGACTTTGCACTTTGAAAAAAACCTGAGGAACAGAAGTGTGAATAGCTGGTCTAAGATTCTTTTTGAGTTTCATGAAAGGTTTAGTGTGAGTCAGTGTTTACTAGTTTCATACACTTTGTTTGACCTTAAGACTGTATATTGCAAGATAAGAGAGATGGTGTCTGATTTTGTTCATTATGTGATGCAATATCAGTAATATGCATAGTAGGATTCGCTTATGTTTGTTTCTTCCTTCTATCTTACCTTTGTTTGATCTTCCATGGAATCCTTCATTGTGGTTTCATGCAGTGGAGAAATTATTTCTAAGTAATAGTTTATAGCTTGTTTACATTAGATTTTTGTGGAGGTTCTGTCTAATTTTTTTATTACTGAAGTTTTGTGATCTTTTGTTCTTTTTTGTTGTTGTTCTTTTTTTCTTTTTTGGTAACAGAAGAGTAGATATATTATCTTGCATGGGATGGAAGGATAGTGTTGGAGAGTCAGCCTTTGTCCTGCAGGAGTCTTTATTGCTACATTGCTTAGTCCTATACACTCGCATACTTCAGCAAATGCATCACATTTAATGTTCTTTAGAAACAGTGATTTATGTTTTCTACAGGAGAGGGAACTTTTGACTTTTAGAATGAAAGCAGTCCATAAGGTTTTATTCTCTCTTTACTTTTTGGGTTTTTTGTTTGTTTGTTTCGCCTTTTATTCTGCTTGTTGATTTTGGTTTGTCCTGTGTTGCAGGCGAATATCTGGCACAATAGATGTGATTGGACAGACCATCACTATCAGCAGGGTGGAAGGACGACGGCGTGCTAATGAAAACAGCAACATACAGGTTTTATATTGCAGATTTGCACTCTATCTTTGACTAAAGGACATTTTTGCTTTCCTCATAGCTTCTGATTAAAACATGTCAGTGTGTATGAATGAGTAATACATAAGTATCTTTTAGTTCAGGAGTAAAGTTGTGGCAGTTCCTGAAATATATTAAGGTGGAATAGCCAATAAATTTCAAAAGATAAATGTTTTGGATGCCTCTTACTGAAAGGAAATGAGTGATATTGCAGACTTAAAATCCAGGAGGCAGCATTAGCTCTGCTAGATATGCATGGGATTAGGTTTTCTTTACTGAGTGACAAAGTTAAATATTTAAAGTGCCCGTTTGTCCCCTGTTCCTGCCAGACACCAATGCTGAAAGTGAAAGCCCCGTTGTATGCAGTTTGAGAAATGCAGTCTTTTAAAAATAAGTTGAAAGGGAATAAATCATTGATAGTAGATTATTTTTAATTACATTGTAGTATTTTACCATACGTTGCACAATTCGTCTTTAAGAATTTAGTCTTTAGTATTATATTAAGAAAGCAATTAAATGTATTGAGATGAAATACACTTCTTCTCTCCTGAATAATCAGAGAGAAGAATCAAGGTTGCCCTAGTTGCATTTCCATGCAACTTAACTTAGATTAAGGTTAAACAGTGAAAATAGTAATGGACTGTACTGTTTATATTGAAAACACTGCAATGTGTTTTTCCTCTGATCTCACAGTGTATAAGTAATTTATAGTCTTGGATTTTTTCATGTTTTTTGTATTGATATTTAAAATATTTTCCATTATATAAATCTAAGATGGTGTTCTGGGCCATATTCAGATGGGTTATATTCCCTCTCAGGTCTCACGTTTGTTGTCCCCTGTTGACTGCTCTTAGAGATTTAAAGGTACTTGGCAAGTATGGGGCACTGAATGTAGGTATGCAGGTAGAACTTAAAGCATCTGAATATGGCTCTGAAGGTGTGTGAAGTGATACTTTCCCCTCTTTCCAGTTACTACAACAAGAAACCTATTTTCTACCCTTTTCACATAGCAATTGTAACTAGAGTTTGATATTTTACAGGTTCTTTCAGAACGCTCTAATCCTGAAGTAGACAATTTTACCAAGCCACCTCCATTTTTCCCTCCAGGAGCTCCACCTACCCACCTTCCACCACCTCCTTTCCTCCCACCCCCTCCAACTGTCAGTACTGCTCCACCTCTGATTCCCCCACCAGGTAAATACCTGCACTACATAGGATGGGAATAATGAGAGATTCATTAGTACCAAATGCTTGAGGCGCGTTGTGCAGAATTTCAGAATTTTGTATTCTTCTTTTTTCTTAAATATTTCTGTAAGGCAGAAACAGAAACTTTCATCTTTATTTTCTCAGTGATCATGATCCCAAGTAGTAGTTAATTACCTAGAGACTGTTGGTTCTTGTGTTCTTGAGAATGTCTGAAGTGAGAAGCTGTTTTCTGTAATTCAATAGGTGTTAATGCAATTGAGAAGTACATGTTAACAAATCAATCTACTAACTAAAAGTGTAGCATACCATGAATTTATGTCACAAGTTGGATTCTCTGATGTCTAAGGTCATAGTAGCAAGAGAAGCTCTAATTCCCCTTTCCCTTCACAGCATGTATGAATTCCCAGAAGTCTGATAAGTGTCGCATTTGTGCTGTATCCTTTCTTTCAGTCAGAGGTCTTACTAGCCCCTGTTGTTTTTTTCCAGTGTCCCGTGTCTGTGAATCTTAGAGGAATCAAAGCTTTTTGAGAGCTCTTCCCATTTTAAATCTGTTTTGAAATCTACTGGTATTTCCTGAACATTTGTTGAAGCTTGGTATTTATGGAAATTTACTGGGAGAAGTAATCATGAGCATTTTCACAAGTAGTGCAGTAACGTGAGTGTTGTCATTTTAAGGCAACAAGTTCAAAAGAATTTAGCAAAAAACTTAGAAGATTAGTCAGTGAGAAATTAAAATAGATGGAGAAACTTTGTGGAGTATTTGAATAGTAAAGTGGAGCATTTGTCTTCATAAGAGTCTGATTTAAGGTGGAGCCTCTTTCTGTATTTTCTTCTTCTGTTTCTTGCATTCTTTTGCTTGACCTATTCTGAAAATTATGCTTAGCATTTTTGGCTATTCTGCTTGCACAGGGAATCTTTTAAAACCTTCTTTGTTAATACTCGTATGTATAAGCAAAGAAGTAACATTATTATTTGAGTACAACAAGTGTGGACGTTTATAGGGTTTCGGTCCTCATAGAAGAAGTTTTCTTCAATTGCTGCTCCTAATTTTAAAACTTTAACTCCTGCTGCCTGGCAAGCTCTAGCTTTCCTCAATGATGATCATACAAAAAATGATGCAATCCAGAAAACAGAACAAAAGAAATCTAACGATTAAATAATTCTGTGGCTTTTTCCAATTTTTTTCCATAAATGAGAAAAATGGAGTGTCTGAAGAGAGAATATGCCACTGATCTGGCAGTTTTGTAATATTTCCTTACTGCAGGGTGGGAAGACAGTAAGGAGAGCAATGTGGCAGTGGTTTTAAGCTACATTGAAACCTTTCCGATAAGGTCATGCATTTCAAGTTTTTAATAAGTAATTATTTGAATTGTAATTATGGTTGAGAAAAGGTGATCTGAGTTGTATATTATTAAAACCATTAGAAAAACCCTCACAGGCAGCCTAGACACACTTGGTGCAGGAAAGTCACATACAGGTACTGAACTGTTCTTATGAAACCCCTCACCTGTTGATTTTTTAAAGGTGAATGAAATGCACATGTGTTGCAGATCTAGCAAGCAGGTTTGGTTTTAGTCTTATGCTTTACAGACAGGTTTATGACATACACTTATTCAGAAGGTCTTGAACATCCTTCTATGCTTCAAGTAGATGCGAAAATAACGATTAAGAGCTGTGGATTTGGTTCCTTTGGGCCTGTGTTTTAATTGTACAGTTGCCAGCTCTTTATCTTCAAAGCTGTTCCTAAAATAGATTCTGCCATTCTTCCTAGGTTCAATGATGGAGAAGGGAAAAAGCTACATTTACTCAATATTAAACCGGGACTACTTGCCAGAAAATTTAAGTATTCCAAATATAAAACATCCTCCAAAAGCGCCTTTGAAAAAGGATCTTGCTTTGAAGTTAGAGCTCTTGCTCTGTATTCATTCACTTTTGTGATTCAAATCTTTTTTTGAGGGACAAGTCCTAGAACAATTCAAAGGGCCAAATGGAGAAAATTCTCAAATAGTCCTAGGAAATGACTGGCTGTGGCAAAAAAACATGTTAGGTTGTGTTTGCTTGGTTTATTGCTGTGTTGTAGTAATTTACATCTAAAGAAGAATGTGGATGCTCCTGTTATCCAGTCTTTAAAAGTTGGTTTAAACATGTACTTAAATTGTGACATGTATTGGTGATACTAGAATAAAATTCCTCTGAAGTATTGAACTTCTGTTGCATAATATTACCAGGGTTTTGCAATCTATGCCAGAATTTGTCAAGTGACTGTATAGCTGCTCAGTCTCAGCAACCTAAGTGTGTACTTTTTATTTTGTTATATAGAGAATTTCACCTAATTTAGCCTGTGGCAAAAGAAATTTTGACAGTAAATTGGGTTATATTACATTTCTGTAGGCTGTTACACAGTTCAGCTAATTTGCATCATGTTGTTAAGCTCTGGCAGCATTGATGATGTTTGATTCCTTGCACTCCAGGCAGAGCACATGTGGCATTGCTTTCCTTTAGTAAAATCTACTTGGTTTTCTGTCAATATTTACCAGCCTTGAGTTACTAGGATAGTATACAATGTCTTGAAAGCAATTTTGAGCACATAAGGTAAAATCTGCACTAATGCCGTTTAGATTGCTTTCGACACACAAGTTGGAGTATTAGGCTTGATGTATCTTTGTGGCAGAACAGTGTTGTAGGGATGTGACATGGTCTATACTAAGTCACCCTCTTTCACTGGTTCACAAGTTTAGTCCCTACATTGCAAGAAATGACACAATATTTGAGTCTTTTTTCTCAGAAGGAGTAATAGACTAATGACACTACAAGTATATTTTCATACACTGCTTTAGTAGAAGGCAAAAGAGTGAAGAATTAAGAGATTCTTTATTTTCTATTAACTGAAGCTTGTGATTTTTGTTTTCTTTTGTGTCACATACATATGTTAGTGAAGAAAGTGAGGAAAAACATTTGTTGAGGTCCTTTACTATTACTTGCTAAGTTGGAATGTGGAATGTTTCCTCCATTGTGATACCACCAAGTAACTTAGCTTCTGTTTTAAAATGATAAAAGCATTAATCATGACTTTTTACATGTTCTTAAAGGTTTTTGAGGAAACAATGCCTATGTGGTTTTTTTAGTATAATACCCTGCATTAACCAGTTCACTAAAATTGTGTAGACATTTCGTCTCTGGATATTAGTTGTATTCAGTCTTAGTTTTGTTTGAATGGCTCTCAAGTTAAATTTTTCATTTGGCTTTTAGTCTTGTGATGAGATTTTTACTTTTTTTTCTGCACAAGATAAAATTCTGAGAAATATATTAATTGTTTGATAAGATTTTTTTTCCTTTTTGTAAAGAGTGTTAGCTGATGGATTTCCAGGCAATTCTCTGGATAGTGCTGAGAGCCATGTTCAGTGCTAACAATATATGGGTCTTAGGGCAGCAGATAAAATCTTTTAAAGCATAAAGTAGAGCTAATAAATCAGTTTGAGAGAATGATATTTTTCTAGCTTATGTTCTTAACATTGCTGTTAAGAGGTGTTTTTATGCATTCTTATATATTTTCTATGTTGTAGGCTCATGAAGAACCTATTAATATGAACAATTAAACAAAAAAGATTAATGGAAAACACTTGGGCTATGCAACAGGTTGAGTTCTCAGTCTTCCTTTTTCAGACATTTTCATGAGGAGCGTTTGGTCTTTTAAGTGTTGCACTGTCAAACCTTTTATGGTGTGATATCCAGTTTTCTTAGAATGATAGTGCACATTGGAAAGCTTCTGTGCTGGTGGAGAGGAAATGGCTCAAGCAGTTTAAAAATTTGGCTGTTGGAGTTCACTGTTTCCAGGTTTACATTTTGGCTGAGAGATTAGATTTTCAGGTTGGACAAAATCCTCAATTATATTTCAGAATTTGTTTAATCCTATAGGATTAATGCTGGTAGGAATTCATGTCATTGTAATCACCAGCAATTAGTGAACTTCGATATTGATTACTCTTCCTCAGCTTCATATTCCTTCATTCTTGTCCGTCTGCCAAGGCCGTTTGGGGAAGTTGGCTTTTCTAGACATTATAATACATAAATTTAGTAAAATGTTGCTGCCATACAAAAGTCTTTTAGTTCTAGTGTTGAACTACTGAGATATACATAAATTTTACAATGCAGTGGCCAGTACTGTTCTGTTTGGATGCTTATGCAGTTATGACAAAACTGTTATGATGAAAGCATTTGCCAAAGTTTTCTGTTCTTTCCCTTCCCAAAGTTTTGCAGTGATTTTGAAAAGTGAGATTGAAAGTACTTATTTTTTCATGGAAGCAGGGTTGTTCACAACTGAAAGTGCTTTATGCCTGGTGAAGTAGTCTATTTTCTGACAATATTGTTTTAGCCCAGTTTATAATTTTCATGTTGTAGTGTTCTGTGTGTTCATTAAGGTGAAGCTTGTTCTGTGCAAAGCATGAGAAGGTAAAGTCCTATAAAGTGTACAAGTTATTTTTATCTTGTAATCATTTCTTTCATAGTCAATAAGATAGGTTTCTTTATTGAGGCAGTATATATTGTGAGGTCAGCTACCTTAGTAGGGAACAATTTCCTCAGCTTTTAGTTAGATTAGTAGCAGCTAAGCTAGAATCTGAAAATCAGGCTAGAGTTAATTCTTGCATATGTTTCTGTTAAAGGATGTTCCTTTCTCAGATATTTGCAAGAAAATAGAGCACCAAACAATCTTTTTCCCTCCAAGTAGCAATTGAATGATTAATTGCAGTGTCATAACATTGACTCAAACATTTGTAATGCTCACTGCTGCTAGAATACTTTGTTCATGTAGACCTACTATTTCCCCTGCCAAGCTATTAAAGGTCAGAGGCCAATTGCCTTTCCTTCCATCTAGCCATGGAATATAAAATAAAGCAAATGTAGTCTATGGGATGTTACTTTTGTTCTGTATACTAAATATTTTAGGATTATGAATTTAATTCTAATCTTGAGACCCAGAGTAATTCTTCATTGTTTTTGTCTCTAAATAAATAAGATTTTAAAGAATAGGAATTTAAGTTAAAAGCTGGATTTCACAAGGTTTACATAAAATCTTATCAATCGGTTTTAGTGTGATATCTTGGTCTGAGGACACAGAAAATATGTTAACATTCTTCTTGATCATGTATATAGTAATAGCTCAATCTCATTTTAGATCTACAGATAATAATTGTGAACTATTACTGTATCTGATATATCATTTGTTGTCTTTTTAGGTATACCAATAACAGTGCCACCACCAGGTAAACTTGCTTAGATTTCTTTTCTACATTTGGTTAAGAGATGAAAACTGATGTGCAACTTATCAACTTCCTTTTAATTACTTAGATAATTATAAATACTAAACTATGTGTATGTACATAGTCTGTTATTTAGATGCCAGGCAGAAGACAAAATATATGAAAGTTCTGTTGACTAATGGACCTGATCAGCCAATTTCTTAGATGTGTATTCCCTTCCTTTCTTTAATTTTTTTTTTTGTATTCTCAGCAATGCAGTAAAGAGTTTTAATTTTTGTTTATTGAGTATTGTTAGTCAAGAATTTTTCTGTGCTTCTAAATTAGCATATTTTTAATAATGATAAAGTATTTTATTTGTAGCACTGATAATATATGCTCAATATTTTGCCTTTGTAAAGCTGGAAAGCAGTTCTTAGTCTTACAAAATAAAACCCTTTTACACAAAAACAATTTTTGCATTGTTCTCCCAGGGATTCATTTATTATTGTATGTTTAGCCTGGTTCTTCTATATGTTTATGGGTGGTAGCTTTTTGCTTGCTCCCTCCCTTTACCAAATTTATTGTTACAGGTTTTCCACCACCACCTGGCGGTCCTCCACCTTCCCTCATACCCACAATAGAAAGGTGATTATCTGTTTGAACTCTTATAAAACAATGTATCAGTATTCTGTAACTGAAATAAATGAGTAAGCACTCTTACACTGCCAGTGTTTTATGGATTTGTATCTGGGAGTGGGGAGACAATTTCAGTTTTTTACAGTAATTTTACAGAAATGTTACTAGTCTGACCTGTCAACCTATTCTTTGAGTAAGTTACTTGGCCACTTACTAGTGACCATCACTATAACTTACAATGGTTTTGGCAGTATATCAATGCCAAGACCTAAGAACGAAATCAAGGTAGATGATTGTTAAAGTATTCTTTAGTAGTCTGAAGGCTTAAGTGAACTGTATACATTTCAGCTATCCTTTTTTTAATAGATTCACACAATTTGGCTTCAGATTCAAGCCCTCATAGACTATAGGAAATTCTAGGCTTCCACCTAATCCAAATCTTTATTTCTATTCTGTTTGTTGTAAGTGTTCAGCTGTAACAGGCCTAATGGTATTTTTTCAATACCTTTTTTGTATACATGTATATGTACATACATGCATGCATTTGTATATATAAGTACATAAAAGGAAGTAGAAAAGTCAGCTAGCACAGTCCTTGAAAAAGTATTTGTATTTTGCTGAATGCCAAAACCAGGTCATGTACAAAGCTCATTTAATAAGATGGTACAAGCTGCTTGTCAGTCCTTCGGTTCTCACTGAAGGAAGATGCACACATCTGTTCCTTTGAAATTGAAAAGTCTATTAACATGTATGATACAGGATGATGGTAAATCTCTGAGAAAATCCTCATTGGATTTAGTTGAGAAAAACCCTAACTGGAGGCATTTTATATACATAAATTTATTATTTCATAATGACAGTTGCTGTAAATTAGTCCTGCTTCTAATTGTTAAGCAGTGGTCATTGCCTTTACTTGTGGTGAATATTTATGTAGTTTTTAAAATATGATGTGTAAAAATCATGTTTATTGTGGCATCTGGGAACTAATTCTCATACTTCTGGATGTTCAGATGTTGAGTGGGCCTTTCATTACCATTGGTGTTGTTTTTCCTTTTGGAACTAAGCTAACCCAAAACATATTTCTCAATGTTGAAGTGCATTCGAGAACAGAAATAACACTGAGGTTAAATATGCAAAGATACTTCACACAAATTATGTAGGAAGTGCTAAAAGTCATGAAAGAATTATGTATGCATGAATTATGTCCTGTGCATGTATCATCCTTTTTAACTCTTCCAGTTTTTATCTACTTAAGTTGGCTACCACTGGAAGTTGTCCTAGAAAATGTGTAGCTAATTTAATTGGTTATTTATAGAACTCCACATTTTAAGTCCACCTATTCTTAGATAAGGTCACACCTCTACTTTTAGCAGAAAGAATGAGAATGGCTTTGTTCACTTTCAAGCAAATTCACTATCTCTGTGGAAATACATTATGGTACGAGAAACATTTGAAATAGAAAATTCATTGAAAATACAAAAACAGCAACTGATGATATGGATATTTTTTGTTTAAAATTTTAGGAAGAGAGAATGCTGTTTTCAGCTCCTGTAGTAAAATGTGAAATATACATATTTGTGTTGATAGCTTCCTTATTTAATAATGCTGAAAATGGAGAACTTAAATCCATTTGTAGCAAATGCTGTGTTTTCATCTGTATGATGGAAAGAATTCAGGAGAATAATATTGGAAGTATTTATTTATTGATTGAGGTAGCTCTGGTGGTAAAACTGGATTTTTGTGTATATTTTCAACAGCGGACATTCTTCTGGCTATGATGGTCGTTCTGTTCGCGCATTTTCCTATGGCAGTGGTAAGTAAGCTTGCTGGATTTGAATATTTTTGACTCGTACTATATCAAATTGTTTGATATACTTAGGAGGATTTTAGCTAGAAGAGTAAACAGGTCCTGTCAGTAGTTCATTATGAAAGCTTATGGCTGGCTATTGTAAATAGATACATGCTGTTGCAAATTTAACCCCTGTTGGTAAATACTATTGTTTTGCTTACTTATTTGTATGCTGGATATCTTTTTCTCCTGCTTTTGCAGAACTGTGATTTTGAAAAATTATAATATGGACCACAAGTCAGGGAAAAATTTTCAAGAGCTGGTAGGATTTAGAAGCAGGAGAACAAGTACTGTTGAGATATCATCAGAATTTTAACCAGCAGCACCAATTATTGAAAAATCCAGAGCGATGTACCTCTCCTTTGCAAAACTGTTTGTCTAAGGCATAGTCTTCAGCTACCCTGTAGCAAAGTCAGACCTTTTTTTAATCACTGTTATGGAAAAAAAAAGATCTGATGCCGAAAACCTTCATTTTCACTCAGTAAGAGTGAACTAAAATAAAATCTTCATCACCCGCAACTAAATGGGCATCTACAGAACCTACAGTGAGTTTAGAACTGTTTCTTAGCTCTTGTGCCAAAAGATAAAATGGGAAGATAAAATAAAGATAGAATCAGAGAATGGTTTGAATTGGAAGGAACCGTCAAAGATTATCTAGTTCCAACCTCCTTGCCATGGGCAGGCGCGTCTTTCACTCGCTACAGCAGGTTGCTTATAGTCCTGTCCAACCTGGCATTGAACACTTCTAATGATGGGTCTCCCACAACTTCTCTGGGCAACCTGTGTCCCACCATTGTCATCATAAAGAATTTCTCCCTTATGTCCAATCTAAACCGACCCTTTTTGAGTTTAAAATCATAGCCCCTTGTGCAACTGCTAACAGGCACTGATAAAAAGTCTCTCTCCATCTTTTTCTTATAAGCCCCTTTGAAGTATTGAGAAGCTGTCAAGGTCTGCCCAGACCCTTCTCTTTCTTCTCCAGGCTGAACAACCTAAACAACATAGGAGAGATGTTCCAGCTTTCTGAGCATTTTTTGTGGCCCTTCTCTGGACCTGCACTAACATGTCTTTCTTGTACTGGGGGCCCAAGAATGGATAAAGTACTCCAGGTAGGGTTTCATGAGAGCACACAGAGACAGAATCCCCTCCTTCAACCTGCTGTCCACTCTTCATTTTATTGCAGTCCGGGGTACCAGTGGCTTCCTGGGCTGCAAACTCACATTGCTGGTTCGTGTTTAGTTTTTTCTCCAGCAGTATCCCCAAGCCCTTCTCTGCAGGGCTGCTTTGAATCAATCCATCACCCAGTCTGTACTGACATTGAGGATTGCCCCCACCCAGGTGCAGGACCTTGTATTTTGCCAGTCACTACCTCTGCCTTCAGTACATCTGCCATCCAACCCCATGCCTAGTGCTGAATTGTTACCTTGATCCTTGTTTCTTTGAACCCTAGTTGCTGGGAGGAGAAATTGTAGGGAAAGTTCTGCCTGTTTCTGAGAATACATAACGTTCATCACAGATCAAATGTTCAGAAAATCTACTTCCCAAATGTTCATAAGTCTTTCGATATACAAAATGATGTTTTGTAATGGCTTGCAATTTGTAGCAGTTTATGGAGTAACAAGTGGTACTTTGTTGACATTGTAAGAATCCTCATCTGTTATCAAATGTTTGCTTTCATGCATGAGAAGCTTTTTATGTTTTCGAGAATTCTCGATGTGTGTAAACAGCTACTTTACACTGACTACTTTTTTAGCAGTAATTAAATTGTGTTTGCTGAAGTTTTAGCAAAAAGGTAAAGCTGAGATGTATAACTAAAGCCATGCAGAGTATCATTAGGAAAGCAGTCTTACAATCATTAGTATATATATATTGCATTTAATGTTTAGTCTCCAATGTAGAATGTTTTTCACTTTGGTGTCTCTTTTCTTAGAATTTTCTATTCTGTCAAGAATTGTTAGGGACACAGTAATATTTCCAGGTTTTACATTGATCTTCAGAGGTGGTGGCATGCTTATGTTGTTGCAGCAACAATATTCGAAAGATGACTCTTAGCGCAGTTATGGCAACATTAAATTTGAACTTCTTCAGCAGGATTAAAAAATTACATTTGCCTCTGTGTGGTTATGGAGACCAAGGAGCACAGTCTGCTTCTATTTTACCAATCTGATCCCAGTGTATCTGATACCTCTGTTGCAGTAAAAGCTTTTGCATTTGCTGCACAAAGCAAATTATTTGTCTCTAAGCTGTCCCCGTCATACGGACTTCTGTCTCTGTAGAGGCTCAGTGGCATTTCATCGCTGTTGCTCATCTCTTAGTGAAAGATGTTTTTCTGGCCAGCATCATACTCTCACAGTCCTTTTTGTGCCATGTGGTCGCTGGTCACATTTTAGCAGTGCTCTCTGTGCATCAGAACTTAGGTACATTAAGAGCTCAGCAGCACAGTAGGGTACAGATGATCATTGTGATCAACAGTCACTAAGTATATTTATTTAGTAGTTGCTTTGGGTGATAGCGCTGAATCTCCAGCCTGTTGTTTTTGACAGTCTGTATGTTTCCTAGCTTTCCTGTCAAAGATGAGCAAATGGAAGTTTCTAGCCTTTCTTCTCCCTATTCAAATTCCTCAGCTCATGCTTTGGTGTCTTTTCCCTAGTGGTCAGACATGTTTCCCTTTGCAAGCCCATTAGGAAGGTTACATAGTAAAACAATATTCTTGCAGCTTCAAGAATGTCTATTTTGTCTTTGTGATCTTCTGCTGCTTCAATGCAGTTTTGTCAATTTGTTCTTATATCCTTTCACAGTTTGGTGCTATCTTTGCCATCACATCTTTGAATTTTATTGAGCTGCATTTGATCTGCCACTGAAGTGCCTTGTATGCTTGTTTGCTTTTTCCTCAAGTTCTCTTTTCTGTGCTCTAAATGCTTTTTATATGTGGTGAACTTGGAAGACATTTAATGTTACAGAAACGGTTGGAGAGTCAGTATTCTTTGGGGCACAAAGAAGGTGCATTAAATAGTTTGCCTTACACTGTGACACCATGAAGCTTTAAATTTTTAAACCATCTCCAAAACAAGACTCGAGTCTCCAAAACTAGTAATTGTTCAAATCTCTCTTCCTGTTTTAAAAACAAAATCAAGAGTAAAATCTTGGAAGTGTCTTTTTTTCCTGCAGAAATTATGGGAATAATCCACGTAGAAGTAGTAGAAGTGATAAATTACTTTATTCTGTATAGTAAATGCAGAACACCACTTCATATTAAAATGTAAGCTTCTTATGTCCTGTGAATAATTCCTGGTAAAAACGTAGATATAAAAATACACGGTGCCATATTACTGGTTTATGTCATATTATTGCGGTGGAAATGACATACTTTTCTCTGATGAGAATTACTCCAGATGTGATGGAGTAACCAAAATTTACTTGAAAAGTTTATACTACTATTAATAGTTGTTTTATAGTATACGTTTAAAGTTAAAATCAAGTTTAAACTTTAGATCAGAATACTTTGGCAGCCAGTGTCTCATAGACCGTACATGTGTTGTTGACATAGTGGCAAGTCAAGGAAATCAGCAATCTTTAAAGTCCAGCTGTTTTTTTGCTATTTCTGGCTGCTTTCCTCCAAAGAATTTCAGGTTTTGGCAGTATAATGAACAGCATAATATCATATTAGGGCATTTTTTTCTGTTAACCCTTCATTTTGTCTGTAGACCCGGAGTTAAACAGTATCAAGCATGTTATTAGAGGTAAAGCCTTGTATAAATGCTTTTTTAAGGAATTATAATGCTTTTCATTGCCAATGTATTTTAACAATGAAGTGTTTTTTTCTGCTCCGCTGCCTGTTCAAATGGTCTTTTGTATTCCTCCTCTGGATGTTTGGCAAACTGCTGTCTTAAGCTTCTGCCAAAGCTTTCTGGGGCAGGCATACCCGAGACGTTACAGACAAGGCAGCCTGAACATAGCTGTCAGCAGAAGCTGCTAGTTTTATAACTCAACAGTCTTAAATACAGTATCAGTAATACACTTTACAATGTTTAGTAGATATTTAAGTTAATTGTACTGTTAATCTCTTTGTGACACCATGAAGTCAAGTAAATATTGTTCTCATCTTATAGATGATGAAGTGGAGCTCAAAACAAACGATTTATTGAAAGTTAGGAAAGCTAGCAAGGCAGATAAGCAGAAAGGGAGAAGTCCTCAGTACTGTAAGTCCGCTAGAGAGTGCTGTTTCCAGCTAAATACTCAGCCCTTGTTTTTTTGTTTACAGGATGCATTCATGGAGCTTCTGGAGAGGGAGGGCAGGAAAGAATAATTGGGGCATTAGGAGCAGTAGTTACGTGTTACATCAAAGTTGGCAGAAAGCAATGGAGAAGCATCTTCTTCTGCCTTCCCATTGCTAGCTACCTAAAAAGGGTTTTGAGACAGTGTTGTGACTTCCTTCTTAACTTCTTAAGCATATCATCTTTTAGATTAAGACTATGATTAGTTTTCTTAAACTATTATATTTTAGATCTATTAGTGATTGTGCTGAATATTGATTAGAAATGTTACCACACAAAGCACAAGTGGGAGTATTATTTCTTCTCCCCAGACTGAATTTATATCTAAAGCTCCTGTTACATCTGTAATCAGAAAAGCATGACAGCACAGTATAAAATATAAATTAGTGAATGAGAACTTTGTAACTGACATTGTATTTTAAATATAATTAAATTAAAAGACAAAATAAAAATAGTAGCATCTAAATATAAAGTTGGAAGCACTCTTTTTTCTTCTTTTTCTGAACTATATTTTCAGAGCGACTACGTTTCAAAGGAAGTTTTGTTTTCTGGTTGTTTTTGTTTTCTTGTTCCCCCAGAACAAAGCCATTTGACCACATAAAATCAGATGCTTTCAGCAAGTCTTTGCATAATATTTTAATTTTTTTCCCCAAAGGGTTTAGACAGTCTTTGGGGTATATATCCTAGTTCCATGAATCTTTGTAAGAAGTATTTAAATGAGGGCTGGAGACTTTTACTAGCATAATGGAAAAAATGCAGTGTTTGCTTACTCTAACGTAAAAAGGGAAGACTGAAAAATGTCATTGGAGGAGGCTGACAGACCTCTGTGTTTTCGTGCAAAAGTAGTAATACAATTTCCATATGATGTCTGATCTTGTTCTTTCTAATGCCTACGTCTCTTTCTTTAGTCACCTTTCCACACCCTGCAGGTTCTGCACCTTCGTGGTCTAGTCTTCTAGACACCAGCAAACAGTGGGATTACTATGCACGAAGAGAGAAGGATAGGGAACGTGAAAGAGAGCGATCCCGAGACCGGGATCGGGACCGGGACCGGGACAGAGATCGGGAACGTACCAGAGACAGGGAAAGGGACCGAGATCATAGTCCATCTTCAAGTGCATTCAACAGGTGAGTGAAATGTCTTAAGCGTGCTCAAAATCCTTGTCTGTTTTAAATAGTGTACTTCACCATTAAAATTTAATGTTCAGCTGTATATTCCAAAGAGCCTAGAGGGTGTGGCATCCTCTCCTTCACCCTTTTTCCTTGGAAACTGTAATTATAAATTCTTAAATGTAAAAAAGTGGAGAAAATGGACAGTTTACATCCAAACAGATCATAGCGCTTTCAGGATAAAGGTGTGATTTAAGCCTTGAGAATGACTGAAATACCCATCTCTGACATCAGTAAGTCTAGAATAATCTAAACAAAAATCTATAGATGTACTAAATGAATTTTAGTTGCCAGTTTGGTACTATGCAACATTTGACCTTAATTAGTGGTGTTATTACCTGCTAAAATAGTTAATTCTTTTGTTAAAACTGTCTGGATAATAATCTGCCCTATCTTCTTTAAAACTGTTATTTCAAGGTCAAGAACTTTTTTTCATTTTCATGCAGATGATGAAAATCATGGCAGATAATTCAGCTTTCAACTCTCTGATGGCTTTAAAAAAAAAAAGCTGCTATTGTTCTGTGGTTCATGTGCACAAGTACAAAGCATTTAATGTTGAGCTTGCTGTGTCTCCACAGAGCAGAGGTCCTATTGGCTTGCCAGATTTCTCTAAATTTCCTCTGCTCGTTATTTGCTAAGCGTTTTGGGTTAAATACCTGATGCTTTTCTTTGTGGGGTTTTTTTTTGTTAAATTTCGATTTTTGCAGAATATATATGTTAGATATTAAACAGATTGTTCTTACCAGTGGTTTTACGCTGTGGGGAATGAGAGCACCCAGAATCAACATTACTTCGGTTGAGAGATGACATTTTTTGCATGATGATTGTTAGCTGACGATGAGTGCAAGACGGGGGATTCTCCATGTATGCCAGTATGCTGGGGTCCTCTTCTGTGTGCATGTGTTATGTTCCAGGGTCAGTTTCTGACAACTGAAGACTTTCCTAAACATCTGTTTCTCAGACAGCTTGATTGAAGGCCAGAAAGAACGCTGGTCATTCAAGGGTGCTTGAAATGAACCTTAATAGCTTCCAGGCCTTGAGAAATCTCTGTGCTGCTGCCAGAGTTATCTGTAAAGGAGGGGGAATAGCAGGCCTCGACTTTGTGTGACTAAATTATCCACCATCTGTAGCAAAGCTGTTGCCACATGGCTGTGTAAGAAAATGGGAGGCCCCATAACGAGGATAAGTTGGTTTGGGAATCACAGAAAAGGTGGGAGAGGCTTAAGAAAGAACATGCAGACATGTTTTAAAGAAGGTTGATTTTCAATTCTATGCACTTAAGAAAATAAAATTAACCGAGCTGTGAGGAAGAGAACGTTAACTATTTTAGAGACTGCACAGATTTATAACTTTAATTTATATCCCTTTGTTTAAACCTTGATCAAGCAATACTTTGGTGGGATTTGGAGTGAACACCATGTTTAACTTTTTACTACTCAGAAATTACTGCTTTCAAGGTTTTTAGTGATTGTTTTCCAGATAGCCCATGTTTTGCTGCAACATTTCTTAAAATTGTAAGAAAATGGGAATTATTTTTATTCTATCAGGATAACCAAAATGTGATTTAAAAATGAACTTTCAGCTGTCTTTATATTCTGTTCTGTTTTTAACACTGCTATCGTCAGAGGAAAGTGTGCATTTAGTCAATTAGTTACCACTCAAAATGTAGACTTTGGAATTTGATTCATATCTTACCATTTTATGGGTTTTCCTCAGCAATTTGAAAAACTGGGAAAAAAATGAAGGCAAAACCCAAGCAACGGATTTCACACATCCTGGAACCCAATAATCCCATGCAGCAGAGGAGATGAGGGTCTGTCTGGCTAGAGAGCAGCTTTACAGGACTTGGTGTCTTTATAGTCAGGAAATTGAACGAGACTCCACCATCAGTGTGTGATAAAGGTCAAAACACACCAAGCAGCATTAGTGTTCCTGAAAGTTCCCAACATACTGATCTTGGCAAACAGATTTTTTACTTTACTTATAGAAGTTGTTTATTTTCAGATACACTTAACAAAGCGTCGTAGTTCCTTAGTAGTTTGCCAAAATAAGGGTTTAAAAAGGAGTATCCATGTTTTTAACCTTTTCTAGAGTGTTTTAAAATGGCTTTGTAACAGAACAAATTCAGTCTGGGTAAACGTTAAAGATTTTGAGTCTCAGCTTTGAAACCAAGACATAAGTCTACAAGTAGTCATCTCATTTCTTATTACAAGCTTGTCAGACAGTACTGCTAGACATTCAGATTTTAACTTTTTAATTAGATGACCAAAATGCTAGTTTTGGGAAACAATACCTGATACTGGCAGGAAACTGTAGTTGCACAGTGTCTCCATCCTTGGAGATATCCAAAAGCCATCTGGACATGATCCTGACAGCTCTGCTTTAGCAGAGGTTTGGCCCAGATGGACTCTAGTCATGCCTTCCAGCCTCAATCAGTCTGTGATTCTGTGTCATCTGGTCACAAATGTACTTTGCAGGATTTGATCAGCTTACTCTCAAATCTGTAGTTAAAACTATATTATAAAATCAGTGAAGTTGTATTACTCACTGGCAAATCATAACTTTGAGTTCTGTAGTTGTTGTAGTTTTCCTGATTTCAATGTGTGAATATTTTTGTGTACCTTGGAAAAGCAGAATTTTCTGTGGGTTTGATGCTTCTCTACAGTGTCTTAAATTGCTAATTTTTGAAGTTTCATTAGTGATATGATTATACAGAGTTTCATAGAAAGACTAGTGCTGTTGCATCAGGCATTACCACTTCTCACTCTTGAGTTTTCATGCATAGCTGTGGTAATAATTAATGTAATGTCTTCATTTGGGAAACAGACAGAGGATCCAAGTTATGGCAGATAAAATTGGTTTGATGTAAGTTCTCACTGCTGCAGGATATGAAAAACCTCTTTAGGCTTGAGCTGTTGTATAATCTCTCTGATCTGTTCTGCTGCCCTCAGGGACCTCAGGAAGATATTTTTTTTCATTGTAAATATGGGCAAAGACAAAACACTTGCCTTTTGTCAGGTTGATAGTATGTAAATTGTTACCTGTCTTCATTACTGCCTCAGAAAGCCTGGTCACATTGTGCCTTTCTTTAGGACTTGTTGGGGATCTTCTCCCAAACTAAGGTTACAGAAGCCTTCATGTGATATATAAGTAGTTACACAAAGTTCATTTGCATTGAGGTTGTGCTATTAATTGATACTGGTCACTCTGTCTGCGTAGGATTGTCTTAGAGAAATGATCATGCCTTTTTAAGTTCTGTTAATGTAGCAGTTGAATGATGTTGGCTAACAACAGGTAATGCTCTTACCTTTTTTTTCTTTCTATTTAACTGAACTCTTAGAACTACCCTCTTCACCAAGTCAAAATATGAAAATATGTTTTTAAGTAAAGGCTATAAATTCCTGCCTAGCCTACAATATTTAGGGGTTTTTACCAGTATTATGTCAGGGCAGCAATCATGGTAATCCAAGAGAGGATGGAAGTAGAGACAGCATTGGCACTGAAGAAAAATTAATTTTGAAAGCAAGCCAAAACATTGTTTATTTTACTGTCAGTCTCTTTGTACCTACCTTTTCATTCTCTTGAAGCTCATGTAAGGAAGTAGATCAAGTGTACCAAAAATGTAATTTAATTTACCCAAATGGTATAATAGTCAAAAAGTGTGCCAATAAATTTTGAATGTTACATACTGAAGACATTGCTGAAGTTTATGTAGGATTGTACTTCATTTGCAGTTAGGTACAGGTTTAAGCTAACAGCTTGATAACTCCTGTATGAATGGGACACTGTTGTATTCTTTTTTCTTTCATTTTTATTCAACAGTTTCCTTTCAAAATTGCATTAACTGCAGAAGTCTAGTGTGTAAGGGTGAAGAGCTTTAATGTCCTTTGGGCATTGTGGATCTCGTATAGACGCCCCGAAGCAATATTAGGATTTTCCTGTCATTTAGCTTGAGCATAAGAATTTTTAATGCATATGTACTGCTTGGTCTTACTGTCCTGAAAATATCTTCTTCTTGAATCAGTGATGAAGAACGCTACAGATACAGAGACTATGCAGAAAGAGGCTATGACCGCCATAGAACAAGTAGAGAAAAAGAAGACAGACACAGAGACAGGAGACACAGAGAGAAAGAAGAGACTAGACATAAGTCATCTCGAAGGTTTGATTTTTTTTTTTTCCATAAGATATGAAAGGCTTGCCCAATATAAAAAAAACAGACTAAACTTTTAAAAGAAGCTCAAACAAACTGAAATTTTGTGGAAAGACCATAAACACTTAAACATGTTGCTTGGAACAAGTCTGCCATGTAAAATGTGGACAGACTAAAAAGAATACTGGTCCTGGGTAACCTCATACTGTGGTATATGTGACAATCTTAGTTGGTGAACGGAAATTATGAATCTGGGGGAAGAAGGGTAAAAATGGTGGGTAAGAAAGAGGTGGAGTGAGGCTGAGATTCAGCAGCATAAAGAAAAGAACTCAACAGTGATTTTCAGTAAGATATTCCTCATGGTCACTTGATAGAAATTGTTCTATATGATCCATTTTAAGTTAGAAATAAAAGTTAACTCCAGGGAATGGGGGTCAACAAGACTGTCAGATTATTCAGGAATGTCAATAGGGATATGACATTATTAAAAGTGTTGCTATTAGAATATGGGTTACGCATGTGAAAAATCATTCCATTTTCCCAACAAAAAATACAGGGTGGGTGAATGTATGTACCATTCAGTGAAAAATTCAATTTGGCACTGATGTCCAAATGCTCTCAAGTGGAATAGGAGCAGTTGCCACTTTGCAAATATGAATGCAGAAGCTTTTTTTTTTTGGTACTTCGTAATTAAATAGGGCCTGAAGGGACAAGTGTTTTAGGTGTATTTTCTCTCTCTTTGTTTAGTAACAGCAGACGTCGTCATGACAGTGAAGAGGGGGACAGCCACAGAAGGCACAAACACAAAAAATCCAAAAGAAGCAAAGAAGGAAAAGAAACCAGTGGTGAACCTGCTCCTGAACAGGAAAACACTGAAGCTGCCCCTGTGGAATAGGCTTGTGTGATTTTTGCCTACTTGCATATATATTAGTGCCAGAAATAGATTACTATAAATCTTGTTATTTTTCTGAGAATTATAATAATTTGCTCTTAATCTTGTTCTGTTAGTTTGAAATCAAAGGTTACTTTGGGTTTTTTTGAAAATAAAAGAATGAATTTTTCATGTTAAGATTCTTGGACTGACTTTGTCTTATAAGAAACAGTGAGAAAACATCTTACTGCTAGAGGCTTACAATATAAGTAGGGCTTAAATTCTTTGTATTAAATTGTCTCCTTTTTCACAAGCCAGTAGGAAGGTCATTCTTTTACTGAGTTTAGAAACGGTGTGCATTCATTTTATTACATGCCAGCATCTGGAACAGTGTGGGTTTAGTATAGTTTTTGGAGTCATATTTGGAAAGGTCATGCATTTCTACCGGGACAGGCAGGAATTGCAGACTCTTCAAGAACCTTGTACAAGGTGAAACAAACAAAAAAAAAATAAGGAAAGCGGGAAAGATGCCGATTGTTCTTAGTGTAGTGGAACACTAAATGTGGTGATGATACACGTGGTAATTATGTCTGGTTTGTGTGGGTGCATAAGGATGAACTAAGCTGGATAATCGTCCTTGCTGCATTTCCCTGGCTTAAGAGAAAGTTCATTTTAGTCTTTGTTCTAGGGGAACAGCTGTCCTTAACATGATAAAGATTAACAAACATATCCTCTTCCCACTGCAAGCTTGTGAGGAAAAAATGAGACTGTGGAACATGGGTAATTTGCAGAGAAAGACAAAGGACTATTTTAAGAGACATATAATACCATCATCACTTTCAGATTTACTTCATTCAGAACAGTATCAAGTGTGATTGATATGCTGGTCCTGCAAAAATTGTACTGCCCAGTCAGGGTGCTATTTAGAACACTTACTTGACGGCATTAGCAGGGTGCAGTGTACTTCCTTAAAAGCAATAATTCTATATAAAAATCCCAGATTTAATAGTGTTGATTAAAACATACCAGGGAAACAAGGTCATTTGGTTTTGGATTAAAACAATGTCTGTACAACCACACAGTTAAATGATTTTAATTATTTTAGAAATTTAATTCACAGTTTTACAGACTAACAAACAGTACTTGAAAGTCTTGAAAATACCAGCTTTCATGCTGACCATGAAAAGGTACACAAAATCAAAGTGCTATCAATGTGTTGGATATAAATCTTCACCCAATTATTGCAACTAGAAAAATTGCAAGAAATTTTTCCATAAGTTATTCATGGATTTCTTTTTGTAAATCGAAATAAAGTGGGTGAGCAGGAGCTGTTTCTCCTTAAATTTCATTATTATTATAATGCATTAAATACATATATGTATAAAAAACAACAAAACCCCCTTAAGAACACAGGGAAGGAAAGACAAGTCTGTAGCCTAGATCACTCTGAAGTGATCTTCTGACAGGTGTCACTTCTTAGCCTAAACTTGACTTCTCTTGACATGCAGGTTGAAGTTTCACAAACCTTTTCTTTATAAATACATACTTGAACCCCCCAAAAAACAAAGACTGATGTTCCCTTTTTTTTCCTGTGTTAAATTACTTGTCATACTAGCCACAAAGACTTGTGTTATAAAAAAGTGCCAGGCCAGGACACAATAGTGAGGGTAATTTTTCCTTTCAGTTCTTTGAGCATCCTTGCCAAGCAGGCATGCATCATTCCTGATGTGTTCCTGCCATTGACAGCAAGGAGGATGTCACCGCATCTGAAAAAAAATGCAAATGCAAGAGAACAATTAAACAAGGTGACTTCTTATCTTGAATGTTTGCAAATGCCAGAGTATGTCCTTAAGCAGCAAGGAAGGGATAGAACTGAGTATCAGGGTTCCTTCCCTGGCTAACTACTGTTTGTGAATAAGGGGATAGAGCAGGTGAAAAGTACTTCACTTGTTTGGGTTTCTTACAAATTTATAATTAATTAGACATATTTGAAAGAAAACAGGATAGAGTTCTTCCAGATGGGAGTCATCATCACAGAATCATAAAAGGGGTTGGGTTGGAAGGGACCTTAAAGATCATTGAGTTCCAACCCCTCTCCCTCTCCTGTGGGTGGGGACACCTACTGGACCAGGTTGCTCAAAGCCCCAAGCAGCCTGTCCTTGAACAGCGATGAGGCATCCACAACTTCTCTGGGCAGCCTGTTTCAGTCCCTCACCACCCTCAAGTTAAATAATTTCTTTCTAATATCTCATCTAAAACTACTGTCAGTTTAAAGCCATTGCTCCTTATCTGCATGCCCTTGTAAAAAGTCCCTCTCCAGCTTTCTTGTAGGTCCTCTAGGTGCTGGAATGATTCATGTTCTGAGCAAACTTATGTTCTAAGACTTGCTAATTGATTTAAGTTAGCACCATAATTGGGTATTTACTCTCCTAAATCTGTCTTGGTGTTGGCAGGAGAGGCTTTTGGTTGGATTTTTAGAGCTGGGTATGTGGGAAAGCTTCTTTGTGCTGATATTTTGTACCACCCCTGAGATCAAACTGACTTACCTTTATACTTACTCATATAGTAATGATTGCTAGACATCTGAAAACATTCTACTATAAAGGCAGAGCTGCTAAAGTTCAGGATAATTATGTCCTGTTTCCATATCTGTCAGAGTTAGTTCTATATCAATGAGTCCCCTCCCCCTCTGGCTTCATGAAACATGTTTTTTAAAAAAATCCCACAAATTAACTAGAAGAAAAACCTACTTAAATGCTACTTTTATTTACATAGTTATCATTACCTAATTCTGCCATCATTGTATGCTGGTGTTCCCCCAACAATGGATTTGATAAAGAATGGTTTGTTCCCAGTATGTTCTTCATAACCTCCTACAATGCTGAAGCCAAGACTTCCAGATGTATTTCTTCGTAATATAATTTCTTTGCAGCTGTACAAATACCTGAAAAAAACCCAGTCTAATTAAATGCCTTACAGTTAACTTCAGATTCTGATGAACCATTAATGATGAATCTGCCTTTTCATGCACCCGTTGAGTGTTTTGAAAATGCAAAATAGCACCATAGTTCCACTCTATTAAACACCTACACTTCTCTTCTGTTTCTGTAGTGCTGCTGTCCACAACCAGTTATCCTGAAGGTAAAATTACTAGGTAATCTTGGGGTTAAAATATTAAATTAGTTGTTTCATAAAGTAAAATTTTATGCAAATTATCTAGTTGATAATGTGATAGAGAAGGTCACTTAAGACTGCATTTAATGTTTGTAAATCGGCAATCCAAGAAACTGTATTTCACTTACCTTGTATAATCCAATTACTTGTGTATCATCTAGATATTAGCCTGTATGTGATTATGACAACGTCATGTGGTGCATGTCAAAGCTAAATAATTTTAAGGCCAGTGGAATGAATTACAAAAATGACAAAGATGACACAAAGACAAGTACTGGTGGAAGAAGGGATCCTGAGCTTTTCTTGTCATATAATGTGGTCACAGCATCGAAGATGAGAGTAACTTATCCATGTATGTCAGTGCTTTGGAGTACTGAGTCTTCTCTCAAGAAGATACCTTGTTCTCACTCTAATGGTTAACACAACCTTTTATGGTAACAGAGCTGAAATCGGCTTCTCTCTCCACTTGTCTTTTGAATATATTTTATGATATTGTATGTTACTCTGAAAGCTTAGCTGAAACTAGGAATAGGGGAAAGCAAGAATAGTGTTAATAGACTCAAACTGCCTATTGCTCTGAGTCCGTTAATTTCAGTACTTGTTCTGTTTCTTTTTTAAAAAAAAAAAAACAATTTCATTAGTTACAGAGTGAGCAATAGAAATTTCTGTCCATAGTACTTAACCCACTCATCATTAGTGATGTACCCAGGAATGACTGAAGAGGCTGAAAATCCATATCTGAAAATGTAGGCTGGCTTACAGAGTTTGCAATTGCTGCAATTGCAAACTTTATTCAGAGACTTTTTAGGTTTCTACAAAGTGGCTAACACTTCTGTAGAAGGATAAGTAGCCTTTATCTTAAAGACTAACATGTCTAGCTTTTTAAAAATTGTGTTTGTCAAATAGTGCATTCACTGTGTCTCACAGCAAGATTTTATAGTAACACTAGATTAGTCCCCCAGGACCTACAAATACTCGCCTGCTGCCAGGATGGTAGGTATGTAATATTTGCACAAGAATTCACTGGCTGCTAATGTAAGAAACAGGTGACGTGTGCTTCTTTCCTCAGCAGCCAGGCATTATTGCTTTACCATCTGTGGACTTTTTCAATGTGCAAAATCACTTAAACCCTCTATGTTTGATGGTACTTATCAAGGTCATGACCAAAGGATGCCAGGATTCAGCCATTAGTGCTATAACTCAGTGCTGATTTTTGGGGGGCAGGGGTCTCTGCTGCCCAGTGTTACACTCACTGCCTTAAGGAGTACATTGCTGAATTTGAAAGGTGATCAGCTAAATCCTAATGCCACAGAAAAGTAATAGACAAGCAGGTAAAGACAGGAGAGAAAAGAGAAAGTGAAGCCAAAGAAGGCTTATGTGCATTCTGCACATGCAGTCTATAAGGTTATTGGTGGCATGGTCTCCATCAATCCAGAAAGCATAAACATGCATTTGCTGTCAAAGCATATGCTGAATTTTAAGTAAAATAGACACAGTATACTAGCATTGGGACTGTTCCCACTGCCAAAGCAGACGAAACGTGGGAAACAAGGAACAGCAGAGAGCAACTACTCTATCCTGACTCCAAGGCCCTGTGCTGCCTTTTGCCTCAACAAAGGGACAGGGTGTAACCTCTGGCAACAAGGCAGCAGAGACCAGGAAGTCAGGAGGAGAGGTGCTGGTATGACACTGAATTTGTGAAAAGGGGATTTAAGGGAGTTTCCAAAGTGTTTACAGGTTTGTCATCTTTGGTTTCCAATACCCAAATTGGTAATTAAAGAAATCAGGAATTAAAAAATAAAGCTCCCCAAGCCAAGTCTGTTTTGCCTGCAGCAGTAGTGGGTGACTGACTTCCCTGTCTTTGTTTTGACACGTGAGTTTTGCTCTTATTTTCTCTCACCCTGCTGTGGAAGTTGGTGCAGTCAGATCCAACCCAGTACACCAGCCATAGGTAGAGATTGACTCTTGACAGAATGGGAATGGCTAGGAGGTGCTTATGCCTTTAACTTGATTTTTAATTACCTCCATCCTATGGGACAGAGTGTAAACATGGCAGTGCAGCATCCATCAGGTATTTGTTAGCACTGTCAGAAATGTGGAAAGGGTGCTGGCAGGCAGGGTATGCAAAACTGAGCTGTGTGTAATGCAGGTACTGCTTGCTCTGGACAGGTCAGTGCCTAAGCAGAGGTGCCTCCTCTGCCTGAGCAAAGAGCAGCCCAAAGGGAGTGAGTTGATTTGGGTTTGTATAATCATAAAGACAAGCTAGAAGGCACCACAGAGAGAAAATAAGTACTTGTGTCATCTGAAGATGCACAGTGTGTGAGTAGATTATTTTTCTCTGGTAATGAAAGCCCCCAGTGTTTTGACCTAGTCAAACTGCCATAACCCACTAAACCGCAAGCTAAGGAGTCTAAGGAGAACCCCTTTCTGCCTTGGAAGAGAGCAGCTCACAGTCCTCTGCCTCTGTCTGTAAATGCTCCAAAAGCTGAGGACAAGGAATAATTTACGTGTGAACTTGCCTCAGATACAAAATTTGGGGATATACAGTGTCCAGCCATAGGGTTCTATCATAAAAAATACTACAACTGAGCATCAGTTACTGATGCATGAGGAATTTAAAAGTGCCTCTTTTCAAATAGTTAAATGTACAATTCCCCACTGGTTTTCATGAAGCATAAGTAGCCTTATGCTCTGGGAATGCAAACCAGCCCAGCTGCAGGAGAACTTCTGCAATAACAGCTATGAAAAGCATAACTCCCTCCCCCTGTCCTGTTAACAGTACTCAAGTGGCAGTGGAACACAGTAATATTTGAGAATTGCTCCCATCAGAGCCCAAGAGCCTGGACTGAGTTAGTTTGGGGGAGTTTCTGTCCTAATTTCATGTTTTACATTCTGTTTTACCCCTGTTTTTCAAAGGACTTTGGCCACCTCCTGTCTTTCTCATCTCACTTTGCAGATGAAGAAAAGCACTTGTGTGAAGTACTAATGTTTGTAAATGTTATGACAGGATGATCTATAAAGTATTTTTAAGTGCTGACTGAGGGAAGGAAATTTGAGGAGAGAAAGAAAGAAGAGCAGCAAAACAAGGAAGAGTAAAAGCAGCATCACAGAGCAAGGGAAACACTTTTCACCAGATGTTCCCTGTTATTTCCTTCATGTGTACCTCACAACAACAACGTTCCTCTACCAATAAAGGAGACCTGTCTTCCTCAACAACAAACAGTTAAGTTAGCTACCCTGAAATAAGTCTTTGGGCGGGAATGCTTAAGGTAATGCATCACTCTTTCCTCCTGACACCCAACCCTCAGCCCCTCCGCTCGCATGCAGGCCAAGTTTTGACAGATGTCAGATGCACATGTGCATCTATTTTATGACCACCACATATTGAATTGTACTACAGAAAGAACAGAGGAGCTGTTTATATGTTATTAAGCCTTACAAAAGTGACAAAAGCCAATTCTAGGATCTCACAAGGAAAGGACCAAAATTTAAGTGAGATCCACAAATGTTAAATTATGCTGAATTATGTTAAATTTTCCAAGTCTTTGAGCTTCAATGTGGGGGATCAGATAACTTGTCTGATTCTGCTGCTACCCAGTTGATCTAGAAAAATGTTATAATTCCCTAACTCTCACTGTTTATGTCTCTGTTCCATTACCATCTCTGTAATATGCCTGCAGTCCCTGGGAAAGAAGAGAATTCTAATATGGAAAATCAAGCATTTGCAGTAAGCTACTTTTAATCATGTAACTATTATTAATGTTAGCCTGTTTTCAACTTCATTGGTCATGGACAGAGATCTGTAGATATAATCTAGTATTTAGTTCAACTCAGCACATTTTATGGGACTATTCACATGATTTTCATCAAATCTCCATGGTTTTGGAACACAAAAGGAAAGACTCTCCTCTTCTGTCAGTTTCCTGAGCCTAAACATCACACTCTAAGTCATGAGGTCAAGCTGCCTCTGCAGCGTGACCTCCACCTTGCTCGCTGGGAACAAATGCACATACTGCACTGCCAGGGCTTGTCTAGAGCCATATCTTTCCCTTCTCAACAGAGTTTAAATAATCCACTGTCCAGTCTCCTCTTTTTTAAATCATGTCTGTTCCTGGACTACCAGTTTTACCACCTTTTCTATTTGTTCAGTTTGTCTTATGTAGGTGTGCCCCTTCCTGCCCATCTTCTTATCTACCTTGTATGATCCTGCATAACCAGGATTTTGACATTTCTACTTTGCCATCAGCTGTACTAAACTTAGACTCTTGTATCTTGGAGCAGTCCCTCTGGTAAATGGTTTTAATTAAAGTAGGTGATTCTTCACCATCTTGCCCTATAGCTGCACATTGGGTACTTTTGCCAAGATGGACCTGTCCGACGGAGAATGATTCTCTCTGACAGCCTGGAAAATGTCATGAGACTGACAATACCTTGAGATCTAGTGAGATGTGATCCTTGCCAAAAGCAAACTGAAAGCTAGGGAAAGGTTAAATGCTCAACCTGGAGTGCAATGAGTTAACATGATACACGTCCTAGTGAGAGAACTTGTTGAAGGACTTGCAGATATCTGATGTGGGCCCTGGAGAACCAGTACAATAAAGGGGGTAAGTGCACTCATGCTGGAGAAGACTGAAGGATCTGACCGTACCTAGTGAGCAATCCCAAATCTGATCCTTGCCTGCCCCTGGACTCAGCCAACCAGCTGCTAATAATGATACAGTGCACCTTTGTTACTGGCACGTCTAATGAGCATCAGTCCCTGTCTTAGGACCTAGTCTGATATTCAGAGCAGCATACCTGCTCAGCATACCAATCTCCCTATGTTTCTTTGAAGGAGAAGGGCCATGCTGTACTCTGTGCATGGCATCGCAGCTGGGGATAGTGTTACAATGAATTCCTTCAGCCTTGTTGACACTGAAGCTGATTTTCCTTCAGACCAAAAGGGTTAGTTAGAATGCCTTCACACATACAGCCTTCAAATGAGGGAGGATAGAGTGAACTCAGAGACTGCTTTTAAATTGGGAAAACCATTTTTTTCCAAACTGGAAGTACAACTGATTGATGTGAACTCTGGGTGCAAGCCTGCGGTACTATGGAGCTCTGTCCTTCATCTCCACCACCTTGTTGAGGACATGGGAACTTCAGGTAGCTGTGGGTGGGAATTGATGACCAGGCAGCTCAAGTTTTCTACACAGCCCAATAAAAGTGGCATAGGCAGGGTGCAGTTTTTTCAGTCCATCTAGCAATGGATAGTGATAGAAAGCAAGACTCAGCATTGTAGATCGCAGCAGCTGTAAGGCCTCTAGTCTGTAGCTGTCTCTGCTGGGAGCATTACCCATACTCTAGTGCCTTCATAATGCTGCTGGTCAAGCTCAAGGATGCAGAAGAAGTCAGCAGGGATGAGGATCTCCCTGAACTTCCGTCTCCAGAGAGACTGTGTGAGGGAAGTTTAGCATTGTCTGGAGTGGCAAGTTAGAGGTCACATATTTACTGCTTTTTCTTTTTACTGCTTTTCTTTCACAGGAATAAGGACATAGTCCTCTCCACTGGAGGAGGAACCTTTTGCCTGGGGGTGACAGACACACAGCCTCCCTTCTGCTCTTGCAGTGCTGCAGCACATGTTACACAGTCTCAGACCAAGCCCTGAAAAACAGCTGTCCCTCACAGCAGACCTTGTTGCAAGGTGAATGGGCTCAAAATGGCTCAGCCAGAAGGAAGGAAAGCAACTAACTCGTTATGCAAGACTGGGAAATGAAAAAGAGTCCTGAAACTGTGCCTAGAGCAGAAGCCCACCTGTCCTGCAAACCATCTTTTCATGCCCTCGCATAAATGAGAAAGAGATATGGTGAACTGCTGATGGGTTAGGAGTACAGCCATGAGGAACTTGTAAGCTAAACTCTGCATTCCTTAAAACTGAATACCAGTTTCAACTCTGTAACGCTAACTCTGCATATTCACAGATTCACAACGTGTCCTCATTTCATACTTTACAAAATGTAGTGGAAACTGTAGGTATTATACCCTGCACACCAAGTGTGTTTGGGTGAACTTAAAAGACATGTGATGTGGCTTTTATTATCCTAACTGAAATGACAACACAGCTGCTTCCTGTGTATGACAAATGTACTTCTTTCAGCCGGGGGTGGGGTTAAAAGAGGTGATTTGGAGATACTGGCCAACTTCATGCACTTTGCAACATCTGGGTAAAGTCAAACAATTCAGCTGGATTTGGTGAAGGAGAAGGGCTGTATGACTTGAGAGCTGCAGGAGGGGTAGCTCTGCCTTCTGCAGGGTGGTCGAGCCTGGACCCCTGTTCAGCAAGCTCCTGCATCCCTGCAAGGTTTTCCTTTCACTCCCTAAGAGCCAGATACGTTTTCAAGACAAACGATTCAGGATCCTATCCTCCCCTGCAAGGGGAACTGCATGTCTATTTTGCCATGTACACTTAGCCACTTACAAAAGGGAGGTATTTAGAGTCAAGTCTGTGACAGAGCCTGGATTTAATTAAGATGTCAGTGCAATGAATCAAACAAAAAGAAAGAATTGCCAGACAATGAAAATCTTTCCTCCCACTCCCATTCAGCAAGAGGATGCAATCTGCAGACTTACCGTGGCAGGCCCAGCCACATAACCCAGGATGGTGACCACTCACTGCTGCTCTCAGAGGTTGCCTGCATGGCCTCAGGGGGTGGCAGGTGATCCCGCTCCTCCTGGGCTTCACATGCTCTCATCTCCAAGGCTTTGAGCACCACGGATGAGTTGGTGTTCTTCAGAAGGGCAACGGCCTCACTCCGGCTGACTCCCGTCAGATCAATCCCATTCACATTCAGGAGGATGTCACCTGAGACCAATAAAACAGATGATAGAATCCCCCTCAAGTGTTTCCAGGATCCTTTTCTCACCCCCACAAACAAGCGAGTCAAACTCATGGCCAAGAACTTGATGCCTAATGAGTCTGTTAATCCTATCGTTTAACATGGATGTGAAGCATATGCTAGTAAACATGCCACAGGCATGAGGGAAGGGTCTAGATCCCTGTACACAGGAGTGTTGCCAGGTTGGACAGAGGATTTGGTCCTGGTTTCTTGCCACGTCATTTCCTGTATTCAAAGCCAAACGAACAACTGGGGTCTTGCTGTACCAACAAGCTTTGATGGCACCTAATGCTAGTCCACGTCTCTGAAGTCACTCCCTCTAACAACTTTTGTCCTCAACCTGAGCTTGAAATGTGACAGCTCAAAGGTATTTTTCTCACAGTTCTCCCCATTCTGAGGACTACCACTCCAGCTGGTTCTTTGTAAAGTTTGCTTTGTGGGAATAATGTGCTATTATTTTCATATTAATGCCTGTTTGAATGGCCACAAGCCAAAGCATCTTTCTGTGTGCTTTATTTATAATGCAGGCACAGCAGCTTCAGAGAAAAATGCAAAGATGACCTCAATCACTAGAGGGAGAACACTAAAGACATTGTTAATGTCATGCAAGCAGTCACAGTGCCAAGTGCTCTGCTACCTTTTGCAGCAGGCTTCCACACCAGGGCTTCCTTGGGTGCCCTCTGTGCATGCTTCTCCAGGTGGATTCACCAGCAGTCCAGGCAGTGCAATGTGAACATTAACCTCTTCTCATGGTCTGCCCCAATGAGAAGGGCAACAGCCTAGGAGCTGCTCTAAACTGTGAAGGCTTACGGTGCTGTTATAACATCATATATTCATTTGTTTCTAATTTTATCAAATTAACTGGGCTAAATTTTCCATCCTGCCTCATGATGAATATTTCTTGGAAAATGTATCCCATGGAGAGGCAGTCATTTCCCAGCAGGAGGAAAGGGGAAACCTTCTGTTTTGCTCCTGTTATCATGTTCTCACATGGGTTTTGATGAGCAGATGCAAAGGGGAGGTTCTCATGTGTGCCAGTGCTGGGTACTGAGACCCAGGCTTGTGGGGCCCAGCTGGGCTACAGCTATTCTGCCCCATTTATGGGTGCCTTCACTTTCTTCACACTTAGCAATTTCCTCCAGATTCCAGGCAGTGACTGGACTGAAGCTAAGTGTAAGGGATGAAGGGCAAGTGAACTGTGTGGGGGTGCTGGATGCAGGGTACCAGGGTACTTGGCTCTTGAAGATGTAACATCCTGAAACCTGAGAGTTTCACTTTTCCTCTACTGCCCACCTATTCCCACAAAACCAACTGATAAAACATGTTCCTCACCTTACTCTAAAGGTTTATTCCTGCAGTGGGAGAGAAATTAATTAGCTTTATCACTCTGTTAGATCCGGAGTCAAACGGAGTTATGAAACCAATGTTTCCTGATGTGATATTGAGCCACAAGGCACTAACATTGCCTCATATATGATGGGAATTCTGCTCCTGCATATTTCATTCAAAGTCATGAATGCAATGACAAGTAAGTACAAAAATTTACATTAAAAACACATGAAGTTTGTACAATGAATATTTCAGTAGTTAGGAGATGGTGGTTGAAGCTCATTTTCCTGTGACAAACTATTTATCTTTTTTTCTATCAGAATATTACTACATCCTATGTCACAGAGATGGTTATTGCTGCATATTATGCTTTTTCTGGTAGCCAACTTGAGACCCTCTGATCCGACACATCCCAAAATCTATAGGATGGCTGAAAATGTCAGGGTGTGATGCTCTTTCACTACCCCTCTGTTCCTCAAAAGAAGCCCTTGACTTAAAGCAGACTTTCAAAGTCCCCTCTTTTTACCTGTTTTTATCCTGCTGTCTCTGCTGATAACTCCTCCGGGTTCCACACTTATCACATAGATAGGCAAGTCCCATTCCCGGTTAGATGCTCCGCCAGCTACAGTCATTCCCAGTGATTCTGTGTGATCTTTCCGGACAGCCACCACCTTCTCATGACAGGTGACAGTGTGAAGAGTGCTCTGTGATGGAGAAAACACCAACAACAAACACAGTGGGCATGGCGACCTCCCTGACAAGCTGGGCATTTTCTATTGGAACAAATACTCAATACCAAAACACTTCCAAGCCACCTGCCACACCTGGCCTCATCACAGGCAGGACTTTCTCCCAGGCTTCAGTGTCAGCAGAGTCAGAGCTACAACCAAGATAATTGCACTTTAATAGTTAAAATCAGGCACTGCTTCCACCAAAATCAGAATTGTTTTAGTCCTGAGACTAATAGAAGCAGGTCTTTGAAATGTAAATAAGGAATGTGATTTAAAAAGAAAAAAAGATTCTTTATATTAATATCACTAGTGGCCCTCATAGCTTTGTCTATCAGGTCATACTTCTTATCTTGCTGCTTGCAGTCTGTGCATCAGTTGTATAGTTAGTGAGAAGCAATCCTCTTGGGTTTAAGGAATAAAATTATTTAGGACATATTAGAAGATAGATTTTCATTTGCTCTTAGAGATATCTGTATATCTTTGTAAGTTATGGAGAGAAATACAAGTAAATGTTCCTGTTCAGGAAAAGAGAAGGGTATTTACAGTTAAGAGCCAGCAGCTTTCAGGGTGCTCTTCCCAGTGCTTGTACTTAAAAGGTCACTTTGGGATGGCCACCTCTACCATCTGAGGACAGTCATCCCCATACTTCTCCCCCTGAATAGGAAAAGTTACATAAACACTTCTGGTAATTCAATAACTAGTGTATGAGTGAGGGTGAAACAAACCCACAGGGTGTTGGAGAATGGAGAATCAACGCAAGCTCCAACAAAACCTATAAAATGAATGTCATGTGTACAATACATTCAGTTCTTACAGAAGAGTTCAAAAGACAAATAAAATCTGGATTTAAATGTTAATTGCTTTCATTCTTAAGTATTTCATAAGCAGTACTCCTGGCATCTACTCCTGACAATCCCAGCCTCTTGCAGGAACAGCATCATCCTTTCCAGGCTAACAGATTTAATAGTATGCTTCTAAATGCATTTCAATGTATATTAAAAAACGCTTTCTCATTCAGAAGTGTGACCTCACATTGATAATATACAAAAATAATCTATAAAACTCATTTAAAGTCATATTAAAACCAAACAAACAGAGTTGTTTGGAAATATCAGACCTGGTCCATGCAGAACACAGGCACTGTGTCAGAGTAATTGGGCTTTTGGCTCGCAAATGAACCTAAAAATCAAAAATTTCTGAAGACTTTACAACCTTCAGAATATACATGTTCTGATCCAGATAATTCTAATCTTTCACCTTTGTCTTCAGGGGGCAAATGTTTTAAACATTGTAGTTCTATCTTTATGAAAACTAAACTTAAATGTTTCATCCATGTTTGTGCAAAACTGTCCTTTTTTCCTTGGAAAGGAATGGTTTTCCATGAGGAAAAGGTCACTTCCTGAAGCATGGGGGATCAGGGCACTACTAAGTACCACAAAATTGCAGTCTGAAATTTTGTAGTAAAACATGAAATTGGGCTTCTACTTGAGGCTCTGAGTGACAGAGCAGTCCTGTTACTTATGCAGCACCCGTCATGTCTCAGACAACAAAACCATTAGAGCACTAGCCACTCACTATTTTTTGAGGAATCAACACAGAGAGAAACAGATTTCAAAGCAGGGCTTGGGAACAAATTGTCTTGCTACATTTCAATGAAGAATTATAAAAGTACAAGTTCTTGTATGTTCAATCATGAAGGACCAATTTTCCTTTGAAACTAACTCTTCCACATACCATTTTTTACATGGTTTCAGATAGAAAGGAATTGGGGTGACTTTACTGAGACAAAGGCAGTGATGAAAGGAAAGTAAAACCTTTTTTAGTAAACAGATGTAGAGCTTGCTTGGAGGTACAACTGATAGCAAGTAAACCAGTTGAAAGGCAGTGTTTATCAATGACTGCATTTCAATGCATTTTCTTCTAAACAATTGTCCTTTTCTGTCATTTTGCAGTGACCCCGGAGGTCAGGAGAAAAAAAAACCCATAACAGTTCATCTCCTCCTCTTTTTATTTTTTTTGCCTTTTCTGTATACTTACAGGAAAATAAATATTTACAGCACATTATCACAACATCAAAGCCACGACACGTGTCTTGCAGGCAAAAGGCATAGCTGTGTCTGTTTGGAAAATGTACTTCACCTGGTCAGGAAACATTGCTTAAGCAATATTTTCTTTGCTTTAAGTCCTAGACAATTTGTTAGAAAAGAGTAAGAAAGCAGTTCCAATTAAAAACAAGTGCTAGTTAATTAATGGCAAAGCTCCCACTGACTTCAAAGGAATTGAATCTGGCCCATTTCTGCATTACAGCCTGGCTTAGCAATCTCAGCTGCACAAGAAAGCATTTCTGACATCTCTTTTCTGAATCCAGGGCCGTGCTTCCCCTGTCTCTGTACACAGAAAAACAGATCCCTGAAACTATATGCAGGACAAGTCTCTTGGCACACCATACACCCAGCATCACTGCCACCAGAGAGGGACACGGTCACAACAGTTTGTCCTCCTCTTATCCAGCGCCTTGTGGGCTGCATGGCTGGTTGCCATTGGCCTGAAAGAGAGCTGCCTCCTCATGCCTTGCAGATGGAGGTAGTCTGTCATGAGGCCAGCATCTTGGCCAAAAGTGGTTCCTGAGCTGTTGTATGAGCTAGAAGCTAGAATTTATTCTTGGTGCTGAATGCAGCCAAGTGTAGAGAGCAGACTTCAGCCCATGTTTACATACACGTTCTACGGTGAAAGCAGTTTCCCTCAAAGAGAGCATTCCTGACCTGCTAATATCACCTCCTACAGTAAGCTCAGGGGACAAAAAAACCACCTTAAAGTTAACCAGAATTCAAGTCAGCTAGAAAACTTTCTATTAATCACACACAATAAAGGAATCCCACTGATGGCAGCAGGTAACAGACTGACCAAACCACACTCAGGAAACTCTCCTGACAACGAAGTCCAGCCAAAAAGCATTATCTTGGTTTTGGGCAGGAGCATGCACTGGATTAGGACACTGTACAGGCCCTTGGCTTGGAAGCATTACTCCTGCACTAATGTCTATTTGAAACAAAGAACCTTTTAAGTCTGCCAAAGCCTACAGTTTAAAGATCTTGAATTGCAAATGATGTTCAGATAAACCTTCAGCAAAAAATATAATGAAAAATTCAAACTGACACCCTCATGCCCTATAAAAGGGCAACTAACACTCCAGTAATGTTTATACCAGACCAAAAGCCCACAGTGCTTGAAGCTCATTGCATCTACCGGGTGTGCTGATCTCCTGATCTATTGCCAGAGCGTTTTCTCTGATATGAGCCCTCCACTGCACACACACAAAGCTAAAGGGAGATAGAAACAACTCAGAATTTTCTTCTTTGGCAGTGATCTTCCCTGGAAAGTGGCACTGGACGGAAGCCCACAGCAGCACACCCACTCATGTGCTTATGTAGTACTCATCTCTTGTGAAAATCCCCCTAAAAGCCGTGGCCTACTCAACAAAAGATGTTTCATTAGTCTTTAAAGGACTGTTGCAAAGTCAACATTGTGCCTTCAATCTCATAGCTACCCAAAATAATGCTAGATTTATCAACTCACCAAACACCTGCAGCATAGAATGAGAAAATGAGAATTTCTAGCCATTTATGAAAGACAAGTCCTCTTCCCAAATAATCCCACGTGGTATCAATTAATCAGATCAACACGGTAGAGCTAACAGGTGCTTGGAGCTTCCCTAGAAATCATGCAGTAGCAATACAAGCTAATTGCTTTCCCACACTTATCTCCCTAAAGAAGTCATTACTTCATTAGGAAATAATGCCTTGCATATGTATGATTAGTTGGGCACTACTTGCTACCTGGTAGTAGCTACTGAGCATTGACTCTGCTCTCTGGTTTAACTCCTGCTCATCCAGCCCTACCTAACAAGGGCTGTGATTGGAACTTTATGGAAAATGAAAGCTAAAAATAGGTAAATATACAAGAGCATTTTTTAACACATAAAACCACTGAATAAGGTAGTTTAAAAAAATGTGCAAAAATGGGTATATTTTAACATTTGTAAAATCCAGAGCTAGACTGGCCTCCTTGGCCTGACAGCTGTGCACCCAGTATCTAGTCTAAAGGTCCCTTTAAGGACAGAATTGGCTGCCCCTCAGGCAGGATGAATTTAATCCCTGCCTGTCTACCTCCCTGATGCATCCCCCACAGGAGTGTCCAGGGTCAAACTCCCATAGGTTTGCATAGGTGGTGACACCCAGAACAATGAATGTAAATTAGCCAGGCATGTGACTTTAAATTTAGTGAAATAAACAAATTCAGTTCCTGCAAGGACATACCTTGTTCTGTCTAAAATGCAAAGAATAACACTGAGTAAACTCCAAAATCATATTTTCAAAGCTCCAGTTACACTGGTTTCTACTTTAAAACCTTATGTGTTTAACCATCAGCCTCTCTCTGCCTTATGTGGAGAGCATATTGTAAGTCTAAATGCACTAAGCACACAGTGCTTACAGGTATACAGGAGCAGCTGGAAGAGGACAGTTTGGTAACCAGAGCCATATCTGGGTGAGATGTCTGCTCTGTGCTGAGTGTCCCTGGGCTTGGTCCAGCTATACTGTGCATTGGTGGCCCTCACAGCCCTCATACCATGCGAGTTCCAGGTGCTGCCAAAGCAGAACCAACATTCTGGGTCCAAAGCTCCACAAAGTTAGCATGCTCAGTGGCCAGGGACACTGCAGCTGCTGTCTGCCACCAAACTGCCAGCCAAGTCAAGGCAAGGGTAACTTAATAAATGAGCAACAGACTAGTAATTACCATAATTTTCAAGCAGCTTATGTGAATCTTTCAGGCCAGCATATGAAGACTTTGCTTCAGATGGAGAAACTTTAGATAAACCTTTTCTTTTTCTTGAAGTGCATTGCTCTGTGCTGGCTCACGTTGTTGGCCAGATCCATGACAGTGGCCAGGATGCTGTGTGCATGTCGGTCCCTACCCCATCATAGCCCATTCCTTCTCCTTCCCTTCCCACCCCAGGCAGAGCCAGAGCAGAACCAGTGCATAAATAACAAGGAGCATAGCTTTTATGTTTCCATTGCAAAGTAAGACATGCTTTTTCTGGTGACAGAAACCAGAGACGACACCCTGAGACACAAAAACACTAGCTGCCCTCCCTTCCCCCTGTCCCATGGATAGCAGAGAAACCACACGAGTGCCCATGCCCTCACCTTGCTGGGGTTGTTTCTCTCGGTGGGACAGGGCTGGGGGCCACTGCCACTGTAACTCCAGCCTGTCTCCTGCAAGATGTCAGGGGTCTGCTGCCTGGTCTGCCGTGACACGACGAAGTGAACCTGCTTCTCGCTGGCCTGTGGGAGGAGGTACAGTGTGAATCCCACTGCCCTAGTGCAATAAATCTCTGCACCTCAGCCCCAGAGTGTTCATGAAATGCAGTTACCATTAAAGCATTGTTTGGCTGTTGCAATGACATAAAGCAGTAGCATCAGCTCAGGTCAATAAAGTTCATAAAAGTTTACTGCCAAGAACCTAATACTTCTCTTGAAAATTTTGTATTAGCTCTAAAAAACCCTTCCTATCTGCCCCAAATTTGGCTGGAAGCAGTGATACACCAGTGAGTGCTGATCAGCTCTCACATACACCTGTGTACACCACTGCAAAGCAGCAAGGTAGAGAGACAGACAGACAACCAGAGCCACTGCTGCCCAATGGATGGGAAAGCTGAAAAAGAAGCAATTAACTCTGAAACCAGGCTTTAGCTTTGACTGGTGAAAGTGGGGACTAAACAATGTAACTAAGTTCACCTGCATGCAAAGAGTGTGACAAATGTAAGGAAGCTTAAAGAAATGAATGTACAACCATTCTGAGAAACAAAATCATACTGCACCAGAGCACACAGAAGGAGGGAGGGCATGAGGAAGCACATAGCATAATGGAGTTTAGGATGGGAAAGTAGCTCAAACTCTCACTCTTGGAAGAATAACCTCAAAAACAATTAACGCAGGCTCAAAATGCTTCTAGGCCTTTTTACAAAATGCAGTCACAATACTTATGTGCCTGAGATGCTGCAGTGCTTCTACTGAGTTCTGTTTGTGCGTTGTTTTTAAGGTGCTCTATTTGTGCCTGATACTAGTGTTAATTCTGTGTAGAGGTGATTTTTTTCTCTAATTGAATCTGCACTGTTTCCCTAGAAGCTTTATTCACCCCTCAGTAAGGCTCATATGAATTTGTTCAAGACAATAGTGATACAAAGATTAAGCTGAGAGGAGTGGGGTTTAGCTGGGTAAATCATAGAAGTCTGCCTAATGGGCAAACCAGCATACTGAACTGAAAAGCAGTGTAGAAATAACCTCAATGCTATAGAAGCATACTCAGAATATGTAAAAATTAATCCTCTAATCTCTTCCCTCTAAGGCTAAAGACCTTGGTGTTGTGCCAGGCAGGAGGGGCTCTTAAGGACCAGTCTCCCCAGAGACTCCTGCCTGTTTGCTCTCAGGCTATACCTGATGAACTGCCCAGTAACTAGTGTGGAGCCCCCGCAAAAGCACATCTGGGGATCTGATCCCCCTGGGGCTGCGTTTGCATTGCTTGTTGGTACTACAGCCTCAAAGACATCAGACCTCCTGGCTCGCTCGCTGGCACAGTGACGTGTCCTGCTCGCTGGGGAGAAGCTCCAAGGAGAGATGGCATTGAGCAAGCAGCTTGAAAACAAACCCAGATGCAGTTGCACTGTTGAAATCAAATCTCTCACAGACAATTAACAGAAGCCAGAGGAAGCCTCTGGGATTTTGGGTTTTGTAGCTTGGTTTTTCTTTTCTGGAGCTGAATTCAATAGTAGTATCTGAGAGCTAAAAAAAACCTTCAGAAAAATGTCATTTTAGTTAAGAAAAAGCAACGTACCTCTCCTAAATCTCCAACTTCAGGCCTGATATCTGCATATTCAAGCTGTGCTAATTCTAATGAAGTAGGAAATATGCACTTTGTTGTTTTCCCAATATCTTGGGGAATATTATTTTTTTTCATCAGAAACTCAAATATCCACAGCTTTGTAATATATCATTTGGTGCATACATGCATATTTCAAAATAACTTTCTGGATATTTTTACCAGATCTGTTTTTATGGAATATTATTTTATGGACTCTGGACTCCGCTGGTACCCAAAAGCTGAATGCTGTATCTTGGGAGAAAGTAAACCATTTTTGTTCCTAGTCTGTAATATGATCGAGATGGAACTGAACAATAGAAGGTTAAACCTCCCAAGGGCACATGATCCCATGAAAATCCAGTTTTCTCTAAAATGAACAACGTCGACTTAACACAACTTCTGTTTAAAACTCATCTGCTGCCACCTGGTAAGCTTCAAAGTTGGTTATTTAGATAAAGGTTGTAAATGTGATTAATTCTCATAGAACAACTAACAAAAGTTCAGCAAGAGTCTCTATTGCAATGTTACATTTGTCTCCAGGTCAATTAAGCTGAATAGTTACTCAGAAGTCCAGAGTGTTTGAAAAAGTTATCCAAACAACAAGACCAGCTTTTATATTTATGAACATATAAAAACCCATTAATGTTTCTACCAATCAGAATATTCATTACTGACTCATTCTGGTCTCTCCTCTCTCTTACCACTTGCTTTTTCTACAATTCTTTTCCTGTATTTTATGCTGAAACAAGAATTAAAGAAATTAGGTTAGCTTTGAAACTGAGTGCAAGTCATAGCTGAAACAATCTACTAGAATTGAAATCTCTGTTACAGCCAGAGCAAATCAAGCAGGAAGACAGAGACACAGTGGCAACTCCTGAGCATCTTAAAAAGAGGAAGCAGTGCTGCTCCCAGCAGAAGCTGCCCCATCTCTCGCAGCGATGATGCAGCGTGGATACGCTCCACATCACAGCCTGCTTGTCAGAAGCAGTTGTTGTGATGAAGAGGCGCTCAGGAGTCCATTGCAGCTGCTCTGAACTGCGGTGGGGGAAGTGGGAGAGATGAGGGTGAACATCTGGGGTCAGTAAAGTCTGGCTCAACCCATGCAGTTTGGCTTGATGTGCTGTCACGAGCACCCACTGACCTATTAACTTGTTCCTTTTCTTGTCACTCATGGAAAACAAATGTGGAAAGTCACATTATTTAGTTTAAAAGTGCCACTTCTGACACAAGACCATGACTAAAGATGATGTGACAAATGGGAAGCAGCAATCTCCCAAGTGTTACGATGTGTGTACGCTCCTAATTAACACACATTTTCTTCATTTTGGTTCTTGTGACTGAGCTTATAAACAACCAGACATCTAATCTACTGATTAAAAACTGCTTCACATATGCTAATGTATAATTGCTATAGGCCTGAAGAATCAGATTTGTCTCAATTATTCATTATTTAGAAGTCAAAACTAATCAGATTTCACAGAAATCTGATGTTCTTCCAGTTGTGCTTGGTCCTACAAGCCACCACCACATTTTAGTGAATGTTAGTTCTGTTTTTAAAGAAACCAATGATGTATTTGTAGCTTCCATCACCACAAATTAGAAGACCTCAACATGTGACGCATTCAGGGCTCAATGGGCAGGATGCTGTTGAGAAATCAGAGGACAGAGTGAAAAATCCCTTCGTGTAAGAAGCAAATGCAAAACACTTGTGGCTTCAGTATAACGTTTTTTCTTTGGCATAGCATGGAAACAGGAAAGGCAAATGATAATTGATGAAAAAACATGTCAAAAAAGACACAGGTTCTAGGAATTTTGCATTAGACAAATGTGATTCATAGAGCTCACAGCAATACAATGTAATCTTGGCTGTTTGGAAATCCGAGTCTCCCCTTTGATGGGCATGTTGTTTAAATTCCCAGGGACTGGTGTGCATTTCAAGCATTATTATAAAAAACATCCACTCTTTGGAGCCCAGTAAGGGCTTTAGTTGCATTTTTAAACACTTGTATGTGAATGGTTATTTTGTTAGTAATTTTTTCCACTTCGTCTGTAGACTGCATGTGTATTTTGCTTATGAAGCCTTGTTTTGCAGCCATAAAGAACTGTTCCAAGAGTACCAGTTTTTTTAGAAAGTTTTTCATTCCAGGCTTGTTACACTCAGAGAATGTAAGCCTTCCCCCTTCTGCTCCCAGTTAGTGAGCTACATAAGCTAATCCAGAAAGATGCTGGACCAGAATTTCAACAACTGGAAGTATGAAAGGGGATGGTATTTTCTTTACCTAAGCTATAAACGTCCTAATAAAACTTGTCTACAACAAACTGTGACTCTATGTTAACAGAAGAATCCTTTCCACAAAATGAGTGCATTTGAATGTCTCTTTCAGTCCAACTTACATTACCCTGATTATACCTGTTAGAAAGGGGAAGCGGCCAGCCTGATTTGACATCTTGTTATTGAAGCCCATGAAATTCTTCAATATGTGAACACTCCACATGCCTCCAAATGAAACTTAAAATTGTACAAGTATAATAACTGCTATAAATATGAGATAAAAGCAAAGAAAGGCTCTTGGCTTTGCTTTTTATGTTGACATTTTCTAAAAACAGTCTGTAAACAAAGAAAACAAATGAAAATGGTTCTAGAGGGGAAATAAGGCAGAAGCTGACTGATTTTGTAGCTGAGAAAGGCACAGGCTATTTTTTTCTGACAGTTTGGTATTAAGACTGCTTAGTGCATTGCAGAGGCACCCATTTAGTTCTCCACAACCATCTAAATAGAGTGTTATAAAAACTACAGTTACAGATCCATTTTTCCCAAACATCTGGATTTCCATATGCTGGATTTAGATAGGAAATATCTATAAGGAATTGACTACTTCAGTCGTAAAACACATCCATGGGAAATCACTGAGTTTGAGAGGGTGATGCTCATCCTGAAACATGCCATCCATAGCCTTAGGCTGCTCTGGTATGCTCCAGGCCTGCACCAGAGAGCACTGTGACTGCTTCTGAGCTGGAAGAGTTAGTATCCTGCTGGACCAAGTGCTTCCAGGGTGCAGGTTGGCACGCTTTTTGATGGCATGAGATGGCATCACTCTTTGATGATGCTCAGAGTATACAGGTGTTTACATTTATTGTACATTCTAAAGCCTGAAGTAGAGGCACCACTGTGAGAGTCCCTGCCCATGTTCACCCTTGTACCCGCAGTGAAACCAAGGAGCTTTTAGACGAGTAAGGTCCCATTCAAGCTTGACATGTCTCCTTCCCTCCTCCAAACACACAAACTCAATATTTGTCCTCTACTTTGCAATGGATGGTGAAAACACACTGCTTGGTTTTTGCACAATTTAAAATCCGTGGTCAAAGTGGTGATGACAAACCTGTATCAGCTGGGCTGCACTCTCTGGACTGCCATACCGATGGTCATGCCCATTGATGGCCAACACCCGGTCATTCTCCTGAAGCTGTCCATCACGGGCTGCCATGCCACCTTCCAGCAAGTTGAAAATAAACACCCCTGGCTCATCGGCCTTGCGAACCAGCTTTATTCCCAGCTGCTCATCTGGACTGCTTTTGTTTAGCACAACATGGAAACTGTCATCCCTATTGCAGTGAGCATCAAGGGAAAGTCCACTGTTTCGGCATCGATACCTCTGCTCTCGGAGCACCGTCAGTCGGAGCACATGGCAAGGTTGCTTCAGGATTGAGAGGGCATAGTTGTGAGGCACATTTTTGATGTCCATGCCATTTACCTGGAAAAGAAGTGTAAATCAGCAGCAGAAAGGCAATCTATTCTGAGTTGACACTGGAGAGGGCAGAGCTATTTACACAGATGTCTTCATACAAAGTGACGTGCTATTTCAAACTGTGTCATGCAGAAGGCCAAGTTTGCAGTGCAGAACAGCCTTCCCCCCAAGGAAAGGATGTGCTGTACAGACAGTTTCTGTCCTTTTTCTTCTCCTTTCTCCCTGATAGTCTCCAGACGTATATTTAAATTTTCATCTTTTTTATTGCTCTTTCCCAAGCTTCAATATCCTTTCATATATCTTAGTTTTATTCTGCTAGCTTCTGATTCCAACTTGCCTTGCCAGCCTTTCTTTTCACTCCCACCACTTTTCTGCTGTTTCTCTTCTTCATTATCTCCCAGCTGTTCTAGGTACAATTAAAAATAAAAAAAAGTTCCCTGCTAATGAATCTCTAACTAAACTGCAGAAAAGAGCCTCAAGTAGAAGTTTAAATGCCCTGGATATTTGCTAACAATTATACTGACTTACCACACCAGAGAATCAGACTTTTAAGTTTCTCAGTGTTTTCCAGGGAATATTTAACTCAGACAACAGTAAAACTGCATAACTACTACTTTTTTAATTTGGCTGTGGAAAAGAAAGAGATTCCAGTCAATCCTGTCATGTCCTTATGTGTAAGAGTGACTAGGCATTGCACTGCATATTGCTAAATAAAAACCAGTTGCAAGATTGTAGTTCATTGCTGGCTGGAAAACCCAAATCAGACAAGCTATTTCCACGTAGTTTTACGTTGCACAGATTGAACCATTTAAATACCAAGAAATGTCTCCAAAATGCAACAGAAACATTCCCCAGCACAGAGAAAAGCATTTGGCTGGTGTTTGTTTTTGCAGATTGCCTGTGTGGGCATGACAGGGCTGTCCCTGCTACAATCTGGTGGGGGGTCTGCATCCAGAGAGACACAGCTTAACTAACTTTAAGTTGCTAGCTTGGGTGCCATGAACAGCACGAGTTGCAGCAAGATGGAGCTGAAATTCCTAAGAGTCCTTGGTAAATCCCTGGGCAGTGAGCCATGGCTGGGCAGAGCTGAGCTGGGCCCATCCGTACTCCAGTCACAGCTTCATAGTGCAGTCTGGATGTGCCCTGCAGCAACAGTTTTGTCTCAGTGGTGCCATTAACTCTGACATTCCGTGCTGGCACCAGGACAAAAAGCCTCCCTGAAACACACAACTGGGTGACACTTATCCAGCTGCTGTCTGGAAACACAATCCAGAGGTATTTTTATACCCTGCTAGAATGAAGTATGCCCACATTGTGATTCTGAGAAATCTCTTTGGCCAGGATCTTTATGACACAAAGTAGAAAGCATGGCACAACTATGGCATGCCTCAAGTGCTCTCAGATACCACTGGAGTCAGCAAAAGCTAGGAAAGCATAGTGACTTACAGGTGGTGCTCTGAACTTCAGAGGATTGTATCCTTAATAATTGCATGGAATACACAGTAGAAAAAGTCAGTAGGACCTGGGGAGCTACTCACTAACCCTACCAGTTAGCCATGCCAAAGCAGGCAGTGGAATGGACATTCAGAGTCCAGCCTGCAAGAAAACCCAGAGATATACATGTCAGACCTTGAGTCCGTGTCACTTCCAGCTCCTGTAGACTTATCCCAACTAATGCCACACTGGTTAGCCTGAGCACCAGCACCAGTCTGCCCATGGCAGCATGACCAACAGCGAACAAATCAGCCTGCTCTCCAATGTTTACCTGTAATTTGGAAAACCTGGCTGAGCTGCAGCTGTACCTTTGGCTTGCAATGTGAATATACCTGTGCACTCCAAGCACACACCATTGACATATCAAAGCAAGGCAAAGAACTAGCATTTTCTGTAGTCACTCATATTCTAAGGATTGACACATTAGTATAATTTAGCATTCTTGCTGAACTCCAAGTCACTGTGGCAGCTGAGAGTGCAGTTCCCATTCAAAAGCTATTGCTGAAGACACTGCTTACAAGATACATGATCTTTAACCATCTGGCCTAATTCTTATTCAACTCTTTTAGATTTCTATAGAAGTAGAAGCAGAAAAAAACAGTCAACAGCTAATGCCTGGATGCTGCTCAAGTTTGTTCTTACAGATTTCACCTGTGGTGGAGAAACACTCACAAAATGAAGTGGGCAGCATCTAATGCTCTTGTGGTGTTGAACAAAACATACAGAGGAGCTAGATTCTGAATTAGCATAACACTGATCAGCCCCCTATCGCCTATCCTGGTATAAGTGGGATGTGAGACAGTGGAAACCTCACCAACTGAGATTTAAGCCCACAATTCAGTGGAAACAAACTGGGCATAAATTCAGGCCTCTGCTTACAGAAACAACTTTTGCACCACTGGGTCAGAAGCACCAACAGCCTATGGGACTACATTGTATTACGGATCTACCACGTTTGTGGAGAAATCAGAGAGCCTTGTCAGTGAATAGGAAACAGAAACAAATCTGTGAACTTCAAAAACTGTTGAAATTAATGAAAACATCACAGCATTTAGAGGAACTGAATGTCTTTCTGCATGCAACATTGCAAATATCATCATTATCATCAACTTAAAACAATCTTATTCTTTCTTAGGATATTTTGATCGTGTACCTCTACAGTACTGTACCTTTAGTATCATGTCTCCAGGCAGCAATCTTCCATCCCTGGCAATTACCCCGTCTCGATAAATATGCTGTATAATAATGTGAACCAAGGGGGTCTCACTGCCTCCCACAATCCTAATGGCCAGGCTTTCATGGGGATCGGTACGGCTGATTTTAATGCAGGTAATTTCCCCATCTGGAATCAGGTGATATAACCTGGGAAAACCTGGAAATGCACATCATAAGGTATTTATTGACATCACAGCTTGGCTTTGTTGAAATACGCACCACACAACCTCAAGTACCTGCCAGTTAGCCAAACTAGGTTTTATGCATGAATGTGATTTATAGTAAGACAGAAGAAAAGGATAGGTATGCTTACTGAGTGGACTTGAAGGGATCATTTTACAACTAATATATTAAACTTCCTTTTTCCCCACACAAAACACAGCCCTAAACCTTTGATGTAATCCAGCCAAAAGAAATGTACTTAATAACAGATACATATTTTAGGGGAACAAAATACATTTTTAGTCACCAGAGATACCTGAGAACCAGGCCACGATTCCTTGCTGGCCCTAGAGCAGATGGGCATGGGCACCTCAACAAACACCCGTCCCTTGTGTGCTGGGTTGTACACCCTGTCTCACTGGTAGCATCCCAGGCTGTCCTGTTTTCTATTTTTGGTGGCATAGTGGAGGACTGGGTGCTTGGTCTGTGACATTCAACAAAGATTTTATTTATCTCCAGCTAAGAGAAAGACAAGCTTTCTTTTCTGAAAGACATAGTAGTTTCCGCACGAGACCACTCTCCTTTCACCACTGCTTGAACTCTAGGAAGTAGAAATGACTGGCTTTTACTGTGACCTGCCTGTATCAAAACCACAGTATGCTCCAAATGTCTGTAGGGAAACATCTCTGCTTGCCCTGGCAATCTGGCTGCGGGGAGTAGGGACTAATGGTGGGCAGAGATCCTTTTTGTATTTATAATGCACTGAATAAGAGTATCCTCTTCCAAACCCTACCTCTCAACTGGTCTGTTTGATTTCACAGCATTTCAATAATATTCTCCTTCCTTTTAGGCCAATTCAAAATTTTAATCCAGGTTCAGCAGGGAGCAAAGTTGAAGTAAAAGTACCAGTGAGTTTTCTAGGACAGGTGTATCAGCCTTCATTTATTTTGAATCCCCCATAGACGAGGGAAAGTTTTTGAATTTTTTGCATGTGGGTCCAAATCCAGTGCTTATATGACAAACCTGTAAATCAAAAAATTAACTGATAATACTTTTTCAATAACTTATTTTAGAAATGAAAGCACAGTGACCATTATTGAATAGTGGTTAAGTGTAAAATGTAAATTACCAGACCAGTATCTGAGACAGAACAAATATTTTCTACTACAGAATTAGCAGGCAACAAACCAGCAAGGCACCAGCAAAACCTTTTGGCAGAGAGCAAGGGGAAAGAAAGAACAGGAAAAAAATATTGAAAAACACCATGTTGCATCCCTTACCACTTCTTTGATCATATGCTCTTCAGGGTGGGAAGCTGTCCTCCTCCACTTCTGTAAAAAGCACCTACCGGTAGCACAGACTTCGACTTTGTGGTTTGGTTTTACAAAGAGTTGACAGGCAATAAAAGTCTATTTAGATAACTACACAGCCTTTACCAATCTAATACCCAAGTATTCATTTAATTTATACTCTTGTCATAGCAGTTTCTGTGCTAATACGTTTGCTTCAGTTTTGCATTCAACTTCACTGTCTCAGGAATGGAAGGTGCTTCGTTTTCCCCATACTCCTCTATTTTCTAAACACTATTTGCTCAGCTTGTAATTTCTCCAGTTCTCTATAGCTTGAAGGGTAGATTCACTTGACCTAAATACAGGCCTCTAAGCCAAATGCAGTTTGGTGATCCACTTGCTCTGACTTCCTTTACAGTGCAGAGGCACCCAAAGTAAGCAATACCCATGTAACTCTTTAATCACCCCTGGAAGTGCCAAGTTCTCCGCTGCTGCTTAAGAAAAACGAGGCAGCTCACTCTGGCATCTCGGTAAGGTCCTTAAAGTCACATGATGCAAGGACTCCTCAAAAACCACCAATGGTCTGATTCCTGCCTCTGCATAAGCATGCGAATTTTACATTCTCAGTGAGGTTACAAAGGTAGTTATATATAAAAATGCAAATGAAAATCTGGATACCTAGATCTCTGCACTCAAATAGCATAAATTAGTATATGTGTGCATATACTATGGTAGAACTACTTCCATTGCTGATCACATGAGTCATTTCACATTCTAACAAACTGTGCTTTTTGACTCAGACACTGATCTTCCCATAGCTCATTCTGAAATCTTTTCTAAAGGAATTATCCGGTCACATTTCTTATCCATGGAGACCTGTGGACTGAACAAGCTATAGATACTCTCACATTATTTCATTCTGTAATTATCCCAGAGCAAAATCAGGGCAACATGGCAGTGAACAAGTCTCTACATTTGTACAAGACTTACATATACCTTTACATAAGGTATAAACTAATGTAAGTTTCTTTGCATCTTGAACAGTGCCTTAACTGGTTTGTTAAGACTTGCAGTAGCACTTGGCTGACTTTCAACATGAGCTTTTACAGATAGATTCTTTTAGAGGAATTTTTAATGCCTAATTTCCTTCTGACTTGTGCAGTCTACAACAAAACAAATCTTCTCAAGACATTTTTCTTGCCAATCTGCAAGTCCCTAATGCTTCTCTTTTATAGTTAGCAGGCTGTACTGCCTCACTTCCTGTCTTCATTTGAATTGTGTTGTTTATCAAATATAATTAATAAATTGAACCATTTTCTCCTCAGATGGGCTAAGCAACCAACATAACTCCATGATCCAATAATTTCTGCTCTCTTCATTGAAGAATCACCTCTTCTTTTCATCTCAAACATATACATGGACGTTGTACTGCTAACAATCTAGACTGCTGTAAGTGAAAGGCCAATGACTATTTTCATTAACTAACAGTAAGTTTTACAAACACACAAAAACATATTTTTTTAAAATATGAGAATTCATAATCACTTTTTCACCAAACAGCTTGCACACATTTTGTGCAGCTTGATCAAAACCTAGCATGCCTATTTCAAGATGATGCCATGTCTAGGTAGCAATGTCTTCAAATTGAATTTTTGAATGTATATACCATACCCATAAAAGGTGGAACCAGCATCTGGTTGCATACAGTGAATAGGGCCTCAGCAGCCCAGTTTAAGGGACTCTAACTCCAACTGGGTTGAAGACTCGTACCATTCAGATATATATTCAGCCTGTTGTGAGGCTGGAGTACCATTTTTCACAGACTCCGTTTTTCAGCCCTTACTCTCATTTAGAATTCTCCATTTTCTTTGGCCAGGTTTTCCAGAGTCGGAAAACCCAGGATTATTGCATACCTTTCTTTATCATTTTATATTTCCAGTCCTTAAATATCGAAGAGTTGGTGAATCTAGAAAGAAGGGAACTTTCTGTCTCGTTTTTGGTGATTCTTGCAGGCTTTCCCACAGAGTGTTGTGGTTTTGTCACCGGGGGTTGTATGGAGCACTCTGAATCTGTCAATATAATAAAATGTCATCTGCATTCAGAAAGATTGTGTGGTCTTTTTCCTCAGGCAATATTTTCCTTATACTAGTGTCCAATTTAATTGATATTTTCACATATCCCATTATAGTAGCACATAACATAGGAGAGACCAGCTTTGCTAAGTAAACTCCACTTGCCTGGCTATGTAGGACACCAAGCATTCCTTAGTATAGCAACCATGAGACAGTATTACAAAATTTTAAGTATGCTTAGTATTTCATCCCCACAGTTTATAATATTCAGTGGTAGTGTTCCTTCAGTGCTCAGGTTTCAGCTGACCTCTGTGCGTACCATGCTCCTTCTGACAGTGCGGCCATGAGGGGAACTTCTGCCTTCATTCCTGGTATTCAGTTTGACAAAGCACTGTGTAATGTTTGCTGTAACTCTTGAGCCCAGATTAATCAAAGGTCACTATAAACAAAACTTGTGGTTGTGCTTGCAAGTCCTCATTTAGATCAGAAGGCCTGGCTGTTGTGAGGTGCCAGCCCACTCCCTCGAATAACACTATCTGAAGGGACACACACTCATGCTTCCCAGCATCTGGACACCAGAATTTAAATGAAGCTTTTATAACCTATTGTAGGAAAATTCTTGTGTCTCTGAATGTCACATGCCCTTGAACTGGTGTGGGACTTTATTCTGCAGCTCCTCCTTCCTAAGTGATTCTTATTTAAAGTTTCATTTCCCCAGCAGTTTGCCATCATTTTGATTTAATGTCTTCCACTAATTCTCCAGGGATGCTGCTCTGATGGAGGGGGCAGATAGAAAGTGATGCCAATTCTAACATCTCTTCTTGCTTCTGGACATTCCTCTCACCAAAGAAGTCCCAAAAGAACTGAAATGAAATTGTCATAGAGCTGAATGCGTTTTAAAAGAGCTGTGGCTCTCTCATTTACAGCAGGCAAATTTATGGGTCTGCAGTAGAGGAAAAGCTACAAAGACAATGCCTTTCTTCTGGAAACTGCCTGGCTCATTGTTCCAGCGCAGAGTACTTTGAACCAGTTCTGTACAGCTGTTTTGGGAAGTCAGAACCGCAACTGAATCAAATCTGGGAAAAACAGGAACAGTGAGGCATTTCTGTGGGGTGCAGCCTTCTTGAGACAGAAGCTGGGTTGTGCTGTCTTGTCCTGGGGCTGGATAAACCACTTTCTTTTCTGCACATAGAGAGCCTTAAAGCCACGAAATGGATGATACCATCTGCATTTCACTTACCTTCTTTTTCTTCATGTACTTTTCCAAATATTGAAGCATTTTTAGTATTATCTATCTATCTATCTATCTATCTATCTATCTATCTATCTATCTATCTATCTATCTATCTATCTATCTATCATATATATGCATGTGTATAAGTATCTCTCAAAAGTATAGCAGGGTTCACACTGAACAGTACAAGAGGGAAGTCTGTTCTGTGGTCTTGCTAGTGCCTGCCGGGGCTGCCTTGGTCTTGACTGCTGCAAAGCAATAACAGATGGTAGAACTGCACCCACCATGAGACTAAGAATGAGTTTGACTTTGAAAAACATTTGCCATCCTCAAGCAATCATAAATTCAATTTCTTTTAGAATGGCTTTACTGCAAAATAGAACAAATGAACATTTTTGAAAGCTAGAATAACAGCTATCTTTTACTGAAAATTGTATAGAGAGGTTTTTTCAATTGCACCTGCAAATTCTTTCCTAAAACTTTAGCTGGTTTACAACTTGCATTCATAGATCAGTTTGAGTGAAGAGTATATCTATTTATAGTCTTCCCTGGAAGTGAATTTAAAGTGTAATGCAAAACTCAGAGCTCAATGATATGAATAAGCATTGCGAAGCTGAAGCAGTCTTTGCTTGGAGATATTTTATCATTTAAGTAGATTGTCAAGGTCATTTACACTACTAGATCCATGTAATATCCTGGATGTAATAACCAGGATATTACGTCTTAAATGAATCAGTGCCATAAGCATGTTCCTGTCACCTTCCCTCACGTCTCAGAATGAAACCATCTTTTTTTAAATTTTCTGAACTTCTACATCAGACCTGGAAAGCTATTTGTGGCTGTAAGTGCTGCTAGTAAAATTGTTCTCAGGTAGATATCACAAATTTGGGTGCTGCACTACAGAAAAACATTTATTTGTATGGGTTATTTACAAAAAATGAATTATTAAAAATGAGAAAATCTTAACATCTCCTTCCCCCAAATATTTTCTCACCAGTGTTTGCACTTTTCATTCACTTCTAACACTCTTTTGTTTGGACAGTTAACAATTCTCTACTGAAAATGTCACAAAAACATTTAAACAGAGCAACAAAGAAAGCCTGAATCATTTAAATCCAAAATAGGCACATTCAGCATTGTTTAAATAAATCAAACCACAGGGTACAAACATAAATTGGGATGTTATCTTCCCAGTGCAGAACTGCTACCAGCTCCAGGCATAAGATAGCATTAGACTATAGCTATTTCTTTTCTGTAGTTATAGCAGAAACACATTTGACATTATACATCATATTTTTCAATGCCCATAGGTATCAAAGGAGTTTTCCAAAACCAGTACTGCATTCAGCTTCAAGTTAAGCAGAATTTGAATTTATTTTTTTCCCCACGTCAGAAATTATTATTTTGTCTTGCACCCTCACAATCATGTTGGAACTGAGCCTTGGCCCAACAAACATAGCAGCTTCAGATTAAAGGCACCTACACACACTTCAGTGGGATGCTAAAGGCCAGTACATAGATGCTTGTTATGGTTTTCACTCTCAGAGCTCCTTCGACTTAAATACAGGCGAAACACAGATTAAACAGGGACATCTGAATGAAGATGAGGGAATTCTGAAAACTGGAGTCAGATGAACATTGAACTTAGCCAGATGATCTGACAGCTCCTTTACTAACAAGAGATTATCGGCAAGAAGGGGTTATATCACTCTGTGCCCACTGTGAGGCTGGCACAGTCTCAGCTTTACTCTGTGCGTGCACTGATCCAGCCTGTTGAGGAAGGGAGCTACCAGAGAGTTGGTGGGGTGCCGTACAATCCCCTCAAGCAATGAGACATGGCTGAGTTGTGCTCTCAGATGGCCCCAGATATGAACCTGTGAAACCTCAGGCAAGGCAGCAGCAGCTTTCACACTGGGTGTGGGGACTTCTGAGGTCAGCAACCACCTCCATTCACCAGGAGCATCTCCATTCTCAGAAGAATGGAGTGGCGATGGGGAGACAGACACGTAGGACTGTCATTTCTTCAATGGGTCAGGATGAGAGCTTGAGTAAGCACAGGGCAGAGCATACTGCAGCTATCTCTAAAAACTAACCAACAGCTCTAATCAGAAGGCCAACTGCAGACTGCTCAGAGCAGCTGAGAATTTAAAAAAAATATAAAAGAAGAATATTTACAGAGCTAGAGGAAAAAAACAGCCTCCAGCTGTCAGGATAACTGCTACAGAAAGAAGTACATTCATTTCCTCCTCCAATAAGAAGAAACAGAGAGAGGCTTTGAGATGTCATTACACAAAGCACCTGTTGTAAAGGACTAAATAGAGATTTCTGTTCAAGTTTTATTGCTGCAAGTTACTTGCTTGCATTTTTTCAAGATCAAATTCCAGTACTGTGTAATCAAAATACATTCTTTGCAAATGTAATTAATAAAGTAATTTAGGTACCTGGCTTCTGTGATCTCATACTTAAGAGTAACTGCTTATTAAGTAATTACCCGCCTACCTGTTTTTTCCAGCCAAATACATTTGGAAGTTTACAGGCATGCTTGATGCAGAGGGATGAGACCACAAGCAGAGCCAAGGAGAGAATTACAATCTTGACACTGTCAGTGGGACCCTAGAGTGACTGCCACTTCAGGGCCCCATTACATATTCCTTAAAATAGAGACAACGGCACTTTTGATTCTGTGGGAAATGTAAAGGCCAGTGTCATCTACACACCTCCTTCTGTTAATGTCTGGCCTGCACTGGGTTACTGGATAGGTGCTGTCGACATCCAGATCATCCACACACTCTGGACATGAAATCAAACTTTCAGTGGAACAGTTACTAATGTCAACCATATGCCTAGGTAGGAATCAGTGATTAAAAATATCTGTGTCCCATCCCATCTTTTCAAAAGTATGGACTTGAGACATGGAGAATTCCACTTCTGAAGAAAGGCAAACTTTTCTTACACTGGGTTGGAGAGTTGCTAGGGAATGAGAAATATAACTTTTTGCTCATATAGAGATATAAAACAATTATTTGCAAAATTTTACCTGGACAAAACCAAAATATTCAGGACAGTAAAGTCATTAATGATATTTCCAGGCCTAGGAGGATATTCACATTCCTTTTATGAAAAAAGTTCACAATTTTGAATTACCGGGTTTTATTTTGGCTGCATCAGCAAGTATGTGAAGTAGGAGAGTAAGTACATGGTAACACAGGGAAACTCTCCTGGAGGAATAAACAAATAAAGTAGAATATTGAACACAGTTCTCCGATTCACCACTTTAAGAACAATGATGTCTAGAGGTAGCATTTGGCAGCCTTTTGTCTCTATTTTTGTGGGTTTCAGTGAGAACTTGAATACAAAGCAAACAGAAGTTGGATATTTTGTCTTCTTCAAGCCTGTATCCTGGACATTTGAACTGAGAAGAGACGTGAGGTTCTGAGGCATCAAGCAAAGGAAAAATAAACTCATTGAAGACCTTGATTAAGGCAATGATTCCCACTCTATCATCACTTCCTCTTGATGCATGAATGTCATTGTTGGTTTTATAATTATGGTCCAAAGTGATTAGTAACATTTGCTTATTGCTTTGAGAATACCAAATGTTGTGTTACTGCCTGCCAGACCCCTCACCCCTGACATGCATCAGGTAAACTTGCCTCTCCTCTCTGTTTAAGAGTGGAGCATTCTTACCTCACCAGCCTGGCTGAGGTAATACTAGTCTGTCACTAAGGATCCCACAGAAATGCTGGAATAATTACAGTTCTTTGCACTTTCATACCATCCTCCCACTGGGAATTCTCAGTGCTTCATAAACTTTAGCCAAAACTTATTAACTTCCTACAAAGTATGATCACTGTGATCCATTTGCTTTAGGGGGACAGGCACATGCTGATGAAGACTCTTCAACACAATTACAGAGCAAGTCAGTGACAGCTCCAGTAATAGATACCAGACACTCAGATCCCACATCCCATGTGCTAGATACTGGGCTGGCTATAGCATGCAGGCTGTTACCAAAACAGCCCTACGTGAGGTATCACACACCCCAGCAATATTCTTGCCTGCTATTTACTTACATCTTTTTAAATTTAAAAAAAAAAAACAAACAAAAAAAAGAAAAAGAAAGATTGAGTTTGCTGCGTATTTTTTAATCAGACACAGCTCACCACATGAAAGGCATGTCAATCATGGACATCCAGTTCCCATGTGGAAAGGATCCCCTACCCCATGTTAAGTGATAAGGAGAACAAAGCATTACCTTCCTCTCCAGCAGCAGAGTTTCCAACTGTTTCCCTTTCCTGGTCAGTCTGGTTGGAAACGGCACTTCCACTTTTTGTCCTTCGAAGAACACTGAATGCCTTGTTTATTTTTTTAAAAGATCTGCTTCTTATAGTGGACCGTTCAAAGTGTCGAGCTGCAACAGCAGGAAGAAAAATCTGTACAGTTCAGCAGTTCTGGGCCAGAACAACTGCATTTCTGCAGCTCTTGGCATCTGATGCAGTATAACATCAACAGCAAGGCTTCTGCACTTCACCTTTGCACCTGAGTCCTGCTGACACTCCAAGGCTGAGCCCACCTGAATCTGGGTACAATTACCCTACCTCAGTCGCACACCCTAGAATTGCCACTTTCCTTCCCTATCTGTTTTGCCAGCCACACAGAGAAATCTGTGAGTGTGGTAGCCTTGAAAAGAATAATCCTCTGTCAAGACAGAATCAGCAGCAATTCTGTGAGAAATGCAAATAAAAGGAGGAAGCACTGCCCTTCCCTAGCTATACTAGTTTGATAAAAAAAAGCTGGAAGCCATTGTTAAAAACTCTTCTTGAAAAAAACCCCACTATTACTGCCTCAAAACCTTGTAAGGCTTCCAAAGCCACCAACGATTGCCAACAATTTAATGTCAAAAATTCAAGGATTATCAGGTGGGAGGGATCAAATAAGTCACAAATTCTGACCTAGGTAAGGCAATACTAAAGAAAAGTCGTAATACTTTCAAAACATGTCACTCTTTTCCATCCTGCTAAAGATATCTTCATGGCTGTTGCTATTCTGTCTCTTCCAGCTCTGCATGCTAGCCAAACATTGTAATCTAATAATACAACATTCCCTCAAACCAGACTGTAGCCTCTAAACTCAATAAAACTGACAGGATTTATTGAGATTCTGGTGTTCTCTTCTTGCACCCTCCCTTTCCTTGCCTCTCCAGCACACAAGAGGAATGTGCTGCTCATTTCTAACCTTTCTTCAGCCCTTCTTCCATTCTCTCAACACGCAACTGGTGCAATGAGGTGGGCTATCCATTTTGGCTCCAGAATCCTCAGATACACAGTTTGAACTCATAGTTAACACTTTAAAGTCTGCCTTTGGCCAGGACACATTTTTCAGATAGGACACTCGTCAGAGCCAGGTGCAGTGTCACCAGGTGAAAGATCAAGGCAAGCTTTCCTGATGCAACTTGGTCCTGACTGTGGTTATTTCAGCAGGACCAGCTCCTCTGAGGTGCACCTTCCCGAGACGCTAGCAGATGTCTCCCAAGTTCCTTAGGCAATTCTTAAGGTTTTTTGTTTTTGTTTTTTTTTTTCCTGCAAATACTTGGCAATAGCTAAACATAGTTCCCAACAAGTTTTTGGGCAGGTGTCCATGGGTGTTACCTAGGCCACCGTGCTTTGGTGAAGCCATTTACACAGCTACACCATGTCCCCAGCATGTCATACATACTGAGACAACTTGCCTAAGTAATCTTTCTTTTGCATGTGTGCAGCTAGTCTGTCTTCAGCTCGATGCTGCCCCTGGCCAAGCCATTTTTTTTTCACCTCAAATCTATTCGGTCACCGAGTACGCAATTGGATAAGCCATGTAAAATGAAAGCTTTCAATCTCTCTCTCTCTCTCTCTTTTTTTTTTTTTTTTAAAAATCCTCCAACAACCTATATTTCACAGAAAGATGAATGTTGAAAGAGGACACCAGGCTCTGAAGCCTGGTTTTTAGTTCTTACTTTTATTTCGGTTGCCACGATGCAGGTCTCCGGGGCTGCTGCCGAGCTGGCTGTCCTCCGAGGTGGGGCTGAAGGCCGGGTTCACCAGCCCTGGCTCATCTGTCATTAAGGCGATTGCTGCAGCTGCTGAGAGCTCAGGGCCCAGGGCAGCTACTGCTAAGCTGGAGCCATGGTCAGGAGAGCAGTCTTGGGAACGCCTCTTCCTTTCCTTGGTAAGGCCATAGTGAGATGCACCTTTACATCTAAGGAGATGGGAGGCAAAGAGACACATGATAGCAACTTGCATTGGAACACTGTGTACTTACAGAAATTATCCGTAAGTACAAACTGATGATTGTGGTGACCAGTGAAATATGGATGATTAACAAGAAGGGAAAATGCCAATCTTGTCATGTTACACAGAATCAAAAAGAAGCTGAGTTACTACCTTACATGGAAAGACTACTGCTGGTCAAGGGAAAATGGAGAGCCACAGCCCTGCATGTAGGGCCGTGCGTATAGAGTTACTCCAGATGCAAGAGGAGAGGAATAGCAGGAGGATAATTAAGTCAGAGGTGCCTTATCCAATCCTGCACCCTGAAAAACCTTCCCAGTCACCAAAATGGTCATATATGAAGCACAGCACTGTGATCTGTAGAGACCAGTGCAATCAGTGAAGCAAGGTCTGCAGGTGGAGCTGAACACTTGGGAGCTGCAGGAATCCAGTGCCCACAAGGTGCCCATACAGACCATTTTACTACTTGAACTGCCCCTGGGGAACTGTTTTCAAATTCAGCCACAGAGATGAAGTTGCCAGCTCTGCTGTTCCAGCTCACTTGAGACACTAAAATTGGTCATTGCCTGGACACAGAAATAGGTGCAAGAGGTGGTAGATGGGTCCCACTTCCCCTGCAGCCCCACCACTGCCCAGGAGGGAGTACAGGCCTCCCACCAAGGCACTGAGAGCAGGTCCTCAGACCGCAGACAAGGCTGAGACTTTGCCAGCTTGGGGAGCTCGAGGAAGGCAGGTCCTACAATACTTCTGGAGGGAACGGAAAATCCTAAACCCTGACTTGACCTTCACAGTGACAAAATCCTCTGTTTCTGGTGGAGCCATGAGTGTTCCCAGAAGAGCTGAAGATATAGCATTATAAGAGGCAAATTATAAGCCTGCTTTGAAGCAAATTTACCTGTGGTCCCGACTATCTGCTCTAGATTCATCCTGGACTGTGAAGGCAGGACCATGCATGGCATTTCTCTTTTCAATACTCATTAAAAAAAGTCACTTGAATGAAATTAAAGGTCGCTGTACACTTAATGAGTCAGTATTCAAATAAAACTACAAAATAACCAAAAAGACAGAGTGGCCAAGGACACAGCACCTGTGACTTTTATCCAGCATCACTTCCAGCCGGTGCCCACCCACTAGAACCATGTTCACTGCATTAAAAAAAAAACAACCAAAACCAAAACAAACCAAACCGAACAAAAAATGCAAAAACAAATAAAAGAACCCCAAACTTGACTTTTAATCATAATGTAATGAGCTTGCCCTATTTTCAGTTACTATTATCTCTTTCTTCATAGCAAAGGCTAACTGATGACTTTCATGAAAGTGCCCTGTAGGACAAACTCACAGAAATAGCTGCAGAAACCCTTAGGGATAGAAAGCTCTTCGTAATATATGGCATGCACAAAAGGCAATGCATAATACATAGAGTACACAACGCTAGTGGGTTAAGTGTCACGAAAAGAAGTAGTACACCGAACAGAAGCCTTGGAAGAGAAATGATTTATGGAAGCAGCTCCTGGGACAGAAAGATGATATGAGAAGAAGTCGCAGAGCTCTCTGTATCAGCTTCAGAGAAGCAGTTTAATTTCTCTTATGGTATTGGCTTTTGAGGAGACAATTGAATTGAAACCTTTTTTGGCACTAAATTATGCTTTACCATCATCTATCTCATACTGCTTCTGATAATTCTCATCTTAAAGAGGGGAAAAAACCTAACCCCAACTGTGTCATATTGATGCAACTGAGTAAGGGCTTTGTATATGCTTTAAGGCTTGCATGGGAATGTCTGTAATAGAAATTATTTCTGAAACCTTTCACAAGCTAAATGAGGAATCTCAGAATAAAATACTTGTATGGAAGAGAAGGTTGGTCAACTGTTTCAAAAGACCAAGAAAAAGCTATCTGAGGCACCTATCACAAGGCATAACTGCAAAAATAACCATGTAAAACATAAAGGAAGAGCTCTCATGCCTCCCCTGCAGCAGGTATTTTTCTATTCCTTGCAGAAAAGGGGGTATGACTTCCTCACTCCCCCAGAATCCTAGACCATGGCAGGATGCTGGCCTTTAAATTTCACAGAAGCAGAAGCACAAAGGCCTTTCCTTCTTGCTGCTTACCTCAACTTCTCCAACACGGTATTTTGGAAACCCATCCTTGACATCTCCCACTTGCAGTCAAGTCACATTTGCTGATCCAGCCTATGCATTCTCGACAAAATAGTTAAAAAATAGTCTAAAACAGCAACACAACAAACTGAACAAAAAGAAGTGGCTTTGAGGAGAACAGTTTGTTGTTCTCAGAAAATAGTCCTTGCTTTACAGAGATCCTGCAAAGATTTAGAAGATAAGAAACATTCCTGCTCCTCCACATATTATTTCCTTTGCCTCTGTTTTCACTATGCCAGTAAAGTTTCAGTAGTTGATCACCAGCCTTGTGAACAGATCCTCACATGCAGGTGATTTTTCACATTTTATTGGTTCTATGAAGATCAACATGAAGATCAAAAGTGGCTCTGCCCAAAGATTCCCAGCTATTTGGATTCAACCACTGCCTGGTACCCATCTGCACTTTTCTGCTAAAGCCTTCACTTTCTGTGGAAATCCTCACTCACTGCTACTGGCTGCACTGCAGACACTCAGTCAACAGCATCAGTCCAACAGCAGTGAACAGAAGACAGTTACTTTGAATGTAGAGAGGACTGACACAGTTTAAGATGTGGCTTATTGGAGAAGACAAGTTGTCATGATACAAAGCACAAGGCATATCTTTCTAACTCTGCCAGAAATAGTTAAAAGAGAACCAAAGCTCTTCAAGTGTGAGCATTGAAGCTATTTCTTAAATAATTGTGGCAGGCACAAATGAACACAAATCAAGTCCTCTTTCTTCAGATTAACACAGTGTCCTTGAAGAAGGAAAAAAAAAGTCCCAAGACCTCAAACTTGCAATAAAATCTGCAACGGCATCTCTTCACTTTCATTGTTTTGCTTGTGCTGACACTGCTGTGATAACAGAAAACAGAAGAAATTACTGTCTAAGTGGAATCATATTTATAGTGTCTCAGCTACATTTTTCCATATGGTTGGATTTGGCTCCCAGAAAAGAGGGATCCATAAAACAGCTACATGCCAGTACTAATTAGCTCTCTCATTGTGATTATTAAACAAAATGCCTGATTTACAGCTGGAAGAGTGGGATACTTTATTAATGTAGGCCAGTCAGAAAGTGAACCCGACACTGTCTGCAGGCCAAGGTGAACTACAGATTTATGTTCCTTCTCAGTCACACTGGCCAGCAAGTACATCCGTGCAGCCATGTGATACTGAAACAATTTGAAGGCCAAACCCAATAGAGATAAACAGACATTAATAATGTGTGTTGTACAGTTTGTGCCATTAATGTAGTGTCACTAGGTACTTACAGGAAATTGAGAAAATAACTTCTGTTAGCACAGCCTCTTTTATGAAGCAGATATGTGCTGTCCGAAATTCTGGCCATATCAGCTAACCACTGGGCAGTGGAAAGCAGTGGTGGCTGCTGAAACTTCACTGAGGGCTGCAGTTCTGGCTGGTATCAACACTGGCAGCCACAGGGCAATCTTTGCCCTGCACCCTGCTCCACATGTAAGGGAGGCTCTGCACTCCAGGCTTCAGGAGCAGCACATCCAAAGTGCTGGAGCGAGGAGATCCAAAACCCTGTGGCTGCCTTAATATGGTCCTACCATTTGTAAAAGCAACCTTGAGTTAAACTCAAGGCCAACAGAAACATATCCACATAATTTGAAATTCAAATTAAAACAGTTGTTTGAAAACAGAGTTTTCCTTGCAGCATCTCTGAGTTGCACAGCAAAGGAGGGATTCGAAGTGACATTGACCTCAAAGATTTCAATTACCCAGACTGATACAGGGAGAAAATGTAAAGCCAAAATATGAGCAAGGACAACCGTATGGATTTTTTTCACTTCTCTTCTAGTGATCTAAATGAAACAATACCAAGGCAAAAAATACGTATATATTTGCCCATGGCTGGGGGATTGGAACTATCATTAAGGTCCCTTCCAACCCAAACCATTCTATAATTCTGTGATTCTGTGACTTATAATGCATTTGTTCTTAAAAATGCCCTGCTTTTTGTGTCACTTCACAGGCTATCCTTCTTTCTCCCTGTCTCGAACTTGACTGCCTGGGCATGAGACAGGGAAAAAAAAGTGAATCTAGAGAATCACAGTGCCTGTGAGCCAGGTCTGACACAAACAGAGCAGGAATCCTCTCTGCCCGGTCCCAGTGGTGCTTTCCCAGCCTCACTCGCAGCATACTCGTATTTTGGAGCTGTTTTGCTTTAGTGCAGCAGAAGTGGATGCATGGTCTGAATGCAATTAAGAATAATGTATACAAAGCATTTAAGATTGCCCAGCAAAAGAAACTACTGCATAATGGGCTGTCACTGCTGATCCAAAACGAAACCCAGATCAGGACAGACAACTGTTTCAGCTATGCTCTCCCTGCAAGCAGCCTCATCCCTGGTAATTTTGGCTGGACACAAGTTGGGCTACAAAGTTCTAACAGTGTGGATCACCGCCCCTGTCTCCTGACTGCTCTGGTACCCCTGAACTGATCCGGTGGAATGGCTGATGGGGCAACTGGACCTGATCAGCAAGGAGCGTCCTGGAGAACCTGGTGCTGATAACCTCACTTGTGAGACCCTGGTGAGAGGCTCCTGCTGTGCCTGGGAAGAAAGGAGAGGCGGGGCTGAATTGGAAAGGCTGACTCACAAGAAGGTGTTGACAACTTCTGCCCCACGGGAACCATTCTTGTGTGCATCAGCAGTGGTTATAGTCCAAACATAACCCAAGTACCCACCATATGGCTTTCGGTCCAAATTCTTAAACTCTAAAGGCTTCTGAAACTCCATCATGAGGATTGAAGTGACTTGATTAGTTCTCAGACAGGGATGACAACTCTTCTGATCTCTACTTTTGCCAACTGTGCACCAGAAAATGTAGCCAAATACGTAAAAGGAGCAAGGCACCTAAAGTCCCACCAAATCCGTGTTACAGATCTAAGCTAAAATGTAGAAAATGCACAGTCTCCAATCAGGACCAACCATACTGGTGCTTAAGAGGCCAGAGATGAAATCTTCAACAGTAAAGGTGAGCAGTACCCTGCTTCTCTTTGCAGCCAGTGACATTGTATCATCCTGGCTTAGAAAACTCTTTTCTGTGAATCCTGGTCCTATGTGCAAAATTTCCTTTGTTGTTGTTGTTGTTGTTGTTTTTGTATGTTTGTTTGTTTGTGGGTTTTTTTTGCTATATAGGAAAATCAATACCAGAACTGAGTGCTTAGCAGCAATGATTTTTCCTTGATAATTCAGAGTTCTTTCAAAGAATAACCACTCTATGAACGCTGCATATGAAAAATGTCTTCATAAGTAAGTACCTGATTTATTTCTTCTTATCTTAAATGCATTTGCATTTTCTGCTCTTTTTAAAGAATGTCAAGAGCTTTCCTCAAGCTACTGTAATCACCAGCTAGGTGTTTCCTATGGCTAGGAAGGTCTTCTCTACATTAAACCTTCATCAATATTGATAAAAAAGGAAATGAACCATCTAAAAAGCAAAGCTTGAAGTCCTGGATTACAGTTTCCAATGGACACTTGCTGAAGACAGGCTGCAAAAAATGTATCTAAGCATGCAACTAGAAACAGGCTGTTATCTGCACCTGCAGTCGAATTCCATAATGCCAGCAACATTTCCAAGTGCTTACCACTGCTGTTCTGTGCACTCTGTACCCTGGCATTGCTGCACTTGGGTATTCTCTCCCCGGTGATCTCTCAGTGTCAGACATTTGCCATCTTGTTTGGGGGAAAAAAATGTTCATTTTTCACTTAAGTGGGAAATTGTTCCAGTTACTAGTGCTCTTTCATTTCAATAATCTATAAACAAAAGCCTTTTAGAGACAGCTTCCTGACACCTGGGGCATCAGGGCTGGCTGTGAGGGCAGCACGGGCCAGTGCCATGATCCCTGCTACCTCTGGAGGGCTGAAGATCAGCAATTGCTTCCCACGCTTCCATAAACACTGCCCTTTTTGGTGTCAGCACAGAGATAGCTATGAGAGAAGTTAAGATGAGGGAAATGGCTTCTCTGCCTAGCTGTCAGATTTTCTCATGTGATTTGCTCTCTACTGTCAGCCAGAGGCCTTTGCTAGAGTATAAACATGTATTAGATGTAGTGGTTCTATATTTCTGCTTTATTACTCTGTAAATATTTATAAAGGTCTTCATAACCTTTATCTCTTTAAGCTAAAGTTATTAAACTTAAATACTTTCCCACAATATAGGAAAAACCTCTCAAATACTTACCTTTTCAGTTTAATTTCTGCCTGTTCTGGATACGGTTTTCTAAGCTTTTTTTTCCACACTTTTTTTCATTAATGAAGACATCACAATTCAATACATTCTGGAACTACCTTACTAGCAAAGCCTAAAGTTGTGCTTTGTCCTGTCTGTAAAGATCTGACCTCAGGGAATGGCTGTCATTTTCACACTGCTTTTGCACTAAGATGCTGTCAAACAAAATATATTTGTGCATTATATAAGGAATGTCACAGGAGTATTTGTATACTTACATTTCCACGTCAACTACTCGGTATAAATTTGGACCCACCACTAGAAAAAGTAGTTATAGTTTCCATAGGTTAAAAAAAGTAAGGTTTTCTAAGCATATGAGGGAAAAAAATATTGAGCATTCTTTATGATTAATATTCAGTTCTCAGCTACAGTGACATATTCCCATTTCTGTGGGGTTTTTTTTGTTTAGAAGAAGGAGCAAGCATGGCTAGTGTTTGGTACAGGCCCTTGAAAGTATTTTGCATTGATGAAGAACAGAATTGCGGTTCAGAATTCAGATCCCACAGTTCTCAAAACTACCAACAGACAGAGAGTTGGTGTCAGGCACAAACTGAATAAGCATTTAATGGAAACCAAATCCCTATTTCAAATTTGTCTGTTCATACTGAGAGAAGGTAGGAAACTCTATATATCCTAATAGTTTTCAGAGGAACTGGAAGAACTTTGGAACACATTTTTAATCTTAAATAAATTGTGGAGTTTTAATTTTATGCATGTGCTACCAAAGTGTCATATAACATGTGGTCATGTTTAAGCTTTTTTTCCCCTTTCTCTTTAAAACTCAAAAAGTTGTTTTTCAACCAGTATCATCAGCTTCTATTATGAAATCTTTTAAAAGGCCCATTAACATCTATCATGGGAATAGGGTATTGTAAGAAATAGGTAAACAATACTAGTTGCTTGAAATTGTGGGCAAAAATCATGTCTGGGATTATTGTGCAATGATCCCAGTTGTTGCTGGGAGTATGTACAAATTGTTGGTCCAGATAATGTTCTCTTTCTCTCCTGACACATCTTGCAGGCCATTACTCTGTTACTGATGATCTTGAAACTACAGCTGTACTGATTTCTCTTCAAAATCCAATTAACATTTTAAGTTTTAGTCTTCCAGCATTCCAACAAATTGCAGCAGTCTTACATATAGGAGAATGGAGCTGTAAATTGATAGAGAGAGTTGAGATGGGCAGGTTAGAAGCCAGGCTGAAAATGACAACTTTTTCTTATAGGTTAGCACAGCTTCTGTTTTTGCTTAACATAACTACTACTTTAAAGAAGCCAATATTCACAACTGACTTTGTGGCTTCAGCTTCTGTTGCCCCTTCACCCCTTATGTCCAAGTCACGAATGCACTCAGAATGCACAAAGGCATCCGTAGTCTGTTCCCATTGTTAACATCAGGCATAGCCTTGAGTTGCTCCTAAAGCTTCTATCTTTTCTAATGCTGCCTTTAAAATAATGCTCATAGGGCACAAGTAGACCTCGAGCAAAAAAAGTGAGGAGTTAACGAGGGTGAAAGACTGCAGTCAGCCTACTAACATTATTTGCTCCTAGATTACTCTAAAACATTTGTCATCACGAGGAAGTTACTGGCCAGAAGTACAAAACCAGAGTGATCTTGTGTGAGGCAAAACAAGAGTAGTATTTATTTATACTGTACTTAATTAAAGACTGAAGCTCCCCAAGAGTCATCTACATATCTCATGCAATCTACTCAGACCAACTCACACAAGCAAGGAAAACAGAGAGGCAGCACACTATCTCTTAACTCTTGGTAGGTGCTTGGGTAGTGACACAGCAAGGAACCTATGAGTAACTGGTTAGGAGACTCAGAGCAAAATAAGAGACAAAAATAAGATGTATGGGACTAGCATTTTTGAGCTGGTGAGAGCCTGTAAACCTTGCTAATGCTTCTAGTACTTATAGCATTCAACATATAATACATAATTCAAACCCATTAATCCTTTCAAGTGTTGTATTAAAGTACTAAAGTACTAAAAACTCCTTTTGACTTCAGCAAAAGTGGAACTCGATGAAAACTTTACCTGGTTCTTTCATCACCTTCCAGAACTGCATCATTATCTATAAAACCTACTTAAACCCTTCAGCCTTCACCACTCTTGAGAGTAAAACCTGAACATTGTTCCAAAAGAAAGTGAGAAAACAAATTAGAAAGACCCCTGAGAGGTTTCTTCATGAAAAATTTGGCTACTTATCAATATTTGTACATTCTTTTATCTACAGAAGTTGTGCACTCGGGAGCAATCACAAGCAATGTGTGTCAGTTGGGTATTTGGAAAGCAATGTAAGACCTGCCATCAACAGCTTTTAGCTTCATATCTGCTTTTCAAGTCCATCCAAGACCACTCAAAGAACAGCAGTAGCACTCCGCAGGCAATCTTGACAACTGATTTTACCTTATACTAATAAAATAATAACAACACAATCTTTTTACAGCAGGAATTGAGACCATATATAATGAGGTTGCAGCAGGATCACTTTAAATATTCCTCATTTAGAAAATGAACTAAAAAATGAACCTAAGGAAAATCACAGCATACATATACAAAGGCTCAAAAACGTTAATGCTGCTAAAATCAAGTTATTTGTGACAAAATTAGCAAGTGCAAGGACAAAGAAATCCTTAAGACATTGCAATGCCATTCCTCATAGTGCCACACAATCCAATAGACCGCATTTTTTTTAATTATCTAGGTACACATATAATTAATGTTAAGAATAAGCATTTGATCTGTTGATTCATGTGCTTTTCATGTTTATTGTTCAGTGTTTTGATCACTGGATTATATTCAACAGGTATAACTAGACTTCTGGAACTCAGTATCTCAGCATTGCCTTCCCCTCCTACTATCCCCACCTATACTATAAAAGCTTCATGATGCAGTGAGCAAATATGCTTGCAAAAGGACAAGGTTTTTTAACAAGACTGACAGGATCAGCGTAACCCAGTTCTTGCAGCTACAGACAGAAGAACCTGCCAGACAGAAACTTTTTGTTTACGTGTACTTAGCACACATTTATTTTTAAAATAAAACTAATTACAGTATCTGCAATGTCACAGACTCAATATGCCAAAACTACTGAGAGCAGATTTGAGGATTCTGTTGGCACAAAGCAGTTACACATGCACATAAATCTCGAGATATAAAATAATAAGAAGGGAACAATGTGTTCAATTTCAAGATGTTTTCAGCCCAAGGCTTGGGTTTACAACTATGTTCTACACTGGAATTTGAAATTACAGGAAACAAGGGAGCTGCAGCCAGGAAATAACCAATGTTGTCTTCATATCATCTTATTCACAAGGATGCTATGGACAGCCACCCACAGCTCTAGCTCTTGTGGCACTTCTCTCTGACCACTGCTAATACATCTTAATATATATTGAGCTCTAAACACATATTTGTTTCCTCATAGTGAAGATCACAAAAAGGAGATCTCAGTACACCACAACAGCTGAAAACCCAGAGAGAACCCTGTCAGATGTCCCATCCGAGTCTTGAGCAAACATCTGTGCCAGTACAACTAAGTAGCTTCTTAAGATGTCACAAATGTTCCCCATAATCTTATCAAATCCAATGTCAATTTTTCAACAAGGACTCCAAATCAGTCCTATAAGTAAACTGCATGTGACTCATGAGTCACTGTATCTTAAGACCCTAAAACAACCCTAGCATCTTGTAGCGGTGGGGAAGGAAGAGTACAACATTTCCTGGTGTGTCTCAGAGCTCAGTTTCCAGAGTTTCAGATTAAATGAGTGATGACACTGGCATAAGAAGTATGTAAGTCATACTACTGACCAAAATATTTTTTTGTGGAGATAACACAGCCAACAGCATATTTTACTAGGCAAACACTGCTCTGGCTTCTACTCCTTCTAGCTCTGCAGTTTTCTCTTTTTCACATATAACTGGAAGAGGATGGATCAGAGGAGCATCATTAGCCAGTTTTCAGAACAAATCCCCCCAGGCCCATTGGGCATGCAAAAATCTTCACTGTTTATGTTTAATGGGTTCCACCCAACTGAATATGAGATATTTCAGTGAGATTTTTTACCTGTCCATTAAAATAAACACACATTGTAAAAGCATTTGAAGGCTTCAGAAAGCCCAAATACAACTACAGCACAAGTATGGCTGGAATGTTGTTTATAGTCTTCTGAAAGCTCACATAGTAGGAAATGCTCACTTATACTATAAAAATTGTGAAAAATACTTTTTTTGAATCACCATTTTTTAACAGAACTATCAGAAAAACTTTTAACCTGAATTCCTTCATCCAAATCTGAAAAAACCTCAATTCAATCACCCTTCTCACCACACAGGTACTTACTGGCAGTGCTGAGCTCAATATCATGGAAAGCATCCAAAAAGGCAGGGGTGTGGTTTCTCTCATGCTGTATGCAGACCACTGTCAGCTCTCAGCGGTAGGGGAGACTGACAGAGCTTGCACCTCCACACCTCAGTTTACAGGATGTTCCAGCCACTAAAGCTCAGGTCAGGTTGGGGCAGTGCTGATCTCTGGTCCTCCTGCTGAAGCTTATTCAGAAGAGTATTAAGCAAGAGAGAGTCAAATGCTGCCTCCAAATGAAAAACTGGCACCTGGGAAGGGAAAACCTGAGCCCTGCTTCAAAGTCTGCAGTGGCATTTCAGCTGAACTTGGGAGAAGTTCTTAAGAAGAAAAGGCACAGTCCTCTCATTGTCCAGCCAGCATCTTGGGAAAAACCTGCCAATACCATCTAGGCATACGAGCACACCTGAGGGTGAAGAAACACCCTTAGACGCTTTAGATACAGGTTGAGAAACTCTCTGTAAGTTTACATATTGTTTTCTTAGATCACCAGGAAATAACTGGTGAATTAAGGCATAAAACACACAAATTAGGGTGCAAGCAGGAATATAACCCTGAAAGCCCTTAATTACAAAAGATGCTTTCAGAAGTGGGTACCACATTACCAACAACACAAAGTTTATTTCCCTAAGACAAATGCCATAAAATCATAGAAGAGTCTAGGCTGGAAGAGACCCAAGAGATCATGTAGTCCAATCTTTCATGGGAGAGGAAGCTTAGGTGAGGTTATCTAGCACCCTCTCCAAAACCTTAAGTGATAGACCTTTAACTTAAAGGAGTTTAGTGATTAACCTTAAGCATCTTGAAGACCTTAGGTGATGGGAACTATACTATACTCTGCAGAGGTTGTTCCAGTGAATGATTGTTCTCACTGTAAAAAAAGTAGGAGAAAGAACTTTTGTACTGTATCTTCCTTTAAACTAAATTTTCTCAGCTGCTGTTTCTTCATATTCATTACCTTGCAGATGCGGTGTGTTTCTTTAGGGTTTTTTAGTCACTTATATTCTCTGGGATTCATGCTATTTTTGCATAGTATAAATAAGAAAAAAATCATAGAATCATAGAACATTTGGGGTTGGGAGGGACTTAAAAATCATCTAGTCCCAACCTCTCCTGCCATGGGCAGGGACAACTCCCACTAGACCAAGTTGCTCAAGGCCTTATCCAACCTGGCTTTGAACACCGCCAGGGTTGGGGCATCCACAACCTTCCTGGGCAACCTGTTTCAGTGTCTAAACTTCCTCACAGTAAAGAGTTTCTTCCTTATATCTAACTTAAATTTCCCCTCTTTCAATTTGTATCCATTACTCCTTGCCCTATCACTACAGTTCCTGGTGAAGCTTCCCTGTAGGCCCCCTTCAGATACTGGATGTTTTCACTCTGTTTTTTTTTCTTTTTTTTAATTATTCAATTTCTTTAAAAAATATTTCCGATAAGAGGCAGTCATCTCATACTGTCCTGTTACAAAACACATTAACTTTTGTGCTCATCCTACTAAAATACAGGAAACAGAAAAAAAAAAATAATCACAAAATATTGTTTAAGAAGCTGCTCTTTCCTTCCCCTTTTACAACACTGCAGCCTTGGAAATTCCAATATTGAAGCTCTAATGACTATTTTTGCTTTCAATATTACAATATAAACATCATGCATGCAGCTGGGCACCTAGAATAGGGTTGTAAAACCTGGGTAGCAGGTTTGGAGTACTGAACCTTAAGCATGAGCTGCAAGTATATTCCCCTGGGTAATCCAAGACAGTGGCCTTGCCTCTGCTGTCCTAGGAGAGGGAACATCCTGCTTGACCTTGCTGCTCCCACAAAATGGGTCTGGGCTGCTGTGTGACAGGCTGTCCTGAAATGAATCCGAACTGTGAATTCTCTGTGACAGTCTGTGGCATCTGGGTGACTCAGACAGCCTCTGTGCCTGAGGCTGTTCCAGTGCAGGCTGTGATTTTGTTAACATCACAATTTAAGTAGACTTGGGTCTTGTTAGCAGTAATGATGGACTCCCTGAAGGAAAACCAAGGTGGCATAGGAAATGATGTCATTTCATTATCGACTCTGAGAAAGGGATAATTACATCTGTCTTCTTCAAACTGAGTTGACCCTTGTCCCTCAGAAGGCAGCTGGCAATCTAACTTCCAGGAGCAGGCTCATGCCATGCCTCATCATATGCTAATTTTCACAGTAAAGGCATCACTCAAGGTGACTGAAGCCATCACCAACAGACAGGATCTCCAGCTGAGCATCTACACCATTGTCCAGTGGACAGCAGCATGCTGCGGGCATTGGACATATTTGTAGCCCAGGTTCAGACATACATAAAGCAAATCCTACTTACTTCATGTAAATATAACGACAACAGCTTGTCAATACAGATGGCTCAATGAACAATATAACATAGAATAGTTTTACAGATACAGTGAGAAAATTTCATCTGGTTCCAAAATATCCACCTCAGCCTGACATGGATGCTGAGGATTAAGGAAAAAGGAGTAGACAGACTAAACAAAATTAGTAGTGCATTTAAATATTTATATTAGAAATTGAGACATGGGTTTCTGTTTTAGTAATTTTTGTAATGCCTTGGATCAGTGGCTGGTGGTTTACCTATCTTCAGCTTCTGAACTTCCTTAACTGCCCTGGAACAACTTTGCTTCCCAAAGGGCAAAGGCAGACACTCAGCACTGCATGTTTATAAGAGTGCAATATAAAGAGTAAAGAAGGAGAGGGAACAAAGGGAAATAAATACCTAACAATTACTGATTCTAAACAGAACAGCCTCATGGAAAATTATTTTCTTATTTCTTTAAAAGCTAATTGAAGATGCTACAGCATCATGTTGAAGGGTTCATGTCTCACTGTTCAAGCTCTGGGTCTCTGTGAGAGCCAGGGTTTAGCCCTCAACACGCCACATCTTGAAAACAAGTTACAGGTTCACCTTATTTAATGTGCAATAAAAAACACTTTTTGCTTGCTATGTTTTTTGTTCAGTGCCTCACAACACGGGATTTAGTTCATTTTTGGATTCTTTAAACTACCACAGCACAAAAATCAGTAAGAATAAAACAGTTCCATAGAGTCCTAACTATAGGAACAGCACCTTTATTCTCCATTGGATACCTCAGCATCTGTAGCAAAAAGGAGAGAGGGGAATGAAAGTAACAGATACTCATATACCTTATAAAAACACAAAAGAAGTTGGAATTTCAAATGTTCATGTGTTGATAAAGATGTAGAATCACGGGGCACCTGAATTTCTGTGCTTGGTCTTGTACCTGAAAACTCACCACTGGCTTGCAAGGGTGAGGACCATTTCTCTGCAATGTGACTATTTCAGAAGACCTGGAAGAAGCACTCTTTGCAAAGCAGCCAGAAGGGCGGGGAGGATAACATCAGCAACTGCTTCCCTGGCACAGGGGACCATAAGCAGCACAGCTGTTCTTTTTGGAAATGTCAGACAGAGGGAAAAAAAGGGTGCCGAGGGAGTTGTCATCAGCAGACAGCACAATATGTGATTTGAGAATAACACTTCACACAGTCATAATCTTTTCTTGAAAACATTGCTTAGGAAGACCAGGCCTGACTAACTTCCCAAATAGCAAATACTTGTTTGAAAAACAGACATATAAACTATAAAGTCACTTAGAATCCAATTTCCCTGTTTCTATCTGACAAAGGGGAGTACAGGCATACCTCAGTGTCGATGCTGCAGCTGAGACAGCCCTATATCAGCACTGTCCTCTGTAGTCACAGTCATGTTTACAGAATGTCAGCAGGAGGATTTCAGATCGTACCCATAGCTCTGCCTCTCTCCCTTTGTCTGACCCCTTGGCAAGCCAGCCAACCCATGCAGGGCCAGTTGTCCCACAGCAAGCAGTGAAATGATGTTTGTTCCTGAGCTCTGCAGGAAGTCATGCACATTCAGAAGCAAAACACTATCTCAAGGTTGTTTGGAAATCCTGCTGAGTATGCCCATGCAGCAAGCCCAAGCAGGTCTCAGAAGGATATGGGCTGTCTCCTCTCCTCCTTGATGCCCAGGACCTCCCCAGGCAGGTGGATGGGGACAGATGGAAGGAGGTGTGTTATATGGTGCCAGACCTAGCCCACTCTCAGGCACTGCCAAGAGATGGGGGAAAAGATCATGCAGAAGCTTATTGAATGAAGAAACTGCAAGCCCAGAATTTTCCCTCAGTCAACAACAAAAAAAACAAAACAACCCAAACCTGAACCCTCCATTTCCTTGTGCCTGGCACAGAGAGGTGAAATGGAGAAGTAAAACTGATTTCTCCTTCATCCCCATCACTGTGGTCAACCAGAGGGATTGGTGAGAGAGGACCAGGATTAATCCCTAGCCTATAGCTATGCTGTTCAGCTTCTTCATTAGCTTATGAGACAGGCAGCAAGACTGTTAACCTTAAAACCCTTGAAGCCTTCTGTAGTGATGTGGATGACCCCTACAAGGACTTAGAAGTTTCAGTGCTAGAGACAAATGGGGGCCTTTCCATATCCTTGCACTTTAGTGACAGATCTGACCATTCAGCAATGGGTTGCTGTTTTACCACCACTTCTGCTACTCTCCTGAAAACATCCTGCTCCAAAGGGACTTTCTGGTCAGTGTTAAAGTCATGGAATTTGTGTCTGCCAATGCAGGGAGAAAAATTTCAACAATAAAAAAGACCAGAGAAAAAGTCCTGATTTTTTAAGATCTGTTGTCATACCATTGTCTCAAGGGACAGGAAAAGTGCAGTCTGAGGTTTTACAAAGCTCCCACACAGGGGTGTGTATTTTTTAAGGGAGGGAGAGGTTGTCATAGAGATTGAAGAAGCTGGAGTCCATGACATTTTATACATATTGTTTCAACTCATTCACCCACATGCCCTCAGGGGATGTTCTGTATTTTAAAACTGCTGTTTCTGCTGAAAACTGCATGGCATGAATTAGTGTGGTTAGATGCTCCTTTCTCAAAAATATTTTTTTTATCTCTATTATTCCTTCTCTCTGCTCTATAGGTGTAAAAACTAGAAGTTTGCCCATGGATGTGAAACCTTGCTTTCTTCCAAATTCATTCAAATAAAATTCAAGAGAGCCATTTATTGAAGTTAATGGAATAATATTTGTATGGAACAAATTGACAACTAATAGAACTAAGTGAGGAAAAAACCAAGCAAATTGATATTACTGTTTTCATTACCTCTTCCATACTGTCCTCTGTCTGAGTACTGGAATAGCAGACAGAGAACAACTAGAGCAAGGTTCTTGAACCAAAAAAATCAACTAAGCAAGAGGAATTGAATGATATAAGGAGAGAACTTATGACCCCTACTTTTTGGCTTATTTTATTCTCACCATTTGTAGTGAGTTTTGTAGGGCAGTCTGCAACTCTTTTAAGAATTTCACTCCAGATGGTAATTTAACTAGGCAGAGGATCTGTTGTTAAAACTCTGATTAGATGTCAGCTCTTTAACTGAGCTATTTCCATGGCCTGCCTTAACCTATGTTTAGTCTAACAGATAAATATTTAGAGTTCACAAAGACTGCTGAAATTAATATAAGGGGAGTCTCACCAAATCTGGTGAAACCATAAAGCTTTCCTTGTTTTTTGCCTTCAGCTCTACATGTTTTGCTGAAATTAAGTTCTGCAGCTTATATTCACAATACATTACTCACACCTTAATCCATAAATTTAAATTAAGAAACATAAGCAGCTCAGAGTTTTGCAGTGCTGCAGTAGTGCAAGGTGATGGAAGACACATGGCTTGGTGTTTTCAGCACCACTGGAATCAACCACAAGAGTCCTGGACAGATCAAGTTAGCCAGTTTCCCTCTTACTCTCCTTGAACAAGACAAGACACTCAAGAGAATAACCCTTTCACAGACTATTTCACAAACCAGTCAGGTGCTTGGAAACAAAAGAAGGGAGCAGACAGGGTCTTGCCACCACTAAAACAAAGAGGACAGGGCTTGTGCAGCCCCAGCAGAAGTGTCTGTCAATGGATTGATTGAATTTACAAACTTCAAGTGGCTTTGAAATTACAACTGTGTGATCTCTATTCACAGTTTTTTAAAACCAGTTCAATTCTCCTTTACCAGACAGAAGAAAAATGTTGCTGTCATGCTGGGTGTGTACAAGGCCACACTTCTCTGATAACCTTGATCCCTTGGTACTGCTAAAACCAGTGGGGCAGATGTGTGGGAGAGACGAAGAGCAAGAGCAGAGGTGTAAAGAATACAGGAATTAAGAGGAAGCAAGGGAAAGACAGAGATTTAGGGTAGCTAGGAGCAGTCAAGTGGAAAATGGCTAAAGAAACCAAAACACAGCCTGGCACTGGTGATGACAGAGACTGAATGAGCTTTACAAGTCATGTCAAGGGAACCAATGGAAGAACCTACTTAAAGACTTTCAAACCTGCATCTTCTCTCAAAACATAAATAGGGCAGAAACAACCTATTTGTGCTTGGCAGGTACAGCCAAGAAAGTTTATGCAACAGTACAAAAAGATAAACTCCTATTTAAGAGCAAACTGTTATTTTTATGCAACATGCAAGCAAATCAAGCTCTCTCATCACAGACAAAAGAACCTTCATGCTGTCAGCTGCAAGTTCTCCTGGTGTTGTAAAGCACCACAGGGCACAAAATCACTGTGGTATTTTTTGTGTTGGTTGTCAACCTCAATTTCCTGGAGCCTTGAAAAACAGAGGAGACATGAAGCACGGGGAAATCTGAACAATTATCAGCCCTTAACAAAAAGCAAATCTGTGAAATTCATTTTCTCTCTAAGAAATAGACTGTTAACCTCTCTCCAATACTGAGTTAGTGAAAATATGAAGGATGTAACTGCTGGAGAGAAAAGGGGAAAGGGGAAAAGGGAAAGGGGAAAGGGGAAAGGGAAGAGAGAAAAGAGAAGGGAGGAGAGGAGAGGAGAGGAGAGGAGAGGAGAGGAGAGGAGAGGAGAGGAGAGGAGAGGAGAGGAGAGGAGA
>JAWWEE010000122.1:46766481-46790189 GCA_035221455.1 Xenops minutus | reverse complement strand
GAGGAGAGGAGAGGAGAGGAGACGAGAAGAGAGCAGGTTGTTTTGTGAAGTAGGTGGAACAGGAGCAAATGTTTTTTGAAAATACCTGGTATGGATTACAGTTCATCAGCTCTAGAAGAGGGATACTTGGTCTTGGCCTCCCCTCATAAATTTCTTTTGTTCACTTGGGTCACATTATTCGAGCCTAGATTCAAGCCAAGATTCTGAAAAAGGCAGATCTCAGAGACTGCATTTGTTTGCTTTATCAGCTCAACATATTAAGTGCAAATTTATATGTACACAATATATCTTATTAAATGTTATATCCTGATTTGGTCTATTCTTTTCTGATTTATTTTGAACTCAAGGACCGTAATTGTAAGTGCCTTCAAACTTACAGATACTTAGGCCACTGGGGAAAGAGCAGAAAAAAAGTGAAATGCAGCAACCATTACTGTCCAACTTCATTACACTCATGCCTTGGAAGGATAAAACAAAAATGTACTGGAATTGAATCTCCTCTGAGGGAAAAAACTGAAAGCAACATGTTTGCTAGAAACAGTGCACATTCAATCCACTAAGAATCATCAAGATATGCAAAATTTAAATGCCACTTAAAAAGGGATACTGAGAAAATCTACAGACAGTACCATGGAAAGTACATTTGTTTGGCCGTATCCTTGACCCACAACAGCACAGTGCAGGTGTAAAGCAGATGTGCAGAACACAGCATGTTTCCAACAGCAGAGGCTGCAAGGGATGTGCAGGACTCTCTCAGTCCCAAGCCCAGGTCCAGGCTGCAGAGGGGGGGCACAAAGATGGCATTGATTGCAGTAGATAACACTGGGCATACATAGCAGGATGTTCTTAGGATATCTAAACTGATTAACAAATATTATTATCATCAATATTTCCATCATAGTCTGGGTTGAAATAAAGTAGCAGCAACTGGCACTCTCAACTCTGCTCATGCCCACAACAGATCCCAATGACAACTGTAAGCACAGCAGTGCCAAGAAGAAAAAAAGAAACGCCAGTATATACACACTGTATTTGGAAAAGAAACTTATTCTGTCTCCAGCAGTGCCATCTTCCTGCTGTAAATACATACCGGGCAGTAATGGTTGAAGGAGAGATGTGCCAATTGTTTAAACCAGAGCCAGTGGTGAGGCTCCTTTGGGACCTGACAAGGGCAAGTCACAACCAGCTCCTGAGATTCCCACTCCCACTGCAAAACCTGCTTGGCAAAGGCCTGTGTTGCAACATGTGCTTTTCATACAGAGCACTTATTTCTGACTGTAATTTAGCCTCCTGGCAGGAGATGCTCATACATATCAAGCAAAACAGCCTTGCTCATCCCTATCAACCTACACATCCTCATATAATAGCAGCAGCACAGCATATTCTCTGCTTCCCGTGGTCTCCCATGGATCACAGGATGGATTTGGTTAACTGTGCTTATCTCCTCTCCATAAAAGCTTGTTCCACAAGGGATGTTTTCTGGCCTTTCATACTGTTGAGTTATAAAACACACAAGTGAAGAGGCCTCTGTGGATGTTTCTGTGAAACCATTCCACTACTCCTGTTACATAGGAAGGAAAGTTAAAAATAGTGGGACATGACCAGCATTAAGTGATTGTTAAAAATAACATAAAACAGTAATGCTTATCACATATGGGAGGAGAAAAGAAAATACCTTAATTATGTTTTCAAAATTAGTAATGTCTGTTCTTAATAAAACAGAGAACAAAACCAGGCCATCAGTCTACTAATCTTCTCCATTCACTAAGTTCTGCAGAGGAGACAGGAAAATACTTGGAGCATGTCAGATTCCCCTTGTCCTCTATTTTTGAAAATACTAAATTATTGAAGTTATATATTAAGAATATATTACACACTGTCTAGTGAATGATGGGACTGCAATGCGTAATATAGAGACAGGTGTAAGCTTCCCAATATGTGCACATGAAGTGACTCGCTGATTTAAAACACTTGCTTCCTGCCAACATGATTTCAAGAGAGTGGTGGAAGGAAAAACAGATTCCAAAGCAACACACTAATGGTTGAATTTTGTACCTGAAATTTATAGCTCTAAAGACATTTTATTCACTTATTTTACATTATTCCGGTAGATAATATACAGTGAATTAGTAGAAGAGCAAATAAAAATTAAGCCTGGCTCCAGCAACTGCAAATATCTTGACTTAGACTACTTCATGCCATGTGCTACAACAGTGTCATGGAGTAAGACAGCTCCATTAAGACAGAAGAGTCAATTGTGATTTGTTACTCCTCGCCCAGGTATCCTCTATACTCAGCTCAGCGTCCTGACAAAAAGAAGAAAGAATGAATACCAGAGCAGATACAGTCAATGTGATGTGTGATCATTACAAATCTGGTTGTCTGCCAGCACTGCTGAGAACAAGACTTCAATAAAGTTTGAGGATGCTGCCAACAGAAATCCAACCTAAATGAGAAGGAAACTTCCTAGAAATATGACTTGACTTGCCCACTCTTAGAGTCGACCTATTTTCCTTCATATGGGAGGATATATTGTACAACATGAATGGATACTTTACAGGAGTTTGTTGTTTCATTGTTTTTTGGTGTTTGGTTGTTTTTTTTTTGTTGTTGCCTTTTTTTTTCTTTTTTTTCTTTTTTTTTTTTTTTTTGGTGTGTGTGTGTGTAAAGGTAGCACAGCATCTTTTGAAATCTCCAGCCTTTTGATGGGGCTGCTCCTGAACTCACCTCACTCTATATTCAGAATCTGTTGTCAAGTAATAAATTAAATAAATGGATAAAACCTATTCTAGGGAAAGCCCAAGGACTCACTAGTGAAATGCAGTCTTCACCAGCTGCAACTTTGCCGAGGCCTAGGGTTGCATTCAGCTTTCTAAGAAGTTTTAAAAGAAGTTCACATTCTTAATCCCAAAATAGAGTTCAGCTCCAAGACAGGAATCCTTTGGTGGCAGTGGGGGTTTAGTCATGACATATGACTTATCATTGACCCACAGACACCTCCACTGAGGTACCAGTTCAACACAGAGACCAGCCTGAACCCTCCTTTTGAAACAGGAAGCCCCAAGCAGTCACACATATACTGTCACACAGGCTGTTATTATTCCAACATTGCCAGTGATGTTACTATAAAACCTCTGCTTTTGTGTCCTGTACTGTTGGCATCCTCGTGCACGTGTCACTGTATGGCTCAGGGAGGCACTATGGACATGCAGTCACATGCCAACATGCAGAAAATCAGTTCTAGTTTCTGAACAATCCCTATTATCACAGAGACGGTCATAAAACAAAGCTGGCTATTCTGTGGACCTGGGACCTGGGAGGCAGATTCCCCCAAAAGGTCAGGAGTGTTGAAATAACGAAGAAGACCCTCAGACCTATTAGTCTGCTTCCCTACAGTGAAACAAGCTGTGTTGCAGCTGATCTCAGAACCAGTATTCAGAGCAGGATTTAAGCTGTGACAGGAATAAGACCTCTGCAAGAGCAGTGCTTATCCTCACGTTGCAGGACAGCCCAGTTCTGGCAGATTTGTCAGAGAAATAGCTCAAGGAAAAATATCCTTGTCATGCTGCCAGTGCCAGTGTTAAACTAGGTTAATTGTCAGAGAAATGCGGAGGTTGGCCAAACTTGCAGCATACGGCCTGTGTGGCTTAATGTCAGACAAGAAGTGAGAGTCTGTTGCTTGTGAATAACCACCGACCTTCTGCAACTCCCATGACCTCATTCCTCCTTCCTACCCCACCAGACCTTCGGTGCTTTGCTCTGTCTGGTCCCCATGCCAAAGTGGATTGTCTGTTGTGAAGCTGCCTCCAAGTGGGATAAGGTTTGACCCCTCTGCCCTCCTGTTACATGGCAAAGCTTGTAAGCACACTTCTTTTGAGCCAGCCTATAGAAAAATCAAACTGAGACATAAGTCATTAATGAAAAGAAACCTTTCTGCCAACTATAATTGTTGTACTGCATTTCCAGCTTGGCAGAGTTTCATTTTTTTTCTTTTCTTTTTTTTGGTCTGGCTCAGGTTTTACTTTTGGCAACAAAATGTATTTGTTGAGATTGACACTGGCCAATGACAGCCTTTCCAAAGGTGTGAGAAATCATGAGAAAACACTCCAGAAGAATAAAAGGCCTAATTCTGATCTCAAGTATGTGTAGGTAGCTGTGAATGAAGTAAAGGTGACTTTCTTGCATGAGCAGAAGGAAACGAAGCAAATCTTTCTCAGTCTATAACTGAAATGCCAACTTTCCTTACACACAAAATTCCCAGACAGAATCAACAAATTCTTAATGCTCTCAAAGGCTTTTTTGTTTCTGGAGCTGTCCCAGACAAATTAATTTCTGCATCCAGAATCACAGTGCTGGGGAAAAAGATGCTAACCAGTAACACTCATACCACAAAAAAGCAGCACTCTTTAACCTGCACTGTGGAACCAGGAGGGATGTGCAGGTGGGGAAAGGTACTGTCTCTGGGAAAGGGTGGCACAAGGTGGGGGAGAGACCCAGATCCCACCACACTGCTAAGGGGAAGACCTTGCATATTTGACAGAGTGCAGTTAGTCTTTAATCAGAGTGACTGGATCCAGAAAGCCACAGTCAATTAAATGACTCCTTTCTGCTGCACCTCCTATGCTAACAGTATAGTCTGTATCAAGCACTCCTGAATACAAGACTTAATATATTTAGAAAATTCAATTGGGGCACTTCAATACCATGAGTTTAGACTAAACTCCTCCTGTACTTTTAACAATAATACAGCATATTTACAGTTCACCTACCTGGGCTTCTACTAGGGGGCTTTCAGGTCTTTTCATACTAAAATCTTAAACTTTCCTGTGCAAGTCTAAAAGCTGGTAATACAAAGGAGAATAACAGAGGCAAGATCAAGGCATAAGAGATGAGAGGAATAAACAAAGTTGAAGACCAGAATTGGCATGAAGCACAGTACAGGAGTGGAAGAGCAAGCGAGAGGGCTGCTGGAGCAGAGTCAGACAAACTGCAGTGAGAGAAGAGGCTGGGAAAGAGGCACTAGTAGCTCTTTTCTGTAGATTTTGAGAAAGAGCTCAGAATTCTGAAGGAAAACCAGGTCCATGTTGTCCTCATGGCCCCTTTGTGAAGCTGTCATATAGGGGTGAAGCTAACGGGTAGCCCTTGATATGCTCATGCCTTTCTGCTTCAATCCCTTTCAGTTCTGCTTTCCCTAAGAGACATCCGATTCTAATACTGTGGAAAAGACCCTTTGAATTTTATCAGTGTACTTTGTCCTGGCTATTTAATGCAGCTATCCCAAACATTTAATTTATATTTTCATTCAAGAATATTTCCATTCAAGCCTTGTTTTCCAGCACTTTCAGCTTTAATTAACCTCACAGCTTAACTCCAACACAAATTTCTGTACATGCATCTTTGAGTAAGGAGGCCAGCACGTGGCTTTTGCAGTGGACTAACACATGAGCCCTAAAGGTGCTCCAGGCTTACCAATTTTGTCACGAATAATGCAGGTCCTGTGCTCCCCAGCCTCCAAGTGGTTTGAATTCAGACACAAGTTTCCTCATTGAGTCGAACAGAAATTAAGTAAGTTTGCTGCACAGTTAAGCTCAGTGCTGGAAGGGGACTGGAAGGGTGTACCTCATTGTTTTTAACATAAAAGAGATGTGCTCAATGACACTAGAAGACAGCTGGCACTTGCATGTCTTCTTTTTAAATTGAATGGAGGAACTAGATTTTACTGGCTCTTCCAGCCCAAAGTGCTGTTTTGAAATTTAACAGTTGTTATCATATACAAGCTACATGGGGAAACTTGATCCAGTTAACTTGGTCAGATTCCTGTGATGGTTTCATGTAAAACTCAAGAGGGATAAGAAAAAAAAAAAGTTGTGGGGTTTTTGTTGGTTGGTTGGTTGGTTGTTTTTTTTGCACAAAGGCATAGGTTGTACATTTCCCCCACACAAACAATAGATTTTAAAAACCAATGGTCTGATTCAGATTAGTGGGATAGATCTAGCTGGTGTATTACCAGCAGGGACTAAGGTCAGGAGCTGTTTAATCCTTGGAGGAAAGCAGTGCCAGGAAGAGTGGCTGGCATGGGCTCCCCAGTGCTCGCCCTGTGCTGAGCACAAGTGATACCCAGTGCCCTGCCAGGTGCTCACTCGGTCAGCATGGCCACCTGCCGAGTCGGCATTAGGTTGAAAACCAACCTATGCTTTTCACATGATTGAGGTCCTCGAGGGAACAAGGTGAGGTTGTTCACTGCCTAGCCTTGCAACCTGCTTCCCTTCAATTTTATTTCTAAGTGGCATTTTGAGCTCAAGGTGCACAAAACCTGGCTATTGAGAAATAGCCTGCCACACAGGTCATGCTATGAAGTGGGAGGGATAGCAATGGTGTGAGAAGTGTCACCAGGCCCTCACACTCAGGAGAGCCTCCTACAGCAACCACAGGCTGCCTCTCCATCTGCATACCTTGTTTTTAACTGGAGGGAATAACATCCCCTGACTCAAAAGAAAGCTTGGGCAAGTATTTCCTTTCTGAAGATATCTTACATAAGAAAGAAAGAGAGCAGATGCCTGTCAAAGCCTCTTTACAGAGATATAAAGGAGAAGGCATGAACCCTGGGGTAGGGCCTCCTCAACACCCAAGCAGACCCTTACAATGCTGAGAGCCAATGGGCTGGCGTGGCTACACCTCACCCCCTCCCAGTGGTTTCTCAAGGGAGATCTCACAGGTTTCTCCTGTCCTTCTGCTAAAGGTTTACATGGGCTTCTCCTCGGGAGGGAGGACCCTGGCTTACCACATGCTGCTCTACACAATTTGGCTAAGACCAAGGACAAGAACAACATCTATGTTGACATTTTTGCTAAGGGCAGGAGAGTGACAACACACAATGACCAGGGAAGTGGTTTCATTACAGGCAACAATATCAGGAGATATGCACTTGCTTGCTGAGAATGCCTATAATTATTAGATTGGTAACAGAAAATTAAAAATAGTGGCACCCATCATCTCTGCCATAAAGTGCCACTACAACACATCCACACACCTCTTTTTCCTATCTGTGTGGCACGCAGCCAAAGTGCAAAGGTCTGTCACAGCCTTTCCTCAACTTCATTTATCCTCTTCAAATCTCCTAAAATCTCTTTATTTCTTAGATGGATTCCAGAGCTTGCATCTCCAGATGGGTTTTGGGCTATAGTGTAATCCTTATTCCCCAAACTACCCATTCCACACTTAGGAACAAAAATACCTTCATATTAAAGCCAACTTCAACAATGCAACAAAAGTAACAATCTTTGTTTGAATGTGGTAGAAGTGAAGAGATGGATTGTGTAAGAAGGAGGGCAGTGTGAATCCCAATTTATTCTTCCTCTTACACCAGCACCAGTGATTGTAATTGAATCCCCCATCATCCTCCATCTCTTCCCTTGTTCCTTGCCAACCTGTCATCCCCCTCTTCCTCCTCGGCTGGTATATCTGGTGGCCGAAAGCCAAGAAAATAATGAGTCCTGACTGAGGGCTGTATTTGTCCTGGCCAGCAACCAAAAACAGAGTGATAATGAGAAAAAAATGTTTTCTGCCTACTACAGTCTAGTTTTGAGCCATGCTGCAAGCCATCAGACACACTGCACACAGCAGGGACTCTTCAGTTGTCTGTGGGGAAAGATTTATGAAGTTGCTTCTGTGAGGATTGTGATAAAAAAGTTCTGTGGCAGTTGACCTGTGCCCCCTGTGTCAGGCTCTCCTGGACACTCGTGGCTATGCTGTCCCACTCACAAAACTTGCAATAAAAACATTCTGCATGCAAGTGCCCAAGCAACTGAAACAGCAACCTGTAGGTCATAACATTTGTATAAACTGACTAAACAGCAATGAAAGAAGGATTTCCCTTTTTTTTTCCTACTGCTGCTATTAGAAAGGACCTTGAATCCACCCCACAGATAGTATACCAATGCCTTGTGTAGCATCCAGCAGCAGCCACAGGCACCAAATACACGTGGAGAAGGAGAAGAAATGCCTGAAATGAGCTCAAACTGCCTGGTGCCCTTTTGGATTGCATCAGCCCCCGAAAATCCTGCTTCCCATTGCCTTGGTCAAAGACAGAGTGGTGAGGGAAATCTGAGCACTGGCTCCTGGCACCAGAATGCCAGGTAGCATCCCAGGCTGGGAATTGGAGAGGGCATCTGCACCTCCCATTGCTGACAGCCGAAGATGCACGTCCAAGCCCCAGTCCACACCCACTCCATTAAGAACAACTGCCAACATCCAGCACGACTAACATCTCTGTGGGTTAGAAGGCTAAATAAATAAGACATGAATAGCTACCGTACATCATGGCCCTTTACCCTGGAAGAATCAGTGAACCTGAATTCCCCAGGAAAAGCAAGTAGGCTTTGTCTCCGCCTGTGCTCTGATTAATCTCATTGGTTTGATTTCCTGGAAACTAGATGTCCCAGATGCCATTGTTTCCATTATAAGTATTCATCTGCTCTGTTTTGAGCTTGATTGCTCCTGTAGCCTGCTTGGTTTAACTGTTTTTTGCGGGTTTTTTGTTGTTGTTTGTGGGTTTTTAAATTCATATTCTTAAAGAAAATGCCAGCAAATTAAAATGAGGGCATAGTTGCAACCCCCAACACCACATTTGTTAAATGTTTAAAAACACCTATGGCATACAGAAATCCTGAGCTGTTGTATGCAGTGTGACTAAATTATTAATAGTTGCCATGCACATCACACAAGAATTTCAAAAGAGGACTTCGTGTTTCAGCAAAACACTGCTATTTTTGTCTGACAGTGGAGACAAAGTCATTTAGAAATTAGTCTCATTGGTACTAATCACAACTACTACTAAAACATTCCCCATTATGTAGGCATAATACAGTAATTTTTCATTTTTGAGCAGAATTAGCCATATCATTCATTATCTCAATGAAGATCTTGAAAGTTAGCAATTTGTTAAAATACAAACAAAAGATAACTAATGAAAACATACTGGAACAGACATCTATTTCTAGTTATAAAAGCCCTATTAACTAGTACGATAACATTCAAACACAAATTAAAGTAGTAACATTTACAGATTATACCACAGTATATTTGCTTTATGGGTAGGAAAGATCATCTATGGGGTTGTTTGAGGTGGGTTTTTTTAAAAAATGAAGACATATGAATGGATTGCTACATTTAAATTTGCATTACAGAGAAAATAACATTCTGCTGTGGGCAAAACCAGAAATATGGGAAATTCCTTTCCTGTCTCAAGTGAATTATTTCTGGTGAAAGGCTTCTCAGCGTTTTGCTACAGGCATGCAGCTTTACACACAGAATATTATGCATGTACACGCAGAGAGTGCTCTTCTGGGGGTGTCTATCCTGATGCCCTCCTCTGTGCCCAGCTCCCTGCAAACCAATTTATGGAAAATAAAGAAGAAACACAGATTCAGAAATGGAAAAAATCCCCAAACCCAACAAGCACCAAAAGCGTCGGCACCGAGAAGCAAGTTGATATGGAAAAAAGCAGCTTCACTCAGTATGTCTCAGCTGCTTCCAAAGCAGAAAGCAATGGGGACGTACTGCTATTATTAGCCCTCTGGATGGGAAGCAGCACGGTTTGAAGCTGTTGGCAAGATGTTGCAGGATTTTCTTCACATGTATGCAAAGGCACAGACACACAGGCAGACAGACAGACCCCCCAAAATTCTCATGGTGAGCCCCTTCCCGCCACTCGGGTGAGACAGACAGACAGAGAGCACGACGCCGACGCGACTGTGCGTACTCACAGCTCGGAGTACAAGAAGTGCAGGTTGCCCACATTGTCTATGTAGTTTGCAGGACTTAGCCAAGGTAGGACCAGTAACAGGAGAGCCTTCATTTTCAGAGCAGTGCTGGCACTGCTGCTAGGTTTCCTCCTTCCCACCGTCTCTCTGTGCTGGTGGGACACACAACGAGAAGCTTTTGTGCCAGCCAAGCCCCTTCTAAGCAAGCCTTTCCATTTCAACGCAATGGTAGCACATTATGAATCGAGCTTAAATCCCTTAAACGAAGCTACACTGCAAAAATCATTGACCTGTAAGAGGATTACTCGATCTGACTCTCAGATGGGTAGATGTGAGGGTTTAGGGACAGCACAGCGTGGTTGGCGAGACAGTGACTTATGCTGCAGAGGAGAGCGATGCTCGGAGAAGAGACCTGCCTCCTGCAGGATTCAGAGTGGTTCTTCAGAGGCAGCTGGTATGTTTACATCACTGCCCACAAGCAGATGGGTTACGAGCTAAACTGAATCACAGAAGGGTGTAGCTGTCTGACAAGGGGGAGAAAAAATGCCCCCCGTGGAGTTTTGTAGCAGGCGATATCAGAAGACCACACCTTTTTAAAGTAAAACACTGCAAAAGATCACAGTCAACTGCTGGCTGTTTGCATCTCAGTCTGAATTCCCCAAATCCAGTCAGATGTTTTTGTACAAACATAAATCATGTAATAATCCAAGGACATGTCTCGTCTGAGCGTTTTTTTTGAGGGATGAAAGAGCAAACCCTTTAAATAAGGATGCTTTCAATGTACTGCTCCATGGTAACCGGTGTTTAAAAAAAATGATAAAGTTCTCTCATCAATTACAAAGCATAAAACAGCAAGTTCACCTTGTCCCATCAGTGACCTCATCTCTGATCAGAGCGAACTTTGTTTTTTATTCTGAGAACCAGGATTGGTCTGAACCTGAATCATGCAAGAAATGCAAAGACTGCTGCCTGCCCTGATGACTCTAGCAGAATCTACTTTAATTTATTCACTGAGAACACAGATCACGTTCTGCCAAGATTTCAGATGGTCTCTGAGCTGCTCTTGTTGCAGGCACCAGAAGTTTATGACTATTGTTGTATTAGTTCGATTAGCAAAGTCACACAGTTTCTCTCCCCTCTGTTGATTCACCAGAGTTAAAGGGAACAGCGTCAGCTCAGCCTGCTCAATCTGTCCCTGGGCGTGACGGAGCACAGCATCCATCTCTCCTGCCATTAGCTGGAGGTGGGATGGCAAGAGAGGTTTCTGCATTTCTAAGTATTAAATTAGGCAGAGGCATAAGATACCTTGGGTGATAATTAATGCTGTGCTTAAAACTAAAATAAAGGTACTGCACAGTGTCTGCAAGCACAAGGTTGCAGAAGCCCACCTTTAGGTGTCACTCAGAATGCTCCCTCTTATTTCTTCTGTCAGGTGGGAATGCCAGTGAGGCTGCACTACCCAACCCCTGGAAAGCTCAAACCTGAAACAGCAGAAATTCCCTCTGGTTTCCTGTTCTCCTGTCTCTGCCCTTTGGCCTTAAGGTAGCTCAGCCCTCCTGACCATTCTGAGGAAGGAGAATGCATGCCATGAGTAGCAAAGAAGAAAACATCCAACCTAAGCAGCAATGCTTTTTACTGAACTACCTTAGAGGCTTTAAGGTTTGATGGGAAGGAAAACCCTTGCTCTGTCTCTCCAGTCTCTTGCTCCCCGTGTTTGCAAAGCTGAGATTTAGTGCAGGGAGCCCAATACAGGGAAGGAGGAAGAGCAAGAGATTGTGGGAACATGTTACTTAGCCAATTCTTTCTACCCCTGGTGGAGTTCGGGCCAAGTAAGCCAGAGGCATAAGATCTTAAAGATCCTGAGGGAAAGATCCAAGCCACTGACATTCAGTAATAAGTGCTAGAATAAAACTTGCCATGCTTTTACAGGATCAAATCGTGGTTTATAGCACTGCAATTCTGTAAGAGACGTAGTGAGCGGTACCTTTACTATTACCTTAAGGAGGAGAAACTAAGACACTGGAGTGACTTGCACATGTCCATGTCAGAGAAACAACACTAGAAATCAGAGCTGTTCAGCTGTTCAAGCTGTGTGACTTCCATCTAAAAAACAATATTCCAATTTGCTTATTTATTAGGGTTGGGGGAGATGGGTGGGTGTCCTGCTGGTTTTATGGCCAGAGAATCATCATGTCAAAAAAAATGAAGACAAACAGGAAGATCTAAAATATATTAAAGTCAGCTATATGTGTAGTGAAGGGAAAGGGTATTTGTAGTAGAGGCTCAAGATTTTGTGGGTAGAATCTGTAGAGAAACATAATTTCAGTGACAGCAGCTTACAGAAGACTGACAGTACCTTTACATTCGTTACAACTGAAATTAGCATTTGAGGAGTGTCAGAGGAGTGCTGATCAAAGGCAGAAAACTAAGATTAACTTTGCTACTGTTTTCCCCTTAGCAGCAGACAGCTAACTTTGCTGAGCACTGCCAGCCTGGGCTGGGACCTGCTGCCACCACCTCTTATGCCATGAGCCAGCAGCACTCTCACAGGGAAAGCCAGGTCCAGAACTAGGTAGGTCAAGGGCACCCAAATCCACAAACATCAAACTTCTAACGTGAAAAGTGGTCTCATGACCTTTTCAAGGGGTTCACAAATCTGTTGCTAATTTTTTCCGGTTTCAGTAATGCAAAATGGTCACAGTTTGGTTGCTTATAACAGTGCAATTTCAGTGAATACCTTCAGTGAATAAATTCCCAGTGAGGATCCAGGTGCTTCAGGAAATGAGGTCTCCAGTTCAAATGGGGACATGTTTTTGAATGGCAGGCTGCAGAGCCATTTCCAATTACAGGCTTCAAGACTGTGTATTGTGTAGCCATGTGAACAGATCTGTGCTCTCTGGCTCACCAGCCTGCTTATCAGGGATGCTCTGACCCTCAGCATTGCCATGTCTGTGCAGGAATGTGATCCCAGTGGCAATCTGGAGCCCTGCACTGGTTGCTTAAGGCTTCCTGCACAATGCATATGCCAAAGCACACATTTAGCAACACGATTTACACCTGCAAACTGCAGGGGAAGTCATGTCACTGGACAATAGACATAGGCCACAGAAAAGGGCAGCACTTAGACCCATCTCTCCTTCAGCCTGAGGTGCTGTTACCCAGACTATGCCAAAGCATTTGTCTGCCACCAGAAATCACAGCCCTGAATGTTTACTCTTTTCCTTAGAAAGGGCAGAAGATGCAAGACAAAAGCAGCAGCACATGCTTTTACTCTGTAAAACAGAGAATCATTTGTCATCAGTTCCTTCCTTGCAGAGCAACCAAACTGCTTCCTGGAGGGGTCTTTCCCAGAGGCAGGACAGAGAGTATTCTGGCCACCAGGACAGGTAAGCCTGGAGGGACAGCCCAGTCAGGGTGCTCTTCCAGACCCTGTCACTCTGTGAGTCCCACAGTGTGGTGCCCTGGGTAAGTGCTCACCTGGAAGAACGGAGTACTCAGCTCCAAAGACCAATACCAAACCAGAATATTTTCTGCTCTACTTCTCATATAGGTCATTTGTGATTCAAAAAAGGTTTGAAGAAAGGGCAATTATAAAACCCTTAATGTGGTATTAAAATATTTATGATAGTTCAGCTTCACAAAACTCACAGATCTCTTCAGACTACATACACACTTCCATTATGCAGCTAACCACAAGGTATCCACACAGAACTGCTAACAATAGCACTAACTACCTTGAATGCATTTGATTCTAATAAAAAGAATGAGATATTTTCATATAAATGGATGAAATTCAGCTCTGAATTAACAATACTATAGGTGTTCATTGGGGGTGAAATCAACAAATCTTTTCTGTTTCAACAAATCTTAACTGTTTCTTTTGATCAGCATTATTTGAAGAATTTTTTTCCTCTACTAAAAAAAAAAAAAAAAAAGATTGAAAAAAGAGGTCTATCAACAACAACTTACTGGGTTTGGAAATGCTGTTCGAGGTGACCCCGTTGCATGACTTCTGAGCAATGTTCTGTGAAAGGGCAGCTAACCATTAGCTTGTCCAGGAGGTTGTTCACTAGTATGCTGGACTTCCTGCATGTCTGGAGAATTACGAGCTTGCGGTCCATGGGGCAGAAGTCTTTTTCCACAAGAAAGTTTGTAAGGCAGGCTGTGCAGAAGGTGTGACCACAGAGTGTGTCTAATGGCTGAAGCAAAGGTTGCAGGCAAATGTGGCATATCAGATCATCATCTACTTCTTCAGTGTAGCTGTACAAGTGATTTTCTTCTGGTAAATGTGCTTGGCCGCAGGTGACACAGAGTGGTGGGGAACTATCCTCCATATCTTCTTCTTTCTGGCTCATGATTGGAATTGATGTAATTCAAAAGGAGGCAGGCGGGAATACCTGACCTGTTTTCTATTCAGGAAAGCTGCAGCAAGGTTTATGTGCCATCAGAACTGTGGGGAGGAAAGACAGAGGATTGTATTCTGGGTTATTATGTTCTAGGATTATCTTACTTTACTTAAAGTATGTATATGGACATGAAGTATTTTAACAGGTGTTAGGGAAGGATTGCATCTTTGGGAGGGGAGGGTGAAGCAAAGAAGGAGGCAGAAAAAGGAGAGAGAGTTAACTCCATGGACTTCTATTCTCTTAAATCTACCTCAATTTACACAGATACTCTCAGCATAAAGAAAGATAGCAAAACAGGGAGAAATACTACTGGCATTTCATGGTTGAAATCCTTAACTTAGCACATAATTGCAGTTCCGTCAGCTGATTTTGTGGCTGTGTTACTTCTGCTGGAAAAGCAGTATTGTGTGTAGACAGACATTGCAATAAAATAGCTAAGAAATAATGAAAGAAAGAAGAAATACACCTAGGAATAATGGTTGCTGCCTGAACTGCCTGCTCAGCACAGAATGGGAGAGCAACAGCTTCATGTAATGAACACAAGCATACAGACACTTTATGTGTAGCCAGCGAGAAGACAATTTGGGTCATGAGAACTTCGAGCTTGGGATCCTCTAGACCATTCTCATACCACAGCAGCAATGGACCTGTGCCCTGTCTGCCTGAAGTTAAGCAGTTATAGCCATCTGCACCAGCATAATCAGTTCAAAACTTCATTTACTTTGCAAAGCACCAAATACATCACATACTGAAGTGGACAACATGATGCCAAGTACTGTATCACTAAAAAAATAGGCCTCTTCCCTTCATAATTTGTAATACAGATACCCACTATGTCCCTAACTACAAACCTAATTAGCTCTGGCCAAAGCACCTGTCTGCTGGCATTTTAAAAATTTAAACTCTGTGGGTGGCAGCAAAACTGAAGAGTAATTTGTAGTTTTTACTTGAAGAACCCCAACTACTCCTTGGAGCACCTAGGTCTCATTACATCTATGATTAGTTTGTTATACTGCTTTGAAAATAAACATGAAGGTATAAAATATGCAATGGCCTAATTACTGCTCTTGCTTGAAAATGTAAATCTTATTTACTGCTCTGCCGTAACACTGTACCCTTGCTTCCAGCTTGACTTAATTTGCTGAGACAATGTGTCAGCCTCAGACACACACGTTTGAGGGCAAATGAGGGAAAGAATAATAAAAGAAGTCTGTCTATGACAGAGCATATTTTCATATAAATAAAACCTTGTTTTTATGCAAAGCTCATGGGTTCTAAACCTAAGAGATTAAACTTTAACATGGCAGGTTTTTCTGACGTGAAGGTAAAATAATAGCCCCACTAACTCTAACCAGATGCTTAAATGTCATACATTCACTTTGATGCTTTGCTAAATCTTATTCTTATGTAGCAATTATGTTAAGTGTCTATATAATAATAGTTTTTGCTTGCAAGACTAAGTTCTGCATAAGCTCTGTCTCCTGATTAGCAGTAGCTTCAGTGGAATTAAAATCATTGCCAGTTAGAACACCTGAAAATATTTTAAATACTCTATACTGGGTCAAATGTTTCCTTTTGTAAAAATATTCACAAGAGCTTTATGAACAGCTCTTTGTGAAGAAATTAACATCTCTCTATAGTGCAGAAAACACCTCTGCCTGTTATCTTAAAATAGGAATTATTATTTCGTCCTACTGAGGTGACATACAGCAAAATGAAATGAGAAAAGATGATCAGAGGCTGAAGTAGGGACTGTTGGGGCACTGCAAGTGGCTCAGGGCAAGAAGCTCTTAGACAACTTCTCAATGAAGTGTGGTGGCTGCAAGCTGTGTTTGATCTATCAGCAGTGTTTTGCAAAAGAGAGAGTGAGCCTTCAGCTGTTCTCCACATCCCTCACTCATGGAGGGAGCCCATCTCAAGTAAACAGGACTGCTTACAAGAATGGCAACACATGCATTGGGAATTTGCAGGATTGTGGCTTTAAAAATAGACATAAAATTAATTAGAAATCAATAAAGCAGGACAAAAATAGCACTGCATTATAAACTTTGTTTTTTCTTACATTTTCAAAAGCTCTTGCACCTGGGGCAATGAGAGATGTGGGCATTATTGTGCTGTTTCTCCACTCTGCTGCCACAATCTCTTGTACCACCATGCACAAATTAATCCATGTGCGTGCTCTCCCCATGCACCACACACCAGAATACAGCCAAGCCCAACATTTTGTTGCCGCATGGACGTTCCCAAGGACAGAAATTCTTACCTCCTGCTGCCAGAAGACCCAACACACAGCTCCCATCAACAAACCTGCTGAAAGCTAAAGCCAAAGGCCTGCTCTGAGGAAGGAGCAGCCTGCAGGAACAAGAGCATGGACATCCAAACAGCCCCTTCCCAACCTCATGCCCTAATCCTGAAAGTACTGCTCCTTCGCTCCCACATGTACAACACATTAATTCCCCTGGTACAAATTAGGTACAGCTGGAAACATTGCTACAGCTCCAAAGTGACTGCAATTATTTTCATGATGACAAGAGAAAGAGAGACATCACTGCCCTGCTGCAGCAAAAATTATGAGACAAGCCCCAGAGGATGCAAAGTCCAACTGTCCCGGTCACATTATAGATGCTCTTTATGAATATGACATAGTAATAGTTTATTAAGAAAATTTAGACCACATAATAATATAAATTCTGTGGGAAAAAAAATCTCAGCCTCTCCTGGCTAGCCTGGTCTATGTTCATCCATGATGAACCTTCATAAACTGCTGGACATATCAAACAATGAAATGATCAGAGTCAGTATACCACCAAAAGAGTTAGCATGAAGGGCATGTGACAGAGTTGTTGCACAGATTCAATCAGAGAGACACAGCAGTGGTTTGCCATGTTTACAGTCATTTGTATTTATAAAATTTATGTGCTGTCATAATAGTGATATAATTAATTTCATGTCCATTTAGGAAGCTTAAAGCCTTGATTCCTTTTGAATGGTATGGAAGAGAAGGGAGAGGTGACTTAAAATTGACCTGTTGGTTACCAGTGCTTATTTCTACTTCTAGTATAGCCTATGAACAAAAACAAAAACAAAACAAACACCAAAAAAACCCCAAACAAAACAAAAACACCACAAAAAACCAAAACAAAGAAACAAAAAACCCCAAACAAACAAACCCCACTTTGAGCAAGGAAACCTGTACAGGTAAATGGTAAACCACAGTGAAATGAAAAAAGGCAATTACTACCTGGCTGTACCTCTATCCTTCAAGGCTCATTCTTGGGGGAAGAGGAGAGGGGAAAAAAGAGGGGAGGAATCCTACATTCATTTGCAGTTGGTGTCAGCCACCACTGGCAGCCTCTGTGGTGCATGAATGTCACCTTGGCAGTCTCATGCTTCTTACAGTCAGAGCCATATTGACAGAGTCTGGTTGTTGCATGGATGATTGAGAGGAGGAACTTTCAGAGGAGCCGATGGTGCCATGCCCAAGTAGATATCACCAGCATCTGTCTCTTTGCTGCTGTGTGGGAAGTTTTCAACAACTCAGGTCCCAGATTTAGCATAATTGTGCATCATCTACCACAGCTAGGCTTGGATAAAGAAAATTAAGTGCTGATTTGCAAGAATGTCACTCTGTTGTGACTCTGTAGTAAATTAAACTTCAGTCCAAGGCAAAGACCTGAAGCAGAGGAATACAATGCAAATGATGAAGGAAGAACATTGTCCTCTGGATATCCACATTCCCAAGTTTTCAGCCACAAGCTGGAATGAGAATGATCACATTAGGGCATGAAATAACCCCAAGGGCTGTGACCACAGTGAAAACCACTATCATGGTAACATATTTTTAAGAAAGTTACCCAACAGGCTACACTGATTTGAAGGAATTTGTACCTTACTGGTCTTCACTGCTTAGGAGTCTGCAGCCACCAGAGTAATTTAAGAGAATAACAGTCAAAACCCACAAAAAAGGCATGGACAGTAAACATGGAGAGTAGGTAGAGAGAATACCTTTCATTTCCTTGCATAACCAAGCCCCTAGCTGTCCCATTCCAATGAAGCATTTAACCAGTTTGAAGCTTAAATCCTGACTTACCACAGCAGTTACACTGGCAGCAGCACAGGGAGAGGAGGGCTCGCCAAGCAGAGTGGCAGAACCCCACTGCTCCTGCCCAGCCACACCGTCAAATATTAACCCAGCTGTTCAAGAGGCTGCACTTGGAAGTAGCATGGCACAAAACGGAAGAAACTTCAGTTAGCAACAAGTGAGTAACCAAAGCTAAAAGGAAAAGAATTAAGTGATGAAAGATACTGTGGAAGTGGCTAACACAGAAGGAAAAAGTAGTTGCCTAAAGGCCAGAGAAACAGTGACACGGATCCTGGAGGGGTAGCTGCTGGCTTAAATCACAAATGGTGAAAGGTAAGACAGTGAGCAGGCATCACTGGAAAACAGAGGAGCAACACAGATGAGAGCCAGAACAGTTAGAGGAATTCAGCTCCAGTGGCCCTGAAGTAGCATGGCTTGGTGGCAATGGAATCCTCAGTCGAGGGTAAGGGTAGCCAGCACATGCAAGGAAAATGGATCCTGAATAGAACAGTAACATTGACTTTTGCGTTTTTGTTTGGTTTGGTTTTCTCTCTGTGTTTAAATAACACATTTTATTAATGCTCCTGTTTTATTTTTGGACTCCTAAGTGTGTGGATAACAAATCCTGTATCTAATGATTGAAAGGGGATGCCTTTTCATGCCCTGTTTCTTTGATCCACAACCCCAAAGAAGATGGAGGTACTACTGACAGAGCTGTTCTACTCTTCTTTGTGATGGCAAAGTCGTTCTGCATCCTTCCCCCAATGCCTGCATGGGCTGTTATCGCCTATGAATGTGCATCTCTGAGTGAGTCACAGACATCCGTTGATGCCGTTCCACGTGCAGTGGCAAAAAAAAAAAAAAAAGCATGGCCAAAGGGGCTGGTCTGTAGGCATGCAAGGAAACTATTGTGTCACAGTGGCATTGCCAGCTGCCAAGTAAAGTCAGAAGCTCTTTATTCTTCCAGAGATGCTTTTACCTGGCCTTCCTTTCACCACTCTAGCTGTAAGCATGCTGTAACCAACACTTGCCTTCCTTGATACTCAGCTTGTTTTGCTGAGAGCTTGGACACTGCCATCTTGCTTGTTAATGTTAAAAAATACCCACATCAAATTGCTAGAAGGCTTGGCAGCTTTCACAGTTACAGAATTAGCTCTTTAATGGAGCCTCAGCCCAGCTGCCAGGGGCTAGATGTGGGCAGGTTAGGCATTGTGGGCACTGTCCCCATCTAGTGGCTCACCCTCACTGGGGAGAAGTGTGGATCAGAGCCAGGAAGAAGGGAGCAAAGGTCCTCCTTCACCCTCTCAAGCAAAAAGACAAAGTTGTCAGGTTACACAGTGTTAGCTGTAACCATACTCAAGAGAGTATAAACCTTACTGCTCCGGTCAGAGCACAGGGTTACAAGATCACACCATTTATTTCATATTCAGGGCATTATATTGAAGAATCTGGCTGAATATTTATACAAAACTATTTGCCTTTAGTGACATTTTAATTGTTTTAATTTATTATCTTTCATCAAAGTGTCTTCCCTGGTAACAGGCCTTCCAGGTTTCCCATTGCCGTATTTTGTACCACTACCCAAATGATGTTTATTTTATAGAACACACTGACTTTACTCTTCGAGGTGGTACAACAATTGTGGAAAACAGAGTGACCCATACTCCAATAAAATGTGTTATACAGTATTTCAGATTCAAAAAGACAGTGATTCACATTGAAAAGATCTGTCTATAAACCATCATGTAATAATTTGCACCAATTCTGGCATACCTGTGCTAAAGACCAATGGGGTGAGCCAGTGTGCCTAGATTTGAAACTTCATTCAAAGGAAGGTTATAAAACACTAAGGTTCTCAAAATCTAATCATCATGCCTTGTGACCAGGATTCCTCCTATGTATGTCTTACTCTCTCCTTTCCCCCCTTCTCACTTACTTTTAAATCTATTCTAAGTTAAGAACAGTCACAACATTTTCTTTCTGCCTGAGGTGTAATTAGTTAGAGATTTGTTATGGGCAGAGGTGAGATACATACCTCCAGGTAAAAAGTCAGTAGCTGGAGGACAGCTGGCAGTTCTGGAGATACCGATTTAGCAGATAAGAATTCAGTTTGACTTGTAAGATGAAAAGAAAGACTGCTAGAACTGGGTCTTAGAGGAAAATAACTGTATTTAAAAGTTCAGCACATCAGTACAGAATGTCTCTGAGACATCAAACAGGAGCTCCAAAAGCTCTTCTCTGCCTGGGCCCAGCTTTAAGATAGTTTTTTGAAGTCATTATTACTCAAAAAGTTCTTCTTTTAGCTTATAATAACCGAAGCACTTTGCAGAGCTTTTAGTGATAAAAGACATTTCCAACTGAACAGAAAAATCCAATGGTACAGTACAGTAGGTGAATAACCCCAACGTTTTAAGCTGTAGCTCAAGCTGTGAAACCTAACAGAAATGTCATATTGTGCCTGCATGCACAATAACTCCTAAAACCAGAACCAGATTGTTTGAAAAAAAGTGGTTTTCTCTGTGGCTCTTTCTGGAATTTACAGAATAAACCAATGTTGGAATATGCTTTTTGTTGTGGAATTACGTAGCTGAAATATCTATTAGGAATGTATGGAAATATATTCTGTCTTTTTGTCTGTCTGTCTGCCTCTCGCGCGCCCACACAAAGCTGGATTGCTCTTTCTGACAATTTCAGAGATAGAAAACTTTACTCAGCACGTTACAAAGAAAAAGTTAGCCCAGAAGTAATTTGAGAACATTAGGAACATCTGGACAAGATCTGAGTGAAGAGAAGATTTGAATAAGACAGCACATATCCACAGGTTAACCTACCCACAGTACAAGGAACATGTCCTACGAATGAACTCACCTTAGCAGAAAGAAGTACTTCTGAGAAGACTTGTTGCTGGCATGCCTCTAGTTGTCAAATACTGTGTTGGTTGAGGCAGTAACTTCTGTTTCTTTCTTTTTTGAAATACAATAAACCCAGACTTGGACCAACAGCTTATGCCAGAACAACAAGCTCACACTCCAAGTGCAAAGATGAGTTGTAGCAAAATGGGCAGGCTGTGGGTAACTGCTTCCCAAAGGCACACGGTCTGTCTGCTCAAAGGAAGTCAATCATGTGGCCGAAGCAGGGCTATGTGAGCAATTATGATTGACTCCTAAAAAGCTTCCTAAACATATGCTCATCTTAATTGACATAATAAATGCCATCGGCATTTCACATACTAAATTATAAAATTGCACAGTTAGTTATGTAACAAGAGGTGCATTACCACTCCGATTTGGCTGATTGCTCTGTCTGACTTTGGCAAGACTGGCAAGCTCACAAATACCACAAGCTTTTTCCAGCCATTTGACCAAATGACCAAACTTCATTTGTGTGGCTGGACAACTGCATGCCACAGCTGCCTTCTAAGATGCTGGGAGCCAGGAGCAGGTACACCAGTCCATGCAAACTGCATGAGGGAGTGCATCCCTGGTCCTTGCTGCAAGTGGGTCTAGTGTGTCTCTGTGATGGGGAATGCAGACCAGGTGTTCTCCATGAGGGCCTGCCCTACTTAACTTTAAAATAACACTGCAATTGGCAGGGGAAAATGCATGGGAATGTGAAAATCATAACTTAATACAGCTTCACAGTAAGTCTTAATCTGTCTCTACAATCCTCTCCCAGGGCCCCAAGCAGGTCAGCTGGGCAAGTGGGTGATATTACCTGTCTGCCCTCCCAGTGCCAGGAAATGGAACAACTGATAAAGAGTGAACAAAAGAGCAGTGGAGGACTTCTTCCCCACAGGATACTGAAGCCTAATATCTCAATCTGCCTCTCACAGCCACGATGCCTGCCACCCTCAGACCACACAGCATCTTGTAATATGTGACCACGAGATAACATTTAATAACTACAAAGAGCAGAACATGTGATGGATAGCCCTGCTAATAACACATAATAAAGTAAGCCAAGCTTTAATTACATTGTGCCTTTACAACTGTTTCTCTGATCCAGAAGTTTCTTAATGCTTGACAAACTACATAATGAGTTCTCATAACACCCTGTGGGGACCATTTTTTAGAAGCAGCCCACAGCATGATCAGGTGAGCAGGGGAAGAGGCATTAGCTGCTCCCATGCCATGGGCCCAATGCCCAGCTTCTGTCACAAGAGTCTTTGTGCAGCAGTGTGAACACAGATGTGCTCAAACCTGATCTGAGGGGAAGTCCTCACAAACTCCTGACTTTTAGGACTGCATCCTTTGCTTTGTGAGCATGGACCCATGGGAGACAGTAGTCACTTGCAGCAGCTGGCTCCTGAGAATGACTTGTCTAAACAGAAGAAGTAAATGCTTGAGTTAAAACCTCTGGTCCATTGCACTCAAAAGCAAAATTAAGCAAATACAATGGAGTAAGGATTTAATTATGTGTATCTCAATTCTACTTATGTTGCCTAGCTCCAGTACTAAAATGTAGATATAATTATTATTAGATTATATATAATAATACTAGTAAATATTATATACTATATATAATTTAATTTATAGGTCTGTAAATGTCTATAACTTAAATTATATCTGTGTTTTATTCTTTCCTCCTCCTGTCACATGAATCCTCAAAAAATGACTGAATAAATAAATTCTAACCAGAAAAAAACACAGTCCCTATTGAAGAACAGCACAAACCAGTGACACTCTGCTCTTTAAAATAACACAATCTGAAAGCATTCCCTGCTACCCAGTCCCATTCACAAGCCAAAAAAAGGAGAGCACAAGACCAGGCAAGGTGGCCAACAAGTAAATCTTGACAACTTAGAGGAGTGGCACAGCCCAAGGGCAACCTCCTAAACCACAGACAAACACACAATATATAGCTGTAAATGGAAATTTCAGTGGGCAAGGGGAAGAAATTTTGATAATCTTACAGACAATTTACAATGCCAAGTGCTGAATTTCACATTGAAGAAAAATGCACTTATTGAAAGAGGGAGACACATTGCAGACTAAAGAGGGTGAACCCTGCAGCCCAGTTACTGTGGTTTGATCATCAGTTTTCCAGGGCTAACATACATTACTTTTTGGGTTTTGAACGAACCTTTCTTATGAAGTAGTGCTGACAGTCCCTATTTTTATCTTTAGCAGATAGTCCCTATTGCTCATCTGGGAGTGAGCTGTGCAGTAGAGCTTATAACTTTCTTCCAAATGGAAAGGACTGGGTAAACACAAAGTGTTCAAGCAGGAGTGGAAACAGCATTCCAGATGAGGCTGTACAATAGTTTCTGTTCCAAGGCACCTTTTTTTTTTTTTTTTTTTTTTTTTATATTAGGTGTACAGATCATCAGGAGATGCTGCAAACTGCAGCAGAATAAACATAAATTATTTTGATTCTAGAACAGGCACAATGGTCTTCTGCTTAAATTACTGTATGGGGATTAGAAAGTCTAATTGTGCTAAATTCCTACTTTAGGAAAAA
>JAWWEE010000122.1:46744030-46766381 GCA_035221455.1 Xenops minutus | reverse complement strand
TTATGTTCCAAGGCACCTTTTTTTTTTTTTTTTTTTTTTTTTTATAGTAGGATAATGACTAAGGTCGCTGTCCAACAAATGTCATGGCAAGTAAGTTTTGTTTATTATAGTGACCAAGCCCTCAGCTACCAAAACACATCCTCTAGAGTCTGGTTCTGCCCTCATCTGCTCAGTGCTGGGAAACAACATCTCTGAGTATGTGAGTACTACTCACTGTTCTTGACTCATCACTGCCTTAATTGGGGCTTCGTGGGAACTTCCCAAAGCCCATTGCTAATTAACATGCATGTGTTGCGGATGGCCTTGTAATATTCTCCTTAAAAACAAGGGGCTTACTAAGGTTTAGTCAGCCAGGACACGCGAGTGACACCAGCCTGGGAAAGATAGTTAAGTCTGTGGCTGAATTAATATCTGCTTCCAGAACCGGTTCTGTGGGTGTGAAGACCAATTGTGCATTGTTTAGTCGCGTGATGAGAAACCAATTAGGAATTACATGCTCAAACCATCCTGCTTCCTGCATCCTTCCTCACAGTCAGATGTGATCTGCTGCATGCAGGAAGGCAAAGGGATTTTTTAATTCTTTGAAATTCCTCTTACAAGTCAGATATTTTCTGTGACGCAAACCCTTTTAGACTCAATCTAAACTTCAATATTTTTTTAAATAATAGTAGTATGATTAGATGACTTCTCAGACTGAAACTATGAAAATCCAGAGCTATACTTTGCAGAACTGGTTTCTAGTTGCAAAATCCTCTGTGAACTGAAACTGTTAAATATATAGTACAAAGTCAGCTTTGAAGGCGCAAATAAAATAACAGTATCACTTATATTTTTTTAACATCAACATCTCAACAATAACTATACCATGTAGCTGTAGTCACGGAAAGCCATTTTCAGAAAGATATATCAGTCTAGACAGAGAAGTAGCCATCATTCCTTAACAAGAAATTACTGGCATGTGAAAACCATCATTTTATTAAGGTTCTTTGTTTTAGTAAGAATGTTGTGGGCATAATAAAGTAAAATGGGAGGACCAATGAGAGGGTTACCAGGAACAGCTAGACAGGTAGGAAGTTTGAGAGTGTTTGGGTCCTTGTAAAGGAGTAATTGATGTTGACTCAGAGGGATGGGAACAGGAGGTATTGGGAAGGAGTTATGTGCAACAGGAGCTGCCAACTAACCATTCCCTGAATATTAATTGAAGGTGAAAGTTTGTCTCCCATGTTGAGTCCCTTTGAATCACATGATCGTTTTACAGATTCATTTTGAGAAAGATCAATTGTATATTTGTATATCCCAGCCTCTAGGAGCAAAAATTCAGTGAAAGAACTGGACATGCACTGCAAACAAGTGTTAAGTCAGGCAGCCCTGCAGGACACCAGTGTCCAGCCATTTTAACAAGAGAGGGGATTCATTAGCTTCTCAAAAAGCTCTGGCCACAGAGTCCCTCCAAATCAGCCACAGGCCTCCATCAGGTCACGCAGTAAGAGGAGCCAGGTGGCAGCACACAGCCCTGCAAACAGGGCTGAGAGCTCTAGAAATACAGGACTGCTTCCCTCCAGCCTGGAGGAGACTCCACATTTGAAAGCCTTTTTAATTTACCTTCCTTATGGAAACAATGCTGTTTGATTTCCTGGTTTGCAGTGAAATGAAGCTAATCTATCATCTCATCCTGCGTGTAACATTTATTCCCATTTTACAAAAGAAAAGCTTATGCTAGGGGAAGATGCCAGCACCTTCCAACTTCTTCCAAAAAACAATTCAATTTTCTCTTCTGATAGACTATCTCAACTCAGAGCCAGGAAAATTCCTCTTGCCAACTCTGTGCTACAATGAAGTCCTGATGCAGTTAATGCTCAAACACGTGGGCTTGAAACAGCCTTCCAAAAAGCAGAACCTGTGTGAGTAAAGGGGGGGACACTTGCACAGGACCACAAACAAGTAAGTGAAGTTAGCAGTGGGAGAAAGAATATTTTCAGGTGGCAAGGAAAAGATAATGATGAGACAAACTTTCCCAGATTGTTTCAATTTATATTTTTGGAAAATATACATAGGCTCTAAAGTTTGGGATGGAAAAATAGAATAGCAAATCAGTAACAGATTACTTCCTTTCAGTCTTAGGACAGTGGATGTGAGTATTGAGAATACAACCCTCACATGGCAGCAGCTTTCCAAATGCCTGACAGTGAATCCTAGCTTTTATTTGCAGATCAGGATTTGTGCTTTTACAACAGCAGCAGATAATAGACAGTGCCGTTTCAATGAGTTGATGGAACTGCCTTGATATTGTTCTGCATGAACCTGAATGATCAAATGAAAGGCACTTTGGAGAGTGGGATGAGCAGAGAGCTCCCTTTCTACAGGAGACTGTAGGAAAAGTGCCTTGTGTAGTGCCCAATACAGTCACCTAAGGTGTGTTTGCTTTTCCCACTGTAGGATGAAACCTTTTCTAGCCATCAGGCACTGTGGGAAAGAATGAAATACAAGTCTAATATGCACTCCTTTCCTGTTTTTTCTGCTTTTCCTTGGTAGATGCCAAGAAGTTCATCCACAGTCATTAAAAACACTCCAAAACATTAAGACGTTTAAACATGTGAACAGGTCCTGCTGATTTATGTACTTGGACCTCTTGTCTACAGAATATTCTAACTATGTATTTTGGTGTGTGAGGATGTCCACATATCCTCATTGCAGTTCTGGGTTTTGTGTTGGCATGTCTGTGCAAATACACGTTCTCACAGGAACAATGAGGCTTATAGGTAGAAATGAAACTTATAAAAAGTTAATTCTATTCATACATATTCACAGGTTTGCAACTGCTGCATATACCTGTACTAAATTACAAGACAATTTGAGTGAAGAACTGATAAGTTGAAGTAAGTGGAGGAGAACCTGAGCTAAAGATAAAAACTAAACCTCTTCACCTCAGCTGCAGATTTATGCATAAAATCAAGCAGCAAGATACAGCAGTGGTGAATGTAGCCTCAATTTGCCTTCTGCAGCTGCAGCAAGACTCTGTGGGTTTTAACCTGGGGGAGGGGAAGAAATGGGTTTCCAGAGGATTAACAAAACGATGGGCTAAAGCAGCTACAGTACAAATGGCACCTCTCCACACATAATCGGTTGAATTTCAACACACTTTACAGAAGAAATAAACCTTCTTAGCAACGGGGAAGACAGAAATCCAAACACATCTAGTTAAAAAAAAGTAATGGACTGAGCACAGTGTTTTGCATACTAGCATGTAGTAGGCATGTAAGAATATTTTAACATTGACTGCCAAGAAATGCAGCAACCTACAGGTACGATATATGGCCTTCTCTGTTAGATTATGAAAATGATCTGTGCATTAGATTATGGGGAGGCTGAATCACTAATGACAGACACAGTAGATATTTATCAGTGCCTGGCTGTGTGGCACTCCAGAGTGTGCCGGTTGAGGTTTGGACCCAATCCCCCTGCTGCAAAATGGGGCTGGTTTGTTCACTGGAACATTTTCTTCCACCTTTGCTCCTCTGGAACAACTCACACCCAGCTGAAGGGGAAAAGTGGGAATAGCACAAAAACCAATGCAAGTCTTTCAACTCACGTGTCTGGCTTTAGCGTGCCCCTCATCCGCTGCTGGCCGAGTCCTGCAGGTGTGAAGCCCCCAGGCAGGGGCTCTGCACTCCACCTTCAGCCCTGTCGCTGCAGGCAGAGAGCAGCCAGTGGCTGTGTCAGAAGGGGAAGCTTATGGCATGACAGAAGGTACAGAAAAGCTGAATTGCATAAACCTGAGCAATTTAAGGTTTAAAGGACCACACCCTCCCAGTCATGTCTCCTGCAGGCAGATAAGCAGGCTGTTCGTACAACAGTGTAATTTGAAGCTTTTACTTTTCTTTCCGGCATATACCAAAGTTCATTTTCAGTCAGGCTCTTCCTTGCAGTTCTTTTCTTCCTTTAGCCTGGTAATCAATATGGTTTTAATTTGACAAAGTTAAGTGGACAGTTTTAAAAATTACTTCAAGGTGAAAGATTCATGTTGACTTTCCCCTTCGAGAAGGAAGATGAGGCCCACAAGCTCTAACCTCAAGTCTATAGCTTAGAATTTGAATCTTCACCTTGCTCCTGTACACTTGAAGCTGGTGGTGAACACTTGAACCGTATAAGAACAATTTATAAACTCCAGAATCTACTCTCTGAAAACACAAGCTCTGTTAATTTTCTGAACACTGCAAAATTAAGACTGCTTTAACCCCTCTTATTCAATAATTCCCCCAAGAAGGGGATGTTGTACTGTAGGTAGCGTTGTGCTGCAGCAATGCAACAACTGAGTGTAAATGTTGATTAAAAAAGCAATAGCAGCAATTTTCAGCGGAGGAAAAGAAAGCCTGATCTTCCAGCTACATGAATCACTAATAAATGCAACGACTTCAGCCATCTTAAGCATTTGCTTCTAAGAGAGGAAGTGTTATTCAGGAAGCAAGGCAGCTTTGGAAATGGACTTCAAGGAAGCAACTGCATTATATGCTGGAAACAAGCAGAAGGAAATCCCCAGGCTCTGATATAAACATCTATGGCTACCAGGTCTTGGTTTCCAATTCATTCTTCAGCAAGTTTGTTTCCCTTCAAACATTTTAAAAGCATACTGGCTACTTGTGATTATAAAATGCCTTGTTAAATATTTATTTTAAGAAATCATCAAGGGACCTGTCAAGTCCTACCAGCAAGTGTGACAGTCATACCCTTAGCCTGATGCCTGCCTCTTTGCAGCAGTATTTGCCTCTCCTGCTCAGAGAGCACAGCACCTCTACTCCAAGTTGCTCAAGGAAACCTGGGAAGGGCCCCTGCCAAGCCAGCCTGCCAGTGCTCAGTGTACAGTTGTTCAACATCCAGACAGTATTGTGCTGGATCTGGGGCATTGTGCTCTTCCCCCAGGATGAGTGCAATACTGAGAGACACAGCCTGCACGGGACCAGATGTCCACAGCAGTCACAAGGCCAGATATGCAAGCCTCATGCGTCAGTTGTCTGCAAAATTGAACTATGCATATGCAATGTACTTTTAAAAACATGCTTAAGCTACAGAAGCTTAAACATTAGCAAATATATCCCCGCAGAGCAAAGCCTTTGTTTAAATCCTTCCTCACATGGGAGGTCTCTCTGAGGCTGCTTGCCCTAGATCAGAAAGCCCACAGCCCTGCTGCCACAGGTGACCACATCAGACAGTTACAGATTTAATTTCCATTTTAGAAACTAGCCAAATTTTCACTCCCTCCTACTGCCAGGAGGCTTTTCTAAGTTTCCAGACTAATGGCCAGTTCAAACTCATCTGTTCTCACGCTAATGTTAGTGGATTGCTCAAATAGCCTTTCCCATCTCATGTTTAGTTTTCCTGTTTTCCTTCCCACACAAACTCTCTTAAGTCTCTGCTCAGAAGAAAGGATCTTCACTGCTCTTTACTCTCCTACTCACCCAAGCAGGCCTCTTGGGCACTCATTCCTGTCCAAATTTTTCACTCTGGAATGGCGTTTATACTGCCTTACACATACCAGGCAAATTATTTTCCTAGAAGGTGAGTTATTTACTGGCTCTGAACCTAAGAGCTGGTGAGCTGTACCTGTTGATGGAAGATCCTCTCTGAACCTGTCTTTCATCTGCTGGGAAGGAACACAGAAGAACCTCCTTTGAACTACAGCCTGTGTATTGCATTATTTACTGATTCCTTCCTTTGCCTGCAGCTGGCTAAAGGCTCTGGCAGATTTTCTTCACCAACAGCACAAAAAAGACCATTTTCCTACTACAATTTATTATTTTGCTTCAAAATGACAGCAGCGTCTCATAGATCTGACTGGTGCACTGACACCTGCTTGATAAACTTTTAATTCCCTGGAAGAGATTCATATATTGAAGGCAAACAAAAATAAATTTAAAAAATTTACATTTTTAGCTCTTTTTAATTTAAAAATAAATGTGTACATTTATCTCAAGCTATACAAATAGGGGAATAAGAATAGACATTTTCAGATGCAGATGTTACATACTTCACTACTGATGAAATTATTTCCAGAAGGACAACATGCCATAAGCTATATTGTACTAGATTTACTCATTTATTTACTTCAGCTAGCTGATTTCAACATATATTGAAACTACTGGCAGCACACACTGTGCAAACTAAGTTAGAAGACTAGTCAAGTCAAATTATGGGCAATTATGGGAAATTGTAATAATCAAGTGTTAGTCGATAATATTGTAATGGATGGCATCTGTGTTGGGTTGAAAGATCACTGTGTCCTGCAAACACAGAGGCCTCTGCAGCCTCCTGTGAAGCCCCATGAAACTGGAGCAGAAGAGTCAGGGAACAGGTCAGCTCTTTGCCTACCACTGACCACTCTCCTCCAGCCCCTGGTCAGCCAGAAGACTGCTTGCAAAAAAAGAAATACAAGAGCTGTCTCCAGTGCATATTACATTCCTGTCCACACAGTTCTTGGAAGGGACTGAGCTATGCTGTCTCTTTCACATACTCAACAGCACTGGAGAGTCCTTGTGTATTTCTGTGATGTACCCACAGTGGTAAAATACACCCTTGTCCCTGACCCCCATGGGTGGATGGTGGGATGGGGACCAGGAGGTGGGGGATGGGTAGCCCTGGCTGGCACTCTGCCTCAGTGGAGGAGCAGTGAGAAGGAATGGTGCCAGGGAAGGAGCATCAAGAGCTGTGAGACACACCTTGAGGTTGTGGAGACAGACCAGACAGGAGCAGATTGGAGTCCCCCAGGATTCAGCTCTCTCTTGTGACCTCCACGAGAGCAGGCCACATCTACATCTGGCGTGAGCTTTTGATTCAATGTTCTCACATGGGATTGCACCTTGGCTTGTAGAGACATACCAGAGTATAGGAAGAAGCTCTAAGAAGGGGAATAATCAGGTGCTGAAACAGCTTCAGAATGTAGGCCAGGGTTTTCATGTCAGTTCCATCTCTTGATTCCTTTTTGTGGAAAATTGCAAATATGAATGGGATCACAAAACATAAAATGATTGCCAAGCACTTGTACTATGGACTCATTGGGGACTACTGAGTGCCACTGACAGTTTGCTTGGAAATGAGACTGGACTCTACATAAAACAAAGCAAGCATTCAAGTGGCGAAATCACTCTGGCTGTAGAGAGACGATAATATTATAGATAGACAGGCTCTATATGTTTTCTCTTGTGAGATATTCTTGAAGTTAAAAGATTAAACTGATCTCTCAGCACATTCATTAGTTAAATTGCAAAGAAAGCTCATTACATAACCAATCCTAGGACAATTATATTTATCTCATCAAAGTTCACAGTACGGGTGAATTGCTGACCAAGGTAATGTGGGTACCTTCTGCAGGATGAAAGGTCTCTAATCTATTAGAAATGTCAGTCCTGTGCCCTACTCCAGTTTTTGGATTATTTGTGCCTTTTTGGAAAGATATATTTTCTGCAGTTCCTTCAGCATGGAGGGAAGGACTGAGGAAAGCTAGGCTCACTGTCTAGAAGAGGGTGAAGAAGGCACAGAAATTAAATTACTTGCTCCTAATTACTAAAGAAGTCTCTGGCATAAAGGGTACCTCACTAATTCTCCCATGCTTTGTTATACATGGTTTAATGTGGAGTAAACCGTCTAGACTAAAAGCATGTACAAACATGGACTGTGCTCAGTCTGTTCTTGAATTAACTTCCACAGCCACGTTTACATTCTGGGAGCACTTTATGGAGTTCAAGATTAGTAGAGAGAAGGAGGTCGTCTTTCCTGACTTCTTGCATATTGCAAGCTGCATATCCCCTGGTCTTTGCCTTTTATGGACCCCACTACCTGGGTTTAACTAGGAATCTTTCTAGAAAAGTGCTCCACTCTGGTTTGAAGAACCAAAATGTAGGGAGTCCACTGGTCTCTTTGGCAGCTTGTTCTGGAAACCAATTTTTCATACTTGTAAAAACATAGGGATAATTTATTGCTCATTTGATGACACTGCTTCAGATTATTGTCATCAGTTCATGTTATGCATTTCCTGGCTAGCTGAAAGAGCCTTTCCTGAGCTGGTATCTTTCTCTTATGCCACTACCTGTGTTACATTTGTGCTAATATCCTCATGTTAGGTTTTTGCTATTCCCTGCATTCTACTACAATTTTTAAATCATCTTTTAAAGTGCTGGCTGTGTTGTCATAGATGTTACTCCATGAGTCTCTCCATATGCATACATACTAAAAAGACAGACAAAATCAGACTCTTGCCCTGACTTGATTCACTTCTGCACACATACTCAAGGATCATACCAGATACTGTGTCCTGCAATTGGGCTATGACTACATTTTAAAGTTGTTCATTAGAATCGTCAAAGTCTTTCAAAAGTCCCTATTTTTTTTTTCTCTTAAGCTGTCTTCTCCATTTCAGTAAATATGCTACATACTCCCGGTTTCCAGGTTTATAATTTTGCATTTGGCCATATTAAAGCATGCTTTTTTCAGTCTGAAGTCCACCTTTTAGGCAATTCAGATTCCCTTTTCTATAGCAGCATGCATAATCTGTTAGTGGTTTAGTAGTCTTCCTTCAAGACTTAGAAGTGAACGTTATCAGAAGAGGTCTGAGTACTGATCTGGCTCTGGAATCTCACTAGAAAAATCCTTTTTGCTGCAATTTTGCATAAACTCTTTTTGATATACCAGCTTTTAGCCACTCTACATGTTCTTACACAAGAATGTAAAATGCTACATTTTTCATCAAGTTATAGTAAGATATCAAATTGAACACTTTCAGGGTCTTTTATGTCTGCATAGTTACTTTTTCAGCCAAGCGGGTAATCTTACATTCAAAAAGCAAGCCAAGCTTACCTGACAAGACCTGAATTCAAGGAAAACATCATTGACTGCCATTAATAATATTCCTGTTCTTTATACTTGAATTCCCATATCAGCTTCTCTATTATTTTGCTGGAAGTGAGGTCAGGCTAACTGCCCTGCTGTTATCAGAATTATCCTGTTTGTGTTGTTAGGACATTGGCGAAAAAATGAGCATGCTTTCAGTCTTGGCAAATTTCTCCAATGTGCCCAAATTTATTAAAAGTTCACATCAGTGGGCCAGAAAGTTTCTCAGCCAATTTAAACAACAGCAAAAACAACAAAAAAAGCTTAGGATCACAGCTGCAGGTAATAGAGGGGCTACTGCTTTAAAGATTTTTTCCTCAAAGTGCTTATCTAACATTCTCTTAGTTGCAGATGGGCTGGAAAATAATTCATCATCCACACATGATATATGTATATCATCTTATTTCTTTCCAAACATAAACCAGAAATATTTTCTGAACATTTCAGCAGTCTACGCAGTTCTTATTAGCAGTTTTAGTTCCTTCAACCCTTGCTCAGCCCATACCATTGCTTTTTTTCCCCTTATGCAAATTTAAAACCCATTCAGAACACCATTTGCTTGCCAAAAATAGATTTTGGTTCAGGTTTTGCTAGTAATATAATATAAAAATATCAACGGATATCTATCTCCCTTTTGTAGCTCATTTTTCCAATATAAAGCCACACAATTTATTTAAATATGTAAGTACTCTGTATATGCATGCACACATACGTGTCTATAGATATGTGTACCTACATAGCCTCATACACAGATTTGTGTGGACCTGCTGAAACATGTGTGTAAGTCTATTTCTATTTTCTGTTTTCTTTTGCCATACATTTATCTTAAAAATGTTTTGCCAATTTAGCAAGCTTCTCTTGAAAAACTTGCAGTTTTCTTCATACCTTTCTTTTCTCAATCAATTTTATTAAGGGCTGTCCCTGGCTTTGAGAAATTGGCCTGTTCAAAAGAACAAGTATGAATATTACTGTTTGGGACTCTAGTCTTTTCAGATATATTGAATGTAACCAAGTCATCATCACTTCTTCCTGAGACAACCCCTGATTTCCAGCCTAGTGGATAAAATCAGTTTTATCTATCAGGCTGCCTGAAAGCACAATTGTCCACCCCAGATTTAACATTTATTTTGTAGAATTATTACCCAGTATTTAATGCTACTCTAGTGATGTTTCACAGGTAGCTAAATGAAATCTTCAGCAAGTCTTCAAATAAAGTTCCCCATAATTACAGAGTTGTCTCCCCATATGCAATGGTAGCTCATCCTGCCTTCAGGTTTATTTCAATGACTTATAATATCACCTCTGCCCACCCCTATTCACTCCTGGGCCTTGGTAATCATTATATTTATTGTGCCCATTTCCCAAGATCTTGTACCTTGGTCCAAGTTAAGCAAATATATATCACCGGGTCATAGATAAAATCATTCCTCTCACACAATTTCTTTTATCATCCTTAGCTTTCTTTAACAGCTTATACAATATTCTGACATATTGATCCCTGTAGCACTGAAACCTGATGAGACAATTAATTTGAATTTGTCTTGATTATTGAGAAATTCCAATTCCTCTTACTTATTAGCCAGATTCCCAACTTCAGCATATAAGCATTTCCAAATGTATTTCTCTTTGTATCCTCTATCACACTTATTGAATTTGTTTCTGGCAAGGTGAATTTGAACCACATTTACTTGCTTAACCCCCTTCTGCCTTCTATTACTTTAAATATAGTTGTGGCAGTTCCCAAGAGCCAAGATATTTTGTCCCCTCCACACCTGTTCAATCTCTTCATCTTTTAGTACTGCATATATTACAAGCCAGTACAGGGTTTTGCTCTGTGGTGTGTAGTCAGTCCAAAACCAACATGGATATTTTGTGCTGACCCATGAGATGCTGACACAGACTGGCTGGGATACAGTCTCTGCAGCACTGTTTGAAAAAATAGCTTTCAGCATCGTTCTTTCTGTGTCAGAGTCCTGTTTTTGCAGGTGGCTTTGCAAAATAGTTCAGCAAATACAATTTTTAATATCAGGGTAGGTACTCCATGTAGGCCACACAGGCACAACTTATCAGGCAACTGCAGTCTTCTGTAGTACTTGCAACACCTTGAAGCCAAAAAGCTCAGTGTTGGCCTGAGGCTGTCATGGAAACTCTGAAGAGACCCAGATGTGTTCCACGCAGGAGAAAGAAATACATTAATATCTGTGTGTCTGCATGTCTGATGGTTACCCACTTGGAACTGCTTTTTAATTTTTTCCACACAGAGCAAACCACGTTCTGCAGAGCCTTCTTGGGAGCAGGCAGGGGCCCAAGACCATCTCAGATATGCCTGGTTACTGGTCTGGTACCTGCCTCCTCATAGGAGGACAAAACTCTGCGCTGAACCCTAGATTGTTTCTTGAAGTGTTTAAAGCCTCTGCAATCTAGCTAAGAAAAACGGGACAGGTTTTATGGAGTGTGACACTTCCAAACATACTGTAGGAACTTGCAAAGATGTAAATTTGGGTCAGGATGCTACGGGCACCCTGCGTTAATCTGAGAGAAATAAGAGATCACGTGTGGAAAGGTTGTATCTTTCAATAGACTAATTGCTACAGCTGTGGGAATGATGTGCCTTCAGATATGCAAGTGTTTTTTTGGTTACATGCACTGTAAGTTCTAGTATATCCACAGAGCACACCACAAAAGGTATCAGCTGGTGAGAGAGAGCACACAGAAAGGGGCCACCTTGATGGCAGTGAGATTTTTCCCAATACACTGGTTCCTGAGCAGCCCAGCATGTTCAGTCTGAACATATTATTGCTTGGAGACTGAGGCACTGTGCTGATCCAGCAAGCTCAACAAATAGGGAATAGTGCACATCTTGCAGATAACCTGTCTGTTTTACTGAGAGATCTAAGCATCAGTCTAAGCAAACTCCTTTAAGTGCCAATTGCTAAATTGCTAATTTATTTATCAAAGGGATCAATGCATAGAGTATTGTTTACATAAGAAACAAAAGTTTAAGGACACAAAAATTTACTTACATACAGGTAAATGAAGAGTATAACATGTTATACATACACACAGAGAACTTACCTAGCAATGCCTGTTACAAACTGAGATGGTGATAATTGAAGGTATTTAGCTCAAAGATGTAACCTAAAGCTCAAATAAGTAAAGGCTACTCTGTCCTAAACTGCTCTACTTACAAAACCAAAGGTCTGAAAACAGTGATAGCAAAGCATCTGGATAGCTGACCTTCCCCATGCAGAGTGAGCCCTGGCCCCTTTCATGGGCTTCTGCCCTCCTTCTGTGACACAGAAAATTCATTTTAAGTTTCCAGCAGCTCATATAATTGTGCTTGTGTACCTGTCAGTCTCCAAGAACCCATAATGACTTTTGGATTCAAGGAAGAATTTCAACCACTTCTGACAGATGACAAGGACTTCAATGGCAATTAAACAAGTTTGATGGAAACAGGTAAGCTTTCAGGTGGAGATGAAAGATTGATAACATTTTTATTAGGAGAACACTCTCTCTGAGAATGTCTTACTAAAATGCAGAGATTCTATTCCTAGCTTGGGAAAGTAGCCTTAAATATCCAAACAGCAGGAAAATCTCCCCCTGAAGCTCATAGCACTCATGATTCTAGAGAAAGACAGGATTCTTTGGCATTGGTGCTCATGGATCTGTTTGTTTAACTATACTTGTTTCTTACGCTAAAAATTTCAGATGTTGCAGACTTTCAAAAACCATAACAAATGGACATATAACTGTAGAATATGTTATATATAATGCATAGACACATAAATTTTTTTTTTTAAGTTGATTTATACTTGAACAGTTTATAATGGAAATTGTTGTTGCTGTTGTTGATTATTATTATTATTGATTATGATGTTGAATTTATCTGTGGTCTACAATGTGATTGCAGTCCTTGAGTAAACATTTGTTTTTATGCATTGTATTGCGAAACACCTTAGAAGTGGCAACTCCATTCAGACTGTTTAAAAGAAATGAAGGAAGTCTATTTAGCTGGCTAATAAAACTCCTATTTATTGCATCAATGTCCTAGTGCACTTCCCCTTTCACTGTGCAAAACCATAGGAAGCTCTTCAGGAAAGTGGAGAAGATAAGACTTATTTGTTATTACAAAAGTGTAAACTCAACTTTCACTGCCTGGTGACGTCTTGAATATTTTTTGTGCTTTTGCTAGCATGATTACATCTGAAGTATCTCTACTGAGTGCCTTTAACCTCTAAAACAGTAAAAATGAAGGTGTGACCCAGGCATATAAAGCAGAAACTTTTAAAAAAGCACTTGGACCACAGCTCACCTATTTGAATCTCAATCAATAACATTGACATAACATTTGCTGTTGTAGTTTTAGGCCTCTCTAGACCACATATGTTGAAATATTCTGGATGTGGGAGAGCAAAGCTACCAGACTATTTCTATGTATGATATGCTGGCAGGAACTGAACCCTAATCTTCACAGATACAACACTGTCATACCTGTGCTTTGGGCTACTGACCTTTCCTCTTGCTGCTTTGCCAAGGAACTGGTGCTGTCATTTTACACAGTATGAGATACTAAGTAAGGGCATATGAATGGCATTACTATTACCTGCCAAAGGCTTCAGGCTGAAGCGGTTGTTCAGAGCATCCCTGACACGCATCCCTGCTGCTGACAGAACAAGTCTATATTCATGCCCTGAGGACAAAATCACCATTCGTATTTAGATTTGCCCCATGTTCACAAAGTTCCTTGGAAGATCTGTTCGCTTTGTATGTGGGGAAATGGATCAGAAAATACTGACAATTTTCAAAATGCTTGCCTTGCATTTCAATGTCTCCTTCTTGTACTGGCTAACAGTGAGCTACTGTTGGTACACACTAAGTCCCTCACACTGCACGTAAAGTAAGTTGACTTGCTGAGTGTGTTGAGACTGCAAACTCCCTTGCCTACCCCTCCCTTCCCAAAACACCAGCAATGGACCATTGTCTTTGATTTTGACATCTGAAGAGAGAATGCAAATGCCAGGAAGGAAGTTTTTAGAATCCGTAAAGAAATACTCTCTAAAAGACCTTCCAAAGGGAATATTACAACAGGATACAGTAAAGAAAACAGGAGAAGAATTTGAGGGGGAGAAGCTCACATTATAAATGAAAAATACTTCTGAGAATAAACACAAACAAAAGAACATCCAAGCTTACCTCTGCTTAACAGAAATTTAGTGAATTTTCTGCTTAAAATAGGCTAAGCACATTAGTGGAATACTTGAATATGTCTAATTTATACCTTCTGGACTGTGCAGTGTAGTGCAAGGTAGATGAAAGTACACTCAGAATTGATGCTGAGGCCACCCCCACTGGACCACCAAGGCAGAAGGTGAAATGCAGAGGTTACAAGCTGAGTACTAGGATGCAAATTCTCTGAAAAAAATCCTTTACAGCACCAGGGTATCTCCTCAAGAATCAGGAAAAAATTATCTCTGAAGTCATTGAACTGAAGATTAGGGAACTCCAGTCTTTCTGAGCATCCTGGTAATAGCTGATCACTATAAAATTGCCATTGCTTATTATGTTTTGGGGACAGTGACTGGATTAAGGCTATTCATACTCTATAACATCATGCAATATAATAGCAAATATTACCCTGATTGCATCCCTCTTCTCTCCCAGTTTCCTTAGCTAAAATCCATCAGGGTTGACTGTGCTGTGCAAGCCAGTCTTTGTGTTTGCACATCAAAGACTTTGCAAGCTATGCAGCTGAGATGAGGAGATCAGATCTGCACAAGAAATTTCAGAACAACTTAACATTGCATGGGTCTGTACAGTGCTTTGTGCATGACATGGAAATCATTCTAAAAAGGCTGACTTTCAAAATAGTTAGGGGATGGTAACTTGCTGAAGAAGGCTAAAAAGCTCTGAACAATTGTGAAGTACCCCTGACTTTCAAGCAAATTCCTGAGCAGCTAAGAAGCTGTCCTAGGAAAGAATAGGGCAGAGCACAGCAAGGCAGCAGCACTGACCTGGCTTGTGGTTTCTCCTCTATTATCAAGCAGCCAGGTTCCTGTCAGAATGCTTTCTAGGCCCAAGGACCTTATGGTAAACTCGGAACAGACTGTACTCGTCTACATGAGAACATGCAGATTTGTTAGAAAATAAAATTTACTGGTTTGAACAGAAATTTTGATGAAAGATCATGGAGGAGTAAATTAAAGGGAAGGTATTAAGATTACGACTGAAATGATGCTGCAATCTGAAAGAAAAAATGTAGAGCATCCTTTGACAGTGTTTTCCCAAGCTGGGAGGGAATTGCACTGGCCTGTAGATGCTGAGCACGGGGAGCAGAACTTGAGTGGCCCTTGCAAGGCTCTGGGTGAATGACAGAAAAGTGTTCTGTAACCCAGACAGTGAAAAGCTATCCTGGAAAGAAAAAGGTGTCATGATAAGGAGAGAGGATATAGAGAAGAACAACTACTACAAGAGGAAATTCTCTGCCTGTCTCCCTTTAATTAAGAAACTAGAAAATGCTCAGCATCATGGCTTTAAATTCATCTTTTCCCTAATTAATAATTTATCCTTAGCCCAATTTCCTAGGGAAACAAAGTTAAAGCAATCACACATTTGTCTGTCTGTGGCTGCCTGCCTGTCATCCCTCTATGTCTTCAGAGACCAGTGGCTTTTTCCAGTACCCTAACTTTGATGAAGGATAATGATTTCATAGATATCATGTGCCCATAAGCATAAAGAAAATAAGACAAATTGATAGAAGAAAGAGACCCCACTAAGCATTCATATGGAGAGGAAGACTGAGACATAAATACATCGCTTGTTAGACACTGAGGAATCAACAAAAGGCTTGAAATATTTGACTGCCTCATGGGAAACACTTCAGTTAAACTCATGCCTTTCTAAACATCAGGAAATTCAGCTATCAGACACAAATCTGCAAGAAACCAGGCTTCACTGGCTCACCTGCTCACCCAGCAACTTCACTTCAGCACACAAACCCATTACTACAATTGCAAAATACCTGTATTTCGTCGGATGGAAAGCGCAGCAAACAGGCTCTTGGTGAGTAATCTAGGCATGAAAAATGTCAAGGAAGCAGTTTCCAATTAGTAGTCCTCACCAAAAGAAAGCTTCCACTCTACCCCCCCTCCAGGGCAGCATTTTCAGGAGCCCATGGGAAGGGGCCCTCGGTGGCCGGGGGCACACAGGGCTGGGGCTGCTGTGCAGGGAGGGCTCCCTCGCTCAAGGGGAAGCGCAGTCGCGAACCCAAGAACAACAAAGCAGCATTACACTTAATCCACTGCCATCTGGCTTCATTTTGACAATCCACAAAATCAGACACAACATTCTTCTGCAAAATCCCTGAAAAACAACACAGAACTGGTGTCAAACTCGGTGTCCCCTCCCTCCCTGGCCCCTCTGAGGGCTCAAAAGAGAGGTTTCTTATAAAACGAGGAGCAGTTTCCCCAACTGACATTTCTGCAGAAGCATTCAAGCTGCAGATGTTTCCACCGTGGAAGGAGAGTTTGTATAATGCAGCACTGCTTGTCATATTTATGGAGGCAGGGAGGGGGAAGGGGGTGAGAAACAGAAAACAGGAGACTGTGTGAGCAGTGGTGTCAATCCATAGGCAAGGAACTGCCTTAGACTATCAACTCCATGTGTTTGCTCAGTTCTTGACCTGACCAGGGGAGAATGAGGGCCATCCATCTTTCCCGGAAGAAACCAAACAGCTGTTCCTGAAGGGGCAAAGCAAACCACACAGCCTTTAAACTAGCTGGGAACACAGAATCTCTGCAATTCAGCAAGACAAATCCATTATTATTGTTGTTGTTGTTGTTATTAATTTCAAAAATATGTTGCAGGAAGCCTTGGTCAGCAACATTTGCATTGTTACTGGGGCATTAAGGTAGTCTGTATGGTCTGCTAACTGAGCCCAAATATTGCCTCATAGCTCATGGCTCCCCTAACTTCATAACAGAGATGTTTCTTTCCACAACAGAAGGCAGAAAAGCAACGAAAATCTGGAAATAATCCCTGATTCATGCTGATCGGGTTCCTGTTGACAAACACGATCTACAGAAAACACCTTGCTAAGGATTGAACCATACTTTTATTTATGCCTCCTGGCTTAAGGGTGCTACTCACCTGTTGGGCTTCTAGTGCCCTTTAGACACTCAACTGCTGAAAATGCCTGTCCTGCAGCATGATGTGGACCTTCTGTAGTTCCTGTGTCATTGCTGCCAGATCTATGTGGGTATCTCAGATATTCTGGGACCTCTCAGTTAGCACTGTATGCCTAAATGCAGGCACCTGCATGAGATTTCAAGAGTTACCCCACAGAGGCTATATCCTCTCCTACAGCATCCTCATGTAGTCCATATAGTGATACACCTACTTGCACTTCCTGGGTACTAGCTATGACAGGAGCAAGAGTGTGTGTCTTTTCAGTTGCCAAAACTAGTGCACTAGTAAGAGAAATGTCCACTCTCTAATAACAGCTCACTCACTAATGATACTTTTCTCAGTTCCCGTATAAAAATCATCAGGACAGAAAGCAAGGCAGACTCCATTTGCATGTCTGTCTTAGGGCTGAATGCCACAATGGCCTGTGCTCTTCTAAGCATGGCTGAGCACCCTGTCTTCCAGAAAGCACATTACTGACAGCAGCATTAATGTTAACCAGGCAAATCTCTCTGGAGTGCTGCATGTGCATATGCATTAATCAGGCATCTTTCTTAATGTTCAAGATTATTGCAGGGATCAGGCTTACCTGGCCTTCATACAGGGATTAAAAGATGTGAAGGGAAATGGAAAGAGCAAGTTCCCTGTGCTACAGCTGTGTCACCTGCAAGGAACACATAACTTCATAAAAATTTGTCCTACTGAAACTCTTAAATGTTTCCAGTTGTAGCATATGAAAGACCACATTAATATCATGGCCTGAGAGGAGGAAATGACCCATTTGTGGGATTGGTTTAACAGCAAAGTCAGTATCTCCATGAGCTTCAGCATTGTAGATAGAAAAGCTGTGCTCTCACACACCAGCAGCTCAAGCAAGTACACACATGGAAGGAGGGGAAGGGAGAATGAAATCTCCTGTAAAATCAGAACTGTAAGCAATAAGAAGAAACAATGAGAAAATAGGACACTTGTATGCCTAATATTTAAAAAAAAAAGAGTTACAGAAAACTTGATTATGACACATACTAAAAGAATTGAGGAACCTGCACTGTGATGAATAATGCTGATTCATGATTTCTGATGCCAACAGATCTTTAGGGTAGTCAGGGAAATATGTTGCTGTTTAATTAGCTATATGTTTAATGAAATAGTGTATTTTGCAGATTCAGTTTGTGGCTTTGATAATTTCAAGCTGTAGGCTTCTGTCACCCCTCACAATATGCATCCTCCAGGAATGCTACACCTTCATCCTCACTACAGATGGACAGTTAGATGTGCAGTTTCACTTTACAGCTGACAAAACTCTAAAGGACAGTGGAATTTGAATTGCAGGTTTTTACTGATAGCAGCAGACTTCAGGCTGCAGTTTCTTTTTGTCCAGATGTGCCTGGTACCTCTGTCTCATTCTCCTTTAAGCTCTTTCCATACACCATGACTAAGTAGTCACACACATTAGAGCCAGGCTGAGTTCCTAATATCATTAGAGAGATTTCTCTTGGGGACTGAGAGCAAACAGATATGTAAGGGCAGGATGATGGAATTGCTGGATTTTGAAAGGGTATTTCTGTTTGTTTTTCTGACAGATAAACTCCTGTTTGATACACTTTCATACAGGACTAGTCCAAAATTTTCATAGTGATCATGATAGGATTTGATGTGTCTCTTGGCCAAAACTGTGGCTTCTGTTTAATCTGTTTAATCAAGTGAGTGATCTGCTTGTCAAGTGTTTACAAGGTTTTCTTCTCCGTGGAAGCAGAAAAAATTCTTCATCACCTATTCAAAAGGAGTCCCTTTTTCTACTCCGGGAGCTTATGAGGTCTACCAAAAAACAAGCTTACATCTTCTTATGTTCATTTAGCCACACCTGGAGCAGCAGATACCTGTTTGGGGTTTTTTAACATCCTTGCTGCTAAAAAGAGAACAGCAGAAATCTGACAATCTTTCATATGCCTACAGTGGGAAGAAAGAGTTTTCTTTGTATATTTTTGAGCATCTTAACTGTATCTGTGGAGAAAATTAAGGCTGAATATTACAACATTTCAAGCACTCTTTGTAATAGAAAAACAAAAAGAAACCACAGCTAACACGTGCCCCTCTACATTCAGGTCACTACTATATGATTTATTTTCACCATTCCTTCATCTTATTAGACATACACAGCAATGAGTTTCTGTGTGCCACTGGTATTATCACAAGCTTACTAGTGGTTTATCAACAAGGGTCAGAAGTATCAGCCTGGAGTTACTAAACTTACATATTCAGAACCAAGTACTTGAGTACATCCTGCTTCCCCTTCCTCTTGCTGTGTTCTGCCTTCTTACTTGCTGCACTAGACCTTCTTCAGGCAATTTGAACCTCTAAGTATTTTCAGTTGGTGCTGATACCTGACAAGAGTCTGCAGCATTACTCATGCCCAAAACTTTATAATTTCAAAATTGTCTCATCACATCCTAACTTCATTCCTTTACTGGAGTACAATCAGACTCTTAAGCATAAAGAAGGACTTTGTATTAAAGATGTCTCTTTTGTTTAAGTATTCTCTTTCTCTATATTGGAAATTGACAATATTCTCGGAAATCTTTGCTGAAGGAGTGTATCCTAGAGGAATTAAGGTGCTTTAACAGAGCACTTAAGGAAAATAGAGTAAATACTGTGAAAGAATGAAATATTCATCTCTTGTCATCTGCTACACAGGATATATTCTATTTTACTGTTTCAGTGCCTGTAGTCTCTCTATGTACAGCAGTTTAAAGCTTTTTTCTGTTTTAAAATAGAAAGGTAAGGCTCTTTTCACACTTCATTTACTGGCCAGCTGGAATTGCAGTGCTGTTCCTGCTCATTTATGAGAAATCAGATGAGAGGATGGTGGCCAGCACCCAAGTTTGGCTTTTCTGTGAAAAAAATTGACAGGAATCGAGGGGAAAACTGACTCTAAAGCTCTTCCTCAAAAGGCAAGAGGGGTCTTATGAATGAGAACTGCACTCCTTAACTTCATTTCACAAATAACTGTCCCATGGCCAAAATCACTCATTCAGAAAGGATCTCAGTGATCAACCAGAATATGCTGCATGGCCTCACAGTGTCTGCTGCTGCAGACTCAAAATGCATGCCAAAATATCATTAGAATGCAATTGTAGGACACAGCACAACAATTGTGGAAAAGGAAAGTGCGTAACAGCAGAAAATAAATCATAGTTAATTGAAACATCATTTTAAAAACTATTGTGGCTCTCATGGTAAAAACACACAAAAAAGTATTCTTGCTCTAATGGAAAGGGGGTTTTGTTTTCATTTTAAAAGTACATTTTTGATAATCTATTTGCTTTACACTGTGCAGTGGATTTTTTTCTCTGTTTCATCTTCCTTTGGCCCCTCTCAGTCACTTCACAGGATGCTGGTTCTGTACCAACAAGAGGTAAGTTGAGTGGAGATTAAATACTTCTGGCATATTATCATTAGCATTTCCAAAACTCTGTTTAAAATAGTTCCTCCAAGTGTCTCCAAAATCCCCCTGGATTCTAATACAAAGCATTAACTGAAGGCAGTAAGAGGCTGCCATTTGCCTCATCTGCCAGCCAAAATGAAAGCCTACCAGACATTCTTTACGTGGATAGCAATTTCTATAACCAAGTTTCTGGTTTAATTTTCTTGCCCTTCTCTCTCTCATTATGGGAAGACCCATTCTAGTTTGATGTGCATAACAACTTGTTTTAAATAAGAAAAAATTCTCCTGAGGTCTTTTCCAGCCTACATTGCAGTGAGCATTGATGCAGTTGCAGAAAGAGGTCTTACTCTGGACTTGGTCCTGGAGCTGCTCAAACAGGACTTCTGGCCTATGTTACTTCAACAGAAAAGGAGAAGATACCTTCCACAGGAGAGGGTCAGAGGTAACCCTGTCATCCTTTCTCTCCTGCAGCTGAAGGAAGTTCAGCCGTGTCTTGGTTGAACCAAGGCCACAGGCTCTGCTCCTTGCTGCTCACTGCCTGTTGTGATGGGGAACTATCTCCAGCTTAGCAGATTGCACTCATGAAAAGGTAGGTGCACAGGCAAGTACTTCTGACATATTACTGAGTATGAAATCCATGACACCTCAGATTGTTCTAGGTACTGGAGAGAGAAAACATAAAAATCTGAAACCTCCAGATGGAAAAGCTTTTGAAGAAGAGTGGAAATTTGTTTTTCATTAACCTCTTTAAGAAAGGAAGGACAGGCTTTGCCACTGCCTCTCCCATCTGCTCTGCAGCACTGCTGAGCTGGAGCACAAGTTCTCAGGCAGCGGTGCCTGCTGGTGTCCTTTGTATCAGTCAGTGGGGCATGGACTGACCTCTGAACTACCCTTACTCACTGCTGAAGTACAACCACGGAGAATAAGAACTGCAGTGATGATCAGAATTCCCTTCATCTGACAGGGGATATGCAGTTGCTGAAATGTCCATGTTGTTGCAATTCTTCAGAGAATAAAGTCTATTAAGTGACAATCTTTTCCTCTAAGAGGCATGTGATGTGCTTCAAACCCAGTATTTTGACTTGCCTGATCGCTGCTGTCATGAAAGAAGGGAAGACTCCTCTTCAGAGTACCTTGTCGTGCTGAAGACAATATTTTGAAACCAAGTAACCACATGTGCACAAGGAAAAGGAAAGTACTCATGAAACAGGTCCCACAGGCTCATAAATTGTAGCCATTAGCAAAGATAAAATGAGAGTTAAACTGGGACAGTTACAACGGGAAAGAGAATGTAAATCGGTGCTCAGATCTGGAAAACCAGAAACCAGCAATTAAGAGTGGAAAGAAAATGAAGAATGTTTCTTTCAACTTTTTGCAGAAAAATCTTAAAATATCTGCTACTTAAAAAGTCTGTAAGTTAATAAAAGTTTAGGAAGCATCCTGAAAGCAGCAGCAAATTGCACATCTACTGTAGTCCTGTGAGATGCTGCAGAGCAGCCTCTTTTCTGAGCCCCTGGCTCACAGATCTTCAGGGGAGAGCTGAATGAGTGACTTGTGTCTTTCTAGTTGCATTTCAATTACTGAAAGAGAAGGCTTGACTTTGGCCCATGCACAAAAAACAGGAGCTTCCCAGAATATTTTCCCCATTGGGTATTGTTTTTTTTTTTTTTTTTATTGATTGGCTGGGGCATTTTTTTGTTTGGTTTCATTTGCTTTTTGTTGATGTTTGTTTGTTTTATTTTGCTTTGGTAGGTCTTTTTGGTGTGGGTTATTTAGTTGGGGGTGGGGGGAGGGTTGCCTTCAGCATGGAGTAACTGCTGCTTTGGGCTGTAGTTTGTAGAGAAC
>JAWWEE010000122.1:46704683-46739230 GCA_035221455.1 Xenops minutus | reverse complement strand
CCAGTGCTTGGTCACCTTTTCACTGAAAGAAAAAAAAAAAAAGGGGGAAAAAAAAGAAAAAAAAAAAAAGGAAAAGAAAAAAAAAGGAAAAAAAGTTTCCTGATGTTCAGGAGCATTCTGCTGAGGTTTATTTGGGACCTAAAAATTATTTCATTGAGAGAAATCTACCATCATGAATTGCCTTGAATATCCCTGAATTTCAGAGCTAGTCTTGAACATTTGCAAGAACTGCCTAGAAAACACCAGTCTGATCACAACACCAAGTAGAGGCTGGGACAATTCTTTGAATGTATTTACTATAGACGCATACTACCTGTCACCTAATCATATGAATTAGTACAGAAATTATATCCATACTCCAAATATGCATCATTATACCTATGTTCTGTTATCATGTATACAGAAAAACACATTTTACATAGAATAATATGTATATGGGACATACACACATTGACAGTCTTCTTTCCCCACCTTTCTCAACCACACTGGAAACAAAAGCAATGAGTTTCACTAAAGCAAGAAACCTTTCTTAGAGGAAATGGAGCAGACTTAGCAGTCTGGCTCTTAGGCACTTGTATAAAATTACACACAAGTTACACTATAAATCTAATTGTTAAGGGAAAGAGGAATATTTGCAATTAAGCAAGAGATCACACTAGTGTAAAAAAAAAAAAAAAGAAAGATAAAATCAAATCTAAAGTATCATAGCAAAGTGAATCCAATGTATTCATGGCATCCCAAGAAACATGCAAATACTGTGCACAACAATAACAGAATTCCAGGTTCCTTGCAAGCCAACTGCTAAAATCATTAAAGCTTCCTGGAATAACAATATATTCTCTCATGCCTTAGCCAGACCTGTCAACAACAGGAGCCCTGAGGAATCTGCCATGTTTGCTGGTTACTGCCCTCATCCTTGTGGTCCTTCCATCATATCATGATGTTCATCTCAAGGGCAGAGCACAGCTGTCTAACTTCCTCTGGAGCCCACCAGGACCATTCCTGAAATGACCCCACAGCTGTGGAGGGGCAAACCAGACACTGCTATGAGAGATGGCTACCTTGGACATCTGGGCTTTCTGCAGGACGTGGTCATCCCTCCGTGCCTGCTTCTCCTCCTGGGACACATCCATTTCTTCTCTTCCTTAGCATACACTCTTCCCTCTGCTGAATCATCCTTTACACTTATTTATTTCACTGCACGCATAGCCTGCATCTTCTTTATCTTCTGTTCCCTCTCATCCATAGCCACCCAATTTTTTCCCATACAGAGGGAATGGAGCAGCACCAGCAAACTACTCTCATGTGGCAGAACATACTTACAGAGATGTCCAAGAAAAAAGTTGAACAATGGGACAATTTAACAAAAGTAAGGCATTGATGAACTCTGTGTCAGCACAATATACTACAGCTAGAAGTGTATGCACTTGCAGAACTATTTCAACATACCTGAATGATTGAGTTATTATCTCCTTGCAATGGGATGCTTGTCTTTCAGGCATCAAGTGATTAGTTCAAAATGTTAATTTGTCGCATCAAAATTTTAATTACTCACATTAGTGAAGTTTAATTAAATTATACTTAAAATCAATCACATTTTTATTTTAAACTGATATTTATTTTCATTGAAAAAGGTGCCTTAATATTTCAAATACTTTTTTTGCAACTTTTTCAGAAACACAGACAGCTGTAAAACTTTCTCTGAGACAATAATAACCAACTGAAAAACCAAAGAAAGCATTTAATAGTTGCAGTTATACTTAAATTTTCCTAGAAGAGAGAATTTCCTTGAATAGAAATCTAACCTTCTGGATTTTAACCAAACATTTCTTTATAAATCTTTTTCCAACCTCTGCAATTCGATCTATACCACCATCACTAGAAATCTTAGAAAACAGAATAATTTATGTGGGAAAAGTCCTCTAAGATCATCGAGTCCAACTCTTAACCCTTCATTGCCAAGTCCACCGCTAAACCATATCCCTGAGTGCTTCATCTGCACGTCTCTTAAATACCACCAGGGCTGTGACTCCACCACTTCCCTGGACAGCCTGTTCAAGTGCTTGACAACATTTCAGTGAAGAAATTTTTCCTAATATCCAACAACTCCAGTTTCCTCAGCCACTCCTCATAAGACTTGTGCTCCAGAGCCTTCAACATCTTTGTTGCCCATTTCTGAACACCCTCCAGCACCTCAATGTCTTTCTTGTAGTGGGGGCCAAAGACTGAACACAGTACTTGAGATGCAGCCTCACCAGTGTGGAGTACATGTGAAAGATCACTGCCTGGTCCTGCTGGCCATGCTATTTCTGATACAAAGCAGGGTGTGAGTGGCCTTCTTGGTCAAATGGGCACACACTGGCTTATGTTCAGCCTGCTGTCAAGCAGCAACCCCAGGTCCTTTTCCACTGGGCAGCTTTTCAGCCACTCTTTCCCCAGCCTGTAGCTCTGCATGGGGTTGTTGTGACCTAAGTGCAGCAGCACTTCACCTTGTTGCACCTCATACAATCGGCCTCAGCTCATCAATCCAGCCTGTGTAGATCCCTCTATAGAGCTTTCCTACCCTCTAGCAGATCAGCACTTCTCCCAACTTTGTATCATCTGTGAACAGACTGAGAGGACACTTTCATTTCTCAACTGGGCTCTAAACAGATACAGTCTGCCCTCTAGAAGTCCAAGGTGACAGTTCTGAGTCCCTCCTTACGTCTCTGGGAACCAAAAACTCTATCATTTAGTGACCGCTGTGCCCAAGAGGCTTCCAACAACCACATCACCCACCAGTCTCCTGTTCACAAACACCAGGTCCAGTGGTCACTTGCCCACATGGGCTCCCTCAGCAGCTGTGCCAGGCAGTTGTCTGCCACACACTCCAGGAAACTCCTAGACTGTTTCCTCTCTGCTGTGCTGTATTTCCAGCAGATAACTGCTAAGTTGAAGTCCCCCAAAAGGGCCAGCGATTGTGAGACTTCTCCCAGCTGCTTATAAATATTTCATCTGTCTCTTCACCTTGGATATATATAACAGACTCCCACGAGGATACCTGCCTTGTTGGCCTTCCTCCAAATTCTTACCCACAAACATTCCACTCTATCATCAACATTATTAAGCTCTAGACAATCAAAACATTCCCTAATGTACAGGGCTACCCTACCATATCTTCTTCCTTGTCTGTCCCTTCTGAAGTATTTATATCCATCTATTGCAGCACTTGAGTTGGGAGAATTATCCCCACCAGGTCTCTGTGGTGATAACTGAGTCATCATTTGCCTGCTGCACAGCAGCTTCCATCTCCTCCTGTTTATTGCTGGTGCTGTGTGCATTTGTGTAGGTGCATCTAAGGCTTTTGATCCCATCGGCTCCTTGGAGGGGAGAAGCCTTAATTCCTCCATGACCTAAATAATAGTTGTTAGTAAATGATCAAGCACAGGGATACTACATTGCTTTTTGGGTGATACTACACCTGTATTTATTTTTTTCCTCCTAGCAGATAGCTCTCTAAGGAAAAAAAAAATCATAACAACCCTTTCCATAGACCTTGTGATTATTTAACTAATAATAAGCAGATGAGAACAAGGTGATGATACATTACTCTCCTGAAACACAAACCATGGATGAAGCTACAGAATAATGGTGATTCCAACCTTGCAAAGACTGTTCAGGGTAGCTTGGATCCATGGCTAAATTTAAGCTTAAAAGACAACTCTCACCTTTACTATGAGTCAAGCCATATGAAGACAAGTGACTTTTTGTTCCTGAGCAGATTTGAAACAATGACTTCCAGACCACCTAAGTCACTCAGAGACAAAAAGTTGTCAACTGTGTAATTTTTTGCTTTTGAAAGCAGTTTTCCTTCCAGATCATCAGGTTCTAGAGAATAAAAAGGAACATCCTGCATCCAACCTTGCCTACCCATACTGAAACAAGGTCCTCAGAATGAAAAGATCTTAGAAATGAGGATCCTACCGCAATGGTTCAAAGTCTGGCAGCAATGTCTGAGCAAATTTGCCATGTAATCCATTTCAGAGGGTTTGGCTTTGTTCAAAGAGTTTTTGCTTGTAAGTGCAAAGGATAAGAACAGTGTTCTTGGCCATCCTTTGGGTTACATTTTTGTAACTTTACAGATCAAGTAATGGCATAAATGTAAAGCAAAAAAGGACTAGAAATTATGTGTGATTTTGAAATGTTTGGCTCTTTAATTTTTCTGTGAGGATACCATCGTATTTTCATGAGAGCTCTTCACAGTCTAGGCAATTAGATGATACATATAATTAAACCTATAGTATGTTTGTATAGACCCTAGGCAACTACAATGTTCAAGCAAAGTGCAAACACATGGTAAGACAAAGAACAGAAAAGGAAGCAAAGTCTTGTAGCTACAAATAAGAAACTTGTTACATGGAAGGTATATGAGAAATACAGAAAGTACAGAGAAAATGGGTAGTACACAGGATCTCCAAGACAACTGCTGGATTCTTTCACTAATTGTTTCTTAACCACAATTGCATCTAGTCCTCTTTTCTCTTTGCAACTTACATTTGTTGCTGTATATCTTTGTGTGTCTGCACACACACATACATGGACTAATACTAACTGCGTCAGCTCTCAGGATTGCCTTTAAAGAGCATTGTGCCTCCATTTTGGGATAGTTTCACAGTTTAGACAAAGTTTGTCTTTACTGGTCACAGACACAAAGCAAACCAGGCAGCCAGGAAAGTAGGTCCTACATCTTTTAGAAAGACATGTGCTGCATACTGAACTGTATTGGACCAGAAAGGACAGGCACACACCCAGCCCCCTTCAAAAGCAGATTTAAAAGGCTTTACCTATTTCTTCCAGGTTTCCAGGTCTTAAATATTCACAGGCAAAACACCACTGAGTTGTTTGAACATCTAAAAGAAAAGAACATTGCTGTCACCTGCATGACTCAGCTCAGCTCTGCTCACCCTAGCTGGCCAGGAGAGAGCAGCTCCTTCCTTCTCTCTTTCAGAAAACTATACCTAAAATTTCTGATACACACGAAGAACTAACATCCAACCTTAAATAGAGGAGCGAAAAGAAACTGTTTCCATGAAGCTTTAGGAGGATCTACAGGAACAGCTGGCAAAGGCTTTTGCTAATGGGAAACAGCACAAGGAACTGATTTAACAAGTAAATTAAGTATTTTCCACACCTTGTATACATGCAAGTCTCTTACCCTCCGGCATACTGTCAATGAATGCAACTGCAGCTCTCTCACAACAGCTCTGCATTCAATACCGCTGTTGTCAGAGGAAAATGTCAGGGTTTTCAGGCAAACTGTAATAGCAGGTCATTGCTTGCAGGCCTTGAGTCTAATAATTGGCAAAACACCATTTGAAGATTTAGCTTTAGCTTACACTGTACTTGTTCTCTGGCCATTAGCAAGTATTTAAATAGAATTAATTGGCTACTTGCAAGGTCATTTCAATAACTTTTGAAATAAAGCCTGGTGAGTTCTTGTGCATGCAGGGTAAATGGTACACAGAGCAGTGCTGCCAGCAGTGAAGTGTGCAACACACGGCTTCAGTGACAGCTATTTCAGTCTGCTCCTCAGATTAGTGACCCCTTTTGTCTGTGCAGAACTACATATAAGCAGTCCCTGTCTCTAGTCATCCTAACTGTTCTGTGTTTAGGTCTCAAACCACTGAGAGAAATTACAACAGAATGAGCAAGGTGGAGGAAGGCTGAAGAGAAAGGAATTTAATTTTGCTGACAGCTACTAGCTGCTTTTTTTCCCCTCACCACCAGAAATATGCATTTACCTTTGAAGGGAATCATGGTTCAGCAACATAGCCATGTCCAAAGAGTTTGCTTTTTAAAAATGTTCAGATATTCCTATTCTGAAAACAGCATTTCTCTCAGATGCACACTTCTTTGTTGGGAGAGAATTTAAGCTCTATGCTTCCTTTGTAGTTAACAGCTGCACTAAGCAATTCAATTAGCACCATAAATTATACAATTAGCAATGTATTGTGCTTGAGCCAGTCCTAAATTAGAAGCCAATGTAGCTTGATTGCATAGTTTGCATAATTAACACAGGTCTTAAATCCTATTTTTGCTCACAAAGTTACAAGAAACTGCAAATGAATAGCTACTTATTGAAGGTCATGAACTTCTCAAATGTATTTATTAAAATGTTGACAGAAAATTCACCAAAAAAAAAATAACAGGAAAAAAAGATCAGGAAAAAAAAAAGGAATAGGCAGGAAGTCCTGTAAATGTTCACATACTTCTAGTAACACTACAGCAAAATGAAAGACGTGGCATCTTCAGGCATTTGTGAACAGCATATTGTATGTTTGCCCAAGAAGGGAAGTTGCAGCTTCTAATAACTGAGTCAAAATTGATAATCAAGGTTATGACATATTGACAATTAAAAATAAGAAAACAAACCCATGCTTTATTGTGGAATTATACATGATTTTTTTTTTTTTTTCAGAACTAATGTAGGCATAAGGGTTTTGATTATGTAACTTTGTCATGTTACAGCTGGATTGGTACATTAAAAGTAGTGCACCTTGGAGAAATTACCCTAACTGTACCTGTAGTAGGCTCTAAAATAGTCATTACCATGTGGAAGAGAGATGTCGGGATCACTAGGAAAATGTCACCATGGTGCTCTGAAAACACTATATGAAACATCAGAAATGATTTAAAGAAGAAAATGTTCTCTCACTGCATTCGTCTGTGGATATATTCAGAGATATATTTCCCCTGAAGGCAATAGTAGAACTGCAAGAGATGAAGACAGCACAGGAGATGCAGTGAAGATCTATTAAATCATGAAAGACAGCAGGAAAATAAACAGGGGATGATTATTCCCTTTTCCTTAACACAGAAGAAATAGGCAATCAATCAAGTTATCAAACAGCAGGCTTAAAACCAACACGAGGAAATACATTTCCAACCTCTGCAAAAGGTCCAAAGTACATCTTGATCAGAACACAACCTGACCAGAGCCACAGCGCATTATTCTTCTATATATTTTCAACAAAGTAACTTACATTCAAATTTTGCCTCAGGATTTCCAAACCTGGAGAGGTCCCTGAAGATGCCTTCAATCACGCCACCTAATGTCTTTTATCTCTTCTACTGATTTTTGATACTGCCCATTTCTGAATATAGCTATATGGACTACTGTGGAGAGCTCCTGTGCAGTGACTAGTCCTGGTGTAAGCACAGCTATAAAAATGCTCTTAGAAGGAGAACTTACCTTGGCTTGAAGAAGGAAAATAAGCCAAGTTAATGTAAGGACCTTGAAGCTGTATGTCCGGTAAAGCACTTCTTCACTTAACCAGGCTGATGAAAGTATTTCATAAGTGAGAGTTAGTCTCTGTTCCATGATCATGGTGAATTTGAGAACACTAAAAACTAATATGTGCTGGCATCAAGACATTCAGAGACCTACAAGCCTATTCTTGGCTTAATAGAAAGTTCACCCAAAATAAGAACAGAGACAGCATTATGTATTTCTAATTGGTCATAAGCAACATTTCATATGTGGAACTCCACATTCCCAAACTATTTGATCAGATTTTAAATAGAGCTTAAGCTAAAATAAAAATCCTTTGAGCCCATTTGTTCTGCAGAAGAAAGCAGTAAATTATCGGAATTAATGTTGCCCTTGTGAGTTCTTTGCTGAAGTTCCTTAAACAAGTAAGCCATTAAACTAGTTCCCAAAACCATGGGTGATGCCATGTAAGAATCAAAACTGAAAAGTTCCTTGACTAAAACCTGTGCTGTCATGACCTACTGTCACAACAATCTGTTTTTTACTGTGGACTCCCTATGCAACTGCAGCTTTGCACATGTGTAGATGACAGTAGTGACAGAGCTTGAGCATGCACATATGTGCTTTGTTCTCCAGGTGATTTACATCAGAACAGGAGATTTTTGTGGTGAACTCTCTAAGATTATTTGAAAGGAAAACTGAAGAGCCTCTCCCCAGACTTTTTATGAAGTCCTTCATTTAAAGTATCTTATTTAGTTAAGATGCTTTGAGGATGATACTGCTTTATCTGAAAGAGCTTGGTAATCAAAGGAAAACAGTTCTTTCAACTAACTCCTTCCATCAGCTGCAAACAGATTCTAGTTTATCTGTTTGATGATTTCCACATTTGGGTGGTTTTTAAAACCAAACCCAGCACTAAAATGCAAAAATCAATGTACTAATTTAAAAATAGCACAGAAGCAAGGTAAGTAGCCCTTGAGTTGTAAGCACTGGCATACACTATATAGTGTGGTGGTTTAGACTTGTACAGAGATTTACATAGCATCTGTTAATCCCAGGAGTGCAACATCAAGGCAAAGTTGTCTGAGTACAAGATACAGTAAGCAAGGCAGCAGCCAATGGCCTGCCCATCAGGCATACCCATCAGTCATGCCCTGGCCTCATTTTTTTTGGCTTTCTTAATTCTACAAGTGTTTGAATTTGGTGGGCTAGCAGAAAGCAAATACCATTGCTAAATCCTTGTGGAACCAAGTGCTATACCAGAGATGCTTTGGAATGCAGAAGAAAGGACCTGGGCTCTGAAGGGAAAGGGGAGCTTGAGCTGCTTTCAGAAAAACTAGAGTTCAAGAAGAAAATATATATACTTTTTTTATGCTGCCCTTTCTTTTTCATATGTTTGATTTCTAAAAAAAAAGATCTTCCCACCTCTCTCTGGAGGAAGGAAAAAAATGACAGTACAATTTCTGTATAGACAATGAGAAAAATGCAGTAATGCTGCTTTATTTAGAATGAGTGGAGGGGATAGTCCACACTCCAAGCATCACAGAAGACACCACCACCACATGCACCAGAGAGCAGTGGTAAATCCAGTAATGGTCAGATGAAGTTGGATACACGCTGGTGCCTCCTGAAGGTGTCACCTAAACATCCCCTTCCCCAGTATGAACTCCTGGCCTAGCCCTTCCTCAGGGCTTTTTCCCTGGGGGCCACCCACTGCACTGCACTGAGCCCAAGAGAAGTAAGGATGCTTTGCTGTTTGTACCATGAGGGTGCAGTTAGTTTCATGATTTCTTCAGGGATGTAACTGTTCCTACCAACCTTAAACAAGACTGGTTCTTCTTTCAGTACATAATTATGAAAAGCAAAACTTCCATATCTTTGGAATTGCCACACTTACACGGGAAGAAGGAGGTCTCTGCTGGTGGCTAGAATTATCAGCCTATGCCGAGCGCCTTTTGAATATGAAACACTTTCCATGAGCACCCAAAACACCCCATAGCAAACAGCAGAATGACTGTGTGATTGAGTCTGACCACTACTGTTTATTCCTAAACAGGTTTCCTTTTTCTGACTCCAGGTGTGACTTTTGTCCAGGATTTTGTCCTGTCCAGCAGAGTGTACTGCTCCTTCTGACAGTGCATAAGCCCATGCAAAGAAAAACAGTCGCACCATGTCAAAGAGAGGCAGCACTTCTTCAACACTTGCTTATATAGACTTTCCTTATTTTATTATTCACTTTAAAGAGTGGACATTTTTCTTCTTTGCTAGAAAAGATAGGGTGAGGTGGAAACTCAGTCTGACTTCTGTATCACAAAGCAATTAATGGGAGTTTCCTGCCTTCTTGATTTAGCTCATGGAATAACCACCTCTACAATCACCCCTCATGCCTCGTGCCTTTCAAAGACCCTCACAGTAAGCTTGCCAGACATCCCAAATAATGATATTTCATATTTCCTACTTTTCTTTTTTGGAGTCTAATCATCTGTCTGCTCCACTCCAGGATGCCATGCCTACACACCATCCAACCATGCACCAGAGACCTCAGAGTCTCAGCAGAGTGTGGCTCTACAGCACTCTGCTGGGACTCTCTATGCTACTGCAACTCAACTGGGTCAGGTTTCAAGAAAGATAGAATAGGACCCCCAAAAAGATCTTCTAGAAGTCAGAAAAATTATCAGGCCCCTCAAACGAAGGGTCCTATAAAGAGACCACCTGTTTCCTGTGTAGGTAACTGCATGGGAAAGTTAGGGAGAAAGGGGAAGGAGCCTGATGGTACAAGTAAATGGCAGGCTGGGTATTCAGAAGTTTGTGGTTACTGTCCTCAAGTTTTGGTATATTCATGCATCTAAAAATGCACCTGTCTGTTTGCCCAAAGAGCAGAAAAACAGGAGTCAAAATCAAGCTCCAGCTCTGACAGGATGACAGGGGTGGCTGCCATCAACATGAAAGGCTGACTCTTCTTTTATTTTAGCTAACAATTTGTGGCTTGGCTGATATAAACCCATAAATAAATCAGTAGTCTTTCACAGCAGAGGGTTGTTAGGAATGGACCACTTTGACTTTGGAACTGTGTGAACAGTGATGCTGCTGCAGCACCATGGCCTGGGTACCACCACTGCTGCAGTTGTCACTGACTCAGTCCTCATCATGCCTGCCTAGGGAGAGCATCCCTGCCAGGGTGGCCAGGAGACAGGCAGAGCCTGTGCCATTGTGCCAGGAGAGCTGTGAACTTGTCAGGGACCTGCCTGTGGGTTCCTGGAAGGCCACACAGAGGAGAGGGCCATATCTTATTACACACACAGGCTTAAGCTAAGATTCAATTACCTGCATGTTCTCTAAGCAGGTGTTTAACTCAGCTTATGGCTATCCCAGCCACACAGGCAAATCCCAGGCAGAGTGCCACAGGGCACTGTGCTCCCTGTCACTTGCTGACTGCTGCAGCTGGAGCTGTAGTTTCCTAATTTGCCTCACACCTGATTTCTCCCATGAGTTAAGCAAGTCTGAAACAACACAGTGTTTTTCTTTAATGTTCCAGGGATTATTTACATAACCAAAGGAAAATAAATCTCACAAGGAGGAATCTTCTTGCAAAGGGTGAAATCTTCAGCTTGTTCACAGCAGGAAAATCCATGGGACTAGGTCAATGTAGACCAGGTGAGTTTCTGTTCCTTCACATTTAATGATGGGGGTAGAGACCTGGTCCAGAGCTTTATGACACAAAAATGTTTTGTAATGCAGAACAGACCAACTCCATATAAATTTTTTCCAACAATGAACTTATTTCCATAGCAGTCATTTAGAAAAGAGTAGCAGAATATTGTGACTTGAAAAACTTTTACTAGAATTAGGACAAGATAAAAACAATCAGAAATCAACCATTAACACCCAGGGCAATTTGCAAAACCTTTTTTGCCGTTTCCTCTCCCCTCTTATTTACAAATGTGGGAACAGTTAACCACTAGGAAGAACACTTTGTAAATTTGGAAACCTAAAGAATTCCCCTGTTAGACTCAACCACCATTAAAACAAATATTTTAGATTATTTTTTTAATCTAATAAAAGGTAAACATAATATTTTGTGTGACAAAATACAAAACAGGCTTTTCTCCCTCCCACTTTAGTAGTCTGAGATGTTAAACAGCTCTTAAAAAGTGTCATATAACAACCAGGCTAGCAGCAAAAGTAAGGGAAACCTTTCTGACTTTTTACACAGCACACCAGGAAAAGAAACCCAGCCTTCCAGAGATCAGATCTTACATCCCCTCTGCAGGATGAAAGGACTTTTTTACAGCTACAAGAAATCAGCACAGTAGTGATCTTGTCAGCCAGGGTCAAATTAACCAGAAATGTTTTCTCCCTTCCAGTCAGCAAGACTCTGGCCAGCCAGGGAGACTTTGCACAGCTCACAGGGTGAGCCCTGCTGTCTGCTGCCTGATGGGAAGGAATGTCTGTGAAACTTGGAGGTGGCCTCGTCAGGAACTTGTGACTCATCTCCATTACCCAGCTTTTCTTGCAGCTTGGATTACCCATTCCCTCTTTCTCTAGCTCCCTACAGTATCCACCTCCAGATCCCTGACACTGGGTCCATCTGGTAAGACTTTTTTTGTGCATTTGTGTCAAAAAACATCTACTTTTTGATGGAGTCACACATACACCATCATAATATCTTCAGGGAATAAAGAAAGCCTCATTTCAAAGAGCCCAGCTATGACCACTGGTCTTCCCTACAATAAGTGCAGCAAGAACGCAGGTACCTTGAGGTCTCCAGGTATTTGTAGAGGCACCAAGAAAAACAGAAGGGATGAGCATCAGATGCCTAGAAAAAGGCATCTGGTAGCTCAGACAGCAGGTGTCTTAGACTTCTGTCCAACAATGTTTGTGGATAAAGATGCAACAAGGTGTCTGCAATGCTTACGTGCACTATCCATAGTGTCATCTGCACCTCAGAAGCTCTTTAGACCCTTCAGAAATAAAAATTTCTGCAAGGTTGAGAAATGAAATGCTTCTCAAAGTCAACAGACATTTTGCCTAGTATAGTGTTAATAAGGGCTTGGGTTTTCTTGTGAAGTAATAGTTAAGTTGATCATGTTAGGATGTGTTGGGATGGTAAAGGCAATAACATAGCACAGGAACAAAAAGAAGTTTTAAAAGTGCCAAAAAACCCCAAAATTTAAAAGTATCTCTCCCTCTAAACTGCACAAAATCTTTCAGTTTAAGCACATCATGGAATGACTTTATGTTCCCACATCTGCACGTCTTCTTAAAAGCCAGAAAAATGTTGCATGTGTATGAAAAAAATATAGGACAGCAATTTTATGCTGTCCCATATCCACATACATACTAGCTTTCTCTTACCTATACAGCTGTTGTATGTTGGGAAGCTCCTAAAAACAGATCTATGGTTTGGATAGAGATCAAACATCTTTACGACATAGAAAACCAAGCACTTTATCCCTATTAAAATTCAGCAAGAATGGTATATCAAAAATTTTGCAGATTACTGTGAAAATTTAGCTTCAGGAAGTTGACCTCTTTTATAGCCATGAGGCAGACTTTTTACCAAAAACTCACTTGAATGTTACTATTACAACTGAAAATCTTTCTGTCTTCCCATGAGATGACTGCACTGCGTGTTATCCTGGAGACAAAGACTGCAGGACAGACTTGACAAATCCAGACAGCATTAAAAGTAAATGGATGACAATTTAACTGCTGGCAGAAATCAAATTCTAGATTTGTTTACTAGCCCCAGACCAGAACAGGTCATCAAACTGAAGTACTTAAAACCAGAGCTGAAGCTTTAATATTTAAAAGTGTGTTTTGAAAACACTCTGTGTACCCTGAAATTCTTGAATTGGGTTCAAAAGTTGTATTTGAAACTGCCATCTCCTAATTAAAACAATATACTCCTAAATGCTTGCTTCAAATGATGCCTTAAGCACATCTGGTTGATTGAATTTGTTTAGTGAATGGAGATAGAAAAATTTCCTCACAATTCATTTTCACTTATATGTGAAATAATTGTCTAAACAATTTCACAGTCTCCTGCTCCCTTCTGATTAGACTGACTTACAAATACTGAAGATTAGGATACAGTTTATTCGATGTCTTCCAGATTTTTGGATGCATGATTCTGTAAATTCTGGACCAAGACTGAATGGAAATCTTAGTGTTTGAATCACCTTAAGTTGGTCAAGGCTTTAATAAAACCTTATGAAGAGAAAAATAAGTATTTACACCTTATTTAAAGGTGTTGACAATTTTTATAATGAATTTCCTTTAAAAATCAATGTCCCAGTTTCCCATTAAAAATGCAGAATTTCAGAACTTTAAAGGAAAACAACCTAGGTCTATTCTGGGAGGATTTTCTTGTCTGTGCAGTAGAACATCCAATGGCTTTCATTAAACCTAAGTGTGTTAAGAATATTCTCCTGGCAATGAAAATGTAATTAAAAATAAAATTAAATGCAAAATTATATGTTCATAAAGTCTACACACAAAGGTTCTGTGGACACTGATGACCATCTGGTGCCATGTATCTAGGACCTCAGGCAAACCACTTCTTTTTCTCTCTTGCAAAATAACAGAACATCAGTGAACTATGGAAGCTGAACAGATTTACTCCAAGAGATTATTATATTGTCACAAAGTCACAGAATATGTTGAGTTGGAGGGGACTTAAAAGGATCATTGAGTCCAACTCCTGGCCCTGCACAGGTCCATGACTAAGAGTCACATTATATGCCCAAGAGTATCCTCCAAACACTTCTTGAACTCTGACAGGCTTGGTGCTGTGACCACTGCCCTGGGGAGCCTCTTCCAGTGCCCAACCACCCTCTGGGGGAAGAACCTTTTTCTAATATCCAACCTAAACCTCCCCTGACACAACTTCAGGCCATTCCTTCGGGTCCCGTCGCTGGGCACCACAGAGAAGAGATCAGTGTCTGCACTTTCTCTTCCCCTCACAAGGACGCTGTAACTGCAGTGGGGTCTCCCCTCAGTCTCCTCTTCTCCAGGCTGAACAGGCTAAGTCACCTCAGCTGCTCCTCACACAGCTTCTCCTCAAGGTCCTCCACCATCTCTGTTGCCCTCCTTTGGACACTCTCTAATGGCTTAATGTCTTTCTTATATTGTAGTGCTCAAAACTGCCCACAATATCCAAGGTGAGGCTTTCCCAGTGCAGAGCAGAGTGGGACAATCCCCTCCTTCAACTGGCTGGCGATGCTGTGCCTGATGCCCTCAGGACAGGGTTGGCCCTCCTGGCTGCGAGGGCACTGCTGACTCATATTCAACTTGCCATCGACCAGGACCCCCAGGGCCCTTTCCATGGCACTGCTTTCCAGCATTGCATTCCCCAGTCTGTACAAACATCCAGGGTTGTCCCATCCCAGGTGCAGAATCTGCCATTTTCCCTTGCTGGACTTCAAATGGTTGGTGATTGCCCAGTTATCTCACTTGTCGAGGTCTCCCTGCAGGGCCTCCCTGCCTTTGAGGACATCAACAGCTCCTCCCAGTTTTGTATTGTGTGCTGACTTGCTTAGGATCCCTTCCAGTCCTGCATCCAAATCATTTATGAAGATGTTGAAGAGCACAGAGCCCAAAAGGGTGCCCTGAGGAACCCCCCTAGTGACAGTTCATCTGATGTCACCCCATTCACTATCACCCTCTGTGCTTGACCCATGAGCCAATTGCTGACCCACTGCATGATGTGTTTACCCAGCTGTGTGCTGGACAGTTTGTCCAGAAGGATTCTGTGAGAGACAGGATTGAAAGCTTTCCTGAAATCCAAAAAGATTACATCAACTGACTTCTGTTGATCAGCTAGGTGGGTTATTTTGTCATAAAAGGAAATCAGGTTTGATAAGCAGGACTTTCCTCTCATGAAGCCATGCTAGCTGTGACCAAGGACTGCATTGTCTTTCAGGTGTTTTTCAATACCTCCCAGAATAATCTTCTCCATAACTTTACCAGGCACTGCAGGGAGACCACAAGCTGTATGAATTCATATTAATTTTTGGTGCAAAGGGGTTTAACATAAACAAAACTGGAGGAAAACTCTGCTTAGTTCAATGTCTCTTATGACCCCCTTAACTAGACACAAGACAACCCATGCTGCAGGTGGCCTGTAAATACATGCACACTGACTGGTTAGCCCTGTGTTTCCAAACAGAGCGTGTAACAACTGAGCTCTCCCTTCTCTGAGTCCCTCTACTCTACCCAGGCCTATATTTCATCAAGCCAGCATGAACTCTTTCCTTTGAGGCTTCTACAGCCTTTCAAATTTGTTTGAAATCAGAAAAGTTTTCCAAATGCGTTAGATAAGAAAAGGTGATGGACAAAAGGAGAAGAACATTAATCTGTTCACTGCATGATCCAGATGCAAAGTAAGGCTGATTTGATGACAGTGTTGACACATATATATACTTTCATTAAGAAAAGGTACTAGGAGTGCTCTTTAATCTGAAAAAAACACAACACATTTTTAACTTGAAAAAGCTTGCCAAATTCAAGGCAGAAAGGTTGACTTAACAGGTGAAGACAATAATTCACCAAGTGAATAAGCCACTGAAGAGCTGATTCTACATCTCTTATGTGTTTAACACTAACCACTGTTTCAGAATAAAAATATTTTAGCCAAAATTGATGAAGTGTGATAGTCTAATGTGAGCAGGGCAGACAGCAGATCCTCAGGTCTTAAGCTCTGTGAACCGTTCTGCAGTGTACAACAGCAGTGGTAGGAATCCATTAGTCATGGATGCTATCAAGAAATATGTTGATGTTAGCAAGAGCTCTGTGAGCACTCCTAACAAGCGCGTTGAATGGACCTACTGTATACATGGGTCTTCAACCAGCAGGCACCACAAACTCCTCAAAACACTTTTGCAGCAACAGCCCAAGCACCATCTTGCTTGAGTTCTTTGTCTAACAAGAACTATAATCCATCCATCTATACCGGTAGGCACAGCTACTGGAAGTGATTGCTGTTACTGGCCACAGGTGCTGCCTTGTATTTTCAATTCAGGAGCGCTGCAGCACTTCACAACTGCTCAGTGCAGTGGTGAGGCAGGTTAGGGCTGCAAGGACTAGACATGGCAAAGCTCTGTGTGGCAGCCTGTGCCACACTTGGTTCAAGATCACCCTGTGTCCTCAAACAGGTGCTGCCTTCGGATGAACACCAGGAGAGTGAGTGCTTATTCCAGGTAGAGTCATCTCACTATTTTGGACGACATGAAACTGCAAAATGGTCAAGACCTCATTCTGTGCCCTTGTTAGACAAAGTACCTGGTTCCCATAGCCCCCACTGCCTGGGAGCGCTTCTGCAATTCTTGCTCAGAAGAAGAAGTTCCAAATTCCAATCCTCCATCTTCTCTGCCATGTGCTTCCTCGAAGATCCTACAAACACCTGACCTTACTTGGCCTGGGAGCATTTGCTGCAGCAGACACAAACAGAGCTGTAAGTGGAACGCTTCCTCTGGGATTGCGTCCCCCCTCATGCCGAGTCTCATGGCCAGGCTCAGTCCCTGCTTACTTAGGCAGGCTGACAGCAAGGAGTGTCCCACTGTTTACAGAACAAGGCTGGTGGGACCTCACGCTCTGTAGTGAGAGTATTGCAGCAAAATGCTTCTGGCAGACAAAATAACTTGCAAAAAACTAGGGTGAGAAGAGTCGAGTGTTGGCAACCCTAACAAACTGAATTCAGAAAATAAGCTTGAAGGATTTGGCAGAACTAAGATTACATTTTTAAACAGTTACTGTAAGTGTAAATGTTATTTTATCCACCTCCTTGAACTGGATCATCTTGGGCAGCCTCCAGGCAACCACACCCACACTCTTACTTTTACAGCTGCAGAGATGGGGTCAAGATTGTCTATATTCTGTGTAACTCAAAACCTACTATTAAAGTAATTCATTTGCAAATAAATCATCCTCGTTATACAGCTCCAAGTAAAAGAAAGAATAAAATAAGAGCTTGTGAGCTTGAGCTCATTTGCAAAGTGCAAATCCCACTCCCTTGCCTGAACACATTTAAATCATTAACAAGAATTTGGTTACCAAGGCAGCTCCTTATTTCATTCAAATCTGGGGAAGTTGATACAGTAATCATTAAGGAAAAATAAACAATAACAAAAGTACCGCAAAACAAAAGTGACTTCAGGTGAAGTGTCTTCACAGGACAACAGAGAAGGTATTACAGCACTCAAAGGACTAATGTGACCAGAAAAATTATTTTTTCTTAATTTCAGTGTTACTTCTAGTAGAGCATGTGAATGCAAACTGGGTCCCAGCTGAGCCAGTGTAATGTCCTACTAACTTTGGTGGAGGCAGGATCTCAGCTACAGTGGATGGCTTGAAAACTGCCATGTGATTCTTGGGAGGAAACAAGTAGCCTTATTTCCAGAAGACCTTTGAATGATCCAGCTCTAAATACTTGGAAGTCTCTTTCTGCATTCATTCAGCACCCTGCATCAGACTGCTCAAAAGTTGTCTGTTTCTGGTGGTGGAATTTTTTCACTGTTCCCTTTTGTCATCTTACAGGGCCATTTTTGGAAGGTTTTTCTGGATTTACAGGGGTGTCACCAAATATTTTGAATGATAGGCCGGAGTCATAACACATTTTCTTTTAGTCTCATGGTAAAAAATTAAGGTTTGTTTATTTCTGCAAGTCTGCACATGGTTATAGCTTTTTCCAGTGCTCTCTTCCACGGTTCTGCAAGACACTGGATATGCATGAGAACTGCAAACAAATGTATTGTTAATCAAACCTGATCCTCGAGTTACATTATATCTTTAAACAAAACAAATAAAGGAGTAACCTGTTATTAAGCACGATGTTATTTTGTGCCTGCTGCAATATTCACAAATATACATAAAGATTAGTCAGCTTCCATGTGAGGAATTAAAGCCACAGGATGAGCTTTAAAGCGGTACCACATCCATAAAAATATTATGCTGAAATAGCCAGAGCCAAACTTTTGTCTTACATTATGGTATAAAGAATTCTGAAAGAAATTTCTGCATCACTGCATATCCCATGATTTTAAATAACCACTCCTATTATAGTGTACCTTCTCTGACCCTGTACTTTAGGGCCTTTGAAGATGTAGCCACCCACTTGCTGCTGTGGCTATAGACCAGGTCTTGACCAATATCTAAGCTGAAATACTTTTTATATTTTATTTTTATTTGCAGAAAGATTATATATTTATATTCATACACAGTTTTGCAGTAACTACTTGAAAAAATCGCACCTGAAAGATTAAGTTTACTTACGTTCCTTGCTGTCTACAAAAGTATAAGTTTCATTATGGATGCTTCTAAAGACGCCGTGCTTCTTCTCACTATGTGGTCATATGGCCTATAAAATGAAATTGACTTTTTCTACAGGAAGATTATATTTCCAGTATTTTTTTTTTATTGCTTTCAGATAACACTCTACCACAAAAAAAAAAAAAAAAAAAAAAAAAAAAAAAAAAAAAAAAAAAAAATTATATATTAATATTGACAATATCTGGAAGTAATTACATTTTCTGAATTCCACACTAAAATTGAAGAGCATTTAGTACAAGCAGCAAGTGTGTTTTCAAATGCTACACGTTAAGCCCCACAACTTTTTTCCTCCCTGTGGTCTATGTGACTTAGACCTCAGGTCCTTCACATCTAGAGCTCAGATATTGCAAAGTGCTTTTCTGAAAGGAACAGTGCATGTTTCTGCTTAGAATTTTTTTAAGAGCTTACGGGAGAAAAACAATAAACCATCTGTCATGCAAAGTCTGTGCTGTTACAACCAAAGTGAGAACTGAATGAAAAAATATGAACACACAGAGCAGACTTTGTTGGCAACTCACTCTTTTTCTCCACCTTCCCTTCTCTTTCCCTCCATGGGACCTACCTCAGATGTCCACGGAGCATAACTGTGGTAGCAACCTCTGAGGAGACCATTCCCACCACCAGCTCTCCTGCCACTATTACTCTTGCAGTACTTGCCACCCTTCATCTGGAAATTACCTCATCCTTCATCATCATGTATCTAGTTTTTGGAGGCTGGGGAACTTAGCAGTGATGCTCCCTGGCTTTGCCAGGTAATAATGTCATTTGATGAGTCTCAGGACAAAATTAGCCATTATTACCTGCAGTGTTGGTACTCACTGCTCCTCCCCGCTTTTTGGCTCTTCAAATATGTAAAAATCAAAGTGGCACACTATTTTTTCGCTTCAGAGAGAGACATGCCAAGCCAAGGATGCGTGTGAGATATGGGGGGGTAAAAAAAAAAGTATCAATGGTCTCTTATTCACTCATTTTTCAAAAAACAGCGCCACCAAAACAAAGACACAACTGTTCTCACATAATAAAAGGCACATTGATAGTGCTCCTAAAAACAAGCCAGTGCACTCTTGACATTCCTGACTTGCTGAATCTTTACTAAACTGTTACAACTGCTCAATTCAATTTGTCTGTTCCTGTCATGATCACCAACAACTAAAATTGCCATAAGAGCAAAGAAAATGCCTTACCAGCTTGGGTAGTCTACATATACATTGAAAAGTATCTAGTAAAGTATTAGAAGAACAGCAGGGCATATATAAAGAGGAAATTCCAAGTAAATTATCTCTCATTTCTTACTAATATTTACTGGATACCCTAACCCTATGCAGGCAAAATCAGAAACAAAATTGAAAAAAAATTTCAATATTATATACCTTCTTGTAATTTTGACAGGGTTATAAATATGATGTCAATGAGTGATACATGTGGTTGACATCCATTGTGTTGGCAGTTCTGCTAAAATAAAAATTAAGTTATCTTTCAAAGTTTTCAGTAAACCAAGTGAAATCATTTCAGTTAGGAAGATTAAATATTTGTGTTCAAATTTGTAAAGCATTTTGAAACAAAATCATTCTTAGTTATAAAGTATTTTGATGATGTTTTTAAGATCATACAGAGGTTTCTAAAATGATGCCCTGTCTTTCCTCAGCAGAAACAATTTGCTGTGATAAACCCTTTTTTTTTTTTCAAAGCATATTAAACTGCTGTCTAGGTTCACTAGGGAAGTCTGAACTAAAACATTTCACTCAACCGTTACTCTCTCAATTTTGTTTAGACTGAGATTTGTTAATCTAAAGGAAGAGCACTGGTATATTCTTGTCATATTATCAGCCAACAGGGCTCGAAAAAATGCATGCTGTTTTCAAAAAAAATAACTGTAACAAGCACTCAGGGAAAGTGCTATCACTATATGAATTATGAAGGGTGAAAAAAAGGGAGATAGTTTATTCCTAATCTACAGGAATGCTGAAAACTGAGACATAAAGGGATGCTTTCCAAGTACTCAGAGCAAGAACACTGTTAAGTTTATCCCATGGAGCTGAAACACCCAGCATGATAAATGTGACAGTAATTTTGTTGTCTTTATTGAGAGCAGCGCTTGTGAGCTTAATAGAAAAATCGTATCGAGCAAGGTCTAAGCAGCTCTTCATCCTGTCTGCTGTTCTTAAAGCAAAACGGATTGTTTTTTCTTTATGCTAAGATACCGGTAATGTCTTTCCAAATTTAACTTTTAGGGCCTGGAACAACTTTTCGTACAGTTACTCTGAGGTTGCTGTGCATGACAAAACATGAACAGAAGGGAAGTATGTGTCCCAGTGAGCAGATACCCGGCCCAAAGGAGCCTCTAAAGAGCAATACAGTAATAAATATTTTTTTCCAAAAAAAATGTCTAAAATGTAACCATTGAGTCAATATTTAAAAACAGAGCTTTAACCTCAACAAATGTAAAAAATTGTAATTTTTTTCAGAAACTGGAAGCTGATAACCTTCCATGTAAACACATGGTCACAAAATGAACAGTGATGTCGCCTAAAGAGATGCAGAATATTAAACATCAGTGTTTATCATTATTAAATAATGATTAATGATTTACCTTTTTAATCAATAAACTCCAGAATATGCCTCCACATGGCTCTTTTTATTTCAGTCTTATGCCCCACCTTCCACTACCTATACAAGTTTATGGTTATAGTGTTTCTTTTCAATGAATTAAAAAAAAAAGGACAGATGTTTCTGATTTTCCTCTATATGCATGACAATGTAGAAATGTATTGTGGAATCTGGCACTGACTCATTCTTGAAGTAGATTTACCACATGTCCAAGTCACAAAACAGCAACACATAGCATAAGGTTTCTGGAAAGAATCTTGCTGCAATAAAATGGATCACAGAAAGTTTGCAAATCATGAGTTCTACCCAGAACATAAACCACCAAAAATCTCTCCAATTAAGTATTTGAAATTGGAAACCAATTCACAAACCAGGGTGAAGGCAAAGCAGAGGGAGTAGAAGTTAGTTGTACTTTACAGGAAAATGCATTCCTGTTCAAAAGTCAGTCACACTGTTAATCACAACAATAAATTTCTAAAATCAAACAGAATATCTTTTGCAATCAGGGAAATATATCCAGTGAACATACTATTTGGAGAAAATGCTAATAAATCCATAAATCAAAAGCACTAGCATAAGTTATCTGGTTTGATATGCTTTACCACACAGGCCAGAAGACTTCCCTGAATTAATGCCAGTTTGAACTAAACCCATCTCTTTTAGATGAAAAATCAACCCACAGTTTCAAAAACTCCCAGTGATGTGGAGTGTACCATGAAACTTGGTAGGTCACCTGGTTAACAGCTTGTTATATGTCACAGGGTGTGTGTCCAGGCTTGAGGTTTTTATTTCCCAGAGAATTCTTACCAGATTCCCTTCATCCTCTTTTCCAAAAGCTGAGAAGCTCGTTCAGCATTTTTTAGCACATGCACACACATCCCCCTTAATTCCCAGACTAAACCTTCTCTCACACCCACAGCACCCCAGTCCCAGACTGAAGTGCTCAGAGCATTTCCTGAATCCACATTCAAACAACCCCATTTGTGCTTCTGGCCACACTGTCACTTTGGGAGCTCATGAGTAATAAATAAATAAGAAGTATCATGGAGCTGAAGAGCACACCAGCCCACCCAGGACAGCAGGTGTCCTGACAAAACACATATTCTTTCACCTTGCTTAACCTTATAACCCATTGAAGTACCCTGGGCAAGTCACCCCAAGCCTTGGCAACTTATTTTATCTCACCTTTAAGACAAGACTTGGGGACTCACAGCAAGGACAAGGACAGTGAAACGACTTATTCAAAATCATTACAGAAATCACAACTTGCTCACACTGGCCAAACCACATGGGCTCACTGTTCATTAAAGATGAATTTCTTAGGTGTTTGTCCCCTGCACCTTCTGAACTACATCCACAGTTCAGAGCTTCCCAAAGTATCTTTATTTCATAAGATGTAGGCAAGCTCAGGAAGCTGAGGGCTAATTTCAACCCATCCCTCTCTCCAATTAAGTGACCAAGTTAAGGCAGTGTGAAGTGTTCAGGATGCGACTCCCTGGTGGGGTGACTGGGTAACTGCTGGTACTGACTAGCAGGATTCCTGCTCCACCTGTCAGGCTTCATGAAGATGCTTCTGGTTCTTCCTTCAGGGGAAAATCTACCAACTCAGAAGCAGGGCAATACCACCTGTGGCCACTCAAAATACTGCTCTTCTCCAAGAAGGAAGCTTCACTGCATGTCATGGGCTAGTGGGAAGTTTCAAATGCTGTGTCATTAAGTAGAAACTTTCTTCTGAATATGATTTTACTCTCAACTCAAAACCAAAACTTTCAGGAATCTCATTTAGGATTGGGAAAGAAATTACCAAGCAGTTTAAAAAAAAACCAGAAACGCAGAGAAACAGAATTGTATCAGAGTGAGATGAAGACAGCCAGTATTTTGGCATGGTTGCTGGATTACAGGTTCACCACAGGGAAGCTGTCAGGCATGTTTAATTTTTCCATTTTTTTTTTAATATCTTTCCTTTTATCTTTCCTGTGTGGAGTGACATTTGTAATTATATATATTATGCAGTTATATATATTTTTGTAATTTGTTTCATGTAAAGCTATTTTGCATAGTAAAGCCAAAGTCCACCAAGATAAAAATTATTACATGCACTTTAGAATCACTCTAATCGCTCAGGCTTCCTACTGCAGAAATAAAGGAAATTAGCAGTATCATCAGTCACAGCAGACCTACAACAGGATGTAGGATGACATTTCCAAAAAGTCAACAGTCATTCTTAGGATCAGTGCCACACTTTGTCCACTCCTCATCTGTGACATGATCCAAAGGGGATGGTGGGAGCAAATGCACGTCCATGGGGCTGTTCATTATCTAATATTTGGAATGCTAATGTAAACACCTTGCATTTACTTCATGCCTTGCCTTTAAAGACTTTTGCCAACATTAATAATAATGCTACTACTCATAGAGCTTTTGTAAGGATTAATTTGCTATGGTCATTAGAGTCCACTGCTCTTTACCACAGTCATGTAATAACATACTTGTTGTACTCGCCGAAACAAAAACAACAAAAAAAGCCAGCTGCAGTACATTAACATCCACTTACAGGAATTCAGTGACTTCTTCTCTACATGTTCTTTTGATGATATGTAGCAACATACTGTAGTCTCTTAAATACCACATCTGCTCTAACCCTTGTATGCCCCCGTGAAAAACTATCTTCACAATATCTGCCAATCTACTCTTTCTTCTCTTTTATGAGGGCACTTGCAGTGTATGCTGACCTACCAAGCAGTACTGCTACTGGCATCTCTGTGAACACTTCTTTCTCCTGAGTATGGCTTACCCCATCCTCCCAGCCTTTTCCAGTGGTCTACAGAAAGATAGCAGCTTGCCTGTCATCTGGTTCTCTAATTATTACAGAGAATCCAGGAAAATCTAGCATTATTCAAATCCTGATGAGTTACTTGGTACACAACACTGGTGCATGAAGAAACAGGCTGGGGTTGGTTTCTAAAATTCCCTGCCCTGCTCCCCTTTTCTGTCTCATCAACATGCCTTGCTATCCTCAACATGTTCCTCCTTCTCACCCTTTTTTGGCATAAAGATCATTCCTTCTACTTCAGATATGAAATTTGATGGCTTTTACCTGAAGGTTTGTCCTTCACTTCAGTGGCTGGTAGTAGTGTCTCTTCTTCTCCAGTCTCTTTATATTTTCCCAGCCTTTCCCCCAATCTACTCAGCCCTCTCCCCAACTTCTGAGAAATACAAGGCACAGAGAGACCACAGACCAGCATCATCCCTGGCTCGTCTGGAAAGGAAGCAAAGCTCCTACTTCAGGCAATGCCTAAATTTAGCTGGGATGAATATGGGATTAGACCATCAAAGAAGGGAATAAAACCAAGGCGTCTCAAGTATTAGGCTGGAGTCTTAACACCATCCCCTACATCATGCCAGGGACTGCTGCTATTCAGCAATCCAAATGTGCAACATTAAAAATGACATTGATAAAAACCAGCATTGAAATCAGAACAAGAAGAGATCAGACCTTTAAAAAGGACAGTATTTAGCATACATCACTTCTTCCACTCTATTTTTTTCTTTTCTATTTTTTTTTTTAGGGAGAGCAATATTTGTATTAAGCCTGATGTTGTCAATATAGTGCTGTAGCTACATCTAGCTGTCCATACACACATGCAGGACGATTGCCACCACACCCACCCTGGTTCTAAACTGGCATCTTTACAAGGTACCCTCATGCACCAGGCTGCCATGGCATGCTGCAGTGCAAAAGGACCCTGTGTTTTGCTCCATGACAGTGTTTAATTGAGTCTTTGAGCAGTTGGACAGGTAGACAGCGCTCCATGAGTCATGGATGCTTGTGCTCAGGGAGCTATGCCTAATGGAGGTAATTGCATCACACTGGGAAGAGCAGAGGAGCCAAGGCACACCCCTGGGTAAATGGTGCCTGATGGTATGCTTAATTGTAGGCAGCATGCCTGGCTGTATGAGCTCAGAAATCAGAGATGGAAAAGACCTGCTACATAACCTAACCACTACTGTGGCCAAGTATGTCTCCCTTCTGTTGGAGGCAGTTTCACTGTTTTGCTGTGCAAGAATGGTCCATATTCTTTACCGTGCTCCAAGTTTTTGCTGTCTCCTGTCATTACCTTTAATTATTTTCTGACTCAATCCATTTCCAGCAATTAAGGGCTCCTTATAGACTCGAAGTCCCATCTACTTAGTGCTTTACTGAGCATAGAAGACTTGCACTCACCCTTCAAAACAGGGAGTGGAGGCAGCTGCAGACAGCACTGACCTCCCCACAGCCACAGGAGGTTCCTGCTCCCCACAACAGGTTTAGGGTGCTCATCTGCAAGGCAATGGCTCAGAACAGGAGACCCAACCTTGCCACCATGGACATTCAAATTCTTTCCCTCCTGCTGCCTGAGCCACAGGTGTTCACCCATCTAAGACACCTTACGCTCGTTTGCTTGTTTCTTTCTGCTTTGCTTGCTGTGTGACAGATAACCAGAAGGAAAAGAATATGAAATATAAAAGGATCACTTTCCTTTGAATTTTTTCTTCTTTTCCTTCTCACCAATGTTTATGTATTTTGGGGGTGCTTGCTTTGGGCTTCTGAAATTTTTGCAGCATCACTGGTACAGCAAATCCCACTAAGACAGGACTCTGCATGCACAGTGCTAAACCCCAAGTCACAGCCTCCTTCCCTGTTATTATCTGCTGAGCTCTGAGGTGAGATGCGTCACCACAGGAAGTTCTTCCAAAATTTTCCGTCTGGTAAATGAGGAAACACCTCATGCATACAACAGGGAGTTCAGATGTGCATTTCTCCACACCAGAGTCAACAGAATCTGCTATTTATTTTTTTTTAAAACCCCAGGATGGTTTCTGTGCACTTTTGACCCACTCTCAGTTTGAGCAGCGATTAGCTATTCACAAGATAGAAATACATACTGCATCAATTATGCATTTATATACGTATGAAATACCAGCAATTTAAGTGATTTATCTCCCCTTCTATGCATTCAACACTACAGATAAACAACAGTGAAAAGAAAGGAATGGGTCTGAAACACAGAAATGAACCTCCTGTGTTTGGGTGACAGGTTCCTACAGTGAGCTGAGGCTGCCAGCCAGTTTAGGAGCAACACAAGTTTTCAGACTCATAGCCATAGTCATTTAGTGGAGCTCTTCAGGCATTTGTCAGGAATGCATAATTTTTATGAAGAAGTTTAAAAAAGATAACAAGTGAATTTTTGTCATCAAATGCAGAAAAACTGGACAAGAAAGAAGCCTAGACTTTTGTACAACACTACAGAAAAGGCTTGGTGCTATGATTTGGGATCAATTGATCATTCTGATGGTCCCTTGGAAGTGATACTGGAGGAGAACTGCCTGTGTCACCCCAGCAGATATGCTCATTATTTATTGCTATGTTGTTGTTGGCACACCATATGCTGAGAAGGGCTTATGGTGCACACTGGTGGGACACGTTGCTGGCTGCCAAGCTGGAGACAGCAGTATGGACAGGGTTTAGGAGGGTTCAGAGATGGTAATGGGATGTCAATGCACCAAATGACAGCCTGATTTTCCCAGAAGTTCTGATATCTAAAAGATAACATTCAAAGTTGTGAACAAAAGGAAAACAACCTTTTCTCACAAAGAGTAGCCCAGAAAAATAAACAACAACAAAAAAAGACATATGTAGGAAGGGCACATGATCCAAAACAATTCAGAGACATAAAAAGATCCAACAAAATGCTTAAAAAAGTAAAACTCACTGCATAATTTAGACCAATTAGTCTCATTGTATTATTCTTGTTCTGTCCAAAACAAACTCTGGGATGCTTAATGAGAAATAGCTATTTTGTTTTCAAAATTCATCATCCTTCTTAAATTAAAAAACCAACCAACCAAACAACAACAACAACAAAAACAAAACAACAACAAAAACCCCCCACCAATCCAAAAATCAAATTTTATACATTAAACAAAGATAAGTTTTGGTAAAAATTATCTGAGAATCTTTCATGTTACCATGATATGACAGTTCCTTCTGAGGGTCAAAAAGAGGGATAAGTGATTAAAAAAAAAAAAAAAAAAAGAATGATGCTTAAGAAAGTCAGTAAACTTGTGAGCATCTGCTCTGCTCTGGACTGACACTGAAGAAGCAGCAACAGCAAAATAAAATATTTAATAAATGTGGTTCAAAGATTTATTTCAGAACTCAACAGAAAAATGTTATTCATCCTTTCTGCTCTAGAAAACCAAAGTTTTAGCAATTGAAGAAATAAGAGATATTTTTAATCTGAGAGAGGAGTGTTGTTATTCTTGCACATGGTTAGGCTTCAGAGAAAAGCCATGCTTCTCATTCAGGAGAGCACTTTCTTCTCTTCATGAAGGAGAGAAGGCAATTCCTCATGACAGTCATGCTTACGGTGTATAACATGAATGAAACACCTGCTGAAGATCATAATTACCAGGGAAACACAAGTCTCAGGTACCCAAACAGAAAATCCCATGAATGTTTGTGGCAACTTTACAACCAAAATATTTATGCTTGGGTCAAATGTTTTAGCCTTTAGACAGATGAATAAATAAATAGCACTTCTGATGAACATTTGTTTTTTTTATGAAGGTGAAAAAAATTCCACACAAATGACATACTTTTAAAAAGGAAGCAAGCCCTTACACAAACCGCCTTGAAAACATATTTATCAAAGAAGGTTCTGTGTGAAAATACTTTTTATAGGAAAACACATATCTGAGCAGCACACTGGTTTCTTCTAAAATGTAGCTCAAACTACATGAACCTGTGTTTGAAAGTGCTAGTCTGATTTAGGACAGTATTTCTGGACATCAGAAAATAAAGTAGTTTCCACTGTTGCAAAGAGAAAACTCCTCAAAGAGACTATTGTCATACCCATGCAAGATTTCTGTCACACTCCTGTGCCCCCAGTTTGCTGGGAGGTGCAGATAGCAGCCCATGCTTCTTTTCTGAAAAACACCTTAGAGCCTCATTTTCCAATACTGAACTTTGGTGGATTGTGTTTACATTTAATATAGACCCATTAATTTAGATATGAAGAGGTATTGCAGCTGTTCTTCAACTATCCACTTCACAGGGGTATCTAAAATTTCCGCTTAGAACCTCTTTTTTCCAAAGCCATGGAATTCCCATTTTAAGTTATCCAATGCCAGAGTCAGTGAAAATGGAAACTGTAACTATCAAAGGTAGTTAAAAAAAAAAAAACCAAAAAAAAAGGAAAGGTTTTATGCTACTGCTCTTTCCAAGACATTCATGAAAAATTAATGAAATTCATACTCTTCTAGAACTTGCAGCAGCTCTAACCTGAAACTGTCATGCTTATTAGAGCCTTGCCAAGAATATTTTCAGGTTTCGACTGAGCAATCCACCTGAAACAAATGCTAAATTCTCCCAGACCTTGACTGCAAATGCTTTACCATTTCTGCATGCTGTGAACACTTACATTGTACTCTGACCCAGGGCTGCATCTTGACATATGGAAGTTCTTAATTTCCCAAGCCCTAAAGTACGTGGACATGGTTTACATTTCTCCAAAATTCCTTTAAATGACAGATTTTAACGTTTTTGTGTTTCTGAATAAAAACCAAAACACACTGAACAAAAACTGTGTTATTAACTGGAGTCATTAAAATACCAGGCATAATACAGCTCAAAGGGGAAAAAGAAACAATCTGGAATTGTAATGCTGGCATTCAAATGTTTTGAAACTTTGTAAGGTCTAGCATTGCCCGAGAATACATCTGTAATAAAATTATAAGCAGTGCAGTTTCACTTTTAGATCCAATGTAATATATCAACTCCTTCAGGAAGAACAAAATCTATGTTGAAAAGTTGAGGTCAGTACAGATAGAAGTCAAATGGATGTGAAAAATCTCAAAGAGCTGGGTGGCTGCTTTCTGTCAGAGGGGCCACTGAGGTCACTGGGGCTGTCTTAGGTGGGCAGGGAGGGTGATAGGCGCCAGGTGAGCATCCTGTGCCCTGGGGAAGGGGAGGATAAGGAGGAGAGGCCCATCTGCCTGCTGTCTCCCTGTCCTCCTCTCCAAGGAGAAAGCTTTTTCCAAAGTTTAATCTGGATTTTTTTGGTTGAAATTAAAGTCATTAGTTTATATCTTCTCTACAGTTGCCAAGGAGGACAGACTAAGTCCCAGTAAAATTTATCCATCCTTTAAGGCTGCAGCCTGGTCCTGCACCACTGCCCTTCTTAAGGCAATAGTAAGTTTAATTCACCCATCCTCCCTTCAATGATCACAGGCCTCTAAAATATGACTTCACTCATCACTGCCCTTTGGGCTAACTCCAGTTCCTTCAGACCCTCTGGAAATGCATCATCTGCCATACTCCAGCTGAGGCACTATCTGTGTGGAGCAGGACAGGATTACTGCACATTTCTTGCAGGCTATATGCCTGTTTATACAAAGCAGTGGATGTTTTCTTCTCATGTGGCAATGTAGCTCTACTGACTCACTCTGCAACCCTGCTGGTGACACCCTGCAACCTCCAGAGCCCACTCCCTAGGTGCACCACCTATGCAGCCATCCTCCACCCCACATCTGAATGGTCACGAACTCCTGCCTCCCCTGACTGCTGCAATTGGCAGTTCTCTCATCACACTAAGTGAAAGAGCCTTGGTGTGCCCCAAGAAGCCTATTTAATGGCACTTCATTAAATTAATTTTTCGGAAAAAGGCAGAATTGTCAGCAGATGGCAGCCCCCTGGCCTGATGCAGAGCCCATACCACCAAGGTGTCCATTTTTCCTGTCTGCTTTGTAGGGAGGGAGGAGAGTTGATCCCGAGACGGTTTGCTGGTTCAGCTACTAAAGAGCAGAGGAACAACCCTGGGAGACAGAGCTGTGCAAAGGGTGGCTCACCAGCTCACTCCTCCTCTTCTCTCCTGGTCCCAGAGGGAAGACTGGGCTCAGCATGCCTGCAGCAAGGCTACCCAAGCAGAAAGTCTATTTCTAGCATCAACCCTTCGCAAACTCTCTTTCCTCTGTAGTTGTCTCCATTCATCTGGAAGCAATCTAAGGCTGTGATGAAATGCATGCCCTGCACACGGGGAGGTGGGAATGTTGCTTGGGGGTTCTTGTGCATGCATATGCACACACAACCCCCCCCCTTAGCCGTGGGAGTCACTGCTTGGGGTCAGGCTTCCAGCTGACCCCAGGACCATGGTGTGGAGAGGGCAGCAGCACGTCCACCTCCACAGACTTTCTATCCTTCCCAGGCCTGCAGGGATGATGAGATCTGGGCTGGAATAAACCTCCTTTCTTCAAATGGGCTTGCTCAAAAAAACACCACACGAGATGGGACTTTCTGTTCTGCTTTGCTACATCCCTTATCAGTCCATGGCAGATGCTTATGCAGTAAATCTAATTCAATCAGGTATTTATTTATCATACACTCTAGAAGGAGCCAAGGCTATTGAATAAACATGCACTGGTCTAAGAGAGGCTGCTTTTTAAAATGCCTCTATAACATTTTTTTTCGTTTTTCTATGATCTGTGCAAAAAGGCTTGTTTATAAACAAATTGCAAGACCTATTTATACTATAGCTCAAGACATTTAGGCAGTAGCATCTCAGAAACTTTTGATGGAGGCACTAAATGGGGCTGGAAGTTGATCTGACAGGAAATAAAAGCTAAAATTGTTTTTCTAAAAACCAGCAGATAATATTAACAAGCTGGGATGAGTAAGAGCATGGAATCCAGACCGAGATGTTGGATGCAGCAATCTATGTACTATAAAAACCTCTGTCAACTGAAAGAGATTCACACTTCTAGAAGAACAACAACAACATGTTTCAATCACACAAGAACAGAAATGGAGCAGAGCTACCAAAATTCCCAGCAGGATCTCATGTTCAGCAAGAGAAATTTTCATGGTGAGCAATATACAAAATAATAAAATAAGAGCCAAGACTAATAAATGACTTGAACCCATAAACATATTTTTTGGATGACTGGTCAGGCAGATCAGCACGATCCCCACAGTTTGCTCTAGAAATCTTGATTAGATCCATTACATACAGATCTTTATCACACATGTGAACTTCAAGTTTTACCATGACTCTAAAAGCAAAGAGCAGATATGGGATGGAAATCAGTCAAATTAAAAGATGGAAACAAATACTTTTGAAGCAGTACAGTTGTTAATGCCTCTGGAGGGGTACAGCTACACTGAAATATGAAAAAATACAAATGTAGCAATTTTTTAGCATGGTAATATAAGTGTCAGATAAATAGTTCCTAACAAGTTCATGCAACCAAGACAACTGGGGGAGAGAAAACCCACAGCACCTGGATGACTATTATTAGACATAATGAGAAGGAAAAAACAGCCATAAAATGTTAACATACTGCAGCTCCTGAGCTGCCTGTGTATACAATCCATTTACAGCCCAAACAGCTTTGGCAGGGCCTCTGGAGGAAGCAGTGTTCAGCAGACAGCCTTGCAACACCAGCTCCAGGAAGTCATCAATCAGCCTGGGGAGAGTTATGCTCAGATTCTGCCCAGATGAGAGGTTATCAGCAAAAATAACGCTCCTGCTGAAAAAAATGAAACCAAAAATAGATGCTTGAATACCTAATCAAATTGCATCCTTGTTGTGATCAGCAGGGAAACTCAACACCCTGCACAAGCTTCTTCTGAAGGTCCTGGAGGACACAGCAGTGTCAGTGGTAGCATCTCAGCATGTTAAGATGACACATCAGCAAGAAATAAGCAAGCTCTTACATGTGCTAGGCAGTTTTGACTGGAAATGAAATGACTAACACCAAAGTCATAAGCAAAGACAGCCACATAGGGCCAGAGAGAGGATCTCGACCAGCATCCTGCTTCTTCCCCACAATGTGTTCAGGAGTGAGCAAGAGAACAAAATACCAGCAGAGAGATGCTTTTCTGCTTCCTTCTCCACATCACCTGTGGATGAGGAACCCTGAGCAGAGGTCACATCCTGCTTGATGAAGAATCTGCACAAGTGAACTGTCAATTCAAAGAAAAGAAGGCACTGCAAGCAATACTACTCTCAGTGAGGGAGTAGACATCTGGATACAGGGGAACTTATAAGATAATAGACAGCTGAGGTGTGAAGTGAAAAGGTGTGAACCCCTTCAGTCCACTTCAAACCCTTGAAGAGTTATAAAGCACACAGATATTTGGGCTCCAGGCTCTTACTCTCTAAAGCATCTGACATTCAGGAATGTTGGCAGGAAAATTGGAGTTCTTATATTCTGGCATAGTCACAATGTCTTGATCAGGGTTTCAAAGTCAAATACAGTGCCACATGACAGGGCCAATATTTTCCCTGTCTGCAAGTGCCGCACTCATCGTTTTCACGCATATCAAGTCCAGGATGAACTGCAGGGGTCAGATCTACCCGGCACTACCTACTAAGATGTTGTGGGGTTCCCAGCTAGAAACAGTCCTCCCCTCCCCACCCCCAAAATGGCTAGCTGCCACCTAACAAAGTGGTGGTTAGGAAAACAGCCCTCTGTAGTATTGAGGTGAAGCGAATATTTTTCCTTTTGACTCCATCAACTCTTACATGCACAAATCGACAGCTTTTGGAGTCCTAAAACTGTATTGGGGAACCTATACTTCAGCAAATAAACATGAAACATTTACAACAACAACAAAGAAGAGGAAATCTACATCAAGTTTCTAAGAATTTAGAACATGTAAAATTAAGAAATCCCTTTAGTTTTTACTATTGCTCAAAACTTTATAAAAGAGATATTTCTCATTTATTCATATTCTTCAGGAATATTGCCATAATGTGGAATTATATTTTTCATATATTCTTACTATAGGTTTAGTTACTAAACAAGGAGATGTTTATTAAGTTTTCTTGTGGAAAAAATATACAGGTCCTGTCAGGATGAAGCCTGCTTTCCGCTTTCATAATCTGAAAAATGAGAAATAAAAACTTATTTTTCACAAGAATATTACTAGCTTAATGTAGCCATTTTGCTGGTCCTAGCAAAAGGTAAAGATGTCCTACAGTGCCTTTTATGTCTTTACAATCACTTAAGAGGTAAGCATATTCTGGTCATGATGAATAAGAGCACTAAATGAGTGAATCTGCTGGAAGTCTGTCTTCGGAGGATGAGTGCAGGTGCTGCACAATCTATTTGTGCACCTAGTGGTAAATATGTGAAAATTGCTCAGGAAGATAAAGGAAGAGAAGATGTTAAACAGGAAAGGAAAGTATAAAGGGTGTGAGCAAGGGGTTAGCAAAGAATCCTGATAATAATGTGAAAATTAAAACACCACCAAAAAAATCTACAGTAAGAAATGGAAATTCAAAAAACTTATTCCACTGAAAGCAAGTTAGAAGTCCATGCTGTCCTGGGAAGCAGAAGGCTCTCTGGCTTCAGGTCACAGTGTCTCATTAGGTAAGTTTTTCTAATTTTTACCTCTCCTTCAGTGTTTTCACCATTTCTCCTACTTGGACTATAATGTATGATATGATCTCCAAAGTTGTTGACCAGCCATTGTGGACCAATTTCCTTACAAGATGATTTCAGATCAGTTGCAGATGACTAGTTTTCTTGTGATAATGGTGCTGAGCATTTGAATTTTATTTTATCAAGCAGATAATTGGTTTGTTTCTGTGGATTGAAAAATTTAATCTACTCCATTTCATTGGAAAGCAGGAATGCATTAGAATATTATTATCCATAAAGACACTGGAAATTTATATATCTATGATAATTTCAATATACTGTAGCATTTCTAAGCCATTTATGGAGCCTGCAACTTGACTCTTAACTGTAATATGTGATTCCAGAAAGAAATCATAAAATTGTCTCTCTGTTGTAATAATAACTTGATAAAACACCCAATTTTTAAACTTCTGATTAGCTGATTTTTTCAATGTTAAGACATTACCCAGCTGATTGTTACATCACCCCTACAACAAAGCTAGAAGCTGCTCTTCTTTCTCTTTTTAGATCTGAGCTGCAGGTTGCATGTGTTGTACAAAATGCTTGTTCCCAGAAAAATGCTTTCCAGGTATATATTTTCTTTGCAATATTCTTTTAGTGCTTGGAATTGTCTGTCTCCTTATCTGTTGCCTGTTTTCATTTTGTGGAGTTCAGTGAATGCCACAGGTACGGCTATTTAGTGTTTTCAGTAGAGATTGTCATACTCTTACCTTAATTACCAAGTACAAGTCTTTTCAGATTTACTGGGTTTAAGACCAGATTTTAACAGCAATAGTAAGAGAACTGTTTCCATCTCAGGAAACTATATAGCACAGAAATCTCACCTTTTCTTTTTTTTTTTTTTTTTTTTTTTTTTTTTTTTTTTTTTTTTTTTGGGGGGGGGGGGGGGGGGGGGGGG
>JAWWEE010000122.1:46686513-46704673 GCA_035221455.1 Xenops minutus | reverse complement strand
GCGAGGCTGCCGGGACGCCGGGACGCGGGCGCGCAGGGCTGCCGGGAGAGCGGACGGGGGGGACGGGGGGCCGGGGAAGGATATTTCTACTCTAAGCACATAGCACAGATTTGCCTTTAGCCAAAACACTATTTCTTAAAATGAGTCATCCATGAAAACAGATAGGTTTAGATTACAGGAAAAAAAGTGCTTTGCAAACTAGTCAGTGTTGCAAAAGCAGAAATAGCTCAGGAGACCTGGAGAGACTCCAGTTTCACAGCATTCATACATTCCCCCAGTCCCCAGCCATTCAGTCTTCCTGTCATCCTCCCTCTTTTTGAGAAGTTGTTACATTTTGATTAATGCAAGACTAAAATCTGTCCAGAAATCAATGTGTTAATAGGGAATAAACCCCAAATCATTCTTCTTTTATGATTTCCAGTAGGAGAGTCACATTGTAGAGACTGTACTGAGTTCTGTCTTGTAGTCTCTATCATGACTTGTGTTACATACATAAACTTGGGACCACATATTTAAGTAACAAATAACCACAGAGGATATAATCCAATGTATTCCCTAGCCTGTCCATGGAAAGAACTGACAACACAGTACAGTGTTTCTGTCTGTGGTTTTGATGAGCTGAATCCAAACCATTCTCTGTTCCATGTGGGGCCATAAAAGTCAGAGCCTATCCTGGATGTACAGGCATTTTAGATGAAGAAAGAGATTTCTTCAGCAGTCTTAGAAGAGTCTGCATTATTTTACAGCACATGAGGCTTAGGCTGTTCATTTTTCAAAACTTTTCCTGCCATGACACACTGCAACATGCACAAATTTCTTTCTGCCTCCTGCTTGCAGACGTCTGCTCAGGGACAGGAGATGAAGAAGAGCTAAATCCCCAACCCTTGTCTCCTCAGCAGCCAATACAGCCAGCCAGGACCACAGGAGACAGCTCATTCCAACCACCACCCAGGACCAATGTTATGTTTCAGCCTGCATATAATTATTTGGAGAAGCAGTTTTTTTGTAAAACATAGTCCAGTGACATGAGAAATATTTGCAGGAAAAGCTCTGTGATTTGCAGAGCTGTGAACCCTGAATCACATTTATCATGAGTTAATGTCAACACACACTCCTGATGGCCTGAGGATTTTGCCAAGGGGAGCACTATGCTTCGCATGTCCTGGTCTACCTTTTCCTGAAAAGCTTCTGCTGGCCACTATTTAATCATAGAATTATAGAATTATTTGTGTAGGAAGAAACCTTAAAGATCATCTAGTTCCAAGCTCCCTGCCATGGGCAGGGATGCCTTTCACTAGATCGGGTTACTCAGAGCCTTGTCCAGCCTGGTCTTAAAGAACTCCTTGGCAACTTGTTCCACTGCCTCACCAACCTCACAGTAAAGAACTTATTCCTAACATTTACAGCTTATGGCCATTCCCCTGTGCTTGATCCCTGTATGCCCTTGTGAAAAGGCCCTCTATAGCTTTTTTGCCAGCTCGCTGCTATATATCTCTGGAGCTGAAAAGCCCTAATTCTCTCACCTGTCTTCACAGGAGAGGTGCTCCAGCCCTGTGATTAACTTAGTGACACTCCTCTGGACTTCCTTCAACACTCAACATCTTTCTTGTGGCTGGGGCCCCAGACCTGGACACGGTACTCCAGGTGGGGTCTCAAAAGCACAAAATAGAGGAGTAGAATCACCTCCTTCAACCTGTTGCTTTCCCAAGTTATCTCCTTACAGACAGGTCTCAGCCCAATAGTAACTGAAGAAAAGTGTACCCATAGGAAGGAAAAGACAGAAAACATGTGGGAAACTATTTGGATGACAATAAAATGCAGGTCAGATGGTGACTTCCCTCCTGACTTCCTAGGTCAGAAGGAAGCTCTGCAGAGTGATGAGGGATGGCAAGATTGTCCAGGATCTGAGCCTCTGAGGCTTTTCTTGCCTTCCTTTCCTAATAACATGAATGCAGATTTAACTCAATAGCTTCTCCCCTCTCTGTATTTGGTAGCAAGGTTCAAAGCAGAGGTGAGTGGCAGCCCTGAGGAGTCCTGTCTTGTGGTCTATTGCAGAGGATTGCTCCCTTGCAGGTAAGCATGGAGAGCCACACAACACTTCCAAACTTCAGTTTTACAGAGGGAGTAACTGTGTATTTTTCAGACAGCTTCACAGGTGTCCAGCATTTCAAAATGCTGAGAGCTTCCAGCGTTGGCATTCATTTTTTTTTTTTTTAATTTTGGAGAAGGATGTAAATAGCAACTGTATGAAATATACAGGTAGCTTTGGGTGGAGAGTTTTAACATTTTCGAGGTTAACTTGATGAATATTTTGCAAATATTTTAATGAATCAAGTATACATTTAAAAAAAAAATCTGTCCATCTCGCTTTGTTCAACTCATAAAACTGCATTTTACTTCAACAGAATTAGAGAATGTTTGGAAAGAAAAATCTGCAACCATTTTTATGCCAAATGAAGTGCATTATCTGTCAGACATTTGTATTTGCATTTCTGTTCTTTGAACACAGTGTGTTAACAAATTCACAATATTTCTCCATGCCACTAAATACAGATTCATCGTTTACATTTACAACCTCTTCTTCCTCTTTCCATTTCCCCCTCCCTGTCTCCAAAAAGGTTGAACTGAACAGCTGCACCCAGCTCAATCACTGTCAGCATTTCCAGGCGTTTGGCTGTCTATGTGCAAACGCTGAGGATGGGCCCCCAACTATGAAATCAGACAGCCTGTATACCAATACTTGTAGTTTCCAGTGGGAAACATCTTACTTCTGTTCTTCTTTCCCATTATTCTTTTTCTTTTCTTCTTTCCATGCTCTCATACTCATGGTTGAGGGAGGTATAAACAGAGCCTCACCATTCCCCAAAATACATAGCAGCCCTTTGGGAAGTTTGACAAACTGCAATACATGTTTAGATTTCCTGACTCAGAGACAATGCAGAGAAGAGGGTTCTGGCAAGCTTCCTGGAGATGGGATGCAATTGCTTTGCTCTGCAACATACAGTATGGGTTACAGGCACTCTGAACATTTACAGAGCACCAGTTCAAGAAGGACAAATCATTTTTTAATCTTTGTGTTGTAATTAAATTCAACTTACTGGATTTTCTGCATATGAGAAAGCTGACTGGAAAGAAATCAGATTCCTGTGAACTGAAAAGAAATTATACATGACACTGCCCAGAATGTAAGTATGGCACAGTTCCTCCTAAAGTGCCTCTTAAATTTTGTTGCCTCTTTCTTCTCTGACTTCTTTAGGAAATATGCACCCCTTCATCACTTCTTTATCTGTATGACTACTCATTTCCTGCACACATGGCAACTGGGATAATTCACAAAATTTCACCAGATCCATGGAACCTGGGGAAAAGAGATTGCAATTTCCAGGTGATATTTGTGGACATCACTATAAAAATGATCTGATCTAACTTCATCGTCACAAATTACCTGGTTTATATATCCAATTTTGGTAGCAGATATCTAAATATATTTGAGCCTTTCCTGGCTTGGCTGGTCTTGCCCTCTCTACAGTGTGCTCTCTTTTGAGTATCCATGGCTTCCTCACCCACAGCTTCTTCTGAACTTCTCCTCTTTCACCATTAACTGCCTTCTCTTACCCTTCAGTGACCACAGAGCCTCTAACAAGTAGATCTCATCCTCTCCAGATCTCCTCTGGGTCAGTTCCTTGCATTTCCCCATGTTGTTGTCCCCAAGGTGAGACAGAAGCAGGTGGAGATTATGCTAAAACGTCCCAAATTCTACCCATATCTTTAAATTAGATTTTTCATTTCAAAATTTAGATTATTTTTTCTGAAGTGAGTGTGCACTTGTTGATAACATCATTATTTATAACGCACTTGAATTCCAGTGATCAGTTTTAGTCTTCATCAATTTACATGTTTCTTAGTGTGATTCAACAGACATAGGTTTTTAATACCAGGAAGCTAATGTTTTCTGAAAGGCTGAACAAGTAGTGCAGGAGGTCAAGCACACTGAAACTGATCTCTCAAATTCAAAGAAGCTCTCATGCAAAAGCAATGTCTTTTATCTTTAAAAAACACCAAAACAAAACAAAACCAAAAAACACCTTAAATTAAGCTGAGTAACACTTCATAAAGATATTTTTGTCTCACAGCACTTATTAATAGTTTGTATAGAAATCTCAGTACACAAAACACACTCCTTCCCCTAAGGCGCTCAGCTCCCCCTGCCTCTGTGGGGATTGCCTTGGCTTCAGAGCAGGTGATGGGCTCCTGAAATATTAGTATAATAATAACGACGCAAAAATATTCCAGTTTATCTTTCCATTTTTTTTTGTCTCACAGTCAAAAAAAATCCAACCATAAACTGTTCAGACAATACTAAAGGGTTTTTTTTTTCCTTTCCACATGCAATCACATATATTTTTCCTAACAGAAATGGCAAAAAGCATCAGCAATGAATAAAATCTTCTGCAAAAGCAAACGTGTTTCAGACACCTCAGCTAAAGAAAAGACAGCCTCAAAACAAAACTCTGCCAGACTGCAGAGGCGCTAGGGATTTTATTGTTTAAAGGCAATCTCTCTTAGCATAGGAAACGGTCAAGGGAATAATAAGGCAATTCAAATGGATGTAAGAAGAAAGCCAGGACATACATAACATGAAAGCTTATTGCATTGTTCTGAAATGATCTGTCCAAGTAGGCATGTTTTAACTCATATCACAGGCACTTTTAAGTGATCTTGCTGCATTCTGCCAGACTGTGTTATCTGTACAAATCTAGGTAGACAAACATTTTCATTTATAATATCACAGCATTGATTAGGACCATGAAGGGATGTGCAAATAAAATTCACAGAGAAAAAAATCAAGCTCTTCACAAATGAATAAAAAAGAAAAAACAAAAAGAGAGAGGACCTTAAAGGAAAAGGTTTTAGGAAGCAGTAAATATATCTGAGAGAGGCAAGGTTATCTGGGATTTATACAATTTTCCAAATATTTATGCCAGGTGCTAAAAAGCAGCATTGCCCTTGCTTAAAACTATTTGGACAAGCAGGCTTACAGCTTTCCTCTCTGTGTAAACAGTATAGCAGCATTCTAAACAGATTAATAGCAGTATCTGTTCAAGTCAAATATTTGTGTAAGCTAGATGAGTGGAAAAGGTAGTCTAAGGAGAATACTTTAACCACAAATTCTAGAAGTTACAGAAGTGTCCTGCCCACATGCAAACAGCCCACATTGACCAAATCATGTTGTTTAAAATGAAAAGGTTTCATAAATTAATCCATTATTTCTGGTGACCTAAGAAAGATTTTCTCTCCCTTTTAGCGCAGTCAGATGTTTACCTTTGTGATAACCATCACGACAGAGAGGTACCAGTCCTTCAAAACTAGGGTTCAATGGCAAAGCACTATGCTGAAAAGGGATCACAGATTCTCTCTGGTCTTACTGTTGTTTTATGCTGCAATTATGGATGAATAACTAATGCTCAAGTTGCCTTATCTGCACCCAGGTGGAAGGGAAAACAGAAGAGGAGAGATGGGCACCAAGCTGCTGTGTCATGTCACAGCGCAGCAGAGCCCCTGGACCTAAGGGCAGGCTGCCCAGACACAAGCTGCACCCATCACAAGGTATTGCTGCAGATTTTTGCACAGCAAAGGTCTCAGCCTACTGTCAGTCTGTAACAGAGGTAGGTACTGAATGGTTCTTATAGTCCATAAAACCTATTGGAGAAACTCAGATTTTATGGTGGTATTTCTGGGCCAGACAGAACTGACGGACACTAAACCAGGTCAAATTTAAGAAGACTGAAAAAGCTGATGTGATATTTGTTTCTCTCTCATAAGCATCAGTGGATTTGAAGAAAACTTTAGACAACCCCTTGCGTATGAATCAACACCTCTTATCCATTTCTGTCCTAATCTTTTGAATTTTTGAATTCAAGTGAGAATTAATTTCAAACAATGAACAGCTATGGAATTACAGCAGCACATCACAGACGCTGAACTATTCCATACTTTAAACCTGATGGGTCATATTTCACTGCAATGTTTTCAACATCTGCAGTTCTCTCTTGTTTTCTGGAAGACAGAAGTAAATATCCTGCAGGAGAGGCACCAGAGAGGAGTGGCCAAGATATTTAGGTGGCACAGCTGTATTGCCTGGAGGGAAACCATTCTCCAAGAGCAAGTGGAGTGAGGAAGTCTTACACAGCTACATGCATTCACCATTGGTTTGTTAAACCAGGCATTGGTCTTCTGCTCTGGACATCAGAGAGCAATGGTTAATTGATCTGGATCATAGAAAGACTGGTGGGAGCAGTCAGTGCAAGGGGAAATCCCCTTCCCCTTCAGCCCAGTCTCTAAGCACCAGCACCAGTGGCTCTGGGAAGGTTACAAGCTCACTAAAACCACCATCTCCAGGACTTGCCCATTTCTGCACCACAGTGGGCAGCAGTAGAGCTATGGATCTGGTTGTTTAGGGGACCTCGAGCACAGTCTGAGAAAGCAGAGAGGGGAGGAGCATTGCTGAGTCCACCAGCAGCAGGGAAGGCAGCAGACAGCTCCAGTGAAAGTAAGCAAGGAGTTTGTTAAGTTAATGGCTAGTGGCTTTTTCTGCTCAGCAGAGTAAGAGGTGTTTGTGCTGCCCAAGCACTATGTGGGAGGTGATGCACCTAGTGTGCAGATCTAGTAGGTCGTTGTATCATCTCCAGCCACCACGTGTGGTCTGAATTTGTCTCTGTGTTAAACAGGAGATCCAAAGCATGACAGCACAGACCTATTAATAAAGGGGAGCAAAGGAAACTAAATCCTCTGTGTACAAGAGCTGCAAGTTAGCAAACAAATAAAAGATTCTGCAAAGAAGCAGCAGTTTGTCAGGGCAGAGCAGGTTTCTTCCCCATGGTTTTTTTAATTTATTTCAGAAGTATGCAAGCAGGTGATAAGGGTTTTTGACACAGACACCGCCTTACTGAATATACAGGAGCATCTTCATTTACTGAAGGTCACTGCCCTGGCAGGAGTGGGGAGGGAGATGGTACTGCACCTGCAGCCAGAAGGATGAGAGGGAATGAAAAGAAAAGTTTGGTGCGCATGCAGGAGGCATCACGTGCTTCCAAGGGAGGAGTCTGTAAGCTTCAAGGCTGCCACAGTCAGGAGCCCCAACTTTCAGCACAAGTCTTTCTGAGCCAGGGGTAGCCAGCACACCACGTCCTAAATGGTGGCACATCCTTATCAAGAGCCGTAGGCTTTTGCACAGGCAACGTGGGTATGTACATGCTGGCCAGACTTTCCCTAGCCTCATACCCTGTTTTTATTTGCAGGACTAGACAGGGACAAGAGAGTCAGCCAACATGTATGTCTTCTTACATGACGTCCCTGACAAAGCACCTCGTGCTGTCTCTGGTTTAGAAAACCCTGCAGAATCAGCAGCTCACAGTGCTGAACTCCTTCTGACTTCTTTGTGTAGCACAGGCTCCAGTGAAGAAGCCCTGTGTCGGACCTGGTTTTCCAGCTGGTTTTCAGCATTCCCAGCTGAGCTTTCATGCAGGAAATGTGCACCTTGGAGCACAGCCATCTGCATGGGCTGTAATCCCAGCGGCCTTCCTGTCTCACTGGGGCTGAGGATAGGAGCCATGGAGCCTGGCACAGGACCTGTCCTGTCCTGTCTCAGCCTCAGAAAGGTAGAAAGTTAAAAAGAAAACAAAAACCGACCGAAAATACACGACCACAACCTGCTGTTGCTCAGCAGTGGCACTGGTCTGATCGCTACTGTTCACATGAAGTTTAGAAAGGCTTTACTCAGCCTAAAAAATGTCCTCCCATCTGATCTTCAGCCTGCAAAAAATGTTCACAGTAAGAAAAAATCCACAACTGTCAAAAATTAACTTCTGTGTGATTACACACTGGGGTTATGAATCCTCAGCTCAAATCTGAGAGATAAATGGATTTGGATTAAACAGCTCACCTTCAGAGGCTTGAGTGCTGAATTTCAGCTATCTTGTTCAAGTACAGAGGTGGTGCTCTAAGCAGCTACACACGATTGCTGGAAATGGGTTTGCCAAAGAAAAATTAATGAGAACAAGTGGGACTTAATTAGAGCCTATTCTAGAAGATCAAGAAATGGAAATGGTTTTTTCACTTAGATTTAGATGTCTGAGGTTTCAGGGGAGTCTCCTCAACAAGCAATACTTCCACTGAGTTAGTTTTGTAAGTGAGGGGATTGCTTTTTCAGAGGACTGCTGGTAGTCACAACTCTGACTCTCGTGCCATACATGTTGGCTTTCAAAGGTTTGTAATCACAGTTGGTCTTCCAGACACATTTGTCTAAAATGTTCAGTTAGCATTTGGGAATAACTCCAGAGCAAAGGCCAAGATCTTTGTCCTGGATGATGATACATCTCCTTTCAGGACTTACTGGACTGGCAATTCAGCTAGTGACATCTAATTAGTCAGACGAACTGAATCATGCAAAATCTGGTCTGATTCACAAGAAGAGATTTCACATTCTTGCCCACACAGGAAAGACTCCCACATTTTTAAATGATTAATCAAAGATATAGCAGTTTCTGAAAGAGGCTGAAAACACAGCCCTGTCCTTACACTGCTGTCAGATGTGCTGTAGACACAGCACATACTTCTATTTTGTACCAATGGATTAGTACAAACCTATCAAACATGTTAACATCTATTCTAACTTATCAGCAAAGACATTTAACTTGCAGAGTGCTGGGAGAAAATAAATTTCCATCTCAACTGAAATTAAGAGTAATAGCTTGATTGCGCACAGGAAGTAAGAAATGCTCTTCAAAACAGGAAGGAGAAGATGCTTTCTCAATGAACAACTAATCAAGATGCATGCTACTTTCTAGTCCAAGTGGATTTCTTTCCAGATGACCGTCTCTTTTTCACTGCTGCCTGTGTAGGTGGGATACATTACATGTTTGTCTGTAGTTAGTACACTTTAGTTTATTCAATTAATAAATATTTAAAATAAAAAGTTCACAGAAGTCTGTTCTTTTGGATATAGCTCTTGAATATAAAGCACAACATAGAAAAATAAAGTCACTTAAAATGTAGTTTATATTCTGGTAACCTTTTTTAACATCTTGATGTTGTATGGTAATATTATACCATAAGAGGGGGAAAAAGTACGTGTTTGGGGGATGAGGGGGAGTTTAAAACAAGGATTTTGAGACTGAAACAATTTTTAGAGAAGTTACAGGAAACCCAGTTAAATGGATGCCAAAAATTTTCCAATAAACCAAGCCAAATTCAATGTAATCTAAGGAACATCAGAACACTCAGAGTCTTGCTATGATTATCTGTGTCTGTGCCTCAACACACAGTCTAATTTTCAGTCCAGTGTGACTTAGCAGGGTATTCATAAATAGATCCCTAACCTTCCACTTAAGTCACATTAAAGCTGAGTTAAGCATCCTATTGTAGTGCCATACCATAAGATCAAATAACACGGCAAGGTATTGATTGAACAGGAAATGCAATTATTCCAAACCCAGAAATACCTGAAGATTCTTGCACTCCTGCAGATTGTATGTAATGATTTTTTTATATTCTATAGAGATGGGATTATCTCATTCCCTCCCCTCCTTCTCACAATTTAATGGAAATTAATATGCAGACACACTAAAGAGCTTCATTCTTGAATGTACCAACTTATAATTTAATACATGGAAGCTCCAGAGCTAGTCCACTGCCACATCAACAGAGATACACAACTCTATATTGAGGCAATCTTTCCCACAGCACCCTCTGAATTCAGAGATTGGCAGAAACCAGGCTTTGCTGGGCACTCATGATGAATCACAGTTACACTTAGGAGTCTCACACACCTCCACTGGGACAGAAATAAACTGAACTTGAAATAGGGTTTTTTCTTTTCTTTACCCTCCCCCTTCTTTCTCATCTTTTCAATAGATGTATTCTTTGGCTTATTCCTACTCACAAGAGGAAAACAGAGGATGCATTAGGCTGTTAGTTCAATGTACGCAGATGAAAGGCTAAAAATCAAACCAAAGAATAATAAAACTTTCAAGGCTAACTGATGAAACCTTCTGGATGCTGACTGCACATACATATTTGTGTGCCCTTACAGATTATTTTGCAGATAAGAAAGGGCCCTTTGTATTTTTCATTTTCTACTACTTCAGCAAGTCCCAATGAAACAGCAAGCCCTGATAGCCCGAGCTTGCACCAGCTCAGCTCTCAGGAGCAACTTATTCTCCCTTTTCATCTCCCAGCCCACTGGTGCAGGGTGCCAAAGGACCCCTTTTGATGGGGATGGTCACGAAGAACATGGACTTTGAGGCTAGGCTGCCCTACTACAAGATGTTAAAGCAAAAATTAAGTAGATTGGTGGCTGTGCAGAGGTCAGTACATTGAGCAGAGAGCTGTGGTGATCTTTCCTCAGCAATCCAAACTGCTGGAGGCCAAATTAGAGAGTTTGGGATGGTCACAGCCAAATTTAGGTCTGGAAGAAAAATTCCTTATTGGACAGAGTGTCTGTTGTCCAGCCCAGAAATGACAGATGTGGAGCTCAGTGGCCTATCCAACAACTGATGGTGGGGAATATAAACTCACAGCTCACTGCAGATGAAAGGAGCTGCCTCTAGGAGCTGCCTGAATAGCCAGCAGCAGCAAGGCGCCTGGAGGGGCCCTCTACACCTCATGGGCTGCCTTGCCAACATCATCACTACAGAACCCAAACTGAAAAAGTCGTTAAAATATCTGTGTTAGTCTAAGAGGCAATCCCTGCTCAGACTAAGGGGACGGTCATTCACGGTAGAGAAAGAGCAATGCAAAGTGCTTTTTATTTATCATGTCCATCATAAACATCAATCCCTCCGTGGCACTAAATAAAGTTGTCTCAGTGTTGTTCTTTCAATCTCTTGGTTTTCATTCATCAGACAGTGATGAGCTGCGATCCCCTGCCATCCTAACCAAGGACAAACCTCATACACACAAGCAGTTTGGGTCTTTGAAACAGATGGTGAAAGAAATAGCTTGCATAAATCAGAAAATTCTGCTAACAACTTACAGGTGCAAAAAAAAAAAAAAGGTTCCTTTTTCTCTCAAAAAAATAATACACTTCTGAACAGTTCAGAAAAGCTGCGCTTTTCACTAGCAGAGTCTTCCCTGGTGTTGGTGATTTTCCAGTCTATTTCCTGATACTACAACAGTGCTTTGGCTGGAAGATTTCCTTGGCCAGAACAAGAGCTGAATTTGAATCTCAAATCTTGCAGTCCACAAAGTGGAGACTTCCTTTTCAGGAAGAACTTTAGTCTTCTAAATTTCAAATTCCAGATTTTGGGAGATTTGGCAAAACACGAGAATCTATAATTGTGCATGCAAAATATTGAAAGTGTGAGTGGATGCCAGCAATCCCTGCACAGGCAGGACAGCTGTATTTGCAAAAAATCTGTTCCTGCAAAGGACTTCTGTTCCAGAAATAATGATACTATAATGGTTGCAGTTCTTGTTTCTGTTATACAGTGAATAGAATTAAGACCCAAATAAGACTAACTTCCAGCCTGGTACACCAAAATAGTTGTAGAGAAGAGATCATAAAACCTGTGTTATTTTTCTGATTTTCATTGTTTGGGTATCCAAATCTAAGCAGTAGGAAGTGTGAAGGCAGTAGAAGGGTGACTAGAGGAGCCTGGCTCATCCTGGTACCTCCTCACTGCAGAAGGCACCAACCACTTGCCAGCCCACCGACAGCAGCTGAGCAGTGGGTTGTCCCAGAGCCATGGATCCAAGCCACAATACAGCCCATTCCCTTCTCTGCAAGACTATTGGCTCCTACAGGGAAGGATATAGTCTCTTAATCTCATTGTGGCTCAACATGATACTGAAATCACCCCAAAATTTGGAGCCTTACATGTATAGATTAGTGTAAAATATGTGAAGAGATTTAGCTGAACAATTTCAGGAAAATGGATTTTAACTGCTATTTTTTTCTTGTGTACTGTGTGCTTATCTTGATGTGGTGTTACAGTTCTCTCAGCTTACAATGAATCAGGAATAATAAACACATGAACCTGAGGCAGTCCTACAATCTAATTCTGTGTGCAACAAAATCAAAACAACCATCTTCTACAACACACAGTCTGCTGTAGCTGCATTTTTTGTTTTCTACAGTAACAACATACTAAGTTTGTAAAAAAATATGTGCACATCAAGTACATACGTATATAAATCTACATATACATGCAAATTTCCAGTACTGTACTGAACCATGAATGGAAACAAGTCAACTTGACCATTTTCCAATATAAAGAGAGTTAAAAGAAATTTTAGCTTATACACCTATCCCTGCTTCCCCTGCCAAGATGTGGCTTAGTCATCACTTTTTCCTATTAAAAAAATGAAGTGTAAATGTTTCTTTTGTTCCTGTGCTAAGACATGTAGAAATAGGAAAAGTTACTAACATAATGACTGTTTGGACAAAACTTTATAACTTCTATACTGAAAGGGTAAGATTTTGGTATTATTGCAGTTGACAGTATTCAGAAATCAGTAGAACCAGGATTCCTCCTCCAAACAAATCAAATGCAAATAAATAAATAAAATATAGAAGAAGAGAAAGACTGTAACACATTTGACCTCATGCAGTCATTAACTTCAAGTAATGGCTGCCTTTAGCACAATACCTCTAAAAAGTTGTGTCATTCTTAGTTTTTAGAAATTTCAGTCTTAGGAGAGATTTATCAATTTGAGAAAAAGTTTTAAGTCCTGTTGCAGTGAAGCTGCAGAAGGGTTTAAGGGACTTGGTGAAACTTAGAAGCAAAGAGACAGTCGTCACCATAGCCGAGAGCAGCACAGACTGATCCTGTTGTAATCCCTTCTCAGTCACTCCGCAGCCTTGATCCTTTAAAAACTCAAAACCCTGCTCAGGTTAGGAGCATCTTTCTTAGGAACCTACTGTTTGCAACATTAATTCCCCGACAAAAAATAGGTAAAACAAAAAGTAACAAATAAAAAAGAAGTCTAGCCCAGAAGGCAGTATCATACCTTTAAGTGCTTTGACAGTTCTAAGTGTTTTCTTCCTGCTCAGGAGGCTTGCTGGCAGCTTTAGCCGACCTGCAGCCTGCTATGTCTTTAATCATGGGCTTCTGGCTATGGTTCATCTGGGAGCTGCTTGTATGTTCCTGGTTAATTTTAGCCTTCCCTATTAACATTAGGGTAGATGTGCTGTCTTGGCATGGAGGTAGAGGGAGGTCTGGCCTTCAGTCTTCGGGGGGGGGGGGGGGGGAAATCTCACTGTATTGTGACAGGCTTTAGCTTGTGCAGAGAGATACACAGTTCTTCTGCCAACACAGCATCCAGGTGACACCAGGCCAAGGACCAGTGCTCTGCTCTCCACTGTCAAGGGGGCAAGAGCTGCTTTGCTGTTGACTCCTCCCCCCTCAATACTATTCAAAGATAGCACAAAGGAAAGAGCTTTTCTACATTTTTTCAGGCTGTCTGCTTCCTGTGGCACTCCAGAGGTGTACCTGAGCTTATGATCCCCACAAACATCCCCAAATAGGTCACACAGTTCAAATAGCTTCAGGCCAGTCTCTTCTTGACCCAGGCAGAAAGTTCGGCAGACTCAGACTATGGATCGCACGAAGCAAAGTCAGGACTTAAGCTTTTGAAATATTGCATAAAAGGCAAGAGTGACTGCAAAGAAAAAGCTTCAGTATGTCTCTGTGGTTACTTTAAGAAGATGCTGATATCTTCAGAGGCTATTTTCCCCTCTGGACTTGATAACTCAAGAGACATGGCCCACATTATGGGCAGCAATCGAATGAACTGGTTCCCAGGACCATCACAGTAGGAGCAGGATCTTTCTAGCGTACTAATTACATAGAATGGTGAGGATGAACAAAGCGCACTCCAAAACTCCTTGTAGATACATTAAAGATGACATTGCTGCTCAGAGGCTCTCCCAGAGCATCCTGTCGGACTCTACTAGTCATGTCACTTCATGTTATTTGATGTGATGCTACACATAGCTGATAAAACCAGACAGACATACACAACAATAATGTAATCATCCCTCCAGAAAATGACAAAATTAGTCCCCTGTGACATTGTGACCAAGTAAATTAAAACCATTGTGGAAAAAATATGTTTCATATGTATTTCTTTGCTACCTAGTAGGAGATTATTCGTTTAGGTTTAGTATCCAAAACTTCTTGCAAGCAGCTGGCCCTATAGAGACAATCTTACGGAGGGAATATAAACTGCCCTTTTGTGTGTGTAAATGAAAAGCAGCCACAAACTACATCCTGTTGACAAAAAGATATAAAAAACACTGGAGAGGAGTAGATTAGGTATGTTGTAGTACAGCATTCATTAGTTCATCACATCTTTCTGGAAAAATGATGATGCTTGCCATCACTTCAAATTAGAAGGCATCTTCCTTTCAATTTAACACTGTGTTCCCAGTCCAAGCCTCTAGCCTCCAGGATTTTAGGTCCTGAGCTGTGAGTCAGCAGAGCTACTGCATTGCTTGACTGATTCAAGCCTCACTCACTGAGCCTTTGTCAAAGGGATTGCAGTGCCATTACCTCTCTCCTTGGCTATTACCACACCTTCAAGGAGCTGAAGCTTTCTGTCTGTCCTTGTTTGCTTCATCAAAATCTCTCTTTTGTTCAAGTTGCTGTACTGGATCAGACAAAAGGTCCACCTCACCCAAAATTCTGGGTTTAACAGCAGTCCATGGCCCCTGATATGCTCGCAAGGGTAACACTGACCTATCTTCTCTCACCCACTGTACTTTCTCTGCTACCCTTGATTATTAATCCATAGCTTGTAACAATCACAAAGTATAAATAATTGTGGCATAAAATTTATTATTGATGTCAAATCATCCTATAAAAGCACTTATGGTAGATTTCACAGATATTGGATTGCATGTAGAAGCTTTATGCTGTCAAGCACTGTTTGGGGAAATATAAATGCCTTAAGGTCTTTGTGTATATAGAAGACAGACTGCATGATTAGCCTGACCTGTCTTTAACACTTCCCAATCCTTTCCAATTCTAATACAGTTACTCATTTTCACCTTTAAGACAGTAAAAACAAACACTAGCAGCAGGTCTGAGGGAAAACAAGCCTGAATTCTGCTTCAAACACATTTTTAAGTTTGGACCCAAGAATTTCAGTTACTTCTGAGTACAAAGCCTGAGGAAAAAAAACATTTTTTTTGTCTCACATTAAAAAACCCACTGTGCACTTACAAGAAAAATTCTCAAGCCCTCTTGCCCTGAGGGTGGGACTAGGATTTGGGTGCAGGAGCACAGGAGTGCAGGAACTGTGACACCCAAATCATGTCTGCAATGGTGAGAAGCCTCAGAGGAAAAAGATCAGAGGAACAGCAAAGAACGCAGCAAATGAGCAGAAGTGGCAGGAATCAGTGGGCAGAGAGGACAAGTACTCACATACAAAATTATTCCTTACCAGAGCAGCTTCCAACCCCAAGGCCAGGACAAAGCCCAGCTCGCCTCCGGTTCACCATCCCTCTGCTGCAAGGAGATGGTGACCAATGGCCTCTCCCTCTGCTCTTGCTTAGGTCCCTACGGATAAGCAGCAATTACTGATGGTCAGCAACTAAGTGTCAGAAATCTGTATAATACTTTTAAGGCCACAGGTGCAGCACAGGTGCCAAATAAATGCCTATACAATGTCGTGTTGCAAAACATGTGGAGGCAGAAATAGGGTTTTTTTTAAGCAAACTGGAAGGTTATACACAGAGGAAAAGTAAAGACCAGTACTTATAAGAATAAGTTTGGCAATATCAGCTAAGGTGTGAAGTGAGGCTGTTTCTACAAGCTTAAAGCAGTTCCCTTCATGCTTGCTTGTTGGGATACTGTCTTGCAATTACACAAATACTTAGAATTTTTTCCATACAATCCCTTACCACACTTAGCACAAAGGAAAGAGCAGTTGTAGAATTACAGTAGATTTAGATACAATATAAAACTGTTTATATAATCCAGATTCTTCAGAAAATAACTTGCTTTGGAAGATGAGGTAGGGGACTGCAGATGAAAAAAGTTAGTTTTACATCTAATGCAGAAGAATATTGGTCACCAAATCAGCTTTAATGTTCACTTCTCTTTGATAATACCAGATTAGCTGAAGTAAACTCTTTGCTGGGCTACTGTATAGTCCTTTTTTATTAGGTACCTGATCTAAGCTGCTTTGAGCTCTTTGCTGAGTTGCATGAACATTCACAGAGTGGGCCCTTATACCAGAAGACTCCCAAACCCCAATTTTTCCTCTTTTGCCTTTCTTTGGCTAACGTCCCATGTACAAAGTCCTCAGAAAATACACTTATTTCAATGAACCAGAAAAATAACTGTGGAAATATTTGTGAAACACCAAGTTACCATAATAACAAACAGACTAAGACTAAGCCAGGAATGAACTGCTTTATCTTCAAAGCAGATCTTAAATATCACACAGTAAATAAGACAGAATGCTTAGTACTAAACGAGAAGGAGCTGTAATATTACTTGAGAAACAACCATCCACTCTGAACGAGGAGAGACTTTGCATTCATGTGGTTAAACACTACCATTTAAGCATACACGTAATGGAGATGAATTAAGAGTGTACTGCAGTTTGATTTCTGGTATTTCTTGAGTGTCTCATTTTACAAGGTTCATGACATTCTTCTAATATTTCTCCTGGATAAGCACTTGATATAAATATTATCCCTTTTAAAATGAAAACAAAACAAAGCAAAACCCAAACAAGCAAATTCTTGCTGTTAGGGGATAATAGCCCATCACTTGATGAATTTCTGACTTTGAAAAAACACCTGGTAGAGTTCTGAAGTAGTTTTCTGAACCAGTTCAATCACTTCTCTGTAAGTACATACTGCTTAACACTGAATGTTACTTTGCTGAGAGTTAGCTTATTCTCAGTTTCTCCTCTTGCATCAGGCAATGATGGCCCCAAAGTGGGAGCCCACCTTTGCCATACATATCCTTCCCTAAGCCAGGAGAGCAGAGCCAGAGCTAGAGTTACCTCCTTCCTTCCACCTGCCTTGGGATAGGCAGGGTGGGTGGCAATGCTGGCTGCCCAGGAAGATGACTGAACTTATTCTCCTTCTGCTCTGGGGCTTGTTCCTCTGCACTGGTTGGCTCGGAGAACAGAGCAGCTTCTTCCTTGTATGCATAACTAGTTTGCATCACTGGAAAGAAATCCCCTCTGGCAAGCAAGTTGCTTCCCTGCCTTAGGGAAACCTAGCAGAACAAGTGGGAACAGAAAGATTTTTCAAAAAAGAAGCTGCCTAAATCTCTACCACCTACTGAGAGGGTTCCTATCTGGGCTGTGAGAGTAGTTCACAGTCTCTCTGACTCCTCAGTGGTATTAGATTGGCAAACATCTGTAACTGATGAAATGCCTTTTGCTTGTGTGTGGCTGTGAAAGGAGCCCCACTATGACAGAGGCCAGAATCCCATCAGATACAAGTTTGGCAATGGTCATTTAAGCAATAGTAGTGCCCTGTTTCTCCCTTTCAGAATGGAGCTGGCCACAACACCAGCACCTAAGGATTTATTAACTGTTCCTATTCAGCAGCCCTGCCCTACTACAAAACAACAGCAGAGTAAACACAATACTTTAAAGTCAGGCTAGGAGTGAAAACGTCCTTTTTTGTCTTATGAGAGACTACCCAGTCTCCAAACACCGACCAATGAAGTCTCATTGCATTAAGGAACTGCCAGATTTGAAGGAGTTGCTTACACTGGGTTGTATATATTTTGTCTCTGTTAAAAGACAATCTGACTTGGCAATAGTTTACTAAAGGGTGTTGCTTAAAAGTCCAAGGGGAAAAATATTTCTACTCTTTGTTTCTTTGGATAATTTTCCATTTCATAGCTTAGGGGACACCATCATTTAGAAGACATATTCATTGGTTATGAAGGATTCACTACCTCCTTTCATGGCAAGAAAGACTAACTGTGAACGATGATCTGTACAAGTCTTAGTCTTGAGTGGACTTTTCACTTTTGGGTGCTAGTACTCTCCAAGCTATCATGTCAACGGAAAGTTTTGAGAAAATCTAAGTCATAGATGATAAGCTTAACATTGTGGGAGTACGGCCAGAGGACTACCAGGACTGGAAAAGGAAGAATAAGAAGAAAAGCAAAAACAAAGACAGGAA
>JAWWEE010000122.1:46586278-46686362 GCA_035221455.1 Xenops minutus | reverse complement strand
TACCTCTCCTTATTTGTTGTAGCCCACCCTTTTTTCCCTTTATTGTCACAGACCTGTTAATCTCCTCCCCGAACCACTCCTGGTTTCTGGCTCCTTCTAGCTAGCCCCTATAAAACCCTTTTACCCTGTTGAATAAATGGCCATTTCATCTTATCCCGCGTTTCGTGTGGAGTGGTCCGTCCCGTTTTCCCCCCCAGGTCTGTGTCATAACATGGTGACTTTATGGTCCAGGCCTGCAAGCCAAGAGATGTAATCTTGGAATGGACTTTAAAAGAATGTCTAGTCTATCCCCCTGCACTATATACAGAGAAAGGACAAGCCCGCTATCCCAAACAGACTTAGCCTAAACTGTTCTTAAAATACTCCAGAGACAGTAATTCTCCATTTGCAATTATGCTATGAGACTGAACACACCAATCTTTGCAAAACTTTTGTCAGCAGAAATTTAATATTTTCCTGAAGGTCTTTAATGACCTCATTAGATAGCAGTGTGTTTAACACTGGTCTCTGTGGCACCACACAACAATTCTGTCTAGTTAGTTTCATTTCTCTTTTGATGACTGCATTTGGAGATGTCAGCTAACCATATCTTAAGTAACTTGTTAAGTGTCTTGCTAGATACACTACAGTACTGCTTTGTTATCAGGGTGCTATGTGGTGTTAGTGCACCACAGAAGTTCACTTTGTTAGCTACCTGCTCCATTCAACCCCTGTCTCAAGCTCTGACATCCATGAGCATTTAGCAAGTCCTAGTTTTTTTCTGAAACTATGTTGACTAGCTGTGAGTATAGTCCCTTTATTGCCTTTGTCTCTTACTTAAGCTCCTGAATAGACAGCTGACACAACTGATACCAAATTAACCATTTTACAGTTAGTTACCATGCATAGCACAACCCTACTTCTGTGATGGGATTTCCAAAATAGAGTAGAAATTACAGGCAGTAGGATTCAAATCACTGCAGACAGCTTTTTAAGAAGCCTAATCTGCAAGTGAAACAGGACAATAGCAGCGGATGGGATGAAACCAGATTTCTGTCTTGCTTCACCTTTCCACCCCAGGGTCCTTTTTCTGGAATCTGGCTGGCCATGTGGAAACCTGGAGCCACAGTCTTTTGGGCAGCTGGCCAAGATATACCTGCAGGTTTGGCAGGCTGTCTGCAATCAAACAGCATGGAGAACCACTGAGTTTTCCTTCTAGGAGTCAAGCATTTAATGGGGTCTTTCTCCTCTGCCCAGCTGTTGATTTTCACAAAGTTTATGGGAGCTGGTATCTATGAAATATCTCCTCAGCTAAACTGGTAAGAATTAGTCTGCAGATTTGGAATTATTGGGACAGGATCTGCCAGTCTGAGATCCTTTTTGCCTCAGCCTGTAGGAAACAAAACTGAAAACTCTTCTTCTGCTTAAATGTTCTCTTTTCATATCTACTCAGTTACTGAGAAACTGAAAAGCATTCATTGTTCTCATAAGATCCAGAGACAGTTTGCCACTGCTTCTAAAATGAGGCAGATAATTATTGAATCCTTTTTCATATCATTAGCACTCTAATCATTGTGAGTCCTTCTGGACAAAAAATAATGTCTTGGTACTTCCTCAGTTTCAAAAATCACTTTATGCCCAGACTGCCATTAGGTGTCTTCTAGGGCTTATCTCTTGAGGAGGCCTTTGGACTAAATAATTCAAAGATGAGGGAAGTGCTTAGATCACACAGAGGTAAAAGTTTAAGCCCTGCTCCTCTACTCAGCACTGCCAGGTGTCCAGCTCCCAGCTCCATATACTCGCCTCTGTTTGTCTCTCTGCATAAGCACAAACTTTTCCATTTATTGTGAGGGCAGCCCAGACCCAGCCAGCACATGCAGAGATCCAGGGACATGCCTTAACAAGGGGCACAGCAGAGGTCCTGTCCTTTGTGAATTTGCTCTGAGGTGTCTTAGAAAACTTGACCCCTAATATGAACAATGGCAAGCAGTTTGTTGAAACAAAATTCTTTAATGAGTTATGATGGGGCTTTAGGAGAGTGAAGAATACAAAAGGCACTTGCTAATGGCAAAAATATGTAAAATCCTGGAGAGAAATGGAGATTTCCTTTCTTGTGCAATAAAATTAGTCTTTTAAATTTTAACCAGTCCTTTCAAAATATTGCTCACTCCCCTCCCATCCTGCTGTGCTGCCACAATTACTACAAGAAACAACTGGGTAGAAAACTACAAGGACATTGCTGATACTGCTGCTTTTTAGCATGATTTTCTGCCTTAGTTTCCCTAACAGAAGCAGCAGCTAAAAATGTTGAAATACATAACCTCAAAGACACTTTTCCTATAGCAAATTAAAGAGATGTCATTCCCATGTGAAATGCCTGCTGACTTGGGACTCTCAGACCATGGTATAGCTGCAACAGAAGATTTTTCCTGAAACAGGTCTGGCTTCCACAAAGAAACCCCTTAACTAAAACAGATGATTTAATCCAGTTTTGGTAGGGAGAAAAGCCATTCTATTCCCGACTTCAGGGAAAGGCAAACCTGCATAGATCTGTATTGCTCCTACTTGATGGACTGTTGTGCCTGAGAGAGCTCTGCCCCAAAGCACGCCTCAGCTTAGAAAAATCATCTTTTTTGCCCTTTTATTTAGAAAGATCCTTTTATAGTCTGACAACCTAGGATTTGGGGAGTGAAGCACAAGCTACATGAAGGCTTAAGACAATGGTAGAAAGTTGCACTTTGCCAAGTGTAAGTTGTGTGTTACCTGTGAATTTCCTGCCTTTTTGAAGAGTAAGTTGGAGGGAAGACTTTTACCACCCTGAGTACATTAAAACTTTTTTAAAAGTCACATGCTGCAGAGACATCATGGCCTATTTTCTAAGCACTCTGCAAACTCGTGTTTTCATGATGGATAGCATATCTTCTGATTGCACAGAAAGATCACATTGATATTTTAGGGATGTAAAGCATACGGTTTTGAAATATTCCAGAGATCATACATGAAATTACAGAAGCACTATTTTCAAACACTGGTTATGAAAGTTAAGCTTCTAAGTTATTGTTTATGTTCCTAGACATGAATTACAGAAAAATCAATTTATAATCCTAATATTAGCACCCACTCTGCAGTCAATAAAATTATTTACACCTATTATTAAATACTAAAATCAACATTTTTTGCAGCGGAGGAAATAGATGTACAATCCATCTCTGCTGATAGAATTCATTACACCCATTGCATCCCTCTAGAAGTTCTGTGAAGTGGAGATCAGAGCTGTGCTAGAAAAGACATGGTGTAACTGGCCATTAAGACATGCCTCCTGAACCCATTCTCAAAACCCACTTCAGCAAGCACTGCTGCTGTTTCCCATGGGGACCTATTGGTTTATAGTCAGGACAACAGATGGTCCCCCTCTCTCTCTCTCTGCTTGTTTAGGCTTTGACCCAGTAATCCACAGTCCTCAATCCCTCCCTTAGGCAGGCACTCATTGACTTTGTATTATCTTTTAAAAAATGAAAAAATTGAAAATTGAGGGAGTGCAAAGCAAAAAGAATAATCAGAAAGAATGTGCAGTCTTTGTCATGGTCTCAACTCTGAATTAAAGGACAGAGACTCTCCTGTGACAATGTCCTTGCAAGCACAGTTAAAATAAATATTGCTGCTTGTTGTAAAAACTAGAGGAGTTTTGCAAACCTTAGGATTATTAGACATTTGCTTTCATGGAGTGCAAATCAGAGCTTGGAGTACATTCCTTTGCAGAGAAATGTCAGAGGACAAGAGAAGGCAACTTGCTTTCTTTCTATCTCTAGATGCAAACACCACGGCAGAGGAGATGGTTGTCTACCATCCCAGGGGCATGGCTGAAGGAGCAGGACCAGGAGCTCACATCAGCTGCCTCTCCAAGACACTTGGCCTCCAGGATGAGGGAGGAAAAGCCTGTGGGAGATTTGGGATATGACTAGAGGAAACAGTTTAGCATGTTCAGGAAAACAAGATCAGAGGCTTATTTAAGATAAATGGCATTTTGAAGCCTTTAAGTCAAAATACAAATTAGACCAATTAATTGATTACTGTTGGAGATAATGAGGATATTTTTAACTAAAAAAATTGTAATGTCAAAGCTGAGTGCAGACAAATAGCAATGACTGGTTTCTCTTCCCTGAACTGGCCTTATGCACAGCAACTTCTCTTTCAACCCAGACTCATGAGAGAGGGAGAGAAAAGGAAGGACACCGTGATCCGAGATACCAAATCCCATCCTGTTTTCCTGAGATGCCTGTCCACACATCAGTCCCAACCCTGCAAGCCAGAGGGCATAAACTATTTGTCAGGATGAATCAAAGCAGAACATCTTTTGAGAATTTTATGCAATGGTACAACCACAGACCTTTCTTGTTCCCCTGGAGAATTTTCTGCACACACATAATGGTAGTAATAGTAGTAAAAATCTCCAGGGTCTGTTGGGTCCAAAGAAATCACTTCTAACTCTCACAGTCTTCGATTATCCTCTTATTGCTAGGCATAAACCACCCTGTGGTAGTGGGAAAGACAGGAGATTTCAATAATAGTGTGCCCTGCCAAGGCTGATATATATTCTTATTCACATATCAGCTTGTTTCTGTGTAAACCCATGGGTTTTTTTCCATTTTGAGCTTCCTTCCAACATCAGTCTGTTGCACTAGCTAGCAAGTAGCTGAATTCCTAAAAATATTGACAAGGAATATGTCAACATCCATGTGTACTGATACTAAACAGACCTCATGCCAGAGGCATAAGCTTTTTAAACAGAACGTACTAGCTGGGAAGCCGGCTGGAGCGAATGGGGCTATTTGCTATCTGATGCTGGGCATTGTGGCCAAGGACTTGAACCTCTTCATCCCCAAGCTAATCATCCAACATTCTAATGACTTCAGCAGATACAAAATTGTTCCAGAGACCATATATTTTCTCTTGGACACACATAAGCAGTCCCTAATGATTTCCATGGCATATTGCTATTTTTACATCCTCTTCATTTTTCAAGTGTGAAAAGAAGTTACCTAGGAGGCCAATGAAGTGTGACTGAAGGATCAACTTCAGACAGATTTTTGCAGCATGAGGTGTATCTGTATGAAGACCTGGCATTATATCCTGCCATCTCCCTGAAGATTCATCTACATATCCTCCTGAGCAGCACCTTTTCCTAAAACATATTGCAACTTTTTATTGTACAGCTAAAAGCTGCTTGGAACAAATCTTACTCTGTCCCTTCCCTTTAACTGTGAACGGACTCAGCAGCCTATATAACCACCCAGAATTTCTACATCTCACTTTTGGCCTTTTTAAATCTATACCTAACCATCCCTGTTTTGCTGGTCCTGACAGCTGAAGTCCCTCTGGATTTTTTCTGGGCCCTTTCTCACTTTCTTGTCTGCTCTTTGTGCATGAGTGCTTCACTCATATACCCTTTGGCTACAGCTGCATTTGCCTGTGTCACCCCTCACCACGTACCCTCAGGATACAGCTATTATTAATTGTTAGCCATGTCTTGTACAAGGAACCTTTCTTTGAGGACAAACCCCATACTGAACCTGGACAAGACAAAGGAGAACATCAACTCCTCCCTGAGCTACTATCTTGAAAATAAAGGGAGGGCTTCTGCAAAGAGGTTCCTCTGTACACCAGCTGATGAATGAAAATATCTGAAAGCATTCTACAAGATGTGCAGAAATTTTTAATGGTTCAACCAATGAAATGCAAATGCAATTAGTATTTTGGATGAGCCATCTTTCAGTCATTCCGTTTGAATGATCTCATATTTTCATCCATCAGATGATGACTTTTTCAAAATAAGACAAAAATATATAAGTGCAAGATCCATTGCAGAAAGGGAATATATTTTGATGGGGTCTAATGACAAGTGGAGGATTTATCAACAAGAAGAAAGTTATGCTGTTGCCAAATGGCTAGTCCTATAAAGCAATCCTGTTAAACTAACATAAAAGGTTCTTTTTACACCCTTTTCTCTAATGTAAAAATAACCTCTTGTAGTTTGAAATACATTTTTTCCAAATGTCTCTAAAAGGCCAAGCCTATGGCAGGATCCACAGCATTTACTGGCAGCAAGAGTGATAACTGTAAAAAGCTGTGTAACCACCTTTTACTTCCTGAGCTCTGAAGCCAAATTCTGACACAAAATTAAGCAAAAAGGCATGCCAGACACTAGAGGATCTAACAATACTCAGGCCGATACAGGTATTGTACTCAGCAAGAAAACCTTAAAGCAACTCCACTAGGTAAGTGTCCCTCATTGTTCATAAGTTGTAATTCATACAATTAACAATTCTGCTGTTGTTGCTTCAAAACAAAAATGGCTAAAATACACTTCTGAGAGGATATATTTATCATACCTGAGGGTTGGCAAAATAAAGTATTATCCATTCTTAGATTTATAAATTCTCTTAGATAGTTTCAATATGGAAAAGCAAAATCTTCTTCCAATATAGACATTTATTCTATTTATGTTTCTGTCAGCCCTAGAATTCTGCAAAGCAGAATACAGTTTCCCTGGAGTACAGCCCAGCAAAGAATTGGTGAATAGTTTATATTTTATAACAGTGCCTTAAGTCTCTGTTATTAGCTATGCATTTGGAATAGGACATTTCCTGAGTGCTCATTTACTGCCACGGTATTACAACACTAAATCAAGCTTTAGGTTTTGTTTGCTTGTTACTTTGGGAATTTTACTCATTTAAAGGTATATTGCTTTGTTACACAAGGAGGGGAAAAGAGACAAAGAACAAAAGACTGCTGTTCTGAAGGAGAGATTAGGGTATTAGTGGTTGCATTACATGTGTAATACAATAAATACATATAATGTGTACCACCTTACATATGTAATTTAATTTGTGTGAGGATTTGTTATTCTCAAAAATTAATAACATTGTTCCCTTTAGTATTCTATTAAAGAATCAACAGTAAATTAAAATCATGAAAATCAATATTACTGTAGATGTGCATGCAGGAAGGGAGTTGCACAGGACCTTTTTAGCAGAAATACTGTGCCAATCAAAGGAAATTAATACATTGATATTTTAATTTAAACACAACATTTGGGAGGGCTTGGATTTAAGAATGTTGGATTTCTTTTACTTTGGATGCTTTATTTTTTCTTTCTTTCTTTTTCTGTAGCCTGCATTCTTTTGGAGTGTCAGGAGCTGCAATTTGTTTCACTAAAGCCAAAAACACGCTTTTGCTTTGTATACTTAGCACTAGTTTCCATGTAAGATACACACTGGACAAATCTCAAGTAAAGGTCTCTTCCAGCAGAAGGTCAGACGCTTGTTGCCTTTTCCATATGTTCTGAACTGTGTTCCTGGCTGGCTGTGTGTTGAAAAGAAGCTTTGAGAATGAAATCAGTCGTCCTTGCACATCTGGAAATGTTGATGGTCAGTTAGATTTTAAAGCATAATGGTCATTCTCCACAGCAAAGATTCAACATACCTTCAAGGCAAAGACAGTGATTTCCAAATGCTCATGACATTCCAGTGGTCATTTGAAATTAAGAGAGAATGGATTTCAAAAATCTATCAAGTGACCTTACACCCCTCAGGGTGCTCCTGTCAGTGCCTAAATTTTACACTGGTTTTGCAGTAAGACAAAACATTTTTGTTGTTGTTTTCTACAGTGACTTTAAATTGTCGATATGATTTGCATCCTGAAGCTCATCCTGAATGGAATTAAAGAAAAAGAAAAACAGAAAAACATTCTCAGGCAAGAAGTGAGCCCTGTTTTTCCTTAGGAAAATGTGGCTGAAAAGGAACAAATTGTCCAACATGTCCAAAGCTAAATGAAAAGACATCATGTTTTTAAAGACAAGAATATCTATGGAGATAAAACATCTTTTCTTCACAAAGTACTGTGTTTTATGTATTTGTCTCTTAAAAATCTTCTTTCATCTCAAGAAAACACTGTATGTTTATTCAGTCTCCTGGAATACAGAGGAGGGACATATGGTGGGCATTTTTGGACCATCAATCAGATTCTAGTTCATCAGTCAAATCTGTGCAATGTAAACACTGTCCAAAAGAGCAAAGTTGTTTAAATTTTTTTAAGTATAATTTGTAATCCTACTTATATAGTTTCAGATTCTACATTGGATATATTTTAAATTTTTCAGTGTGAGGGTTTTGCCACCTGACATGACTTCAAGAAACAGTTTTTCTGAAAAGGATGGGTAAGCACCCCTAAAAATCAAGCTCCCTACATCTGAAAGCTTAACAGCAGAGATAGTAAAAATAATTTGCCTCTTTAGTTACCTATTGGTTGATGCAAGACCCTCTGTACTTTCCTGAAGACTCTGTATTTCACACTACAATCAGTGATCCTCACTTCATTTACCTGGCCTTCTTCTTGTGCTCTTTTAATTTGTGTTTGGTATTGAAGTGACTCTCCTGAAGAGAGTTTGTCTTGGTCTGAATTTTTTTGCAGCTATTCTGATCATCTGGTCTTCCAGTATCAAAAAGACCTACAACTAGTATAGAGCTGTCGTGTTACAGGAGAACAATGACTATAATTTGCAGTCAGATGAAGTCAGATAACTGCAATACAACCAGGTAATTTGGGAGTGGGCTGAACACCATGCCCTGGGGCTTGTGCAGTGTTTTCTCATGCTGCCTCTAGTTGGCTCCAATATTATATTCCCCTCATTTAAGATAAACTCTCTTAAATACTTGCATTCTTAGATAGGGGCAGGTCTTGAAAGCTTGAGGTTGAATTCAGAGTTTGACTTGGGAAAATCTTGATATATTAACTGTTCCTGACTTGTCAAACTGTGGCGAAGGTTATATGGCTCTTTATAAGGTTTATTTAACAGGTAGCAAGTTTAACAGGTAGCACAAAACTGGAGACATGGAGCCTCCACTACCTGGCCATAGCTGCATACAGTGGAACAGTAGCCTACTGTGTTGGCAATCCCTTTGGCTTCAGAATGAACATGTGCAAAGTTGGCTTCAAAATCATCTGATCTCTATTGACCTCCATTTGTGCCAGTTCCAGTGGCTGTAAATCCGAGATGCAGGTTTTTTAAGGCACAGTTTACGCTTTAGATCTTGGAGCAGAAAGGTAATGGCAGGTCTAGACTTGAAAGAGAGACTCCCTTCTCTTTCCTAAAGGCCCCAGTTTGAGGGTCAGGTTCTCTTGTCCCTCTCCCTATTTACAATTTTGTATATTAAATAACTATTGATTTTAAAAATAAAAGTTTACAGAATGATCAAAAATCTCTAAAGATAATCCCTAAGTTATGGAATGAACTGCTCGAACACTGTGTAAACTACATTTTAAAGTGACCAGTTGTGGTAAATAATTTGGAGCATAGATAAATACAACAGATATTTTTTTCGGCATTCTAGGCCAGTTGTTTGTGAAACATTCTTCAAAACCTCTTGAGAAAATACTGAGAGACATTGTGGAGCTGCAGGGCAGCATGAGGCTCCATAGGGCAGGCAAAGTGGAAAATAACACCAGCAAGATTCTCTGGAACAGTCACTTTGGGGTCTGAGCCCAGACCACGAATTGCAAAAGAAAGCTCTGGGAAGTCAAAGGAAACACAGCCCAGTAAAGTTGCCTGAGAGCAAATCTTTCACAATGCTAAAACTAGCTACATAGGGTATGGCTTGGGTGGTGGTGAGGTAGCATGAAGCTCATCCTAGGCCCCAGTGTCCAGCTTTGCTTGTGGCCTGTGTGACACTCAGAGCTGACATGGCTGGTCTAGTTGTGCCTACAACAGCAGCCATGGTGTGGGGATGGTCATGGCACACTGTAGATACTCCCTAAGGCTTGTATTTCAGGTGATCTCTTCCTTTACAAGCTATGGACAGATTTTAAGGGGCTTTAGTGTAATAGGCTTATCCCTGGCCATGTTTAATCCATTAATCTTTCTGACATGCATTAGTTTGCTAAGAGGCAAGGCAAATTCAGGATGACAGTGAAAAAGAGACCACATTCAAGTAGTAATTGTTTCCATGTCAAAGACCGAGGTATAATCTGCATAAGGCAAAGAGGTTCCTTTTAAAGTTTAGCATAACCAGGAACACTGTTAATATCTCAGACACTATTTTATTTCACAGATGGCCTGTAGGCCAGACCTAAATTAAAAAGCAATTCATTTGCAGCTCTGATTCGCCCCTGGGATTTCCTGAGTGTCCAGCACCTCCAGCTGGACCAGCCTCGTCGCTGGCCACCCCGATGCCAAAGCCATTGTTATTGCCACACAAGGTGAAGAGCCAGCAGGTAAATTCTTGAGAGATGGATGGGATTTCCAAATATAACTCCAGGAAATTTCCTATTATCAAGGATCTAATCATTTAACGAAGAGCAGATGACTGATAGTAATCACACTGATGTAAACAGGCAATGTTCTTGATTACAGTGTAGCGCCTGTGCTGACTCAGGGCATGTTAACCTGTTATGCTCAGACAGTCTTCCTTCAGCTGTACTTTACACTTCTCCTGCTGCCAGTAAAGCCCAGTTCCCTTGAGTAATACTGGAATTTATGCTAGTAAAATTGATTCTTGGTTACATCCTGTGACACAAATAGACAAGAGCAAAAGCATGAGAAGACAGAGGGCAAGGCTTTGAATTCGTTATGCTGGAGGTGATTTTGGACACTTGTGACTTCTAGTCCCATGCCTCCAGAGCAGGGGTCATGTATAAGACAGCTTGGTTTCCTCATCAGACTGTGCCTCTTGCTGCCCAGCACATGCCTGCTACATCACTGCAAACTCTGTCCCATGCACAGGCTCTCATCAGAGTCTTGATCACTTTGATGCTTGCCCATCAGCATGGGTGCAGGCTGAAGAGGGAGACAGCAGCCAGGGAGTATTTCTAGGTACAGCACATTAAAGGTTGGGGGTAGGACTCTGCTCAGCTGACAAGACCAGTGGATTTCAGTGCCTTCAAACCGACAAGAGAGCTAGATCTGGTGTCCTAGCTCCAGGGAGAGCAGGAACAGAAAGTGGCAGGCCACCTGCTTCTTCATCTCTCACCGTTCTTTAAAAGAGAGAAGCAGGCTCCACTGCTTTGCAAAGAGTGGCATGCCCATAGCTGTTAGATGCATGTTATGAACCTCAGCATGTCTGGTACCCCAAGGCACTTCAGCAGACGAACATCTAGTCCTTGATCTAAGTTCAGCTGAAGCCCTGGGCACTACCGGCAAAGTACAGTACCCCTAAGTGCCTGGAGAGCCAAAAGAAGCAGGGAGGCCCATGACCTTTGGTTTCTTCCAGTTTGGGAGAGTAGCTGAACAGGATCTTTGGGGATTGTTGCCATGGACCTGGGCTTCCTGTACATCTCCACATGTTGTGAGAATTCCTCCGTTGATCCGATCATAAGAGACTTGTCTAAGACAGAACAACCAACCACTGCCTTATCTATTCATGTGATGCCCAGCACAGTCGATGGTCCTGTCTCCCTGGGCTGAGTAACACAAGTTGCTGTGGCTAGGCATTGCAAGAAGCACACAACCCACTCATGGAGGCATCACACAACAACCCCCAACACCACACTGAGGAGCAGAAAAAGCTAGCTTACACCTCTCAGTTCAGCTCAAGAACAGGCAACAATGTCCCAGTATGCCATTTGGGAGAATTATCACCTCATACCAGAGCCCCATTCCTATATCCTGACTATAGTACAGTCCATCCTTGCAGAAAATCACCTCTAAAGTCTGTTGTGTAAAAAAAAGATACTAACTTAGCTAATACTGTTGTGTTTCTACTATGACAGGAGGAGAAACACCTCCAAAGTTTGTTAAAAACAGCAGTAGCAAAATGCTTCTTTCCATGAGCCCCACATCCAACTCTTTATAAACAAAACTTCACATGCAGCAACACAGTATGCCATCATTTTTCATTTCTCGCAATTCAAGAAGGTTCCTATTTGCTTCATTATCAGGCATTATTTCTTCGCTTTGATATTGTTCCTAGTTAAGTCAAAGGGATTTTTGTCTGTGATGGAGCAGCATTACAGCCATTCCACATTTGCAGTCTTCAAGAGATGCTTGTTATGACTCTTAGGGGATATTGTGCCTGGAGTATTGTGGTTGCTCTGCTTTTCAGCTTGTCAGTGTTATATATGCATTTAGTTTCACTGTGTTTCAGACACATCATCCAAAACCCACAGACATTTGATAATTGAAATACCTACAGAACTAAAAAGTTGCAATACCTTCTTTGAAAAATGAATCAGTGCGTTTTGTCAGAGCTTGACTATTAGCCATTAACTTTCCAGCTGGATGCTGAAACTTTTAAAGAACATATCATATCAACAAATTAATCTGGCAGTAAATTTTCAAGAGTCATTAATGAAATGTTTCATAGACAAAGCACTGAAAAAATGATGAGCTATTCCTGGGTTGGTCGTGAAAACATTCCCCCTTAAACAAGGACACATTAGTTAGCCAACCAGCTTTGAAAATAGATTGGCTGTAGCTGTTTTTTTAAAACAGCTTCGAAAATACTGCAAGCACATCTGCTGCATGTTAAACTGTAAAAATTTGGCACCTGAAGAACTGTTACATACAATGTAAGGACTGTCAGACCCTGCAATATATCCCACAGCAAGAACTCTGTGTGATGCAAAACAGGTTATATCAGACTGAAGAAGAAGTTATATTAGACTCTGGATACAGCAGACAGAATAGAAATTTGACATGCTCTTTGAGGGAAGCACAGGCAAAGCAGCGTGCTCAAGCTGTGACTTCTGCTGCAGAAATTAGGCTTTAGAAACAAGCTGTGGCCAATCCCATTAACTCATGCCGATGGAAAAAAAGGGCCTACTGTGCCTCTTATTTTGCACTGACTGCTGGATAAAGCCTCCACAACTCCATCTGTAGGCAGGGTGGGTGAGGAGCTAGCTCCAGGGTGGTGAGCAGGTCCAGCAAGCCAGCAGGTCCTTCTGTATGTCATGAAGGGAGTTGGCAGTGCTCCTTTTCCCTCGAGGAGGGGATCTGGGAAGCAAATATGACTCAGCTGCTCATGACTGAGTTGTACCTAAACTGTTTGTTGTAAAGCTGCATGTTAACCCTTGGGTTTCTGGTCTCCTAAAACATTCACGTACATCACCTACTACTCCCTGTGAGGGGAGAACAGTCTCTGCATTCCACCAGGGCACTGCAGGTAGGAAGGAGTTTGACAAAAGCAGGATGTTCCTTAACCTCATCAGACCAGCAGCAGCCCAGAGCAGCTCCAGATGCCCTGTCTATTCACCCAAAGGACAAAGTTTCCCAGCTAGCATCTCGACTGCTGGTGCCTGAGTGCTCCCTAATCCTTGCTGGTTTTTCACCCAGTGCTCATACTTTGACTGAAGCACTGTAGGACACAGGCCTGAGAAGTCCAGGCAGTGAATGCCCACTCTAGCAGGAAGGAAACTGGCAGGCAGCAGAGGAGTGGAGGGCTCTTTCTGGCTGGCACAGAGGGAGCAAAGAGATGCACGTGGGCCAGGGATGAGCCTCAGGTTGCAATAATAAGACAAGAGAGATGAAGGAGAAACTGGGTGGTCTGGGTGTTTCACAAGACGGGTGCCAGAAAATCCAAGTTACACCTGCTGATTTCTATGCTGCAGCTCCTCATCACCAACAAATCCTGCAGCATTTAATAAATTAGGCTTTTGGGTACCCATAAGGAATTGAGAAAGGAGAGAGGAAAGGAGTAGAGTCTTCTGAGGGTAGTCCAACTTTGTTCTGAGTTTACTGGAGTGTATTTTGGGACATGCAGGCTGATGAAGGGACAGAGTCTTGACCACAAAATAGCTAAAAGCCCTTTCACAGATTTTACAAAGGGAGTGGTCTGGGAAAGTTTTAGAAAATGAGAAAATTATGCAACTTTCTCTGAGAGCTGGAAAATATAAAAATATATGTATAGTGTGTATTGTGTATAATGACTGTTGGTTGTGACTCACTAGCCACAAATTTCTGTTACCTCGAATCTTCCATGAAAATGAGGAAAGAGAAACAGGGAAACTTATCAACAAAGGCTTGTTTTCTGTGTATTTTGCTTGTTCTGTCTTTTTCAGTCTTTCTGCTCTAGCTTCTGTACACAGAACTGTACTAATCAAATGGAAGTATTTGTCATGAAAATACTACAGTGGGCTAGAGGCCATCTACTGCAATGCATAATGACCTATTAGTGGATTAAAGTTAGAGCAAGGAAGTGCATCTTTGTTTATCTCTCTTTTTATTTATGTGCAAACTTTATTTTTTTCTGTACTGTTTTCTTGATTGCTTTATTTGTTCCTACTACATCCTGGGGCTTTTTGTTTCCCCGAAGTAACACCTGCTGTTGAGAAATCTCTGGGTCTTGTTGCACGTTCATACTACACTCTTGTGTTTAAGTACTCCTTAGGTCTGATGGAAAACGATTTGCTTTGAGTGACCCTCACTGCATACACTAATTTCCAAACAGTACTCTACAAGAAGCCAAGGAGGGAGCAGGCTCCACAAAATGTGCTCTGGCAAGCCAGCTCTGCCTAGCAAGCCTGTTAACAGGGTTTTGAACAAGCCAAGGTTCTGTTAAGATCAATGGTCTGATTCAGAGGGATATACCCTATGTATATTCCTGCAAGTCACAGATTGATATTTGTAGATCTTAACCCAGTAAGAAAGAGTGCAGTCTGCCAGGCTATCGTGTGCAGAAAAGCTGTCTCATGGGATTGTGTTGCTCAGGCACCGGGAAATAGCAAGGAGCCCACACCAAGCCAAGTGGGTCAGAACATGTTGATAGCACAAGTGCCAGACCTCTTAAGAGAGTGAAATTCTGGGGAAGCTGAGGCTCTCCAACATAGCTTTCTTTCCCCCTCCCTTCCCAAAGTGTTATTTTCAGTCTTATCTGGCTCTGATTCAGTAACTGGTTTTCATTCAGTTATTATTTCGACTAGACCCAGGAGAACTTCTCAGGAATCTTAGTCATTTTTAACTAAGTCCCCTGTAAAGGCAATGCAGAACTGAAGTACCACGGGCACAGTGCTGTGTAACACCCCGGATTTAAGAGCTCTCCTGGAAGTGTCCTGCACCACAGGACCTGAATCAGGCAGGGGAGGAGCTGGCTGCCCCTGATAACGTGCTGCATGTCAGCAAACCCATTCCCATCAGCTGGCTGAGGGAAAGGGCTGACGCTGCCTCAACATTATCTCAGTGATCAGCCGGCCCACGAGAGCAGCGGGCTGCGTGGGAGTTACCAGTACACAGAGCTAAGGAAAATCAGACTGTGCTTAGCCAACTCAGCAAGAAAACACAGGAAGTTTTCAGGAGTGGAAACTTTTTCTAAAATAGTATGAAATATTAAAAACTGGAAATGTCTATACATGACAGTGCTGGGGACTACACAGTAATCCCTAAAAATACCTGCCAAAGCTCACCTTCACCCAGGACATGAAAAACATGATTTGTGCAGAACTGAAGAACTCACACTCCACAATGCCCTGGGGATTTGCAATTTTCATCATGTTACCTGTCATTAGTGCTCTCTTGCTGCCCTCCCTCAGTCAAGAAAGAGATATGATGGTTACTCTGTGGTCACACTGTCTTACCAGTAAGGCCAGTGAAGTAGAAATGGCCTTGTAATTTCCTTCTTTCTCTTGCCATCATGGAAAATAATCCTACCAGAATTGTGGTTGCACTGAACCACTCCTCATTTCTGATTTCTCTTCTCTGAGCAGATAAGAATGACCTAGGGCCTCTTAGTGTGTTTTACATCAAAGACTGATGAAGAGTCCTGACAGCCTTGATGTCACTGCTGTAAATAAACCATTAATCACACTGCCATTCCAGGGAACAGCCTTCTCCCAGAGGGCATGAACCTTCTTCAGGTCACTAATATAAACCACATCTCCACTAATCTGGTGGGGTGGTGGTAATGTCAGGGCTTTCAAGGTGGGCTGGCTGTGTGTCAGGGGGACACTCCATTACTCTCACCGTAGTGCATAGGTCATTGTTATGGTTCCAGTGAATTATAAATGGTCAATTAATGGAAAAAAGAGTTACAGTGAATTAAATGAAGTACATTTCAGCAGGAGCTACAGAGAGAAGCTTAAAGAATAGAAGGCTCTCTGTCCTGTTAAAACTATTGCTTTGGAGTTGAGTACTGCCTAAAAACTAAATACAAGGTGCAAGAGAAACAATAGGGTCAGTGATCTGGCAGGCAACCAGAACAGCGTAGTTCTAGTAGATACTGTAGAACCTAATGCCATGAACATGAAAAATGTGTCTATGATTAAAAACTAATCTAATTTTAAAATTCATGTCAGGCCATTGGCTTGTCAGGACCCCTCTTCAGTAAGATTATCAGTGGAAATAACATATTTTATATACATAAACCAGATTTACATGAAATTAAGATGTATATTACTGTGTATAATACATTATACATATTGTATATTTACACACACACACAGAGATATATATATTAAAATAGCATACTAGTGTGATTTAGAAATACAACTAAAACCAAAGTCAGTTAAACTCTGTGACTTAACTGTTCAGCCATCATGGAAGAATTGCAAACAGAAATTTGGCCTTCTGACAGAGTAGCTTTTGCAATGGTAACTGACTCATTAAGCATGGCTGTCTGCATGTCCCAGTGAAAAAAACAGCACAGAAATAATGATACAAGAGACTGGTGCCTGCCTCCCTTCTTTAGAGACTTCTTAGAGCTGTCTGTGACTCCCAGAAGATACTCAAAGTAGCCCTGAATCAGAGAGCTCAGGGCAACTCTAAATTATGCTAATACATTTTTTCATACAATAAATTTTATTTTTAAAAAGTGGTCTTAAGGGCATGTGAGCCAGCTGGCACTGGCCATTTTCACACACTCATCCACACTGCAGCCTGACATGGATACTGCTAACACAGCTTTCTGGGAGCAGAGGAAAGACCCACACTTTAGGGCTGAGCCTATGCTTTAGGTTTGTGCAGTGTGGTTTATGTATTCAGTCCAGACAGCACGGTTTTGAACCCATACTCAAAAACCTCTGCAGAGCAGAGAGGTTGGCAAGTGGCTGCAGGAAGATCAGGCACATCACAGCCCTGCTCTGGGAAGGGGCTCTGTGGTATGGCCAGAAGGGGGTTCGTGCCATTCCCCAGGCCTCCCCCAGCTTCACCGGCTGGGCTGGTTTCAGGACTCCCAAATGAAATTCAGTATCTCACAACTTGACTTATCACTTTAAAACCTGACACTTGCAAGCCCAGGTGGGCACTGAGCTGAATCTTCATAACCTGGGCTACTGCCCAAGGGCAGATTCTTCACCAAGGAAACCACCCCACTGGTCTGCTCTGCATGGCAGAGAAGGTGCCACAAAAGCCCAAGCTCTCACAGCTAATAAACCACTAACACCTCAGGCAACTAAATGACAACTCTGCTGTGCTACACCTATTTAAAACACAGTCAATGCCAGGACTAAGTGAACTTTCAATCCTAAAGCTTTGGGTGGCCCTTACTTGCCTTATAACAAAACAATCCAGGGTGTATAGGGATGTGTGTTTGCATAAGCTTGACTATAAAAGCCTAACTCCCTTGCTTGATTCCTTAACTAGGACCAGAAGAAGAAATTGCTGACTTGGGAGTTTCTTTAAAGAGAAATGAACTAAAGAAATGCTTTACTATGCCGAAGCACAGATCGTTTGTGGAGTCTAAAATACTGCTATTAAAACGCCTTTTGCAAACCAAGGGCCATGAGTTTCCAAGCTGTCCAAAGATTCACTCTCACTATAACCATATGTAGGTCAGGATTCAGCACCATCCAACAGTGAGATTCATGAGTTGGGCCTTCCACAAGCCTCCTCAGGGACAGCAGTACAAGGTAAGCTGCTTCCCACTTCTGTCAAAAGAAGCTCAGCTGCATTTTTCTAAGCCTCATGCCATAGTCTGCACACTCAGTTTTTCAACAATATTTATTTCAATTTTAATTTGTAAGTTGCTTTAAAATGACTACTTCAAGGTTTTTCCATGCACCTCCAGCATAATCTTCCAAACTTAAGTTACAGGCCTGAACCCTGCTTCAGAAACAATTTTTTTTTAAAACTCATATTTATTATTTTGGTTCTTTTAGGGTAACAACAGTAAGGAAAAGGTACAAAATATTGGATTTTGCCTTTTTGCACTTTCTTAAGGAATGTTTGTTTTGAAGAGTATAGTTCAGAAAATAAAAGAGAAAATACGTATTTAAACCATCTTGCTTCTAATTAAGGCTTGAGAACTGAATTTATTCTAAATAAAAATACCTGACTGATGTTTCAAATAGACAGATTTAAAGCTACTCTGACAGCCTGGGACAATAAAAGACTATCAGCAATATTACCACTTTGATTTGACAGAAATAAAGTTTCAAAAAGTACCTGTGAGCTGGACAGAAGAATATACTAATGAGAAACAGAAGTGGGCACACCTTAGTGTTTCTTCTGACCCAGACTGAGTTTTATTGTGTGCGTTTCTGGAGTCACAATGAGCACTGTTGGTAAAAATTAACCATACTCAGAAGTCCTCAACCACTGTCAAGTCTCACCACGTCTGTCTGTGCAGGGTTGACACCACTCCTCCTAACATACCCAGTCCCCTATGCTCTGTTACAGCCTTCCAGAGAGGCATCAGTGTGGGTCTGCAGGTAAGGAGAGGCTGAGGGGCTTCAGCTGGGTTTGCTGCTCTTCAGCTATCCTGGCCACTCTTCTTTATTGCTGGGCTTGGACATTCTTGCCTGTTTCCCTTTGACCTCTCCTCTTCCCTGAAGAAGATGCAACAGCTTAGCATTGGAAAAGTAGACAGCAAGGATCTGCTGGTAATCCTAGGCTGCTACCAGCAGCCTGATGCTCTCTGCATGCTGGCTGATCTTGCTTAGTGCCTAAATGGGTCCCAACATGCTTGCCTTTCCTCTACAAGCTATCAAGTAGAGTTTACAGCCCTGAAGTGGCCTAAAATTTCAGAGGCTATTTCAGATGGTATATCTATCCATGGTCACTCGGAAGGCTCCACAGCTCCCATCCAGTCCAGGGAAGAGAAATTGCTTGTAAACAAATGAATATTGTTTAGCATTAACCACCGCTGCCTCCCTCTGATGTGTATTCTACAGTATATCAGAAGAGACCTTGCTTTTAAACAAAAGGGAAACAGTCCAACCAATTAATTTCAATACCCTTAAAACATAACATGAGGCTGTTTTGTGAAGGCCTCATGTGGGGTACTCAGTGCTAAAGACCAACATTACCTTATGATACGGACTTGGTACATGATAGGCAAGTAATCATATATTTCTCAAAATTACAACTTGATGGCAATCTACATTCTACAAACTGTAGGCAAATACTTTACCTTAAAGCATATGGGTAAAGAGAAACCCCACATAGAATCTGTACACAGGACTGAAGCCGAAGTCTGGAAAAGTTCAGAGATGCAAAAGCAACACATATTGACATAAACTGTGTTGTTTTCTGATGCTTGCAAATGTAATAGATCTTTAATTTTACTGATGAGTAGAATTGTGCACAGAAACTTGAAACTGTTTCTGAGTTATTGTCAATTACAACCCTCTTGAAAATACACCAAATGTACTTCTTTTATTTACTTGTCCTTTGTCATACAATGTGTGCTACCTGCAACAGTAATCATTGCCCCAAAACAGAATTTCTGCTAGTTGAAACACACAGGATCTCTTTACAACCTACATTTTGTATTAAAGAATGAACATACTTAAAATTAATCAGACCACTTTCTGCATCTATTTCTGTAAGAGCTGCTGGCCACTGCATTGCTGTAACACATCATCAAGGAAATGGCCAGTGGGAACAAGAGTTCTGCAGATTGACAAGACAAGCAACTTTTATTAAATGCAAACTATTAACTTTTGTACTTTAGATAAAATCTTTGATTTAGGAGGGTCAGAGACAGGCAGAGGGTGTCAGCAGACAGATTGGAAGGTCTCTGGGACTTTTCAGGAGATTTATACGTTGACTTTTGTTTAACCATTTGGGTTTTAAGCATTTTGGTTTCTTTGAGGTCCTGAAACCAAGTTGACATACCTTCTAATTTTGCTGTGTGCTGACTGTGCAAGTTTAATAAAAACACTGCAAATTTTCACTGTTCTCAGTGATTTAGCAGGAAACCTCAACAATCTTATAGGTAAAAGGACCTAGAAAAAGACTTTGATCTGCAGTCTACATATGCATCATAAAAACACAGAAACAAAGTCAGCATGAAATGTTGCAACAAAGACCTGGGGGTTTTGAGTCACTGGGTTGCAGTACATTTTATGTGTAATAAAATTATCATTGTTCTTCCACATGGATAGAGCAGTTGGATCAAACTTCTCCTGACCTGTGAGTAGGGGGACAGGCTTCTGTTCTCTATTCAAACACATTTACACTGCTAGCCCCCAGCAGCCCCAGAACTAGTTCTAGGTCTAGGGAGAATAGGCTTTTGCCTGTGGCAACAAAGAAGTTCTTATTCTGTCACTTATGCCAACCAACAGCTACTGAGGGTAAGGCAGAGTGCAAGGGATGGCAGGTGCTTTTGGAAGAGGATGGAGTAGCTTCTGGCTAACACCTCTCTGTCTGTCCACACTCAGTTTTTCTTGTCCTTCCTCCTGCATCTTCTGTGCAAAGACAGAGGTGCCAGAGCTCATCCTGAGGCAAGGAAAATCATCTCTCCTTGCATTGCTCAGAAGCCTTAGGGCAGTGTGGGTGCACTACTGCCAAATAGCCTCCTTATAAACAGGAGCTGGAGGCTGGAGCCCCCAGGCTCCAGCCCTTCATGCATTTCACTGAGGATCTGCTGGTAAATAGGGAGCCCTGTTCCCAAGGGCACCATCAGCATTTCTGCTCTGGACTCTGCATGTCCCTGCCACTGCTGTTAGCCAACTTGTGACATTAAAGCCATGCTAGAAATTTCTCTTGGAAGTTCACTTTTAAAACCAGAAACATGGAAAGAAGTTCTTTGCTGTGACTTATAGAAAACACATGCGAGCAGAAGGTAGTGGGGCCCACCCGCTAGAATATCGTGCTCAGTGCAACATCCTATCCTTTGCTGTTGAAAGACATTTGAAAGAACATTTTCAACTTTTCTGCACTGTCAGCCAGTTTAAAAAGGAGATTGCTAGTGGTATTATAATAGCTGCTTGCTTTTATTCATGATATCTGCTTTTCTGTATGTGTTTTTCCTGATGTTTTTGCAGAAGAGGTTATTTCCTTGACCTTCACATGGTTTGAGGAAAAGGTTTGCATTTTAGATTTTCATTGTAATTTTGTCTTAGCATTTAAAGAACAAAAATGAGACTGTCAACTCCCTGAAGGATATTTAAGGTATGAGCTGTGAGACAGATGCAAGCTGTAAAGCTCCACAGTTGAGACTCCTTGGAAGCAGCTGTAGTCACCTACCACTGGAGACTTCAGATCCCAGTGTGCATTGAGGCCAAGTCCCAGGGATCAAGGGAGAATATTTAATGCTCTGATCCAGAACCTCCTTGGTGGTCATGTCTATTTTAAAAGCATAGACTGTTATGAATTTTATTTTATACAAATTAATTTTTCCCTCCAGGACTCCTGATAAGGGAAGACTTACATGAGATACCACAGCCTTCTACACATAAAATAATTATGAGAAAGTCTTTCTTCAAGTAAATGCAGCATAGAAATACTCATTAATATGTAGTTTTAGTAGTAATGTTGCTTTCCATCTTACATAGACTCAAATTGTGTTTTGTTACTGTGTTAATCCCATGATTCATGAAAGAGAGAAACCTGCTGCAATATTGCTGGAAAATTCCCAGCCACCCAAGCACATTCAAATGACAGACAAATCCAGCAAGCTCCCAATTACAAAGTTAACATTCCTAGTTAAACACCTTAAGTACACAACTCCGTATCACACACAAAAGAGAAAGTCCTTGGACCAAAATGCCAATCCAAACAAGGCAGTCCGGAAGCTCACATATATCATTAGTGTGTGACACACACATTAAAAGAATTATAATCTGGTATGCTCACTACTGTCAACCAGTTTGTTAGACAGCCTCCCTGAGTTACAGACAGCTAAATCCAGAGCTCTCAAGATGCAGGAATTCATCACCACCCAAACCAGAGATGGGTTACACATCTTACATCTGCTCAGGAATGGATAAGAAGCATGTTGGGACTGTGCTATGTTTTGTGTGGGGGTGGGTTTATTAAGAAAACAAGAACAAGAAGTACAGGAAATGTAAAACACTGAAGAAGAAATTGAAGTCACTCAGAGCTGAAAAAAACATTGGTAGGACAGTCCTCAGGTTTTGGGTCACCAAAACTTGGAACTTGGGCTGTTTTATCCCACATGACCCTACAGGACTGTGGTAAAGACAGCCATGTCCATCACCATCATTATGTCGCAACCTGCAATACCCTGCATTTTTTGTTACCAGTTTGGATTGAAAGTAACTCCATGACAAGTTAATTTATCACAGGTTCAATCTTATCATAGCTCCTGAAGTCTGCAATAACTACTAGATACACTAAATATTTATTTCTCCATTTAGGATACTTTTGTATACGTTATAGATGTATAACATAAGAGTTACAAGGAGACATTACTTGCATTTTAAATTGAAACACTGATGCCATTTCCCTTCACAGATGTTTTCAAGGATTAATGGAATAAAATAACATTTTACATTAGTCTATAGGTAATTTAAAAGAACTGTGATATGTAGAAATAGAAATGAGTGAGCTTTGTGTTTCTGAATCCTTGAAGTGTTTTTCTTTTAAGTTTTGCCAATTGCTATTATTGTGATGAAAAAATGTTTCTGTGTTCATGTACATGCTAAAAGAGGGTCAGTGCTGAAAACTGTTTATAACTGTTTTGTATTAGACAAATGATACTAAATAGATTGCATACATGAACCAGAGGCTGAGCTAAATGCAAAAATTAACAGATTTTATTTAGACGGATGTGATCATATTTCTGCTTACTACAAAGAGAGCTATTTTTTTTCTTAAATAATTTTGTTTGCACTGGCACAATGTGTTCAGCATAGGATCTATCACTGCGTCCAAGTCATCTGTTAACTTCATCCGCTGTCTCAGATGTTTAGAGTTCCCTATCCTATATTGAGTGAAAAATGGATACAAAAGTCACAGGATGACCTGAGCTGACCTCACATTTGATTGCCTTCATCCAAATTCATGGGTGAGAGCTGGTGTTGACTTCCAAAGTCTTCTGCACAGCTTGTAATTGATTTCCATTTGACCTGCAGTGTTTAATTTTCTTCACCAATGAGCTTCTAGATCATCTTTGTTGTTTGTTTGTGAGTGGGTGAGGTCAGTGCACCATAGGCAGGCCTGGGCCCACAGGAGGTCACAGGCAACTGTCACCCACTGAGGGACCACCAAGGTCCACTTGGATGCAGAAACAAACCTTTCATCTGTGGGAACTGGACAGCACCATAAAACACAAAAGATGCCAAAATGAAAAATAAAAAACTCCTAATAAAAACTAACAAATTTGTCTTCACTAGTTTATTTGACAAGCATTTTTGAACATGCAGACACTTCTGTTTTCAGGAAGAAATCTGGTAAGATTTTATGCTGGTGGTGTCTTAGCTCTGGTGTCCATATGTGTCCTTAAATAATGGCACAAATATAGTAATAATGAGATATGATTACACCATTAATAGGTACCCTAGGAATAATAGATGTTTATATAAACATAACAGTGTGCTCCCAGGAGCCTGTTTTATTGCCTGCATTGTTCTCTACAGTGCATACTTAAGTGAAGGTTCATTCATATGGTCAAGGTAAAATTCAAGGTGAAATTATCTCAGTCCATCTGGCAAAGGAATGCTCAACTCTCCCAAAGGTATGACAATGTCAGTTACCCAAAGAAGTCATCTAAACTCCAATTCAGAACTCAAAATTTTTTTTTTTAAATGTGTGTGTAAGTTCAAATATGATCATCTCTCATTTTGCTTAATTCTGTTGATAGAAGAAATACTTCTGTTTCCAAACAAGTATTTCAAAGCTGGTTACATCCTGTGGGAAGACACAGATACTGGATGGTGTGGGACATCACCGTTATTTACATGAAAGTGCTTCCTGTTAGCATGGTATCCTCCATTCCCTGGCCTCATAGTTTGTCTGGTGCATGTGGCTAATCACTCTATAAACAGGAAGGACACTTGAAAGATCATCTAAATAAATTCTGGTGTCTGTATTTCCCTGGTAGATTAATGAGGAAGAAGTTGGCCAAATAAAGAAAATTGTTATACGCAAGAGAGCTGATCTTTTGAAACTAAAAGTGTCTCTATGTGAGACCTCCACAGTGACTAAAACCACTCTAGAACTAAAATTCTAAACAAAAGAAAAACCTAAACTTTCTGTTAAGTGTGTTTTTCTCACAAAAAAAAAAGCATACACATTTGTCCAGTCCTCATGTGGCCTCAGGTGAAGGCAGAGGATTTACAGAGGATTATCTGGAGATACATTTGCAATTAAGTGCTGTGCCACCCTTGCTGTCTTATCACCTGGCTTTATGTCTCCTGTTGACTTTCACCTTCAAGATGCCCAAAGCAGAGAGTGTGATCAGGTAGTGGACGCATCATAGGCAAACGTTAAAAATTATCTAACTTAATATGGACAGTAAAGTTGCTGAAAATTTTGTATCAATTGTCAACTTTTTGTCCCACTTCCAAAAACTCCCAGAGACTCTTGTTCTTGGTAGTAGGTTCTATTTTCTATCACAGGAATTGTTCAAATAAACAATGCTATTTTCCTTTAGTTTTCAGATGGGTTTTTATTCCATCCAGATGTTACTGCTCATACCCCCATCTTCATTTAGAGCAACACTTTGTAGAACACACAATCTTTAAGTCACTTTTACTTCAACTCACCGCTTTATTTTTTAAATGACTCTGTTTGACATAAACCACTGTCTGGTTTCACAACGGTAGTGTCTCCACCTTTGGGAAACTGTTCACTTATTTGTTCCATCCACATTTAATGGAATTGCTGGAAACACTGAAAATCCATTAATATACTACAAATTTCAAGAACAAATCACATGTGGTGAATTAGTGCAGTTGTGAAGACTGAATAACTTCCACTCATAAGAAATCAAGTCCATTGCAAATGAGTAATCATAATTTTCAAAAAGATTAAAGATTTCCATAAATACTGGGAGTTAAAATTATGTTTTGCAATATTTATCCACTTCTTTCCTGTCTTTTTGTTTGTTTGGTTTTGTTTTTATTTACTAACACATTCTAGGGATTTTATGCATCTAATTTGTTGTCACTAATTGTCAGCTACAAATGCATCTGTACACACTATACTAAGCAATTATAATGTTTTTTGTGTGTACACTTGCATATGTACTATTCCTATCCATTCCACGTAATAAAATATTCCTCAGGGACTAGATCGTCTTCTTGTTTACGTCCCTTATTCATTTCCATGTTGATGTGCCAGACAAGCACAATTTCTTGGCTTTAGCCAACCAAAGAAAAACTAATATCACCTCACAGCCAGTGCCAAACATTCAGCTGTTAAAAATAAAACTCACTTGAAATGAGCTCAAAGTTTTCAGTAAGGGTCTTCAAATGCATTTTTTGAGAAGTTAAATGGTTTAAGAATGCAGATTCTTCAATTAGACAAAATCAACAGAATTAAATAATCAGGAAGGTTTAGACTAAAATGTTTTGGAAGATGATTTTAAATTTATAAAAACTGTAATATTATCATGAAAATATTGCATAATTGTCAAGAATAACACAAGCACTTAAAAGAGAAACTGAACATTTGAAAACCCTACTTACACACCAAACTCACAGCAGGGTCTATATTCATGTTAAGCAAGGGGGAATGCCTCAGTGTGGCACTAAATGCACCAATACACTGCCCATCAGGACAATTGCAGCAATCTCCTAATGCATCCTACAGCTCTGGCCAAAACCTGGCCCTGATTATATTAGAACCGCTGTCCCGGAGTTTCTCCCAAGTAGCCAAGACAGGAATTTATTCTGGTATGTTCAGTTCTCTAAGTCATATTGCTGGTTTGGCGGAGATGAAGGAAATGGCAATATGTTCTGCCTCAATCACATACCTACCCAGCATCACTGAAACTTTTCATCCCATTTCAACAGCCTTAACATATTAGCCCATCTTTCCACTCACCGTTTTTTCCCCAAAGACAACAATACTGAAACCAAACATGACAGCTGTAACTACCTCAAACTTATGCTCTGCCTTGTATGTTCCCTTTCTTCCTTCCAACACACAGACTACACAGCATTTTGCTGTTGAAAATTTTGTCCTTCTATTATCTTTGCTCACATTCCCTCCATTTTCCCTTTATCTTATGCCTCTTTCCTAGGAGAGAATTACTTGCTGGAAAGCTGAATGCCTTTGGACTTGTGCTGGAAAGAAATCAATTGCTGCAGGTGTCCAAACTTGCCAGAACATGATACTTCCTTACAAACCGGAGTGGGGATGCAGTTTCGTGTTTCACCATTTCTGCTGTTGCAATGGTCTCATGCAAGTGGGGGCTGTTTGCAACACAAAAGGGATCCAGAGAACTCCCAGCATCTCTTGCTGCTGTTTCCTTTGGGCTAAGGAGCACTGTTGCCACAGTCCACTTGAATTGGCTTCAACTGCAGCACAAGGAGAAGCAAAAGCTCCTTCTTGGAGCTTACCCCTGGCTCCTCTCAGCCGTCGTTGCAGAGACACATCGTGCAACTCTAACATCACAAGTCATACAAAGTACATGCAGATCTTACCCTGTTCCAATAAATTGTACTGCTCTGTCTCTCAGTTGGTCTTTGAGCCCCTTTCTCTCTTTGGAGACTGGGGGGACCAGAAAGAAGCCAAATATCCAGAGCTCAGGCCTCCCTTAAGAAGGATCCAGTTTCCACAGAGGAATATGATAACAAGCAACATTCAGGCAACACAGTGTTAGGTGTCTGCTCTCAGGCCAGCATGAAATAGAAGAATAGCCTCATCTTTGTCTCAGCAGCTTTATACCATCTTGGCTTCTCCAGTGAGTCTTTCCTGATTTATGTTGATGTAAAAGAGAGAGAGGGGGGAAAAGAGATGTGTCAGGGCTACATGGTTTTGTAGCTGACGCAGCCAAGAATCAAGAAGGAAGGAATCCCTCAAAAATCTTTCTCTTACAAAATGCAAGAGTGAGAGGATTTGAGGGCACTGATTTACTCTCAAGGAGAGACAAGTATGCGCCAGTAGAAACATCTATTTTCATAGCTGTTTTATAGACAAGACTCAGATTTAACGATTGGCGCAGATCTTCACTTTAAGTTTGTCCTACGTCATGTTCAGCTCATCTGTTGGAGAGTGGCAGGCAATATTATTATTATCAAAAGAAAGAAAAATCAGCCAAGAATTCAAACTGAAAGATGTGATCTGCCATAATAAGAAAAGAACTAATTTTTTTTTCTGAATTTTCCCAAAAAATGTGAAAGCTGAGCTGTCTCTAAATTAAAGAGATAAATGAGACTCAAATCTGCATTATGTTAGCAGGAACCACCTGCAGTTAATTACAGCTAGATAAAGGGATGACATGTCTTTTGGTCCAAATCATCTGTCTTTGAGGCCCATGTCTGTTCCAAACTGCACAAAAGAAAGATTTCAATTCTGATTTATTCTGTGATAGGCAATGGATGGCACTCATGCCCTTCCATTCCTCACTCTTCCTGTGCACTCCAATAGCTAAAGCCCTTGGAACTACAGGGTTTGCCTTACCTTTGTAACATAATGAATTTGGATGGGGGTGAACTGCATGTCTAAAGTAAAATGTTTCCCCCAGCAAATAATGTGTTGGGGTTCAGGTGTTCATTTCTATTGATGAGGCTTCCTTCCTGTAGGAAATGCTTTTTTTTATCAAAGCAAAGAACACACTTCTTCAGTTGGTCAGAAGTGCCAGCATTAGATGCTTATTAAAGTCTTATAGGAGGCCAAAAAAAATATTTCTCTAATATCAATCTGGTCCTTGGAGATTTTCCTTTTCAGACAAGTCTACTCTCCTGACTCACATTAGAGATGAGACAACATGACGAGCAGTCTTATAACACATTTTAAAGGGAAACTTTTCTTTTGAGTGGCAGAAAGCTGCAGGATTTTATTTCTGATGTACCTTAGTTTGCTGGCAATTTTAATGCATGCACACCAGACTTGATTGCTGCATTACTTGCTAGAAGCATGTCACCCAACTAAAGCAAAGTATATCACATTGATTGTACACTATCTCTTAATGGTTTCTAAATGGTGACTTCATCAGGGCTCTGACATACAGTTAGTAGTTCATGCAGACTAAATAACATTATGCAGGACTTCCTTTGTTCCAAAGCCTGTTTTTCAAGTAGAGGAGGGATCCAAAGTTTATCCCAGCCAGGTCTCTTTGATTAAACACAATGTAATTCTATTTTTCTGCTGTGTGCCAATAATAATCACCATATCTATCAGTTCAGCCACACAGCTGTCAAATTTAGATGCTGCATTTACTTTTCTAAAGCTATTATCAACCAGATTTGTTCACCTAATTTCAGCATAGTTACAAGACAGGGCCATACTACAGACTTCTTGTGCTACTGTCACAACTAATTTAATCATTTTCTGCTAAGTTTAAGTCTAACCTGCCAGAGTTTTGACAAATCAGAAAACCATTTCAGTCTTTCTTTAACATCTAACCTCTAAAACACAAGGTTTTGGGGACAGGTTCTCTGAGTGATCCACTCAGTTTCTGCTGTAAAAGAGGGGAAAAAACTATATGAGCCTGTGTCTTTCAGACAGCAGTGCAAGAGCTGTGACCATATGCAAAGAGCCAAAAAGCTGAAGAAGGAATCCAAATGTTACCAAATCACATAAATATTTAAATTTGCTGGTTTTATTCATAGTCAAGCCCTTCCCTGTCACTGGGTGCGTCTCCACAGCCCAAGGCAGATAGCTGCCAGGAAGTTTTCTTGAGGGGCACAGCAGCCCACAGAAGAGCCTTGTTGCCAAGAACAGTTTCTTTATTTTACTGTCTAAGTGTTGTTTAACATCTTCTGCTAATGTGCCTGAAAGTCTGGAGCTGGCTTGCACCCAGTCATGTAGCCATATGCTTTGTGTCTTTAAACTCTCCAAAGCTCTGTTCTCCTTGTTCTTCAGTATTTGTCCCCTTGCTCTTATACTCACTTTGCTGCAGTGTACTGGTCAGCCCACCAGTGAACAGCAACAAGGTCGTGATATGCCTCCAGGGCCCCTGCAACCACAATAAAGAGGTGTAGACCAGCATTCCTGTAGCATGTGCTGGTAAGCCACTGCTTCTCCCTGGGACACTGGGACCCACCAGCAACGTCTCAGTGCCCTAAGAGAGGACAGGCAATGGTGGTAGCAATGGGTTTGACAGGAGGTTTTGTAGAGACTGAGGGTCAGCATGAAGAGCTGGGTTTAGCTGTGGAGGAAGAATTCAAAATGCAGAGATATGCAAGTTGTACAGAGAGATATGCTGGGAAAATGCTCTGAGCATCAGCACTGAGTGGACATGAAATTCAGCAATCTTCACAGTTTGATGAATGTCTGCCATTTTGACAGGAAATGCCAAATGCCTTGAATTAATTATGTCTCTAATGTTTTCCTGCTGGAGAGAGCAGATTGGCTCATTTGAAATAATGAAGCTTAGACAAACAGGAACTGAAAAGGCTAAAATCATGGCTGTTAATCGATCTGCAATGAAAGTAATGGATATTTCCCCTCCCTCTGCCCCATTCTCCCCGCTCCAATTTACATCTACAGAACAGAGCCCATATTTAAAAGTATATTGTTGTAGCCTATCCACATCTTTAAAGAAAAAAAGAATCTTTAAAGAACAAAAGAAACTGGGAATTAATTCAACAGCAATAGTCAATAGATGTGAAGTGGTGGGTTTAAGGTGCCTGAGAAAGCTGCACCAAGTAAGCAAGCAAGGCTGCTGCTTGGAAAGCGTTGTCAAAGTGGTACCACATAGGGTCAAGAAAATTATGGTGATAATCCCAAACTGGTCTCTAAGGGGCAGTAATGTTGGAGCAAATTAGGGCAGTCAAACAGAAAATTAATAGATAAATACATGATTACACAGAGAGAGGCTTATATGCGAAGGCCAAGAAAGGCCAGAAAAAGCATAGAATATAACTAGTTGCAAAAGTTCAAATGGTTCACTGCCATTCAGAAACAATGGAAAGGAAAACATTTACCAAAAATTATTGTTCTCAGGTTTCCTGAAGAGAGAGGATATCTAGATTAGACACACTTCATGCAGAAATTATCAAATGGACCTTCAGAAGAAGTGCTGATATGCTCTTGAAAAGCAGAACCTCCTATGCAAAGACTGAACATTGGCCCTGGTGTCGGGACTGTCTCTTTTACAGACAGCAGGGAGAAAATAACATTGCTGAAATCCTTAACTGCTGTTTAATAAAACTGATCTTAGCTGTGCAGAATGATCAGTAAAGCTTTAAAAGATTTAGAATTTTGGTGAGAGAATGAACTGATGCCAAGTCCACCGAGATATTGCTCCCTCCCAAATTACAGCTGATTTACAGAAGTGAGTTGTTTTGCCTCAGACAAAGTACCTACCACAAGGCTACTGAGCAGACTAGAAGCATTTTAAAGGATTGCCCTTTGAGAATGATCAATATCCAAATATAAACCAACTTTTAAACAGAATAAATCAAGTCTTCTGTTGAGGTAATTATTCAAAGCACAATTTTGGCCGCGTTCTTGATAGCCACATTTTCACTTTTTTTTTTCCTTTTGCAAAATACTTTTCAAAGTTCAGTTCCAAGTGAGTTTTTGATTTAAAACAGCCTGTTTACATAAGTGCATGTAGATATACAGCTATATGCACTGATCCACAAATTTCAGAGCAACACAGTTCTTCATTCAAGTATCATCTATATTCCCACAGTCAAATTTCTTTGCAAGCTCACAGGCAACATTCACTTTTCCAGCAGAGGGGCACAGTGGCACAGAATAAAGGATTAATTAGAAAATCCCCCTTTCTTTTATCTGTCCCCAACTTTATAAGAAAATCTGCAGCAATTGTACCCAGACTGGGACCTGTTGGGTTGGCTTGGCTCTCCCACTGAATGCACACAGATTTCTTTCTGCTGGGAGCAAGGTGCACACCTAGGTTTCTCCTCAAGGCAGAGGCAGACTACTGGAAATGCTACGTTGCTTTCCTTCTTTAAGTGCAATTGCATGTTACAGCAGCACATGTCAGTTCCCATCTGGAGAGAGACAGCCAGTCTGCTTGATTTTCTTGCTGGAAGAATATCACTTGTAAGATTTTAAGGTACTACTGGAGGAGAAAACTAGAGTGATGTCTGGCTGTGCTGAAAATTACTTTGTAGGAAAGCTGCCTGTGATGTTTCCCAGAAAAACTAACATGACTTGCTCTTCTGAAAGATGTTTTCAGCACAAAAACTGGCATTTGGGCAAAGCCCAGCTTTGCCCAGGAGACTCTCTGCCCTTGTTCTATCAAAACACCAGGTAGGTTTTTCAAAATCCATATTGTATAAGCACAGAGATATGTTTAAACATGCTCAGTTTGTTTAGTCATCTGTATTCACAGACACCACCAGGCAGGCAATCACCGGGTTTGTGTTTGTGCTGCTGCCTGATTTACAAACACCGATCAGCTATTTGCACAGGGCAGAAGCACACAAAGACAGGGCCACAGTATAGACTTCATTCTGTTACCTGACTAGGATGTTGATGTTCATTATTATTGCCAATATTTAGAGGAAAAGTTATTTAGTGTAGATATTTACTTTTAGTTTGTTTCCTAGACCTAAGCACCAGAGCAGAAGGGAGGTGAAAAGTCCAAAGGCAAAAAAAAAGTCCAGACAGTTACTTTTTCCCACAAAATAAAACTGTCCATATCCTTGGGTATTGAACAGGTCTTTGTAAAATCAGTGGAAAAAATAGCTATCAATAACGGCTTGTAAGAATAACTGTTAAAGTTCAAGTCTAACACTCTCAATGTAAACCTGATGATTTCTAGAGTTCAGAGAATCCTTTGTGGATAATAACATCCATTCATTCACTCAAGATTCATTTTGCAATTAGGAGATTTTTACTTCTACTCTGGAAAAAGAAAGCTGGGATCTTTCAGAAACTGAGGGTAGACAAACTGTACTAATTATAGTAGTGAATTGCTCAGACTAAGCCCTGCCAAAGGCCAGCAAAGTGGGTCAAATACTCCAGAAGCATAAAATAACATTTTCTGCAGCCAGTCACTGCCCTTTCATCATAAATCTCAAAGATCCTGTAATCTTTGGGATGTATTACTTTCACAAAAAATAGGAATAAAGCTGCTTACTCAACTTCTCAGAGAATGATGTGTTTGTATAGACAATTTTTCTCAAGAACTTCCTGCAAAAAATCTTTTGGATTACTTTTCCTCTAGTATTCCTGTATTATTGCAAATGCAACAGCCTGTCAATTACAATTACTGAGAGTGAGAGATGACCAGCAGGTCACTGTTTCCAGATATCCTAAACATGTCAACTTTCATTATTGTATCTTAATATCATCCCTTCTCCAATTGTTATTTGCATTATACCACACATTGGACTGTTGCTGTTTTGGATGAAATTACTAGTTATTGAGCAGGACAGATTTATATCTAGGCATGAAAACACATTCTTGAAAGCAGTAAGGTGACCGGTAAAAGCTATGGTTTGGGTTAAAGCATAACTGAATATCTAAGCTGCATCTGGACTTGTTGTCTCTTGTTTCCCAAAGCCTTGATCTCCCCTATCCCTCTCAACTCTCCTACGATTTTGGCATCCTGTGCCAGAACCTGATGTTGCATTGCTGTGTTCTTCCAAACTGGTACAGAAAGCAGAAATATTCTGAACCTTGATTTTGGGCAAGTTTTCACAAAAAGATTATTCTTTCAGGAAGTGTGAATCCATGTGCCCAGTGATGAACTCTTATTGCAGCTGCTGTGCGTCTTAGGGAGAACAGCAGTCAAGTAAGGCAAACTTCTGTCCTTTCTCTCTCCCAGAGCTCCCTGACTTGGAGGTTTGCCAGCATCTACAGCTGGGGTCAGATAGGGAGAGCAACTGAGGTCCAAGGTCAGACTGCAGGGCTAGTGGGAGACGTTGGCTGGGGCCTGGAGGGTAGAGGAGATGGAAAATGTAATGAGCTCAGAGAATGGGGATCTCGACAGAAAAATGCACTGAGGGCAAGGAGATGAATGAACATGGGCTCTCAAAGAACAGGGGAGTTTTCTTTTTTTATGCAGAAGCCAGACCTCATTTCTCTATCAAGATATACAAACATAAGCTAGAAGAAGTAGAGCAAAAATACATTTACTGAGTGCAAGCAAATTCAATTAGGGAATACAATGGAAATTAATTCTCCAAATCCAGTAGCTCTCCTAAAATCACCAGAAGTCGGTTTATCTTTGCTATGAGCCATCATATGGAAAAAACTTCCTGTCTGGTTTCTAAAATGTTCTGCTATGGGAAAAAAAAAAAACAATAGATGCACTGGGTTTTTGCAGCTTCTGTTGTTTTATACAACACACAATGCCAGCATTTCACATTGGCCAGCTTTGAGGGAATGCAGGTAAGCTGCTCCTTTCCTACCTCTCGATGGGAAAGCTGACAAAAGAAGGCTCTGAGCTGGGGAGAAAAGCTTCAGATAACTTCTATGTCAGGAGAAGTAACAGGCTAAAATGGGTAAGAGCCATTTCCAATAAAAAGTGTGCCAGGAAGGGTAAACTGAAAGGTTCTTTGGATTACATCAAGGCTTTAATTGATAACACAGTTAACAAAGAGACAACTCTGCAGGGATGCTCAGATGCAATCAAGATGGGCTTCTCACAAAGTTAAGTCAACATGGCACAGAAAAAGGCAGTCCCCAAGCCCTGGGGCCGAGGCCATTCCAGGCCACCGCACTCGCAGCAGGGAATCTTTTTGCAGTGGCATTTTGCCATGTGTCAGCCCTTTGTTTCACCATCTTCCAGCAGCCTTCTGTGCTCCTCGGTTGCACTGCCTAGACGTCTACCTACAGCAGTGTTTGCTAAGCAAAGGCCAGCAGTGGGAATGGCAGTCAGAATGTGGGCAGTTGGAAAAGGACAAGTGTAGATATAGAGAAAGAGACTGGAAGTTGAGAGAGGTGCTGTGATCCAGAGAAACCAAAGGAATGGTGTACACACTGCAAGGCAAAGGTTGAGATAAGAGGCAGCATCCCAAAGTGGGGTCTGTCCCTCAGTGAGTAAGGCCCAGGGACCTGACCAAGAGGAAAAAACAAGACTAAAAGATAGAAAGTGGGAAAAGGGACATGTGAGCACAAGAGTCAGCAACACACACTGGCCATGGCATCACCTCTGGCACCTGTACCTAATAACCTGGGGTAGTTTGGGCTGCCAGAGTAGGGCACTGCACTGTGTAGGGCATTACTGCATGCAGTCTCTCAGGGCACAGGGTGGTGGCTGCCTGCACCTTGACTGCCTGAAGGAGCTCAGAGGGGGAAACTGGGCCTTGTGCCTATTTCTGGGAAGCGCCATTGCTGTTATGAAATACAGTTGTTCTTCTTAAACAACAGTATCATTCCCTATTTGCTACAAAGCATGATGCAAAACGCAGTCATAACAAGAGCTGTGCTTAGCACTGCTGCCTGCATAGCTTTGAGCTAACAGTGAACAAGAAGGCATTCTCAAAAAAAAAACAACTTTGAAGCCTCTTTTTTTCCACCCCTTCCCCCATATGGAGCAGTCCTGCATGTGCTGGGCAGTTGCAAGTGTGCCCTCCGTTTGCACAGCTGTGAGCCCTTCAGTTTTGTGCTCCCACAGAAAGACTTGCCTCACACAAACAAACAACACACCTTTGGTATGTCAGTAAGAGAAAAAGGCAATTTTGTTTGGTATAAAAAAGTGAATTGTGTTTCTTTAGTACTTCTTTCTTACATGACTGGATAGAGAGGCTGACAAAAATCATTTTCCAGCAGAGAAATCCTGGTTTCTCCAATTATTTTGCAATTACTTTCTTACAGACAATCTCTCCCATATTAATGGTTTTCCCTTTTTTGCCTACAGCTGCTGCCCCCACCCCACACCTCTCCTTCTCTGAGTTTTACAATGAGTCAACCCCAGGAGGTGGCTCAGGCATGAACTGTAAGCTTGGTTGATATCTGAGCTGTGTTACTGAAAGCTGCTCCAGAAAAAGGAGGTGCAGAAGAGCAGGTCCTCTGAGCCCTTACGTAACCAGGGAAATCACACATTCTGCACTTCTAAAAGCACATGGGAGATGAGACTCTCAGATGTGTCAAAACAGCCAACCTAGCCATCAATCTTTTCCTACAAGGTTTGTACAACAGCCCATTTGCCACACATCCCTAAAGTGTGACTATCCTGACATTATAAAACCTTCTGAGCTAAAACATGGGAAACTCAGACAAAATACTACAGGCAATAACACTCCTCCCTCTTTCCTTATTTTTGCAAAACAAGCCTGTTTTATGAATACAGACATTTTGCAGTGGTACAAGGGAAGCTGCAATTCCCCCTCTGCACTAGGCAGTTGGAGCCTCTGGACTGCTTCCCCTGTAAGAGCGAGGTAATAACACAATATGAAGGACAAAAAAGTGGTTGAGTAAAAAAATACTTTGAATTTGGAATTAAATGAAACCTGAAACAAAGCCAACATTCAAATCACCTCCTGAGTCATTCACTCTGCGGTCTTTATGACGGAGGAGAGCAGCGCCAAGCCAGACCCAGCAGCTTCACCATGTCCTTTTGCACAGCCCATCTGCACCAGACCAGCTCTGTCTCTCAGAGTGGGGATGGAATGTTGCAGCCCCGTCACTACCCACCCCACTCCTGCAGAGGTCCTGGTATTGCTCTTAGCTGAGGCCTTCCAGGGGACTGTTAGTTTGTTCAGCAAAATCCTTGTGTCTTCTTTTCCCTGTACTGCAGGGATGCCTTACTGCATCTGAACTGGCAATTCCCTTCTCCTTGTACACACCACAGGCATTTTACCAAAATTCTGTGCACTGATAGCTCCTTGCCTTTGATATACTGAGTTTTTTCAATGTCAAAAAGTACAGTGCAAAGCCTCCTGCACTGTGTAACCAGTCACATACACAAGTTTTGGCAGAGGAGAGAAAATCCAAATGCCAAAATCCTGGCCCTCTTGGATGAAGAGGGTACCAGCATTCTCTTTCTTGTTGTCACATGAGAACTGAAAATGTCAGCACTGCTCCTTGTCCACAGCTCTGTATCCCTCCTAGTGTAAAATCACCTGGAAAACTCAGTGAGTAAGAACTGAAAAAGCCTGAAGGAACAGAAGACAAATGCTCCCTGTCAAGTGTTCAAGTTGGTGTTTGCTCAGTGGAAAAGTCAGAGGAAAAAAATATCTATTTACACCACGTGGATCTCACGAAGGACTCACAGCTCAAGCACCATCTGCTCTCCCTACTGCTGGGTGCTTTGTGGCCTGGTTGACCATTCCTCTCCTGATCAGACTTTGTATCCACGGGTGGAGGCTCCTCAAGAGCTCAGTGCTATGAGGTCCCTGCACAAGGAGGTTCTGCACAATCCCTGGGGCAGCAAAAGGGAAAGGGACTGAGGTACACCTCTTGCCCACTGAACCCTTCATGTCCCATGGGACTGCCACACCATATTTAATTATTTTCCTTTGGAAAAGGGATGTAATTGTCAATGCTAAGTCTTACACTGTGGTGCAGAATTTAGCATTTGCCAAACCCAGCTACAGCAGAGTCTTACTGGTCCTATCTCTTTGCTTGCACTCCAGGAGACCAGACACATCACCTTGGTGCATCATCCTGCAGGTGAGAACACCCCAAGATAGCAGTGGTTTCTACTGTGGGCTTTGATTGTGTGTATAAGGGCTAGCACCAGGTTTATACAGGGAATGCATCCAGGAAACAGAGCAGCCCTTGGACTGTGGGCGAAAACAGGGCCTGCTTTTAAGAGGATACAGAGAAGCATGACAAATCACTAAGTGTAGTTTTATGGGCTTATGTGCTTTATTGTACCATTTTTGCCTAAGCTCCTATCTTCAGATGTTGGCAGCAGGTGACAGGCTCATTAGCCCGTCATAAAGAAACAACTGAATGAGTACCACTCTGCTAAGTAAATTTAACCTCTTGCTCATCTTTAAAGTAAAATGAGAAGGGAGCTCAGATATGGGGGCAGAAAGGTCCAAGACAGAAGAGCCAACATAAGAAATATCAGTGGCTCAATGGAGGACACTAAAAATTTGGAGTGTTTTGCTTTGGAAGCAGTGAAGTGAAGGATAGGAGTGATGACAAACAGAGATAAGGAGAACCTATCAACATTCCTGGTAAAGCATATGGCCCTGTAAATGAGAGTTCACCGGCTGATAGCATCCACTATTGTACATTCTGGATGGCAGGGGACTTTTCAGCAGATGCTGCTGAATCTGCCTTGCCTGCCCTGTGTTTTATTGTACAGATTACAGCCTTCAAAGTTGTGAACTGGCTTTCTTTAGATTGAAAAGAAACCAAGGTGACTGTCTGAGTTGTTTTTGAGCTGACTTACAACTAGCATGACCCCCTGAGATTTTCAGCCAGAGCATCCTGCCATTTATTACTTCTGAATTTCTACCCAGATTGTTTAAGACCAAACAAGTACAAAAAAAACCTAAAAAAGCACCACACTGGAAATGAACATCATGATACTTTGAAACCTGTGTAACACTCAGAAAACTCCTTTGCTGTTAGCCATGGTTTGCTGGAAAACATGCAGCAAAGCCCAGCAGGGGCTGGGGGTCTCCACCCCACAGAGTCCTTTGCCCATAGTTCTCTGCCTGTTGACATTAAGTTCAAAGGCAGGTCTCTGGGAGACCTGTTTGGTCAGATGGGGTGGGTGTCTGCTGGGAGAGGGGGTTGCTAACTGGTGCGTTGGCCTCATGCACAGCATCACTGAGCACTCTGGAAAAAGACAGTGCAGCCTTGTACTCCTTATTTATTTACATAGTAGCTCATGGAGATTTATATGAAAAAAGAAAACACTGGGAGCCCAGAGCACAATGCCACCAAAACTGTTCTGGTGCCAACAAAGACGGAGTAGTTAAGCCTGACAGATTCTGGATTTCTGTGTGAAGGTCAGCTAAAAAAAGGCTCTTTTCCCCCCCTTTTTTTAAATAGGCATCTGTTCTAGATTGGTTATTATTTTTCCCTTGATTTGTCAGCAGGCTACTGCAATGTCAAAGCCTGTACAAAACAGGAGCCAGCAGTCTGACAAGGCCATCTTCAACATACTAGGTGTCACTTTCAAAATAAAGATGGTATCTGTTGAAGTAAAACTGACTTTCCTTGCAGAAAGACACCTTTCTCAGACATTGCTTGCCTTTCCCAGCAGGTAGCAATTGAAGTTTGGAGCAGCCATGCTCCAGTGGGGCTGAGATGTAGTCACACAGTCACCCCGAGGGGAAGACAGGAGATGGAGAGGACAGGCAGAAGGCATCCAGCAAGGATGCCCATCTTCCCTGACCCCCTCTGGTAGGGATGCATTGAAGCAGCATATGCCATCACCAAGGGGAGAGAAAAGCATCCCATTTCAGCTGAAGATTTTCTTCCTCCTTGGAGGAAGAAAATAACTAGGCTGTTTTCTGCAGTTTATTTCTTCTCTGCTATAGAACATATCTCCATTATGTTACAGCCCACTTAAGAAACACAAGGAAATCTTGAGGCCTTAATTAGAAAAAAAAATCAAGTTATTTAAAAACTTTTGAACACTAGAATATCAAGAGGTTCCCACTATTTTCATTGCAAGGCTCAAGCATTTCCCTTTCTAGGAAAGACTTGCTTTTTACTACTTCTGCATACTCTATGTTTACTAAAGTAAGCATTTTTCTCTTAGGGTACATACAGTTTCCCAGGTTGTACTCATCTGTCTTCCATAAGTAGATTAGTCTGTATAATACTTAAAACCACGGTAAAAGAACTCATCAAGTGACAAAAATGTGTGATTCTATGATTAAAAGACTGAATGAGATATATAATATGCAGAAAAAAAAATCCCATTATGCCTGATCTTACAGAAATAACAAGAAATCTGAAGTGCTGAAGTAGCTTTTTCAAATAAGAAAATGAAATTAGCTTTTCATTAAATCATCAGGTTTTTGTTTAAATGAAATGTTTCTTTAAGAAAAGTAAGAAACTAAGCTGGGTGGAAGATCTGTTTTCCCTCTTTAATTAATCCCTGTCTCAGACTTTGAAGACCTTTCTGCCCACTGTTTTAAAGCAACATCATTTATCTTGTGTACTAGAGATCCATTTAGTGGTATGCACAGTCATTCAACTCTCTCTGCAAAGTCAGTATCCCCACCCTTGATAAGACTGGCAGATTTCAGTCCAAGCTATCGCTGTTAAATGTCTTCACAAATATCAGTCTGGCCTTGAGTGAAGAGAAAGCAAGGGAAATCTGTAAGAACTTACGGGTAGGACTGCATGGAGCTTAAACAAATATTGGAGGCAGATTTACGCACTGCATGGTTTCTGTCTTCTTGCAAGGCAGAAGTTATAAGGCTATCACAAGGCTACAATTGCTTTGTCACTTCAGATGAATTATCAACAAAAAGTATTTGGCTACTCCTAAGGCATAGAGCAATTTTCTGCAAAGTGTTCAAAAGCAAGCTTATAAGAAAATTATCTACTTATTTCAGCAGGAAAAAAATTGACTAAAGGAATAAAACTGGTAATGCAGTTAATCATGATATTAAATCTAGGGTGAGAATGTGTTTCATAAAAGAAAACATATTCCAAACACAGCAAAATTTACAGTTCAGAAGAAGCAGTGTATCACCTTCTGACATCTTAGTATAGCTGTTTTCCCATTAAAAGCAAGATTCTGTTTGGAAAAACAACCACACAAATGCAGTAACTTGATTTTACAAGGTATGGCAAAAATTAAGTGAAGCCTTTAGCAGTGAACATGCAAGTCTTAATACAGTTGTGCTCAGAAAGCCACATTTCATATATACAGGACTGTTAGAGCTACCCTGAAAAAGTGACACTTTGCAAGTTATTTGTTTCTAGTTTTCCACAGTAATTAGAAATGGATGCAGCTCAATAGCTCCTGTTAAAACATCTTTTCTTTGGATTTGTGTCACAACTGAATTAAGTGCAGCCAACCTGATTCTGAAAGTGAGGGTTAAAGAGATTTTTATTTTGGCCCCATTTTACTGGTAACTAAAGCTGATGAGAAAAATATAATCAAAACCACGTTTTCTAGATATCATGAAACATGTATCTCCTACTAAGGACTTATTTCAGAAGTAGCATTCTAGTACTTTAAAATAACCCCAGTTGGATGGTTTTGGTGGTATTTTCAGCAGGGTGTTGAATGCCAGCACGAGCTACTCATCTTTTTCCAAAAATTTGAATTAAACTGACATGAAGCAGAATACTGCAGATAAACCCTCAATCCAATGTAATTTAACACCAGTTTCACTCTGGCTTTAACCTGATACTCTTACGTTGCAGCAAACTGGCCAAAACATATAATGGACAAAAGAGGGAGCTCTTTTGCTGCATCTTCTCTGCAGAAGTGTGCTTGCTTTCCTTAAAATTCAAGGCTGTTTCCAGGATTTCATAACACAGGAAACAGGAGTTATGTGTTCTGCAGAAGATTAAATATTGAGCAACATTGTTACAAAAAAAAAAAAAGGGCAAATAAAAAACCACCCACAACAACCCAAACCAAAACAAAAGCAAACAATCAAGCTCCTTTTTGCCCTTCCTTAAAAACAGTTACTCTTTTTAAAAAGTCACCTTTTCATACTGAGTTGGACGCCATTCCTTCCCTCTTTTTAAAGTGTGAAGCCTAGAAAAAAATAGAATCTTTTTATAAGATTTTATTACAAAAAATGAAGAAACATACAGGGCTCTGCTTTTCCTTGATGATCCCTGGATTGCCCAACTGAAACATTAAAATGTTTCTGCTTGTTCACATTGATGCTTAACTGCATTTTTCCCAGCTCTACCTTCCCTGGTCTCAGAGCAGCAGGTACACTACACCAATAAAGATCAAATTGCAAAAACTGGGCAGCTTGGTCAGCTAAAGCTGTGGTGCTTCAGCAGTTCAGTTGCCTGGGACTCAGACACTCTACATGCTCCTGTGAGCCAGCCACGTCAGCATGTCCTCTTCCTGGATGCCAGCCAGGACTGAGGCTCAGGCCTCAGCAGCATCTCAGTGAGGACAGGACGAGTTTAGGCAATGCTCAGCATTGCTGGCGTGTCAGACTTTGGTTAAAAATCTTCTCCTGGCAAGTGTCTGCTGCTGCTGCCTTCAGGAAGGCACTAAACCACTGCTGCTACCCAAGAGAGGGCAGACCTGGAGCAGTGATGTCCCACATTTCCCACCTGGCACCTCTTCAAATAAATAATAAAGAGTAGAACAAACAAACGAAAGATAGGCAGGGTTGGTGAGCAGGCAGAGGGCTGGGAAGGGTCTGGGGGGGATCACACACTGGGCTTTCCCAAACTCTGCCACAGCACCCAATTGCAAACACAGAGCCCACACTTAGCTTCAGTCTGGACTGCAGTGAGGAAAGGATGAGGCCCTTGAAGAAACAGATGCACGCTCCAAACCTCTGAAATCATTAAGCACTTTGATGATGCTCACTACAGCTAGCAGGCCATTTGGGCATGAACTTCATGCTAGATTTTAAGCTATGTTTGTCTAAGAGAGGCAAGCAGCAAACCCCAAGTCCTGAGGGTGGATAGGAATTTTAAAAACATTATTCAGATTTCAGGGAAACTGCAGCAGTTTCCTCATCCGTGTCCATGCCTACTTAAACTCCCTCCTCCAAAACAACCCCACCCAGAGATGGCTGCTGTCCCGGGAAGTGTTTTACCTCAGCACAGCTTGCATTTTGAAGAAGCAGACTGCAAGCTGTACTCATATTTCTGTTTAACTTTTTCCTTCCTTTCCAAAGAGTACCATTTGGTGAATATTTGACTCAAAACCAGCAGACACCTATTCCCCTGAAATGAAAAAGACGTCAAACTACACTATAAACAATATCTTTACTGGACTCAAACATTAATGATGCTTCTTGTGCATCTGTGTGGCAGAAGTCGACTGGTGAGCATAATCTACTCTATTTTTCTTCCTGTGACATAAATACTGCTCAGATCCCATAAATACTGATCTCTCTCCACTCTCTGACTGGAACTTGGCAGCTCCTTTCCTGAGCAGCTAAGCCAGAGCCAGGAGAACCCTTAGCAAGATGTTACTGCTCGTGCTTGCAGGGTTGCACTCTTCAGCTGGGGACTGCTTGGTGGCCCATACCCAGGCATGCTCTTCTGAGGCATCCAGGAGGAAGAAAGAGAGGGAGTGAGAGAGTAGCATTTAGTTTAGCATTGAACCAAGAGGAATGGACACTTCTGAATTAGGGTTCTTGGAGGGTGGCAAGAGGCAAGAAGCAAGAAGATAGAGTTTTTCTCATATGTAAGGAGACCAAAGGATGAAGAATTAGAAACAAGGCACCACAATAAAAACAATTGCTTTAAGATGGTGACGAAATGAAACTGTTGCTTTCACTTAGTCAAGAGCCAATGGCTACAATCACCATGATCCAAGGTTTGCACAGTACCAAGGCCTCAGCAATTTTAAGTGAACAATTCATGTAACAGCATTTCTGTAACACTATTTGGACATATCAGCATGTAGGAGCATCCAAAATGCACTACTCAGGAAGGCAAGCCTCTCCCTAAGAGTAGCTTTGGGCAAAATAGAAGAAAATTCCAGAGGCCTGGCAAAACCAAAATGTGTGCACAGAAAGGTAAGCCCAAACCAAACAACTAAGGATCATGAGCACCGATGCGAAGGATATGTACGTCATCACAGCTATTCCCAAAGAGAGATTTTCCAGTTCCTATTTGAGGTCAGTATGCGTACAAAAACAAACTGACATATGTAACCGATTACAACAAACACAAGGGAAGGGTGTGGGCAGCTACCAAAAGCCAAGAAGTGTAGGATGTCACAAGCGAATGTACAGCCTGGTGGACCCACAGCACTTTTCCAAGCAAAAGTAAAACCTTTCCTGTGTAGAGACAATGATAATCTTGGACCATTTCTTACTATTTGTCAAAGGATTTGGCATTGTCTGAAACATGAATGAAGTTCCTGCTCCCACAGGTTGAACTATTAAGTCTTGTGACATGTTTAGCAGGTCGATACAATACAGCACAGATTGGTTATTTATCCAAGCTCCATGATGAGCATGGAGCAAAGCTAAATGCTGACATGAATCCAATAAAATATTTGACTTACTGCAAATTTGTTATGCAGATTTTAGTCACAGTAGTGCCAAATGATTCCATTCACAGGCACATGCTTAAGGCCACTGTCCTGGGGATGGGAGGAAGTAGGAGGTGAGGGATCACGGCCACTTCAGGCTGAGAACATATCTGATAGGCACATGATCTGTGAGCAAACTCTCTAATCATTAGATCTGTATGTAACAACTATCATCTCCTCTGGCTTGTTCTCAAAGACAAATGGCTAGGTGGACAGGATTTGTACACTGAACACAGAAAAGGAACTGAATCTTTGCCAAATTCTTCCTTTCACCATCTTTTGCCACTTCTTATTCTCCATCTGCTTTATTTTAACATAAGATGTTCTTATTCTCCACAAGGACAAGCCCTAAGAAATGCTAAAAAGGCTGAGCCCTGAAAGTACACAGGCTTGTAATGAGCACTTGTCCTTCTTATGTACCATCAGTCGGTGCAAAGGAAGGCAACCCCCATGTCTGTCAGGTGTGGTTGGAGCTGGCTGAAGGATCAAAACCACAGAGAGACAGTGACTCAGACAGGCAGAGGCTACTCTGCATCTGCCTGAAGAGACTAAAAGAGTGCATGGCATGTGTCTGTAAAAAAACCCATTTAATAAAAACTGCTTCTCCCATATCTGTTTCTCTCTGTCTTCAAAATCAGTTGCAACAAAGGCACTCACTATTGCCCATGAGGTTTCTCATAATCAGGTTTCTGTCTCTGGAAGGCATCACTTTTCCACAGAGCACTGGATGAAATCCAAAGCACAAATTATGAGATCCATATGAGGGAAGCAGATGTTTCTAGGCAATGTTTATGGGGAACAGCAAATCTTTGGGGAGACATTGAATTACATTTTCTTTAAAGCAAATACTTAAACTGTACAATAAATATCCAAAGTATAAAACATACGAACAGGGAGTAGAGACAAAGGTGTAAGTATCTTTGTTAAAAAAATTATTAAAAAGTGCTTGCATACATCATGTGCATTTCAACGACTCAGTACATTAAACATATGGAGCTCAGAAAGGCCCTCTGGTCAGCAAGGCTGCAGTGGAAACTATAGTGTCTTCAACCATTCTGAAGTTATACAAGGCTGCCCCAAGTCCTCAGAATTGGTGAAGCAGATGTCACCTCTCCATTCCTGCAACCACTGACGCTGATTTTAAGACCAAAAGGAGAGAAACCTCTTATGATTGGAGTATCTTATTCCCATTTCAGAAAGATTGCTTTCTTTGCAACACTGATTTGGTGCAATCACAAGCTACCTCCCAAGAAAAACCATCAGGTGGGGTATATCCTCAACTCTATCAGGATGTTGGTTTGTGGGGTTTTTTTTAACAGTGCAATGTCTGAGGATATGAACTGAGCCAAGTGATGGAAACAGAACTCCCTGAAGCATTTGTTTTGTAGTTCCCATTATTCTTCTCATTGTTTAAAATCAAACTGTACATCAGCATTTTTTGCCAGGGAGAAAATTAACTGCATAGGAGGAACATCCAGCTCCTGAAACACAGTCAACATTTGCCAGCTGAGTAGCAGATGGCTGGCACCCATTTGCACAGTAGCCCTGCAGTCTTGACTGAGAGGTCACTTTGGCTTAAGAAGCCATTTCTGCCTTGGAGAGCTTATTCTTGTATGTAGATACTGGGCCCACATTTCGAATTATTTATTCATCATTCTCCACTCAGAAAGATCATGTGAAGCACTGGCACAGCTTAATGGAAGCAAAGTCTTTGATGTGCTGCACTTGAGTCTTTATTTTCTACGCTATTAACTGAATGCTACTGTACTGGCCTCAGTCTCCTCTTAAGACATCTCAAAATAAATAGATGTCATTACAGACTTGGTTAACTTTACAACTGACAGAGAAGAAATCACACAGAAATTATCAATTTTCTGCTGCACAAACTGAAAAATATCTGTCATATGGGTATTGGAGAGGGGCTCAAACTGCCTGCTGACTATACACGACACTCTAAAGTCCATCCAGCCTTACAAGCCCAAATGCAGGGTTGGTCATGCTGGACATGGGTTGATTCCTTGCACAACTACTTCAGTGTCTGACCACCATTTTCAGCCGTGCAATGGAGATGTGATAGTACCTGAGGCTGGCTCTGAGGCAACTGTGTCCTAACCAAGCACAGCATAGTGAACCTGCAACCTGGATAAAACACTGACAGGCATGTCAGTCCTGAGAGTTTCTTAAATAAAGTGAAGGGATGACAGATCTTCAAAGCATTTTGTTTTTTTCAGAGCCAATAATGCTTGTTTTAGTAATTGGTGTGCTCCAAAATCATTCATAGCTGTTGCAGTAAGATAGTGCAGAGGTGTTTATGGCATCTCAGCTAGAAGGCTAGTTAAAAGGTAAGTGTGGAAGAAAATGTATTACATGTTAATAAGTCAAGACAGCCAAAATCAGGTACATTCTTAATCCAAAATAATTCTGAGTCCAAACTCAAACTAGGTACTCCCAGAGATGGTGGGAGAAATCCTTCACAGAATTAATACTTTTATCTTCTATCAGCCCAGGTCATAAGTCTTATTGCCAGATACCTGGAATGAAGCAGAATCCTTCTAGACCAATGTTTCTAGCATTATTTCTTGCTGTTTCTTAAAACTGCTTTAATATATGGCCTTTTTACTCAAGGAGTGCACCTATGCTTATTGAGGTCTTGCCAGTGAACTATTCTGATGACTGTCCAGTTTCACCACATTCCTCACACACAGTTTTACACTACTGTTGCCCAAGACTCAGCTGATGCAGGTAGATAGTAACTGTTATGTTGTAGAGAGCTGCAAATGAAAGGGGAACATAACGCATGAGGGAAGCTGAAATTTTGTAATGTACTATTTCACTATACAAAGCAGTTGCGCTTACAGTATTAAAGGCTGGAAGTGTTTTCCAAAGACTGTACAAATTCTGCTGATTTATTTGCCAGTTTCTGAAAGAGAAGATGTAACACAGTTATGGGAAACACACGCCTTCTTCAGCCACCACTGTTCCATCTGCCTTTACACACAGCATTAGGAAACAATCAATCTTTTCCCTAACATCACAGTAGTCACCTGTTAACTCAGACTCCCATGTCTTTCTCCTCCTTACTGGTATGCCTTCCTTAACCTTCTGATTCAGCTCTGCTTGGATAGTAGTACCCCCACCCCCCCTTACTTCACTATTCTCTAGAGTACTACCAAGTTGCTTTTGAAATTATTCAGAGGGATTTAGCTTCAAATCTCCAGGCCTAGATTTTTACTCTGGGCACCATCCCAAGGGAGCGCTGTGAAACTTAATTTAGCCATCACACCTGCAAAACTGTGACACATAGACATTAAGTCCACTAAAACTTTTGGAGTAGGATTACGTTCTGTGCACACACACTTTTTGCATTCTTGCAGAAATCAGCTACCAAGAAAGCTGCTGTAAATCTGTGCTATTCCTTATAAGGATAGATCCTCCAGCTGGTTAAGAATGATTATACAATTACAGATTTTTATGGTATTTCAGGTTTGGGTTTTTTTGAGAGCATGAATTTTTTTTTTGTTCATGCATGCTAGGGATTCTCTTTAACCTCAAAAAATCTTTCTGTTTTTCATAGGAAACTTAGAGTCCTTTTGGATGCATAGACTGACTTGAAATTATAAATCAGGACAACATTCTAAGTGTGCAAAGATTCAATTAATTATATCAATGAGAGATGGTATCCTTTTCAGTGAGGACTAGAAAAGCGTCTAATACTTTTAAACTAGTTTTTAGAAAAGCTTACTTTAAGTGATAGCTTTGAAAATAGTACAAAAATAGGAACCGGTTTTCCCTTCTGGGCTGCCTGTTATGTTTTGATAGTGCTTTCAGTGAGGTCCAACAGCAAGGAAAAGTGGGCAAAGGGAACAGACTCAGAAACAAAAGTCCACTGAACAAATGACTTGCAGAATCATAAAGTGAGAAATTAATACAAGGTGTGGGAAGAAATGCGTTGTTATTGCTGGAGTGAAACTGGAAGCTGTGGTGGGAGATGGAGTTAGCCAGCTACCACTCACAAGTGGGCATCACTCTCTTCTACAACCCTCTGGTGCTCAGTAGCAGATGATGATTTTCAGCAGCACCAAATCCTATCTTTCAACAAGGACTGGCTTTCACACACGGAAAGGAGTCAGACAGAACAGATGTGAATTCAACATGTAGAGGTAGGTATCTTGTAGTTCATTCCCATGTTCCACTCTCCAGCATCTCAGAGCACCAGGACAAACTGCACTAAAAACTGCTTGCAGCAATGGCTCCATCTTGCAGAGAACTGGAAACAAATTCCTTATCACAGAATCACAAGCATGCAGAGACACACACTACCAAAAGGGAGAGTGGCTCCTTTGGATTAGCAGCAGGGAAAGCCAGCAGCCCATTGCTGACAGTCACCCTGTGGGTCTGCTCTGCTCCCGTCTCCCCAGGCACTGGCTGTAAAGGTTTTGTTTTCTGTTCTTGGAGAAAATGACTCCTGCTAGACTGCTGTAAACCTATCCCGCTCAAGGACATCTTGTTTGTGTTAATCCTGGAGATTAAGCGCACAGCTTTTCAGTTGCGGCTTTGTGGCTATTGTTACCAGTAAACCCCTTACAAGGCTTGTGGGCCAACGCACTTTAACTTCAAGGCTGTCATTGAGATAGTCTGAACGAGGAAGAGCCCCCAAGAATCATAAGAACTGACTCTCACACCCAATACTCTATGTTAAAAACAAAAAGTTTGGAAGAGAATTGTCTCCTGTGATCTTCTCTGTGTTGAAGTATCTCAGCTGTTACTGGCAACAGAAGACACTAAAGCTGAAGCTTGCAGGCCTGTGCAAATAAAATGATCCGGTGTATGCTGCAAGGGAAGCTCAACAAGAGCTGGAGCCTCCAGGGACTCTGAGGCAAGCCTGTTGCTTGGGCTCAAACCCGCAAAGTAGGCCAAATGGGGTGGTCACACCAGTTGAGATAGCAATAGTCAGGATTTCCAATAGCACGCGGGGGCACACTCTTGCACAATTTCCCCTCCTGCATTTGGCTTAGTCACACCAGGATCTTGGCTAAGCCTGCAAGTGTACATTAAGTCATCACTGAAGCACCAGCATTTGCTGGTTTGCTGCTAATTATCGATGGCGTTACCTGTTAAATATTCACAGAAAGTTCCATGTGGGTAGAAAAACATAAATAACTATGTATTAAGGGATAATTGTATTTTTACAAATATACAGGAAATTAAGAACAGCTGGACAGTAAAATACTTCTTTGTACACAGTGTTTTTAATATGAGTTCCATCAATTCCCTGGACTTCACTGGTACTGAGGCTTCACTGAACAAAGAACTGACTTTTAGGTGTTGTTTTCTTGGAATCAAAGATAGTTAAAACATTCTGCAGGATCTTCACAGGCTTTGCTCCTTTTACCTTTTTTTAGACAGTTAATTCACTTTACAAACTGCCTGTGATATTTTCAAAAGAGCAATTAATCATGCAACAGATGCATGTAAGAGCTTGATTCTGCATCTCATGTTTATACTGTACCTTAGACTCTTGTTGAGTAAGATGCAGAAGTGTATGACTTTAAATACAGTAGGTCTCAGGCTAACAACATAGAGCCTGTTAGTTCAGTCTCAATGGGATCATGAACATCTTTAGCATGTTAGAGCACCCTGTCTGTGCTGGAAGAATCTCTAGTGAACACTGCACAGAAACATGAAAAATAATCAAGTTTTATACCTGGTACAAAGGGGATTGCTTTCAGTAATGGTACTGGGACATTTGCAGTTTCAGCAAGATCACATTCTGCACTCAGAGGGAACTTCCTATGTCTGTGTGTTTCAGATCACAGAGCCTCCTGTAAATATTTCTGACCTTCTACGACAGTCCATGTTTCCCTTGCAAATAAAGACTAACCTCACCTAGAGAGGACTTCACAGTACAGCTGCCATTCCAGGATTTTTCAAATGGAGATTTTGGCCACACTCCAAAAATTTGGGAAAAAAAAATGTTTGGATGCCATCAACCCAGGGACATTTTGGAATGTGCTAATAATTCCCAGCAGAAAGTGGCCAGGTTTGGCTCCTAGTGACTAATGAAGCTGTCATACACCATCCCTTCCTGCTGTTTAATAATGCTTTCAAAAGGACCCTTTATGAAGATGAATAGTATAGCAGTGCTGCAGCTGAGGAACTGGCATGCTGTCAAAGAAAACAGAGGCCAGCTTACTATGCATGGCACTGTATTTTTCATTATATTTCACAAAGACTTGTTATTAACTGAAAATGAATTCATCATTAGGGTACAGATATTATTTAATACACATTTCAGGACTGTTTTGAGACTTGATTCCAATAGTCAGATTTCATTATAGCAGCACAATTACCCATTACTCTAGATATTGATACAATCTTCGCTGTTTTTTACACCCAGAATTTCAGGGGATATCATCAGCCCTACCAGCAAAATTAATTGAGATGAAAATGCAGTTCATTCTTTCCACTTTCTCCTCAGTGATGTATATATGCACACAAGCTGTATATAGCAAACAGCTAATAAAGGTGGCAATCCAGCCAACTCACTGGTGAAAGCGACACAGGCACAACAGCTCCTATATTCACATCCAGATCTCGGTGTCTGCTCTGTTGGTGGAGTGATGTAATCTCAAGTCACACATGTGATTTTTATGGTTCTTAACTGATTTGCCAGTATCTCAGGTAATTGTGGGGCACAGAACTATTACTGCTGTGCAGAACACTCATCTCAAACATCAGTCCCAGTCTGTAAAAACTTACAGGAAGTTTTTTCCACCAAGGTGGAAGTCTACAAGACTGCTACATCAGCACTGTGTCCAGGCCTGTCTCTAGTGAGTTCACCTATTTATGAAAACTTGGGAGCCTTGAACAGCGGTGCTGAAAAGGTGTGAAACTCCCCTACATCCTTTGACTTTTGCTGTGAAACATACAGGAAAATCAAATCTTCACCACATGCTTCTTTCAGACGTAAAGCCAGGAGGAAAAAGACTGCACTTATTTGAACACAGTTGGCTTTCATAAGCTGCAACAAGCCTTATCTGTGCAGGGAAGTTTAGAGAAATAGTGCAGTCACCTTGCTTTAAAGTATCTTGGGTTTGTAGAAAAACTACTTTTAACCATCTCGAACATTTGAGAGTATCAGAGATTGTACTGCATAGGTCTAGCTTATCCTTTATTATGTGATGGTGGAAAACACCTCTGACAGCTTTAAATCAGTGTATGATTTCAAATGCAGAACTGCATGGGTTAGCTATGGAGCAATCCAGGGTATTCCATCCTGGACAAAGCTTCATTTCAGTCTTTCTTATTATGCATTCCCTTATCCTTATTGAAAAGTGCAGAGTTAAAGGACTTGAGGTCAGCTAGAAGGCCCGTTATTCACTTGCAACATACTCTTTTTGTCACTGCCATTTTTAAACTTCTGGCCTAGAGGTCCCAGTGTCAGACAGCAGACTGCTATATGTATTTGGAGTCACACAGGCAGATAAATTTGGCTCAGCGTCTTCATATTTCTTTTGATGCTGAAACCAGCTAACTGGAGAGGAATAGGAGGAGAATTGAAATCAGGCAGTTACTTCTGTGATGTATCTCTCCAGCAACTCTGCATAGAAAAGTGTTATTTCTGGGTTCCATCAGCTGGCAGGTGGCAATTTAGATAGTGGCAATTTAAACGACCTGGCTAACTAACCTAAAGAACTATAGAGTGCTCACACTAGAACTTAGACATCAAAAAGCCTGCAAAGGCTACACCTCTTCTGCCAAAAAGCAGAAACCTAAAGTCTGGCATAAGGAACCCCTGAACCTGTTAGAAAGGGGCAGGTCTGTGGTCTCCTCAGAACCTGCAAGGACCAGTTTTTTTCTTTTTCTTTTTTTTCTTTTTCTTTAGGGAGGGCCTGAATCAAAATACAGAATAACTTTGCAACTTTCAGCATGTGTTGAAGACTTCATGCTTCACAAAAGTCCAGAAAACAGAGAAATACAAAGGCAAAATGCAATGTGCATTAGGGAAAACATGGCAGAATTATCATTTTCAATCAAGAGGGCTTTTGAGCAGTTCTGTAACTGGGTAATCCAGAGGGGATCATAAACACCAATGAGAACCAACAACAACAAACACCAATAGCCAAGCAACATCACCATCCCTGCTCTACAGTCCATTAAGCACAGTTTATGTTATAATACAGCTATTCCCAAACATTATATAATGTTTAGACAGCATCCTAATAAAACCCCATTTTATGGAAATCTCCCATCCCATTTTCACAGACCATATCTGTATTTATTCATGATCCCAGTACATCTTTTTGGCAAGCAGAACCATGTCTTACACACATAAGCAATACTTGGAAGGCATCCATAAATTTTCAATTTTCTCTAATGCAATCAACAGCTGGAAACATGCAGACCAGCCAGTTCAAGAGAGACCACCAGCAAGTGCTGCTGGCCAGAATTTCAGGGTCTCAGCACCCACAAACTAAATAGGGTGTTGCAGGCTCGTGGGCCCTGCCAAACACTGCATTTACCCAGAAAAGCATTCTTCCCTATATACTAACACCAAGTCACCTGGTGCAATGGCTTACTGCACTGCTGTAATGTCCTGCCTTTGGACTGAAAATTAACCCTTTGATTTCTGGAAGTTGTGACACACTGGTCATTAGGCCACTGTGCTGGTTCTGTTCTGGCTGAATTTCAACTTCAATAGTATGATATGGGAGGGAAAAATTTATGCTAGCAGTATTACAACTGCTCACAACACTATGCAATATTCTGATACACAACAGAAAGCTCTATTCTGTAACAAATCTTTACACTAAGTGCAGCCATTTATTTTTATCTCAGTCTTCTCTTACAGCTGTCTCACCCAACTGATACAAAAATATCTGATTTTCATCTGGGGAAAATGCACTGAGGAGTCACAGCATTACACATGTGTTTTAAAGGGATAGTTAAAACAATGGCTAAAAGAAAATTTCTTTTAATGAAGATTGGCTGGGATATTTGAAACAAGATCCATGAACTTTAGAGCATTTGAGTTTTTATGGATCTAACATTTCCACTAGAAGTTAAGCAAACAAGCTAAAATGTGTTCATAAATTCCTAAGAGCCACAAAACATGGTATCAACAAATTAGTAACCATATGCAGTCTTGTTGAATAGTTGTAGAAGATACAAAAAGTCCAAGGTGGATTTTGACCAGCATCTGTGCATGAATAGCCATAAGAAAATTAGAAAGCAAGAAAACCCTTATCCATACTTCTCAGCCACCACTGCTGTCAGCTACTCTGATGAGGAGAAATGCCAAGTTCATCTGAGCTGCTCCCTGCTTGTATGACAAAGTATTGGAGCTGGTAACAGCAGCATCACACATTTCACTGTGAGGTTTCAAAGAATCTTGAATTGAAAAATTGATGACCAGCGAGCTCCAATTCACGCAGAAACAAGACTAAAGCAATGAGAGATTTTAGCCCATGTTATTAAGGAGTTTTCATACTGAATCATGCAAGTTTGTGGTGCCTAGAATCTCTCTGGCCTCGTTTCATACAGAGACCAAATTCCTGACAGCTTCATGTATATTTTTTCCCCAAGCTGTTTTTCAGCTCCTCCAAGAGCTTGACAAAACAAAATGGAAACAAACTCACTCTCTCTCAAAAAAAAAAAAAAGGGGGGGTGAGTTTTAACTTCACATTTGAGCCATGGGCAGAGTTACAAGCAGAGCTGAAAGGCTGTCTGCATGATGGGAGGAGGAGATATGTCCCTTGCTTCAGGAACAACAAGAATTCACTACGCCATTGCTGTGCTTTTTGGAAACCAGCAAGCTAGTACCAGACATCTTTCCTATTCAAAAATTACTTATGTTGTCTTTCAGTCTCTCACCCGACAAGGATACTGTTAGCAAGGGTGGCCCACTGCGGTGCTATAAGAAGATGAAACCTGCCCCCAAGCCCATGCCATTCCCACATTTATTAGGAGGCAATGGAATGTGCCTTCAGGTGGTGTAAATTGGTAGTGCTGCATGGAAGTCCGAAGAGTCATGTTACACCAATAAGGATCCGACTCCTTCATTATAAGGTATATAATGCATAACATATGCACTGCCAGTGTTGAGCAGAGCAGCTATACATGTTTTCTACTAAGAGGATGCTAGTTAATTTTTCCTAGATCATTACTTTCAACTTTAGGCCTTCATAATCCCCTGACAAATGCTTTAACCACAAGTTTGTTTTCATGCCGCAAGACATGCGAGTGACCACCAATTTCAGTTTCATCCCCAGAGTTTACATTATGGGCTGTTTGCCCACACTGGAAAGAGTGCCTGACATCAGGATTAAATAAACTTCAAGGACTTCAGTAGCTGGCAAGTCAGCTATGCTTCCCTTCTCCAGCAGTTTATCGGATCTGGCTGAAATCCCACTCTCTCCCCCTTATGAATTGTATCCTGCCCACAGGTATGCTTACAAGGTGTCTATTTTTTAAAGCTTGAGCACCAGTTAACTTATGTTAGATGGAACAAAATAAAAGAAAAAGAAGTAGTCCTAAACATTTGGATGAAGAAATCCCGCATTGTTTTTCTTTTAAATTTCCAGAACAAAATCAAGTCCATGCTAGGGAAAGACAAGTTAGTCTTATATCAAGATAGCCCTTAATTTCCAAAGGATAGAACTGCTTTCCTACTGAATAGCCACAGGCCCAAAATAATTGCTTTACAGACTTTGGGTACCACACAACTATAGCTCACACCAATACTGAACACCACTTTACACATCAGAGTTGGATGAAGTATGTCCCAGCACAGAGTGCTCTATGCCACCGTGGGCACTAACTTCCACTGCAGACAAAGGTGAGTTCGCTCAGTGGTTGCTGAGGGTGTTCAGCCTCTCAAAGGAGAGACCAAAGACTCCAGCAAGACACTGAGTCAAATGATATCCAGAAAACTCAACACCTCATTGGATATGCTCTTCATTTTCAACCCCCACAGCAACAAGATGAAAAGATGAAAAGCCAGAATCCAGAAGGGTGTGTTCATCATTGCACAGAGGCTTCTTACAGGTTAAAATCAGTGGGAGTGTTCAGCTGAATTGAAACAGTTATTTTTCCACATCACACAACACATCAACTCCTTACAGGTGCTTTGATTGCAAACTACTGAACATTGGCCTCTTAGATAATTTGTAAATTTGTTCCTGAAAAATCTATCCTGGTTCTACACGAACTACATCATCAGCTAAGAGCAGTTACTTGAATCAATTTAGGGAACAGTAGGAAATGGCTCTGGGAGAAAGCAGTGTCTGCCATATTACTTCTTTTTTCAGTGGAGCTGAAAGGACAGCTGCCTGTTATTACAGTGCACCCCAGGAAATGCTTAGCTGCCAAAAAGGCCCAGAGCCAGCAAGGGATTAGCAGACAAACAGAATTCATGCACCTGGGAGTCACGCAGCTAGATATGCCATCTTTGTAAGATATGATACTTCAGTCTCATTCACAAAGAAACAAAAACAAACAGAAATTACTTAATGTCATCATAATTATGATAAATCCTGAAATTATTTTGCAGTTTTGTGGCTAGATTAAGTGGCAGAAGCTTTCATTTAACTGCAGTAATCTGTTGGAGGACTTATATAACTGTCATAAAATGTAACGTTCCCCATTTTATGTTTAAGCTGTTCCTAAATAATGCAGGTTTAATACCATGTTAAGTGACCAGAACCCTAATGGCTCTAGAGATGCATAATGCAGATGATGCATAGGACTTAATGATTTCATGTGACCTGTGTAATATAAAACTTTAATTTCCTTCACTAATATCTTTTTAACAGCAAAATTTCTGCTAGACAGCCCTTTCCTCCTCCCATGACTGCATTTGTCCTTCATAGGCGTGCTCCTATGAGATGCTGGAAGAGTTCCACCGCTCCTGGACCAATGTGTGCTGTGTTCAAGTAATGTCTGGTGATATCCCCTTGTGTCCCAGGCCATGTGGGAAGGACTGGACAACAGCTGCCTCATGAAGCTGAAGCTGTGTTCTAAACAATTCCCTCCCCACAATTCCCTGGACCCTCATGCCCACTGCCACCAGTTTTAAGTGGAGTCAGGCTTGTATCCTTACCTCCACAAAAACACTGTGAGGAATAAAAATGGTTTTATTACAAGCAGGTGAAAGATGGACTGACAAGATACCTGGGAGCCAGTTTGTGTTGGGTTACCTGGGGGCTATTTTGTGTGGGCTACCAAGGGGTCATTTTGTATGTGGGGAGTTGATGGGTTGTTGGGGATACAAAACAGGCAAGATGGAAAGCTTGTAGAGCAAAGGGTCCCATCTGGACCCACTGCCAACAAACCTTGGCGGTTGGGATAGGGACTCAATATTGTTTAAAACTTTAAATTTCCAAGCTTACATTGAAACAGTGAACTTGAACAAGGTAGAACTGCCTTTCCCACCTTGAGCCAGCCAATGGGAGTTGGGCATTCACACCCATTCCTCTTAGGAAAGGAAAGTTTCAGCAAAGGCATAGAGGCTTTTCCCACCTAAAAGTAACCAATAGGATTTAAGCACTCACATCTCCTCTTTTCAGGAGAGATGTGGGGTGGACTCAGGGAGGAGTTTACCTCCAAGAAAGGGCACAATCCTCAGAGAAGAGGGGTCTGCCCTGGGCCTGCAGCAGCCAATAAAATCCAATTAGCCATGAATTCTCACCTTTTAAGGAAATAGAGTGAAGCCTGACCTGGGAGGGGTTGGTCATGCAAATATCAGAGGCTATAAAAGGTGTTATCCCCAACCCTTGTGTGTGCTCAGGCCCTCCCACAGGCTGAGGCACACAGCACATGAATAAAGTTCTTTGCTTCAGTTTTTGGCAGTCTCTGAAATTTCAATCAAGAGATTTCTCACAACACCAGCAGCAGTATTGGCAGCCTAAAGTGTCACTTGTGTCATCAAGATGGATGACACAAATCCCATCCAGTATCAATGAACTCCTAACAAAACTGTGGCACAGTCCACTGAGAGGTATTGGAGGTACCACAGCATGTACTGAGGGTCAGACAGTCCAGGAGAGTTCAGATGGGAACTTTTCCTGCTAGTTATGTACATACTTATCATGCCAATATAAGTTAGTAGAAGAGTCACTGGAATGATTAAGAATTCAATAAATTAATTCTGTCCTTGTTTTAGAAATACTCAGCAGGCTTACAGACAGCAGAGAGAAATGTTTTAAGAAGCTTTAGGAATCAAAACACAGAAATAAGCTCTGAAGTTACCAAAGAAATGCTGTCATGCCATAGGAAACAGTAGCAGACAATAGCTAGAAAACACCAGAGTTACCCCAACTGGAGAGTGGCTTTCAAAAAGAAGCCACCACCAACCTGTCAAGGTAGCAGCTATATCATCAATACTAACATTATACATTAGAGAAATCCCTGGGAATAAAACTGTAGGAGTAAGCACAGTGCATTTCAACAAAATACAAGCTTTTACTACAAAAGCTACCCATGTCTTCTGACTTGAACATCAGAAGCAAAAAACAGATTCTGATAGATCTACCATAATTGTACACAGGATTTTCTTGAGTACAAGTGGCCGGGCAATTGCAATAATAGCTCAAGGTCTGGAAAGAGAAGTTAACAGACAATTCTTTCCTCTACCCTAATTTTCTTTATAAGTTAGCTGTAAGAAAGTTTTATTATATTTGTATCATTTCAAGCTTATTATTGTTATCAATTAAGAACTACTATCCACTGGATCCAGTTTCGCACTGCACTACTGAAAAACCAGGGTTAGAAATAAAGGTCTGTACTTTCCTATCCTTACATCAGCTCCCTCATCCCCGTGTTACTCCATGACCTCAAAGATGCCCCATCTTCCCTCACCTATTTTATATGATAGTTGAAAAGAGAAGTCTGCAAGAGAACACTGTTCTGGAGTTGCATGGATCGTCTAACTCAGGAGGCAACTAACTCTGCAACAGGGGTGGGAGACCTCAAGGTCATATGCGCATAGGGAGTAACAGCAGTGGGGAGCTGTAGCCCATTAAAACTGCATCCACATCTGTTGACCTTCCCTAGAAATTCAAACAAGTAAAATGAGTGGTAGCAATTCACAAAACTTCATCAGTCCCATGAGGATGTTACAAGCAGCTTCTTCTCTTCATGAATCCCTAGTGTTCAATTCATTTCCAGTTTTCTTGCCCAGACAAAAAAATTGAAAAAACAGAATACTTGAGTCTAAAAATAACTGTTTCCTACTCTTAATTCCACTAAGCAATCTTGCAGCTGTAATCTGCTCTTCCTTATGCAGTAGCATGGCTGATGCAAATACACTCCAGTGTTCACAGATTAAAAAAAGCCAACGCCTATTGTTATTCCTAAATCAAATTTAGTTACAATGTAACATCGTTGCAATGAACAACTTTCCCCCATGTACCTATTTGCTCAGCTCTTAACACTAGAAATTACCACAAATCAGTGAAAATAATACTTGCCTAAATGCTTTGTAAAGGCAACATTTTCTTCTAAAAAAATAATACCAAAAAGTTAACATAGAGGACTATTCTGGACAGAGACCATCTAACAAAAGCACTGTATCAGTTTTTCTTGTCACCATTTTCAAAGTATAATTGCAAGACATAGCACTAATAATTAGGCTTTTGGTGGTGATTCCCCCACCTCCCCTTCTCGGTTTCACTTTGTAAAGTCTTTCTCAGGAAATCTTGTGGAACAGAAAATCGACAGAAAGCCCAAACACATCAGAAATCAGCTCAAACAGTGATTGTAGGGTGCTGATCTGTCCAATATCTTTCTATGCATTTTTCCATTTCCAGGGACCAGCCTCCTGCACGACGCCTTCAGGAAGGAGCTCCAAACTGCACCAGTCAGTCTGCACACAGAGCACTGATAAAGCCAAGATTTACCTCTTTTGAACACATCACTCCTCTGCACTATTCTGACACAAAAATAATCTGGAGTAAAAGCTGCCTCTGTGACAAAAAAAAAAAGCTACATAAGCTTTTTTTAAATTAAGCAGTAAATCTGATGGTAATGAAAGTATCGTCTTTCTGTAATCATGCAATAAAATACAGAAATAATCATAAAAGTAGGCATAAAACACAAGCCTTTTGACATTCCAGGACAATTGCACAGGTTCATGTCTTGTCTCATTACATATCCCTTTATTGCCTAAGGAACTCTGAATATCCTTTTGTGCACTCTGAAATGTTACAGAGTGAGCACATAGGGGATGTCTCACAAACAGGCATCTGTGACACTCTCCATGCAAGTGGGGTACCCCAATTTAAACCTGTGCTATATGTGAGGGGTTTGAGCCTCAGTTTTCAGACATATACTCTAACTTGTAAAATTACATTGGAAAACTGGGATAATAAGAACAGCCCAGAGGAAGTAAAAGGGCCCTTGGGGGAAAAAATAAAAGGTAGCCTGCAAAGAAGAACCATTACACAGAAGAAAACACCTAGCCAGAGGAGAGGCCACAGCTGCCTTGCATTTTGGAGAAACAGGTGGCCTTTTGCATTATTTACATACACACCACCCTTAGGTTCTTATATTGTTTCTGTGGCCACAAAATGCCTTTGTCTGGATTTTCAAGTCCCCTCAGTATGCCTCCAATCAGGGAGAGGCATGCAAGGCAGCCTAAAGTTCACTTAGGTACTGGCAACAGATAAGCCACCACAACACAGCAACCCAACAGCACAGGCACCTGAGCCACAGCGCTTGAAAAACCTTAGAGCCCATGCTTCTGTCTGGGGAGGTGGGCACTCCCAAGGACTGACAGTAGCTGAGGCTAAAATCCCACATACACAGAGTCACTTGTTGCTGATTTCTGACCTAGTAATCCTCTTCTCCCCTTTTTCATTCTGCTTTTGGAATTGTATCTGCAAGGGATGCTGGCCCCCTTCTAAAGCTGCTAAAATCGGAATCTTTAGCCCTGAAGCTGCTTGGAGGCAATATAGCAACTGCAATCCTGGATGTCCTTCTACTAACTTCAGCTGGCTCTCCAACACACTAACTCACTTCATGCTACTAGGCAGGAAACATCTGTTTCTCTTTGCTCAACAAAGTTTTCCTTATAAAGTGGTCCTGAATGTGCAATTCTGGGTCAGTTTGGACATATGCTAGCAGATGAGATATTTTTACTGTATTATACAAGTTGGAAGTGAATTATACTGGAATAGCTTCAGGAGGTCCACCTAGAAATTGTAGAACACACATGGAAGTAATTTATTTCAAAAACAGGAGAATGTGAGTACATTTACACAGTTTGTAGTTTTTTTTGAAGGGCCTTTTTCTGCACTATTCCCAAATAGAGATTTACCTAAGAATTACTTACTAGACAAATGCACACTGTGCTTCAGAGATCATCAACTTGTGTTTTGGTATTGGAGATTAATTCCCTTGCCTTCCCAGTGGTGAATTTGCATATATCTGGAGAAAGGAAACCTACTTCAAGCAGCAAGATTCACACAGATGCATGGACAGTAGGCAACAAGATACTAGGTATGCCCATGGATTTATTTTATCCTGGGCTTATAGTTAAGACTAATATATAATCATACTTTTCACCACATTGACACTTAGTGGGTAAAGTTCCAAAGAGTATAAAACAAGACCATTAAAGCATAGTTTGAAAAGTAACTTTTAAGACCTTAAACTAGCTAAAGACTTTAAAAATAATCAGCTAGAAGGGAAACTTGAGCACTAAATTATGCTGTGACCTAGATAAATACATATATACAGCAATGAAATTTCCACTGGTTTGCACCAGCTTAAATAATGACTAAGTTATGTTAAAATGATCTAGAATTGAAAGTGATTTTTTCACAGATTTACTTCACAGAACACACACATTTGCTTACTGAAAAATTGCTTTTTCTTTATCTGTTAAAGTATCACAAAGCAGCAAGTTCACAGACAGCAACTAAAGACGGCATCCAACTATGTTCCAAATTACTGGTGACAGGGGGAAATAAATACTCTGAGGGATGTGAAAGTTAAAAAGATGCCATCCTAAAACCAGGCACTACATACTCCCTTTTTTCCTCAAATAATAGATGGTAAGGCACCTGCCCACAATGCCAGTCAGACCATTCCTGGATCAAAGTAAAAAAATCAGGTAGTTGCTATCAATTCCAGAAATGCTTAAACTTACACAGAAGTGCAGCTCCTGGAAAAGCTTCCAGTACAAAAAGGTACCAATGGGGCAGTGCAACAAATATCAGGAGTTCAATACCATTCTTGTGTTCTCTTGTGAAAATAAAACTACACAAGCCACTGAGAGTTAAGAGATCTGCAGAAAACATTAATTTCTAAGGCCATAGAATTACATGTGTAGAAAACTGGCAATAATCACTAGAAGTAAATAGAAGTATTTCTTACAATTCACTATTTCAGACAAATTGCATGTACAAACACACATTTTACCCTTCTCTTTTCCAAAGGAGACAAATCAATACATAGAGGTATTAAGAGGAAAACAGAGACCACAGGACAAGAGACCTAAGTATTTTAAAAAAACAAACAAAACCCCACAAAACAACATAAACAAAAAAACCCACACCACCTTCTTCCCATATTAGTATTTTTCACTAAACTTATTGCAGTTTGCTATCAGAGTTTATTTTTCAAACTAGTAGAAATAGCCTCAGTTGATGATGCTGTGATATTTAAACCCAGAGCCACCTCCCTCCTGTCATGCCATAAAAAATGGGTATATCAAACACCTTTTAGTCAACACACAAAAGGAGGTGAGCAGGTCTTTAACAGACCTACCTTTCTGACTTCCTCTGAGCCTTTTTATTTGTGACTGAGAATGGCATATCAGTTTCCCACCAAATGATCCATGACAACTCCTTAGTTTTCACTAACTCCTTCAAACCAAACTATTTCTCAGGGCATGCTTAGTTCTGCTGCATTCACCCACCTATGATTCCCTTAGGAACAATGAACTCCAACAATCAAACATGCCCTGCCCCCTTTTTTTTTTAAATAATAACAAAGACAGAAGAAAGTCAGAAGTGAAATAACAAAAGTGCACAGCTAATTCTCATGTCAGACCAATGAACAACAGGAGCATTGCTCTTCATGGTTCTCACAGAATCACAGATAAAATTCTTCCACTTCTCAGCCCCAAGGCAGGCAGACAGCAGCCTGCACCTACAACAGGGCACACTTGTAGTTTTGTTGATTCAGCTTTCATTCAGGTGTACTAGCACCCCAGCTGCATAGTGTGACACCCCGAAAATTCTGACTGTGGCTATTACACTGTGAATTCCCTGGGATTTAGACTTCAGGAATGAAAGACTCAGGGAAAGTCTTTCATCTGTCTGCAGATGAAGGTTAGCTTATCTTTATTTTTACAAAGCTAAACAGATAAACAGCAGCTGCAGACATACACGTAGTTCTGGATAAACAAAGCATCTTCACATAGCCAGCCCAACAGCATCCCTTGTCCTGGCCAAGACTTCTGCTGACTAAGGACACAATCATACAACAGATTTGCCCATATTCTAAATCTGCAGAGCACAAGCCATTCCTAATACAGAATCATTCAGAAGCTTTAATGTTTCTATTGCAGTCCATATGTATTGACAGTCTTGACTTTTAATCCACCAGATTCTGGCTTACCTCTAGTGCCTGGGATGCACTTTCTAGTGGTGCAGCAGAGTGCCATGGTAAAATAGCTGTCACAAGCAAGATAAGTACAAGAGCAAAGACAGTAATATACAGTTAAAACTACTGAGCATTTTCAGGAGCTTGAGATTTTTGTCTCTGAAGTTCTGATGCAGAACAAGAGTTTTTTCTAAACAGCTTAAAGCATTTTTTAGAGTGTTCTGAGCAAGGATGAGGTAGAAAATAAATGGTATATAATAATAAACTACCAGAGAGCACCAGAGCAACCATGCACTTAGAAGCCAAATTATGCAATTTTAGGTCAATTTTTGGACTGCTTGGCTTTATAGTTTTGATGTAGTTCTTTCAACACATTTTATGCTACTTAAACCACAAAGCACACATTGATAATCAGGGAACAATCTCCCCAGTGTTATTCAGGTAAAGTTCAATTGCCTCTTCTATTTCTACGTGGTAGCCAAAAGCTTGCTATAGCAAGTTGAATTAATAAAATCACTTGCAAGTCAACCTCCTGAACAATCATGACATGTGTGTCTGATTACAAGTTTGCATATACACCTCACAATAAAACCCAGCCCTTAATCTGTACCTGTTCTGGTGCAGATGTGATGAATCCCTTCCTGCATTTTGAAAAAGAGAAACTGTGTTTGGAACCAAGGAATTTTCACATCATCAGTGAGACACATGGGAGAAAAAAAAAAATCTATCCCTGCCACCAGCCATTTAAAACCTCAACCCATTCCTGAAGCAGCTGTGGAAATGCTGGCAATTACCTCAGAAACAAGAAGCAGCTGGGTTCAGTTCCTGCTTCATCTTTACAAAGCAAACAAGGAGAGGGAGGGTCTTATATAATAAAGAGGGGTTGGGAGTGGTAGGAGAACAAGAGATGTTGGAGGAAAGGGTAGAGTTAAAAAGCTGTTAGTGTGCAGTCTGTCTAAAAGGTTGTGTGGTTAGTTACTGAAGGTGTGGAGAAGAGTATTCTCAGGTTAAAAAAAAAAAAAGAAGAGATGTGTTATCACAGCAGAGATAGTGAATGTGGATGTGTGAGCTAGGTATGGTTTCTTTGGGAAACACCAGTAAGAGTCTGGTGATAGCCAGGGCTGTGGAAAGACAGTCTGGAGATGGATCTGTGTATTTTGTTTATTTCATCTCCTTCTTCCAGGGCATCCTGCAGATGGGAGATAAGAAAAGATCAGAGGAGCTTTTCCTACCTGCCCTTTATCTTCCTACCACACAGTTATATATCTGCAGTTGCTATGTGTATGATTAATAATTGAGCTTAGAAGAAAAGGAATGGCTTAAGATGAAAAGAATCCCTTAGCGAAGTATTATGAACATTTAATTTTTTTGTTGTTGTTATGTGCAAGGACTGAGCTTACCTATGTAATGATCTATTTTTGGGTTTGTCACTGGAAATACCATTTGTACAGAGAATACATATATTTGCATGTATGTTTCCATAGGGTGTCTGACCAGGCAATTGTAAAACCTGTGTGAGCTCACAGCACTATGTTCCCTCCAGGACCATATAATACTGCAGTTATACACATGCAATTAACTGGGATTCCCCTTTAGAAAGTGAGAAGCATTTTTGCTTTTGTTTTAAATATTACTATTTTGCATAATCCTTATTCTTTGTGACTTGTAACTATGCATTCAGCATCTTTACTATGACTACACTTTCATAAAGAGAATTAGGGTATCCTGAGATTCATGAGGAAGAGCATTGCTGGCAGGTTGAGGAAGATGATCCTACCCCTCTACTCAGCCCTAGCATAGATGCCCAGAGACGTTGAGTTTAGTAGTGGGGTGTAAGGCCGCATCTGGAGTGCTGTGTCCAGTTCTGGCTCCTCAGTACAAGAGTGACATGGAGATCCTGGAGGAAGTAGAGCGTGACAAAGATGATTAAGGGACTGCAGCATCTCTCTTACAAGGAAAGGCTGAGGGAGCTGGGCCTCAAGGAGATGACAGAGGGAACATCAGAGGGTGTCAAGAGGATTAAGCCAGGTTCTGGCCAGTGGTTCCAAGCAATAGGACTAAAGGCAATGAGCAGAAATTGACGCAGAGAAAGTTCCACCTGAAAGGAGGTTGTAGCCACGTGGGGGTTGGTCCCTTCTCCCAGGCAACCAGCAATGGGACAAGAGAGCACGGGCTTAAGCTCTGCCAGGGGAGGTTTAGGTTAGATATCAGGAAGAAATTCTTTACAGAGAGAGTAATCAGGCATTGGCATAGCTTGCCTAGTGAGGTGGTGGATTCACCGTACCTGGAGGTTTTTAAGATGAGTCTGGATGTGGCACTTAGTGCCATGATCTGTTAATAATAGTGGTGTTGGATCAAGGGTTGGACTTGATGATCTTGGAGGTCTCTTCCAACGCAGCTGATTCTATGAGGAAGAACAACTTTACTGTGTGGGTGACTGTCCACTGGAACAGATTGCCCAGAGAGGTTGTGGACTCTCCCTCACTGGAGACTTTCAAGAACCATCTGAAAGCAATCACAAGCAATTTGCTGTAGGACAACCCTGCTTGAGCAGGGAGGTTGGACCAGATGACCCACTGTGGTCCCTTCTAACCTTAACCATTTTGTGAGTCTGTGATTCTTATAGAATCATTTAACAAAGCAGATGATGCACTCTTTTAAGGGAGACGACAAGTCATTTCCTCTTTCACATAAAATGAATGAGGAAAAATAATATGGCCAAGAGGCAGAAAGAAAGAATCTCTGTTTGTATGCATGATCCACAATTCTTTCTTTGGGTGATGAATGAAGCAACACACTTCCTGATATGCAAATCTTTACTCCATGCACTTGGTTTTGCACCATTTGTAGAGTCAAAATGATTAAAAACTACTTCACTCTCATCTTCCTTGTAAGAATTCAGATGTTCGGGTAACTCTATCCTTTCTGGAACATGTTAGTTTCACAACAGGTAAGGAGGAAACAATGCAACACTTCTCATTGCTGGATGAGCTACATGGTCTTGATTTGAAATGAAAATGTTCTACCTCTCTGTCCAAACTTTTTTAAAATGTAAATGTACACTTGCAAGAGCTAAAGGAGACATCTCCAAAATTAGTTTCAAACAGCTCACAGTAATTATGTAGTGCTTACTAGGAAGAGAATGCTAAAGATCACATGAACTGTTATGAGTAATTTTCCCATCTTTTATCTCTGTAGGGCATTTCTCATTTTCACTAGGCAAAGAAAAAGTATTCATCTGCTAATACATCCTACAGATTCATGCCATAATTTATGTTCTTTAACTATAATTAGCTGTATCACACATTTTACAAAGAAACAGGGAATGTACAGGCAAATCTGACCAAGTGTCTTCATTTTAAATGGCACTGTCAACCCCAGGTCATTTTGTCTTTTATGGAAGAATATGAACTTAGGAGATCTATTTTCCATTCTTTGGCTGGATACAGTTGTTAGTGCTGTTGCTAAAAGCTGGTATTCATCTTAGAAGATAAGCTGCCCACATGTCTTTCTGGGGTTAGCCAGATGGTCGTAGCACACTGCTGGTGCACAACTGCAGTGTTAGTACAGGCTGAGTGGAACTAATGGGCAGAAGCGTGGGTGGGATGCTCAATGACTTTAACATTTGTTCCTTTTTTCTTCTTTAGATGATACTGGTGGTCCATGCAGGCTAGCAAACTTTAGCTTCAATTAAGATTGCAGGTGTAGAATTCACACTTCTTTTGTAATGTGTGGATACTGAGAGCTTGCCTCATTGTGCACCTCCATCAGATATGCCATTCTTGTAATTACCTAAACCACATCTAAAAGTATATTTTGTACTTCACACAAAAGTAAAAGCAGGTTAAGATTTCTCATATAGTTACTATTAGTATATTTATAATATACCCCTTAGAGGTATTAGATATTGCAAAACAACATTTAACAAGGATATATTGAGTAGTGATCAAAAATAGTCCTGCATTTAAAAATTAAAAGCAATATCTTACTGGTTAGCTTGGCAATTCAGTTAGGCAAGAACCCTGCACTGCACATTAAAGATTCATATGTAACTTTTATTACAATGTGTACTTCACCACTATTCTGTCTAAACTGTTATGGTGTTTAATGATGCCACCAACAACCTGGGAGACAGCAAGAGGGAAGGAAAGAAGCTCTCCCAGGAGGACAAGAGCACAGAATTCCAGCACTGAAATAGGCAAACCAGAGACCAAACAATCTGGTGATTTTCTGTTGGAGGCAGGTTAAAACTGACTTCCAAAGAAAACAAACCAGGTCTTTCTGTTCCTTCAGCAGTCTGCCTCCTCTATACAAAACCTGTTCACATTAAGCAAAGCTTCTTGAAGAGGAAGAAAACTTTCTATAACCCCAGACAAGGTCCATCAATTCTATGAAAAAAAAATTCTCCTTCTGCATGTTTTTAGACCTGTATAAATCACTGTGTTAAGCACTTTACAGCTTAGTCATTTTTTCATCTTAGCACTTCAAAATGGCATCCCACAAACTATCAGCTTAAATATAGAAATATTTACTTAGTAGGTGCTTTGCAATCCTTCATATTTCATTTATTATACTAAAAAGTAAACTATAATTAAAATCATATGTCCTTCACTTTCCTAGGTATTTTGTACTTTTCCACAGTTTCTTTTTTCAACTTTTCAACAGTAAGAAAGCATGAAGAGAGTTAGACTGATTTCTTGGGAAAACGAACTATGTACATTCACAGCAGATCTACCTTGGCTTATAGCCTGAACCACAAAAATTATATTCCTCATTGCCACTCATAACTTCCAGCTTATGTTTTCCAGAGTTAAATTCCTGAGCTGGACACCATATTTCCTGCAGAAAATAATGTAACACATTGTAAAGGGAGAATTAGATGTACCTGAAAAGGTCTTGCAACCACCAGCACTCTGACTGGAGAGAAGCTGAAGACAACACCCTGGGAACATCAGAGAGAGAAGTATGGTTGCAATTTTGCCCTGCCTAAGACATAGACTCTTCCCTGCAGCATGAGTTAATCTCCTCTCTCTTGAGGCTGAGTTTCACATCCTAGACATTCTCTCCAAGACACTGGCACCTGGGCAACATTTCTCATTTCAAGTTTGACAGAAGAAAAGCAGTGTGTCGTGGCTCCTCTTTCCTCCCCTTAAGGACACAGATGCAGTCTTATGGCTTAAGCCAATTTCTGAAAAGTTACTATCTATTTTGATTCCACTCTTTCAGCATGCACACATGCCTTCTGTGTATATAGCCTGACTTACCACACTTGAGACTGTCTCCTAGCTCTCCTTTTGCCTTGCCAATACCCAAGCGCATGGGGCACAGAATGAACCCATTTGCCTCTGTTACTTTTTATTTCCTTGGGGCCCCAAATGAAATCCCATAAGGCTTTGTTGTCACCTTCAACTACTGCAGTAATGGCAGCATTCATTTTCTGTACTGTTCATTATTAAACTGTTAGCAATGTTAGTCTTCCATCTGTTGCCAAACTCTTTTATTCAACACGAAGAGTATGGAAAAAGCCTGTCTTACATTTACATGAGTAGCCATAAATATTTTACTGTTTGTTTTTCCATTACAGACAAAATACCTTCCAAACCATTCCTATTGTTGATAGGAGGAGGAAATTCACTCTTCAAACCTTCAAACCCAGTATTTTTCTAAAGTTTTCAGTCTCGAGTGAATAGCACAGAAATGCCTGGTATATAAAAAACCAATCACAACTACAAAGAGTAGCTGCCTTGAAAAAAACAAAGCTGCCCATGTGCAATGCTTTTGTCTTAGTTTGGATAATGAAAAATAATCACAAATCATCATGGGGAAGCACTCATTTTTCAAATTCTCAGTAGGACGCCAAAATGGGAGAGCACAGAGATCAGGGTGTCACTGTAAAGCAGGAAGCATTTGCCCCTGCCTCCTACTGGCAGAAAGTTTCCTGATGACCATGAAGGTCAGCAAGCCTGCTCATGCAGGTGATGATGGCCTCAGAAGATACAGGCCCTGTGGTCAGTAAAAAGTCTGAGATGCAGCAGTAGGTTTTTACATCATTTCATATACCTGTAGAATTTTCCAATTTTTAGAATACTTCATCAAACTCATCCTTCTTCAATCATACTGATGTCAGAGGTGTTACGGCACAAATTGTTTCAGTCCTGAGAAGCTAAGTAGTATTGCACACTAGTTATTCTAGGTACTAACAGAATTTATTATTTTCCTGACATACAGCTAGGTTAGGGTCTTAGTCAAGAAATAACCTGTAATCAACTATCAGGCTTATCTGTGGGCTGTTAAAACAAGCAAAATTAGATGCCCATAAAAACGCACAGACATTATATGATGTTTCCAAGTCACAATATTTATGACAAATAGCAGCTGTGAAAGTGAAGTCCCTCCACATAAATGCAGAAGGCATCTTTCTTGGCAATTATTCATCAGACTGGACTCCAGAGTGAGCAGAGGCTCGAATGTGAATGATGAACTGCATAGCAGCCCACTTGTGTGTCTGTAGCCTGGGGAAGGGCAGGCGCAGCCCTGACTTTTAAACAGGGACACATAAACAGAGCAAAAATGCTGAAAGCCATCATTATAAAGCCTGAGACAAAATGAAACAACAACAAACAGTTGGTTAACCTTTTTGAAGTGGATGTGGTCCTCTTTCACTGTTTTCTGAATCTACTTAAATTTTGATTGGCTTTAGATTTGAAAGCAATTGGCAGACAGTCAAAATTTAAAATTGATGAAGTACAATTGGTCTGTTCTTGAGATGCTTGGAAAAGAAAATAATGATCTTTCAGACAAAAATGTTCTGAGGAAGCTAAGCCTCCATGTCAACAGATAAGAAAGTGAACAGCGGTAATGAAATGGCTGGAACAAACAGTATTTAAAAGAAGGTTTTGTCCTGGAAGAGTTGTGGCAAATTCAGAAGGCTCTGTACTTGGTGGTGTTTAGGATATTCTTTTATGGTTCAAGGACGTGCTGGCAGTATAACAAGTTCCAGGGGTCGCACCTAATTTTTATTAATCACATTAGTCCAGAGGGGAGACCTGAAAATCTGAAATTCATAGCATAAAAGAACAATATGCCCTATATTGATCCAAAAATTTAAAAATGTCAGCCTTACTTAGCACAGTCTTTTAGACCACTCTCTCCTCTCTCGCCCTAAAAAACCCAAACCAAAACCAAAAATCCCACAAAAACCCCTCAAAACAAAGGAAAAAACCCCTTACAACAGACCTCCAAATCAGTACTTGAGTTCTTAATCCCCCCTGGGTCCAGGAGACTGAAGAGGCTCATGACTTCTGTAGTTCTGAGGCTTGGATTTATTTATCAAATTTGATTTATTTTTGCATTTGTATGTCTGAGTGACACATCATTGTTGACATAAGAGCAGAGAAAAGTGTGAGAGACATTAAAACTGGAGGTTTGTAATAGTGTCTCTCAAACTGTGACCTACCTGAGGATTTAGAAAGTTTCTCCTGTCTTCAGCAATGAAACCAATAAGATTTGGTGATCAGAGGGACCAGTCTAAAAGAAGGTACGTTTATATTGGATATAAGGAAGAAATTGTTTCCAGCGAGAGTGATGAGACACTGGAACAGGTTGCCCAGAGGATTTGGGGATGCCCCATTATTGGAACTGTTCAAAATCACATTGAACAGGGCTTTTAGAAATTTGGTCTAGTAAGAGATGTCCCTGTCAATGGCAGAAGGGGTGGAACATAAGCTTTTTGAAGGTCCTTTCCAACCCAAACTATTCTGTGATTTTTTCATGTTAGAGAATTAGCATTGTGATACCTTATGGAGATAGGTTTGTGACATAGAGTTACAACTCTTCAGCAAATCTAGGCCATTTTATTAGCATCTGTCAGAGAATACATGAATAATTCCTAGATTAAAAATGGCAATAATAGCTTCCTTTCCTTCCCTGCCAACAAGTGCTGTTAAAAGTAGAGGACTTTGATTTGTAAGCCTATCCCAGGCAAATCAAGTTCCTTTTGATCAGCCAAGAGACAACTCACAGGGGGAACTAGCCAGGGTAAACCAGCCAGGGGAAGGCTGGCTTTTAAGGAGAAGGGACAGGATTAAGTGAAGGATCTATTCTTATGGGTTTACCAGTTGTCTGCTGGAGTTATTGGAGCAGTACAGGGTGGGCAGCAGGCAATGTGTGTACGTGTGTATGGAGCTGGGCAGGGCTTGGAAAATTTGTAACTAACAGGCGTCATCTTTCTCATTCTGTTTTCTTTCCAGTGGTGCCCAGATAGGGGACAAATCTTCCCATAAACAGTAATCCTTTAGAAAGTGCTCAAGTATGGTTATTACTTAACTTCCTGATTAGTAGCAGTCACCACCTGCTACTTCTGCTCCACATTGTCCAGAATAATGGAAGTGTTAATTTCCCCAGCTGTGAAAAGGTAATGGGAGGGGAGTCTCTCTTCGGCAAAAAGAGCAACAGTCCCTCCTTTTCTTCTGTAGCTAATCCCAGACCATATTTATCAAAGAAAACAAAATTCTATTTCTGATGAAAATAGCTAGATAAGGCAGATTATGAAAAAAGTAAAAGCCATAAAAAAAAAACCAAAACCCCAAACAAACAAAAAGACAAACCACAGAAGCAATCATTCTGATTTCTTTAACCTAAATTAAGGGTTCATGATGCAGAGCTTTTTTATTGCCTGACCATGGCTTTGAGATCCTGGAAAGCACCAAGCAAAAGCAACATATTCAATATTTTTGACACCACAAAGAAGCAAAGACTTTGCAAAGACTTCTGTTTTCTTCCAACCTTACTAGCTGAAGCTGCCAAGAGAGCTGCACATGTTGCCTTGAAAGACAGCTGTTAAAATAGTCTCCTTTGATCAAAAGTCTTCCATGTTTGTAGCTAGAGCAAGATAAAGTATTATAGGATTTTCTTAGCATGGACTGAAAATCATAAAAAGAATAAAACTTGCAAAACCTGAAAAGTGCATTTGTCATGAGCGGGCATAACTTTTGAAATGTCAGTTAAAAGGAGACAACCCATGAATAGACTATGAGGATTTTCAGACTTTCTATTTCCCTAAAATCCTCTTTTGTTTTACACTGGGAGTGGTGGTGTCCCTTCCTAGGGAAGCACAGGCAGGCAGTAGATTAGTCCTTATTTAGATGGTAAGTTCCAGCCTATTTGAATTGTATTAAGCATTCTCCTTACTTCTGTGGGATTTGTCATAAATCTTGAGTAAATATACTTAGTGCAATCTCAAAGACTGAAGTTTTGATTTCTCAGAGGGCTCAAATCTTTAAGCCTTAAAACTTCTCTTGTTTAAGAGAGATAAAGCAAAAGAATCTACTTGTCAAAACAAACACAAGGAAAAAAACCCTCAGTACAACCCTAGACTTTATCTCAATGGGAAGTGGCACTCATTCGGGGCTATTCGGTAGCATTCTTTGCCCAGGAGTGAAATCCATTATAGGAATTAGTACTGCCCCTGAAAATGGTAGCATCACTAAGAAGCAAATGAATCCTACTCTCTTTCCCTCTGTTTTCCTATCCATTCTCCTTCTTCTAAACAGTATTCAAAGGTTTCTTCAAAGGTCTTCATCCTATCTTTGTTGCCATGGACTCTCACAGAGTTGAAACAACATTTTCAAAACTAATGCCTGCTCTAAATGCATTGTTGTTAGGATGCTGAGTCAGTTCTCTGCTGACTAGGGTGAAAGAAAGAGAATCTTTGAAAATCAGTTTTAACATTCAACTAACCTGAATGGGGAAAAGCAAGACATCTATATGCTACTAGACAGAAGCAAAATTTTCAGGGGTGAGATGCCTTGTATTTTGGGAAGAACACCAAAGTGTCATGAGTTTTTTTGTGTCAGCTATGCCAGTTTTACTCTTTCTTTTTATTCATAGCAGACCTGAGAAAGACAATTGCTTCACAGAAGGAAAAAAAAAAAAAAAAACAAAACCAAAAAACCACAGAAGAATCCTGTTGATTAACACACACCTCCCCCCAACTAAATCCTTGCTGTGTGGGTGACAGAGGATGCTTGGTATGCATTAGCAGTGACAGGCAGGGCTAGCTTTGGCACGGTTGAAATGAGCAGGGGGGAATTATGAGGAAGCACCATTATTTCTGAGGGAACTAACAAGATACTTTGCTTGTATTCAGCTTTTCTGTTTGCCTCTTTTATTTAACTACTTGCGTATTCTTTGAAATAAGGTCCATCTCTAGCACACACATTTGTACAGCACATAGGGAAACAAGCTTACTTTCCTAATTCAAACTTTTAAGCTTTATTTTATAAATAAGAACACCTATTTGCTATGTAAATTAGAGCACTGCACACTCTGTATGTGCATTTCAAGGAAAGACAAGATCTTTGTCACAGACTTGGCATCATCAACTTTAAATTGTTTTTAGATGCCTGGCTTCAATTTTTTTATAGATCCTTTAAACATCTGTCCTTAGCCCATGGTCTGGCATGGCATGCTAAATTCTGTATATTTGTTCATTATTCCTAGGGGAGGAATTTGCATTAAAATTCTGTTGGTCTAATTATATGCCTCAGCTAGAAAAACTCTATTCATCTGTCTGCAGCAAATTTCACCTTTACGAAACAGATGATGACTTTGCCAGAAACTTTCTGGACATTGTAACAACTGAAGGCTTTACAGCCTACATTCATAATATGGGTCATAAACTGAATTGAAGAGGTGGCGGGGGGGGAACCCTTAGATCATGACAACGCTTTTGAAAACAACTTTTCACCTTCAGGGAGGAAAAAAAATCACAGTTTAATGGGAAAAGATGTTTGCAGCAGCATATTAAGGATAAAATGCAGCCTCCCCTGCTACTCGTTTCTCCCGGTGTCAGGGAACTGAAGTTGTGAACGAGGAAAGGCTCAAGGATCTGAAAAGAGCATGTAGTGGGTCTCAGTCTCTGAGATACATGTGGGACTTAACACTGGAAGTGTTTCAAGGTGACAGGATACAGAAAGAATAAAATGGGCCAAGAGCTCTTCCTATGACTTAAAAATCACAAAATGGGAATGGTAAGGATCTTGCCAATTTTTCTTCATATAGGATGAAGTGGATACACTGAAACAAAGATGGTGATCTTGGGGTTTGCAGTTTCCCAAGCTGTTGACATTTTTGAAGGTTTAAAGGTATTTCTGAAGAGATGAGCATAGACTGTACACTGCATATACACTTTTCCTACTCCTTCCCTCCCCCTGTCCACCCCCATCTTTTCTCTGTACCATTTTAATTTTTCCTCCATGATTTTAATTCACATAACTCTCCTCTTTTCACCTCTAACACCTTTCCCTCCTGGTCTTTTGAATTTCCTCTTTTTCTTTCTGTGCTATTTGTCTTCCCTTGCTCAGAATTTGCTTTTTCATTAAACTTTACTATTTCATGTTCTCCTAAATGCCACCCTCCCAAAACTTTCATATTCCCTTTTCTAGTCTGTTCTTGGCTTTACAGTCTTTTTAACACTATTAATACACTGTTGCTGGGGCTCTCATTGTTTTTTAAATGTTTCCTCTATTTATTTTCATTCTCTTGATCAGCCATATCAATCCTATTGCCTAATCTACCACGCACCCCTCTTCCTAATTAAGGTACCTCATCATCTGAAATCCATCTCTCCAATTAATTTCCTTTTTGGACGCCAGTGCTACACATCTGCATTGATCTCTCACTTTTCATTACCTGGATCCTTCTAGGTTCATTTATAAAAGTACATTCTCTGAGCTTCTCAGTATGTATTTCATTATGCTCATTTTCTTCCTAAATGGGCTGCTCTTTTTGTTTTCCCACTTGACTGAAATATCCCCTCCCCATTTTTGTACCCATCACAGTGTCATCAAAAAGCCTAATGACAAGAATGAAACTGAGTACGCTCTCCACTTGCCATCCTGAGCTTCCCCTGCCATGTTACTTCCTCGTAGCTTGTGGACTTTCTTTGGAATTGTATTTTCCCTAGGGATCCACCAGTGGGTTTCACACAGCCACGGGCAGAGGAAGGCAGCTCCTCTTGCACTGCCTGTCCAATGTGCTCCAACCGCAGGCTGAATGGGTTGCATCAGAAGAGTTCTCATCCTCATCCCCATCCTTACAGCACAGCTGGCTCTGTCTTCTTCTCTTCCTAAGGAAGATTCACTGACTGCCATGGCACAATTATCGGCAGAGAGACAGGATTTGGCCCCAAATCAAAGACCTCATCAATGTGTCATACTAGTTAGCATGAGTGTCTATCTCCGATGGGGAAGGGCTAAGAGCTAGAATAGCAAGGGTACTTCAGGTCAGGCCTGAGGCGAATTAGCAGACAAGTTGTGAAGCTTACACAACATGTGGCCACATTATGTGTGGCTCCAGTCAGCGCTAATAGCCTGTCATTGAGCTCCATGTTTAAACAATTTGAGCAAACAGCAAACACAGAAGATGGGAGGAGGGAAAAAGACCTTCGAGGAATAAGAAAGATCAGGCTACTTAGTACACTTGGCAAGCAAATATTGCAGCGGTGAGGACAACACAGTACCTATTAGGTAGTCAGAGACATGACCCAGATCCCACCAAGAAAAAGTAACATAATACAAAACGAAAAATACATTATTTGTCCAGTTTTAAAATTCACTTGGCCAGCAGTTTTTTAAGCTACACTGGAAACCAATTGTTGATGTAAGCTGTGTCTGATCATGTGCACTATCCGGGAGAAAATAATATATATATATATATATGGTTTTGGTTTAGCAGCAAGGAAACCAAAAAGAAAAGGAACAGGAAGCAAAAGGAAAAAAACCCCAAGTTTTAGTAAAAACAAAGAATAAAATTTAACCACATCCATACAAATTACATTTATACTAGTGTTGGGAGTAAATATAAAAACATTTTAAAATAGAAAAACTTAGAAACCATACTGCATTGTTTAGTATGAAAATAACAGCCTTTCTAGCCAGTACTATTAGAGTACTTATTTAATCCAATGCAGAATTGGCTATGAAACCATCCACTCTACCATGGGAATGCTTAGCTCAGTATCTGGTAGGTTGCCAGCCATTTAAAATGTTTTTGTGTTGGTTTAATGATTGTTCCCATGAGCACTGATGGTAAGGGTTGACATTAATTAAAATACCAAGTCATCAGAGCTTGCATTGTGGGGAGAGAAAGAATGGGCTGGATCCAATTGTCTTCAAGGTTTCTTTGGCCTTCCACATTTTCTATTAGCTGCATCATACATGCCAAGTGTCCTCTTAGCTGAGGTGTAACAGTGTAAACAGACTGTCTCCACAAATACAATCTTTTTAGATTTTCCACATACTTCCATTTAACTGATTATAGGACAGTCATTAAAATCAGCTAATCATGTAACGTAGTTGTGTGTTGAATGTTAAACAAAATGCCTAAATGAAAGAGGATTTTAAAACACTGTCTGCTTCTCAGTTTATTTCTACTGTATACTCAATGGCACACAATACAGTAGGAATTCTGTGCCTTATCCTCATTAACCTCAAAACTCATTATCTCATATAAAACAGACCCTTTCCACAGAGTGTATTGGAAAAGGTATGAAAAAAACCCACAAATTAAAGATGTGTTTCGGCACACACTCTTGAAACACAGTGAAGTATTTCATTTAGAACTGGGATATTAAAACAGAATAGCATAAAATCCTAAGACCCACTACTAAAGTGACCTTCCCATCATTCAGACAGAATAGCTGTCCTTATGTTCTTTTTATTAAACAGATCTTCAAAGGCAAAAAATAGAAAAAAGTCACTTAACACCTGGAGCCCTCAAAAGGTCCCCTCAAAAATGAGGAAAGAGGGTGAATAATTCTACTCCTCACATCCATTCAGCAAGCCTGGATTCCCATCCTCCTGGCAGGGGCTTAATACTGCACAGAGCAAGAGCATGAGACATAAAGTTTACTCTACATATAATGCAATCATTAGCCTAAGAATGAAGACCTCTGGTTTGACCAACGCAAAACAGCAAGCTGAGCCTACATCATGCAATGGGAAATTTTTGCAGTAAGCAATATACAACATAAAGCAGACTGCTGGTCCTGATGCAAGAGGTAGAGTAACCCTTTCTACATAAAAATCACTTTGCTCCTTTGGATCAGAAGTCATGTGATGCTGTGACTTTAGGTCACTTCTACCTTGGGGAAAACCAAAACCTAAATAAGGTGCCTGAAACCAGTTACTATCTCAGCTCATTCACAGTACATGGCACAGGGCTCACCCTGCTTCCCATGACTCCTGGCAGGCTGCATAACACAAGTCCTCATCCCTGAATACCTGCAGCGCAACCAGCACTGTGCTTTGCAAGTACAGACACTGCTTCTTTACCTTGTTTGTGGACATAGACACTCCCCTTCTTGGTGCCATCCCAATGCAAAGCCGGGGGCAGGGGTTTAGAACACCACAGGCAGACCTCTGTGACAGCAAGCCCTGGAATATGGGAACACTTTTTGGCTTTTTGGTGTGACTGTTCTCTGAATAATCTTTTAAAATAAAAAAAGTAGCAGTCAGAGTCCTTCACAAGCTCATCCTTTTAATGTGGAAGAGCCAGAGCAGGCAATGAAGGTCCTCGTACATGAGGGCAGAAGGCCTGATGTCCTCCTGGGGCTTGTCTTCAGTGGAGTCATCTATGAACACGAGGTTAAAAGGATTTAGGTTGTTTTATATTAATCTTTTTAGTTTAAACTGCTTGGTTTAGTCTGGGTGGGGTTTTTTTGTGTTTGTCTGGTGAGGTCGCTTTTTTCGGGAGGTGTTGTTTGCCTGTTTGTTTCCAAAGGGCAGGGCAGGCTCGGAGGGACGCAGCAGCGCCCAGGACGCCACAAAGCCAGCGCGGCCGGGGCGGTGCCTCGATGGAGCGGGTGCCGCTGCCCTTCGTGCCCCCGCCGAGAGCCGCGGGGAGCCGGGGCACGGCTCGGGAGCCGGGGCACGGCTCGGGGCGCTCCCGCCGGCCGCCCCATGCCCGGTGTTTCGCACCGCGGGCGGGCAGGGGAGGAAGCCGCGGGTAATCCGTGGTGCGGGGCGCGGCGAGTGGGTGGTCCGGGCGGCCGGAGGAGCGGGCTGTCCCCCTGCCCCGGCGCCGGGCCCGGCCCGCTCCCGCTCCCGCAGCTGGGCCGGAGGCGGCCCGCAGACCGCTCTCGGCACATTTCTTCATTTCTCACTTGAGTGCCCTTCTTTGGTTCCCTTTCAACTGCCCACTTTATATCGGCTTCATTACACCACCGCTCCATTTGTGATGTAAATCGGGAAACTCAGGGAAGTTTTTCTTTTGGCCTTGTCTACGGAAGAATACCGAGAGGTATTCAAAACGTATTAACACAAATCAATGGCACCAATAAAAGCAAAATCTCCTTAGCAACATAATCTTGATTGCAAAAGGAGAACTGAGAGCATTTAGCAGAACAGTGGCCCACATGGAATACGCATTTGTCTAGAAGAATGCAGCACAAAGCCTAAAAGAGAGATGCTGAAAAAATCCAAAATTAACTCACACTGAACAGTTACTCTTTTTTTCAAAAGTACACAATTGGCTACATTAAATCTATCGTGCGCTTTTCTGCTCAGCAACATTGTATCATACCGCTTTGCAAGCCCACATTACAACACCCGGAATGCTTCACAGCGCCGGGCGGGAGAGCCCTCCCCACCCGCGCTCTGGGGACATGTGCACGTCTAACACCCCCCATGTATGTTATAGACATTATACACATACCCATTATAAAGAGGCTGTCACGACTTCCACACTAGAGTAACCAAAGAGCTGTAAAATGTTTCATGCAAGGAAAAGCGGCTGACTGATGAGAACCAAGGCTGTCCTCAGCACAGTGGAGAGCGCAGAGTTAGTTTTTGTTCATAAGGCTCAGGTTAACCAGCATTTCATTTCAGATCGTCCTAAAAATATGTGAACTGCATAGAGAGGAATGATTCCTTTCTGAATAGGTGGTGTCTGCCTCAATTAGATGAAAAACATATCTTGTTTGAGAGCACTAGTATATGAAACAAAAAAAAAACCAAAAAACCAAAACATACAAACAGCTTCAACATCACCGTTCAACCATGATGATAGCACATATAATAAATACTACTATCCTTAGGGCTTGAAAAGCTTGAAAAACTCCAAATGCGGATTTAATGAAAACCCAGGTTGTAACACTTAAGACGGGAGATGCCTGTAATTTGGTAACTCAGGTCCTACAGTCACCTAAATGATCCAAAAGCATTTTCTCTTACTCCCCACCCCAACCTCCCCCCAACTCCCCACTCCCCCAATTTAAACTAAAAGTATCATCTGGAAAAAAAAGAGGAGACCACTGCATGATATGGCAGTTTCTCAGGTTTTTCTTTTTCTTCTTTTCCCTACCACCCCCTTCCCCCCAACACAGATGAAAAACGTCAAGGCTTAGTAGATACGTTAACAATTATTTTATTAGTTTATAATACATAGAACTTAAGAAATGCTTAAAAAAATTTATATTGGAGTCCATTCCAATTCTGGGTCAGGTCAGGAAAAAAACAATGTTGATGCATTAAATAATATTCTATAATTCAACAATAGATTAACTTCAGTAATTTAGCAGACATGGTTAAATACTCTTAAATACATATATATACAATTGTGCAGCCTTAAAAAAAGTCCTTTTTTTCCCATCTTCTCCTCCCAAAGCCATGCCCCCTGTGAACACAGCACTGGCTTGTAAGCTTTTCAGTCTCTCACCCAGAGTTAAAATATTTGAAGAGGAATGTTATAACAGTGGAAGTCACAGCAACCCTAACTTTCTAAACTCTCTATGAGAGGAGAGATGCTCAACAGGCAAAATTAACATCAAGTCTCTTTGTAAATAGCAGCTTCTTTAATATCCAGTTCTAGGTTAAATTATTGCTTACGCATTTTCTGCCCAAAATGGATTTTTAATACAACTGAATTTTTAACTCCAAAATACTGGGGTTTAAGTTTGCTCTCTTGAAAGGCAACATCCTTTCATTGACTTATTTACCACTACGGTTTTATATATTTCTCCTTTATAAGAGGTTTCTCCTAAGCACACACAATCTGATGCAATTCTCTGCAAATTTTCTTTAAAGCAACATGAATTACACAGGTCTAATTTAGCACACAACATTTAGGCACTGTTTTGCAGCTTACTATTCTCTTTCAAACTTATATTTGGAATTAGTTTGCTATTCTGATTACCATACTCCATCTTTTATAAAAACAAGAATCTGAGTTTTACTTTTCAAACCAGGAACTACTCTGCATTCTTTGTTATGTCACTGACCCAAACTGTTCATTGACAATATTAACCAGCAGGTACAGTGCAAGTCAGAAAGCCTGCTGCAAGCACAGAAGGATCAGAGATAAGCACTTGCAGTGGATGAGTTAGATATTTATACCAGTAACAATGAAATCAGTTTAAACATAGAGCCACTAAAAGTATCAGTTATATTGCATCAGGATATGACTTTTGAAAAAATTCTGTGACTTAAACATTGGACTCACAGACCTAAAACACTGTAACAAAACCCCAAAATCCTCAGCTGATTACTAAGTCTAGTTTTCAACATGAGGCAAAGTAACTTTCAGTGATGAAATTATAAATGAGGAGGAAACAGTAACAAAAAAGCATGTTTCAATAAACATTAAAATCTCTACTATTTGTCCTCCAAAAGTGAGCATTTGCCAATGATTCCCTTCTCCATTAAAAGCTACAAATAATGACAAAAGTCTCTGTTACTTACCTGAACTTAAATTGTATTAACTGGATCCTACTTGTGAGGCTTAGATATACTGTCAGTTGACAGGAGCTGTCTGGACAAGTCAAGAATTTTCTTTGGAAACAATTAGCCATACATTACAGGCTCCAGCTCAGGAAAAGACTGTTCTGCACTCACTGCACAGCTCTCATCAGCAACTGCATTTTGTTCTGGTTATTTTAAATGAAGAGACACTGAGTTTAGAAGGAAGCTTACCTTCTGCGCTATTATTTTGTATAATAGCAGAATCATCTATCAACTACAGCATAACCAAAATAAATTAATAACATACTTTTTGAAATTTAAACAAAGAAAAATAGAAGTTAACATAGTCTACGTAATTACTGAAATGGACTGCTAGCTTTTACTTAACTTGCATTATTCAATACCATTTCATTCAATTCAAAACTATTTTTCATCATACTCAGAAAATGCCAAACCTAATCTCCAAACTCAAGCTTTTGGGTGTTGCTTCTCCTAATTCCTATGTTTCATCTTTTGCCTCACTCAATCATTCCTAATGGTCTGTTATATTCTGAGGACCCAAGCATTTATGAATCTTTTTTCAAGAAAATAAATCTTAATAAAATATTAATGAGCTAAACAAAGCAGAAGACTTTTTTAAGATGACGATTTTCATGAAAACAGTAAAATGGAGTTTATAAAGGAGATATATTACCCAGGTGTCATATGGTAGAGATACATACACCAGCACAAGTGTCAACATAAGAAGTTTCATGCAAGCATTCAGGGGTTTTTAAGTTTTCAAAAATAGTCTCTAATTAAGCTCACACTAACTAAAACATCAGTGTGCAAAAAGACAAAAGTTCAAAAATTAATGAACTGCAAAGTACTGTTACCAACAAAACAACACAAATGGATATCTGTAACTAATGAAGAATAAATGCATGTTTACAGCGGTGATTTTTTTCACTTCCAGAGTACTTATCCCCTTCAAATTTTTCCTCTTCCTTAAGAAGAATGATACTGTTTTCTCATGACATCAGTATCCCCTGATTCACCCAGCCTATTCAGAGAGAACTTTACAAAGAATAAACACGGGAGTTAAGAAGGTAGCACCATTAGAAATAATCACTCCATTGAAATCAGAAAGAAACCTTCATTTATCCTTAGCCAACATACTTTGACATTCAGCAGCCTAATAATACAGGGTTAAAGATGCTCTCATAACTGTATATTGATAACATTCATAATGGTCATGCATATTACAATCAGGTTTCTAGGGTGATGTTTGCAAAGTAAGCCTTCATGCAGACAGGCATTCAGCTCATTAGCTCCATTTTCATATTTCCTATTAGTCCCTGAGAAGTTAATATTTCTACCTACAATATGGCTATTAAAGGCATTTATAACAATCATACACTTAGCTGTTTGTGATGGAAATGCAATGTGGCTTTAGGGAAAAGCACAGAAATTACAACAAATTAGCAATGATGAATGCAGATCTTATTTCTGAATTGCTTTCTTTTCATAAGCAAGGTTTGTGAAGAGCAACATAAATGATTTTAGTCACGGATACAAAACTAGCCAGCACCACTTACACTTAGTGAGTTGCTATTATGAATTCAAGACGTTTGGGGCTCTGAGACCTCCTTAATTGAGCATTTCCTTTACACAAAATCATCTGGATTTTGACCTAATGTAGGGTCATCATGATTCTTCTTTTAACTACTCAACAGCAGTGCTGGGAGAACTTAAAAGAATCAGGGATTTACTTTGCTTAAAATGTCTTTCACCTCTTCAATTAAAGTGATCTCTTTAAATTGTTCAGAATTCAAATGGGGTTTTTTGGTGGAAAATTTGCATTATTGCCAGCTGCTCAAAACCCATAAGCTTCGACTCCAAAACAAGTGGTCCAATTTAAAATTAAGACTTTGGGGTGGTGGGTGGAGGGAAGGGAATAAAGAAAAGTTTTCTTTCCCTTTCTTCTGCATTCTAAACGGTTAGAAATTGCATTTTAAAGCTCTTCCCTACAATCTTCAGGGCTAAATAATGACTCTTAGGAAAAAAAAATTAAAACTTACTTTTAAGCAATCCTATATCTGAGAGACATAGCACTACATTTAAATACCATGGTCCTGAGAGTTCAAAAAAAGTATCACTTAAATTGATTTAGAGATTATAATTTACATCTAAGTACTGTAAAAAGTTTTTACAAACTATTCTACTTGGGTTTAAGTATCTTGGGAAATTTTCGATTTGCATAAATAGTTTATTAAAATTACTCTTACTGAGCTATTACAAAAAATTTACTTGACTTCCTATAGCCTATCTCCATAAACTTTTTCGTTTCTGGTACAGTTTGCCAATCCCAGTATAAAATTCAAATCACAGCTATTTAACAACAGATGAGTTCTACAGAATTCTTCATGTAGGTCAAACAGAAAGCTCTTCTCCCTCAGGACGTATTTCTACCTATCACCAAAAGATTAAAAAGAATTTATTTCTGTTTTACTACAGAAAGAAATCTTTGTCCACCAGTTAAAGGCCTCTACATCTAAAAATAATTATTAGCTTTCACAGGGAGTCATTGATGTCTATACCATTAATTTTTCAGGCTAAAGGTGAAACAGGCATAATGAGCATCATTTGCTAAATGATTAATATCAACTCAGTACCTAACTCTTACTGTTCCAGGAAATTTGAAATAGATAAGATTAGTTGTAGGAATTGCTGACTTGCAAGAAGCTGAACAAGTTAGTACACTGTCATATTTATTTTAGCAAAGAGTAGGCTGTGTCCTGGAAGTCCTGCTACAGCTTCTGGACTGTTCAAACTGCAACTTCATTCTTTGCCAAGTGGACAAAAAAGGTAATGTATGTCTTCTCACTAGCACACAAAACAAATAGATTTAGTATTTCAGAAGCAACATCAAAGAAAAATCCTGACAACTGCCACAGGCATTAGCCAGTTGATTAAAGTTCCTGCCATGTTCAATTTCCATCACTGTAATTATTGAATTGAAAGGGATTGTATGAAAATGTTTTATAACATTCTCTCTAGGTGAATGTACTACCTCTTCAAGAGAATAACACTTTTGAGATAAAACTCATCTTTCTATATATGCAGTTTCTCAAGTTTCCTGATTGTATTTTAAGTCAGAGATGTTGTTTCAATAAAATATCAGAAATACTTTTAGAGGGAATTAGTCTGGCCTCCTTACTAAGGGATTTAACTTTTTAATTGCTCAGAGCTCTACTTTGGACCTTTACACTAGAGTTCTTAAAAGAGGAAGTCATAGTTAAAATACAGAAATGCTTGCTAACTAAGCCCACACCTGGCAACGCATGTAAAAGTAGACAAGATCTTAACCAGCACTAGTGCTTATGTGGGAGCTTTGCTAATGAGATACTTTTAGTAAGCCCATAAGCCACACTCTATTCACTGCTCTGGTTTCAGCACACATTGTGCCCAAAGTAGCTTTACTGTTGGTGGGTTTGGGTGTGCTGGCAAGGTAGCTGTGGTGTCACAGAATGTAGCACAGAAAGTTTGAGAAGTAAACTAAGGCAAACAGCTCACACTGAATGTGGTGCTACTATGAACACATCACAAGCCCTATCCAACCTATTCCTCCACGTTAGCATGGAGGGATAGGTTTCCGCACCAGTGGGAAACTGCATCCATGACACAAATTATCTGTAGAGTTAACTGAAAATTTTGATAAAATCTAAACCTCATATGGTTCAGTATTCATTTAACTGAAAACTAACAGTTAAAGAAATCCATATATATTTCTGGTTATCAGTATTTATCACCAGTTATGACTTCTGCCCAATTTCAATGTCTCCTCTGGACCTCCAACCTCCCCAGTCTCAGCTGCTTTCAACATTAGGTTTCTGGCTTCCGTTGCAGGCTGGAAACTATTTTGAGGTTAAAATTGATACTTCTTGGTGAGAGGAGGAGGGCTCCAGACCCAGACTGGTACTATAGAAGAGGTTGAAATTGATTTTTCGAAAACTGTAAACAGTTACTTTAGAGAGAAATCATTGTGGCACCCAGAAGACTGATGAAGCACAAAACTGGGATTTGTTAATTAAAAGTCATGTTCTGTCAAGTCAAAGAAATAGACTTGTAGGCTTGTATGAAAAGCATAGCTGAGCTATTTTCAAAATGAACAGCAGGAATCCACAGACTAAAGCTGAGCAAAGGATGAGTTTTGGGAACAGATACAGAAGGCTTAGATTTAAGAAAACTTAAAACTTCCTAGACCACTCCTACTATGAACAATTCAGGAATATAATACCCACTAGAGAATATTTTACAGAGAATAAATATTTTGAAGACATAGAAAAATAGTTCACAGCATCAAGGTACCTGCAATACATTACCTTGAAATAAAACTTGTATTTAAAAGATTAAAAAGAGGAGACTATTCTTGTAGTGGTATCAACTTTTCATTCATACAAATATTAAGCAGAGTATATCTGTTTTTTCATATATTCACATTATTGCTTGCTACCACAACTGTACAAGGAACGTGTTCTTAGCTTACATCAGTGTTCATGTACAGTAATATTAGATAACTAAAGCAAATTTTAAAATATGAGAGTTGCAACTAAAAAAAACCAAAACCTATGTGTGAAGATATGTACAACCAAGGTATAGGAAGAAGAAACAAAATACAACTGGCCTGACCCAAGCATACATCATATATCCACTTAAAAAAAGTCTTATACTTGCACAGAAAATAAGCTTTGTAAACCAAAATGGGCAAAAGGGTGCAATAACACATTTAAACTTACACTGTTGCCCAGTGTACCCTGCTTTAATTATTTGTAATAAATGGCATTTGCATCTGGAACTATATTGTTCAAGAACACTTCAGTAACTTTTTCTGCTTATGTAGTTTTGAAATAAACTAAAAACCCCTGAAAGGTCCTCTTGGACAATAAGTTTTAGCAAAACAAGTCCTTCTGCACCCCTGTGTACAGGATCTGGTAAACAGTAGGAATCAAGCTGAGACATGGAATTAGACTGAATTAAAACAGCTGCATTAAAAAATGCAATATTAATATATTTTGTGAACTTGAGTTCTACTAACCAGATGCATGCAATTCTCTCAGTGAGTCTTCTAATCCATGTAAATTAATTCCATTTTGCTGCTTCTTTTTAACTTTTAAAGCAGGACTTTTTCAGAACCAGCTGACAGGACTTCTTCATGAAAAGCACTGGGATTTCTACTAATGCAATGACATTTGGGTTCCAAAAAGCAGTTTCGAAAAGAACTTTATGCCCTTCTTTTGCTGGAAGAGACTAGCCAATATCCCAAAAAGAAATAAAAATATTTACAATTGACTGGTCACTGACAGAAGTTTAGGAGTATCTTAGAAGGAACTTCAGCATGTAAATGAACAACTAAAAGAACTCAGGCAATGTACAGTCAATCAGTTGTGTCATATTGGGATAAAAAAATACCTGCTCACTTGTATATAATTTTCAGCTGTGTATTTATAGTAATATATATATGTACACACGCGCGCACACATATAAAAAAGACTCTTTGAAAATCAAGATACATTAATAAACAGAAGTAGCAAAAGTAAAAATAACTTAAGTAGTAATTAACATTTGTGTGAAATTACTTTGCAGAGTTTGACTAAATGCACTTAGAACATGTTCTTATTTAAAAAAAAAAACAACAAAAAAAAAAACACAAAAAACCCCAAACAAACAACAAAAAACCCCAACTGAACAAACAAACAAAAACAAAAGAATGAAAACACCACAAGATTCTGTAGAACCAATGCTATGTCACTACCAGGAGAGCACCAAGCAAGGCACCATTGGAAAGACAACATACTTGAATAAGTCTCTATAAATAAATCCAATGCTAATCTGGTCGAAAAATTGGTGTCTTTGGTAAAAATTCTATAAGGATGACCTGTATAAAAAGAAAACAAATATATATTAAAGATGGCAGCAATCCTACTATCTATCACAAAGATAACTCACATACCTTTTTGGGGTTTTTTAGTACATCAAGTTGTGATGCAAATCAAATATCAAAGCACTTGTCTTAGGTAGGAGACCATTAGAAAAGTCATGTATGATAATTGTTTTGGGGTAGAAACCCTATACTCTTATATAAGACTCAAATTCAATTGGAAAACCATGCCTATTACATATGTAAACAAACTGAAGCAGGCTACTACATAAAAATTCCTTAAAATAATTAATTTCCTCTCTTAGGAAAAAATTATGAACAAGATAACTGCATTCATTTAAAAAAATTTAAAAAAAAAATCCAGAAGGCACAATGCATGAAAAGTTAATTTTCAATTACACATACAATTCCATTTACTTCAGAATTGTTCCAACTTAATATAGGATTCTAATTCATATTAATAGTTTCATACTTGTACAGAAAAGTGTTCCAACTTTTGGAAAGCTCCCATATCTACCAATGTTCAAGTAGATAATAAGAACTTGACTAATGCTTTTGCATGATTATTCTTATGGTCTCGATTCAAATTTAAACTACATCTCTGAACTAAGTATGTGATATGGTCCACTCCAGAACACAATCCAAGTATTTAACCTCCTTCAAACAGGAAGCTTAATGAAAATGTTCACTTTTGCATTTTCTTTCTTCAGAGAGACAGTCATAATACAGTAGCGTGATCCAATTCATGAACAAATAAATGCATCTGGTAACATAACTAAGGATTTTATTCACTTGTAAGGGGAACTCACCTTTCTAAGAAGTTAAAAATTATTTCTGAATGTTTTTGATGGTAAAGGAGAATACAACTTAGCTACTTGGCAAATAAACACTTCTATCTCTGATAGGTTATCAAACATCAGAAAATAAATGAGTCTCTGATTTTATTTCTAAGGCAAACACTTTTGAAGCAATGAGTACTGAAATCAGGTGTACAAATTTATTTTTTGAGATATTCCAAAAGGACTTATTTTCAGAAGTAATGCAAACTGCTCAAAATCTATTGATCACTGACATGAGTCAACCACTGGATTCTGCAGAGATTCCAGGGCTTCTGATACTCAGGCAAGGTTTCAAAAAGGGAGCAAGAAGTAAAGGTGGGACACTGCGTTTATGCCAAAGCTGTAAGACTATCTTGTCTTTCTTAATTTCTATAATTATTTATTTAATTTAGCATCTACGACAGTGCAGTTCAAACCTCCATTCAGCAAAGCACCAAGTTTTGGGTACAAGAATCTAATTTATATCATCCGTTTTGAAAAAACAAAACTGAGGATAAGTGTTTATAATTTAAAATTAAATAATGAACACATTAAGGGCCGTTTTATAAAGACACTAGTAAATCAGTTCAGTGAAAATGAGAAAGTGGTACAGTGAGATTTTGTATAAAGTTTTTCACTAAGTATATCCACAAGCAATACCAGATGTTTCACAATTTGAAAATAAATATCTTTGTCCTTTGTCCTGTAAAACTGTATGCCCATGCATATATAACATTAAACAGGTCAATTGATTTTAAATTATATTTAATAGAATGAATATATTAATCTGTAAATGTTACTGGGCCATAGTTTTTTCAACTGAATCTGAGAACATCAGGTTTGATAATGTTTCTTGTAGAAAAACAAAGTTTTCAGCAAAGTAAGAACCACTTCATTAAGGTAAAACTTAAATCTCCTTTCTGAAATTGGATTTATTCCATTTTCAGTCACACTTATACTTCTAACCCAAAAAATTTTGTAGAATAGATGTCACAAAAAGTACTTAGTCAGTGAACTGAACAGAGCAATTCTGTTAAAAAAGCATTTTTAAGACCCTGTATTTCAGCCTAGAAATAAGATCTAATACAGAAACAGAAAAAAAGAGGAAAACTAAAGGATAAAGATAATTTTAATATAATTTTGAACTGTTTAATCATGTTTAAAATTATCATATGCATTATAGTATAGTGTTATTGCAAAGAATAGACAAAGTACTGTGTAATGGAAGATCACAGATCAGTTACAACTAATACTGTAGCTACTTGTCAAAAGCTAATCTTTATTATTAAAAAGTTAACCTTCCTATTGCCTACTTCCTAATGCATTAAAAGAAAAGATGAAAATTCTAGTGTTTCTTACATTTTAGCAACTTGATTTCATCCTATCCTATGTCATTCCAATATATTTTGCAAATGAAAGTAAGAAAAGTACCAAAAAATAACAAGAAAGTTGTAAGCTAAACAAACCGAAATCCTACACCGAACATCATGCATTTTAAACCGTATATAAACTTCTCACTGTATATTTCCGAGAAGGGCTTACAGAGTCTCAGCCAAAGAGTGAAGTAAATTAAAACTCCAGAGACTGACTGAAGATAAAGATACTTTCAAGACAGTTGAGGTAAGGGGCAGTTAAAATCTAAAAAGGCTAAAGGTTTCTTAAGCTCCAACAGCTTAGTTGAAAGGTCTTCTTCCATACTTTTAGACTTGATTAGCATTATATAAAATAGCCATATCTGACTTGCTGCGTAACCAAAGTTGTGATTATTCTTTATGCAGCATCTAAAATTTCACACTCCATCAGCACATGTTCAAGCTATTTTATCTTGGCAATTAATTTATTATTTTTCAGAACACAGTGAAGCCTTGTTTTCAAGTCATTCATAACTTTATAAATCAGTCCTGCACATGAAACCATGCATCTGTGAACCGTAGAAAATCCTTGCACTCAGGCGATTAAGCTCCTGACACCTTTACTGATTAATAATCATGAAAAGAATAAGATCAGAAGCAAAATAAATGATCATTTAATAGAGAAACTCACAAAACAGCCCTTTAACTTACATATTCCATCATGTTATTCGTTTCACATTTCCTTTTGCTTAGTCTCCAATGCAAGCACAGCTAGACAAGGAGGAAAGAAAAAGAAGAAAAATGAGCTGTATTTTATTGCAGCACACAGACGAGCCCATTTGTCCACCTTTCATATTTTTCGTTCAACAAAAGCATCTGTTTCCATACTGTGCAATTCAAACTCCAACAGTACGAAGCTGCTCCCTGCGGCACTCACCTTGTGGTATAACCTATTGTTTTCCCATTCTAATAACTTCTCAATCGATCTTCGTGTCTGGAAGACAAATGAGAAAGAATTTTACTCTTGACTGGTTTTAGAAAAACTTTGTTTTGCAGCTGCTTTTGTGTGAAAAGGAGAGAGGTACGGGACAGTGACTGAGTACAGGGTGGTCCGTAGTACTATCAGAACCTCTCCAGTATTAAATAGTATCTAGAAGGGAAACAACTTTTTATGACAGCCAAATAATGATCTTCAACCACTTTGGAATAAAAACTGTTTATGTATATGCTCTCTGGTTCTTATGGCAGTTATAACTTTAAAAATCACAGAAATTTCAAAGTGATTTAAATATAAAAAGCAGGAACACTGCTGCCTCAGTATGAGTGGTCTAAATGCACCGTTTCTAAGGTCAGCAGCTAAACCCACGAAAGTTGAGAACTGTTTTGCAATGTTGTAGGTTAAGTACAAATACACAATACCTTAAGTAAACAAGAAATTTGTTACATTTACATCCAGATTTCAGAGACTGAAAAACCAAATGCAGAGTTTACAGTAAATTGCACAAACGGATGTGATTTGTATAAAGACCAAACCCAATATTTAGGATTCTAAAGCAAAGCTTTACTGCCTGACAGTACTGCAAGTACTGTCCATACTTGACACCTCAGACAGAGAATCCTGAAAGCTGTTCTGCACAGCTTCTTAAGATTATGTATGCTAGAAGGACATTCTGTGCTGTAAAGTTTCACAGCATTTTGAGTATAATTACTCAGTTATATTTACATTTGAGAAATACATACTGACATTTATAGTCATTTGACTGCCAGAATATATATTGCTTAGCTCTAAATGGGATTTGCTACAGACTGTGAATAAAAAGAGGATAATTCATGGTGCCAGGTGTTAAGATGAGACCAACAGAGCTGCAGGTGCAAAAGGACGGAGCAGTGACAACTTAGTGCAGCTGCAGCTTCCTTACAAGGCGGAGTGGGGTGAGGGGAAAAGATGAGAAAGCATCTTGCTGTTATTACTACAAAATGCTAGTACTGTAAATGAACCTTAACAAATCAAACTAAATGTTGCCATGAGAAACAAGAATGAGTAAAATAAAAATTAGACCAAAAGTTACTCATTTCCTCTCAAATATTAAGATCTTGATTTTCAAACACCAGTTTGTCTCTAGTTTAATATTGAAGCGGTTGTGGGGAAACACATCTAAGCATGTACTGTGGTCACATGGTTAAAAATTAGATCATTGCTATCTATGAGTATTCATTATATTTTTTATTATGTTTTATTTTAAAAGCACAAGTCAAGGAATTATCAGAAGGTTGATGTGCCAGTGACTAATTTATCACAGCAATTGGAAATTGAGTATTTTTTGGGTTATTCTTATTATTATGTTTTTAAAGACAGTGCCCTTTAACAATAATCAGTAGACCTCACTTGTTTCTTTGTAAAGATAGCCTTTTAGAGTCTGCTCTCCTTTTAAATGAAAATAGGGCAGCAGTTATGGTCACACTTTTGTTAATTTAGTTGCCAGTCAGCTCCAAATCAAAAGAAAATAAGGCTGCAGAGTGTAATTAACATTCAGTTCAGTCGTTTTGTCCCTTGTCTAGCCCCCAAGCTTTGTTAAAATTGCCATCTGAATGCTGAAGGCTGTAGGGAAATCGATTTGATTCTAATCGCACCATGAAAAGAACATGATCTAACTGCTTTCAGCCCTCCGTAAATCTGTACTAGGTCTTTAGCACAATGCAACTTCCAATTTAAAAAGCACTGAATGTCTCGTCAATGACTTTGTGAAGAAAAAAGAACAAGGAGCAGACATAAAAATTCCAATAGTTGTTTAAGCATTAAAGTTCATTTGCATCACAGCAAACCTGAAAAGGGCTGACCTCTCAAACCGCCTCTCAGGTCTATGAAGTTGTAGCCTTGACAAGCTCACATTGACAGAGCTCATTGACTCTGAAAGGCTACTCTATCAATGGTGAAAAATGGCAATAGGTTCTACTCTGAGCAGGCATCTGCCTGCCCACCCGCTGCTAAACCAATGGCAAAACTGATTCAAAACCTGAATCTACCTTGTAATCTTCCTTACCAGGACCTTTTAATAATAGATTAAGATCACTATACAGTTTAATTTGTTTGCCCCAAAGACTACGAAAAACATCCAAGCTTTTCAAATTCCAATAAAATCACATCTGTATTACAATACATACATATAAATAAGAAATTGATAGATAGTTATGTCCTATTAATTGGTTTATTTAAATAACACAGTTTCAAATAATTAGACCAGCATGAGATAAAAATACATGCATCCTCAAGACCATGATTATTGATCTTCCCAGAGCCTTAAATACAATCCTTCCTATTGTATAATCTGGGACAGTCAGTTCCCAAATCACACCATATTATCAAATACAGAAATGTTAATGAAAATTAGACTGTAAAATATTTCTGCAAACCTCAAAGCTTGGAATAAAAAGAAATTAATTAAACAGCATCACACAATTCACTATAGTAAGTTTTCTTCCTACTTGACAGGTGAAAAAAAGCACTTGCACGTGCAGCTTAATTAATCACTGCTCTTGACATCTCAATGATTTACAGTGAGGAGCAGGTGAGGATATACAAAACCAGAAAGGAACACTTGATTTGAGTGTAGCATTTCCAGCACACTAGGATGACAAGCTTATATATTCTATCAATGGTGTACAGAAAAACCCATACAACAAATTATTTGTTAGCCACAACAAAAGCACAAATTAAGTGGAAGAGAGACTTGCTTATTAGGAAGATTTAATACTATCCAGCTTTTAAATTTTATTTTCGTTAAAAACACAGTCCAATATTTGAGCAAAGAAAAACTGCAATTCAAGCACTTTTTAGCATACCAATGATAAGAAAGTATGCTTTGTAAAATACTTCATGAAAATAGCAGTCTTTAATGCTACCCACAGAATTTCATGAAATAGATCTCTTCAAGTGTCTAGGTGCAACGTTTAACGAAACATTCATAAAAAAACCCCAATTCTTTAGAGATATTAATGTCTAACTGTGTCTTTTGAAAAATCAGACTACCAAAAAAGCCCAACTCAGAATACACTTTCACCAATCCTTATTGCTTTTGGTTCAGAAAAATAAAGTTTTTCCCTGAAATGTGGAAGAAAAAAAGATACCAAGCCTAAATATGAACTTTTTCATGCAGAAACAAGGTAGTACTAAATGTTAGTATCAACTTCAAGGCCTTTCTGTTGTCTTTGCAGTATCTAGTGCAGTTAGCTTACAATTCCAGATGTAGCTATGACCTGGACTAGAAGGCTGTGCAGCAACAGGGATCCCCCTTGCAGTGCATGACCTGGAACACACACACTACACTAAACCATACTAGTGAATGGGCCAAAGGCCCCTCAATTCCTGCTGTAAATCAGTAAACGACTGGTGCAATATTAAACAAAAGTATCTCACATGACTCCCAAAACGTTGCTAATCTGAGTACCTCCCTTTGTCTTTATTAAGTAGGGAAACAACATGGATAGAAACAACACGATCTAACAATTTTGAACATAGTTTTCTGGAAAAAATGAAGAATCTCCTACTACATGCATTTGATCTTTGACTTCTCATCTGAAAACATATGTAAATATAGCACAACATTAGTCTAATAAATAGCATGAGATTTTCAAATACCTTCATACAAAACTTCACCACAACCAAGTATTTAGTTTTGAATATTGCCCCGAACAAATACACTTTATGCTCAAATTTCTAAAAGAGACAACTTTAGGCAAACTTTTGTTAATTCTCACATGGCCAGAATTAGTATTACACACCAAAGAAAAAAGCCAAAGCATCTTATCAGAGGTTTGAACCATACTATCTCCACTCACTCAAAGAGAGAAACGACAGAAGCAGGAATTTCTATTCATTCTGGCTACAAAATTTTTACCCAAGTAATTTAGTTATCAGCACAAACAATTAAATAGAAAGTTGGAAGACAACTGAGTCACAAAACTATGCTCACTTCCAACAAGCCAAAACATCCCCCAAGCCAATTTAGAGGCCCATATTGTTACCACAAAAATAACAGATCTGTACTCAGAACACACGTAACTGAATTACATACATCTGTGCTAATAAAATCCTCATCTTAAACACTCTATCACAAACCCTTTATGAACTGTAAATTTGTAAGGTTCCCACGTAGCTGAAGAATTTCCTATTTGTGAAGGGCAAAGAGGATGAAGGTGAAGCCTGAGTTGACTTCAGATCCTGGAATACCTGCTTCAGCACACGCAGTAATTTGAAAAGGTGTCTGAACAACAACGTAGGTGAAAATGTAGATCTTGCAAATGTAGATCTCTTCTATTAGTAGTTAGGATATCTCTTATTTTACAGACTACTGTAAGGGTGCTCATCCCAAATGCCACTGCAGCATCCATGCAAAAAAGCGAGTAAAACCTATACCAAACAGATTGAAGAATATCTGGAAAGAAATGTAACAGTTCGGTGCTTTTTATATGATCTTGAAATAACTGCCCTGTCCAACAAGATTACTGTTGCTGCATCTTGCCTTACCATATAGATTATTCTGTGCAGAAAGTAAGTTCCACCTAAAGCACAGATCACAGCTACTGATGAAGCAAAGAGAAATATAATCAGCAGAATTCTGGGACAGGAGAACTGACAACATCAAATTGACCTCATGAAACTTCCCACTCTGAAAGACAGCCCTGAGGATATTGTCCCACACTCTCACATGATTCATAAACTGACCTAATTTTTACGGGTCTCAACCCTGGGTTGGTACATCACAGAGAGATGAATTTAAAGCTTAATGAACCAAATCAGACCAATTACTTCCTGGAAAGGTCTCTTCCACCACATTGTTTGCTGACATAAAGAAAAGTACATGTTACCGACATGTAACATTTTTTAAATGTCTATGCCAAAGATGATTCCTCAGTGACTGTTTGCCTTGATTCCCAAATTCCTAGTGTTTAAGAAAGCACTAAAGCCATGATATATGTGGAGAATGGAGAAGGTGTACAGTAACATACACCCCATATGTATTATCCAGAAGTAAAATGGAGAGGATATTTTATTATCACGAATGTACTGACAGAATGAGTATTTTCCAAAGTCATCTTCATCTGCAGTAGAAAAACACAGCAGAGAGAAATTATCAAGGAAAGTTCCTAGAAGTTGATTACAAGTCTTACATAAATTTCCTCTCAAACATAAAAAGTCCATAAGACTCAAGATGTTAACTTGGTATTTTAGCTGTTCTGTAAGAGCTAAGTCACCAAGTAAGTGTTGCTAGCTACTTTCTGTAGTGAGATGACAGTGACTAGAGCCAACCTTTGTGAAAACTTCATACTCTGGAGAAGCCTTGCAGAAGAAATAGTCTTGACCTTGGCAAAATTAACACATTTCCCTCAAGAAGGTGTAATTGACACGTAGAAAAACATTTCACAGGCAGACAGATGTTGAACTGGTCCATGAAACATCAGGACTATAATTAATGTTGTTACTTGGACTTGTACATAAAGATTTGTAACTCCATTATTCTAGGATTAAATTCTAGCTCTGGTTCTCTGTCATTATAAGGAAACAAAAAATCATGAAGCTCCAATGCTTTCAAATTATTCAAATATGGCCATGATGACCTAAAGCATCCACCTCATGCTGAAGGACATTCTCACAAAAAAGGCCACAGAAAATGAATATATAAAATAGATGAAAATAGGATCACATCTCCATCAAATATCTCATCTGATGTCATTCTCTGTGACAAATTTTAAACGGAATATGCATGAAAATTCCACCTCCATCTTCTCTTTTACAGTTACAGAGATGTAACCTTCAGTCTGTCATTTATTTCCAAAATATCCAGTAGTATGCTATGGAACATAGTTCAAGGCCAGTGTAGGTGGAGAAACTAAAGGATCTCAGGTTACATCTCTATTAAGAAATGAAACTGTGCACAGAAATATTCCCATTCACTTCAAGCCAGCTGGCAGGGAACAGCTTACATCTGTATCACCAAGCTTTCATAACCTCCGAACCACTCATAGTGCCTGGAGCATTCTAGTAATGCCTAGAAGTGTTACACAATACAGACCCAGAGTTTGCCAGGGACCTCTCTAAAAATACAAATTATAAAACACCAGTTCCTAGGAACACTCCTTTGACTCCTGCTCTTATGAGCATCTAAGGGCAGGAACCAAGAAAGGAAGAGAAGCTACATGGCTAGATAGACTGAAAGGCAGCACAACTTAAGAAATTAACTACACAGAAGACCTTGCAAAATCCAACACTTCACTAGTGTGCATACTGAAGAGAATGATCCCTCTGAAAGGGATAGCCTCTGCAGTGCTTTGTCCATCTAGGACTGAACCAGAAAAATACAGAATTCAAAGTAGATCGATCCTGTAGCTACTTAACCAATTTAGGTACTTAAAAAAAATAATTTCCATCATTATTATTTCTGATTCAGCAGTTTATTCAAAAATTTAGCAGAAATTATTTTTATGAGCTACAAAATTAGAAGGACCAAGTCACTTTACATGTATGTTTGGTATGGTAGAAGAATATTTATTAAGTCCTTTCACCTTCACTTTTGTAGAACTGCCCCTCTCATCCTCCCACCTGTTTTGTCAGTAGTAATGTTTCTTAGAGCTGTATTTTTTTGTTAAATAACAAGATACTTACTTTATACATAGTGCTTGAGTTACTGAGACTGCAATGCTTAGGTGTGATTTGTGTAATAAAGTGGAGAAGTGAATACTTTCCAGACCTAGGCTACTTCGAGAAACATCAAGAGAAGAGGTACAAAAGTGTGCCACTACCTCACACTTGCCAGGACTCCATTCTACTTTTATGTTTGTTTTACAGAGACATAGTCTAACAAGCTATTGTTCATTCAAGTGCTTTCTACTTATTTTATCGTATAAATTTCAAGTAATTTTGCCTTCCAATTCTTTCCTCAACAGTGTTTGCATATGCACCCTATTTGGCATCACCTGTAAGTTGCTAAAGACAGAATCCTAAAAATGTCCCTTCCTAAACTGATTTCCAAATCTAACAACTAACTAGACCTCTTTTAGCATGCTCTTTCAAAATAGCTCTATGCAAGTTTCAGCTAGCTCACATTTGTATTTTCAGAAAGAACAACATAAAAAACAGTATTAAACCCAAACCACTGGATGACCTATTTATGTACCTTAGCCATGACAACATGGAAATGTTACTCTTACATACATTATTTTGATTAATATTAAAATGTTCAGAGATATAACTCTGATTACAAATTCAATTAAATTTTAAATAACATTTGGAATATTCATTATAGATACCAGAAATATGATACATTTAGGATTTATATAAACCCTATTTCTAAGAATAAATCAAATTACAATTTTTACTACAGAATACATATTTTTGAAAGACTAAATGGTTTGCATTTGACTTATAAAGAAACAAATGAGAATTTTGTAATCTACTTATATTTGTATATTCTTCAAGCCAATCTTACTGTCCTATCATCCACTAAGCAGTCTGCAAATTAAAAGACATGGGGTAAAACTAGCTGCTCCCACACCTCATTATGCACCAACTCACTACTACACCCTTTAGGAAAGCACATGAAAACCTGATTACCTTTGGCAGGGTCCTCTGAAGGAAATAAAATCTGATTTCAGATATAGAAAAAAGATTACCACACAGCTATACACATGATGATTTCACTTTTAGATTGTTCTACAAGCTTTGTCACTTGAAGTTTAGTATATGAAGGACCTAGAGACTCTTCCGACCAAAATTATAGTGAACAATTTTTAAAGCAAAATATACCAGGTCAGAATCTTCTGATTCAAGTCTTCATTTCATAGTTAATAAATAAAATTTTTTATAAAAAGGATCTCTGAACACATTTGAAGACAGTGGTAAAGAATGCATATTTGATACATACAAATTCTAGTTCAGAAAAAGTTTTACTAAATTGACTAGAGCAAATATAGAGATGATATGCTCTGGTTAGGATATACATAATATATTACAATTTTAAAGATTCTTTCAAACTAAAATACAATGTAAATTGTCATAACAGATTTCAAAAAACAAGGCACCTTCTGTCTAGTGCAATTGCTTTATGGAACTCCTCAGAAAAGTGTTATGCTGTTAAGAGTATTTCCAGTGCAAAGTCCCTAGCAGATAGGCATAAGAGAAAAATACATGTTTTCTTCAGTTTTGAAAAGACATGTAATGTATTCATAGCTTCAATAAATTGAGCTAATATATTATCCATTGACAAGCAAGACTACTGTATTTAAGAAAATTCATTCCAGCTACTCCATCACATACTTAATTTAATCAATACTTGGGAAGTTGTAATTAGCTTATGTTTATACAGCACTCTGAAGATGTGAACTGCTACTTAAGTGACAACTAATGATGAGGCTTATGCAGCATTCATCAGCTTTGTGTGAATTCACAAACAAACAAGTAGCTCTTGAAAGTATTAGTACAGATCATTATTAAATATCTAATTCTATTCATTTTAAGAGATTGCCCATAAAGCTTTTCAAACATGCAATTTGCTTGTACAATACCAGCTTTTAAAAAATCTAGTGGTACTGCAATTCTATCATAGCTTTCATTGTTACTGTTTCTGTTGAAATTATTTATCCTATTTACACATCAGGAACTACAGCATTTAGTTAATACTGCAAATGAGTGCCAATTCATTTGAAAAAGTGGCTTCAAATGGGCACATCAGGCTGCAGCACTTTTTGAATTATAATTCACATTCTTTTTACTTAAAGAACAATAACTTAAAGACATAATGTTCATTTGTACAATCTGGAACTTGTCCCAGAAATGATGGTGCAATCTATGAGTAAAACGGCTGAAGATCATTGATGATCTAGATCTGGAAATGAGGTACTGTACTTCCTGCAACTTTCTTGCAACTTTTATTCATTAAAATCGAATCAAGACCACATAAAAGGAGAGGCAATAAGATACTGAATCAAATAAAATACTTATTTTACTGGTGAAGAGTAGCAGGCTTTTTCTCAAATACCTCAATGCAAATGAAGAAAGGAAACAACACTGTAAAAAGACTTCCAAAACCAGCACTGAACAAAGCACTGAAAAGAAAAATTCAGTGAAGGAAAGGCTTTCATTCCATTGAAATGCATTAAAGTGATATAATTAACAATTAAGCTTACAAAAGTATGTGACTTAACAGACTCCTAGTCTGAAGCACCTGCTGATTTAAGGAGACAAACCATTACCTTATTTTTCACTGCACAAAAATACGCATCCATTCCCATTAAGCACAAACCTTCAATAGCTGTCTGCAATTTCAAAAATCCTACTTACATTTGTGATAACGTTTCCATGTTAGAATTAAAAAAATCAATGAAAGGCAGTGAAAATAGAGAATACAGAAAAAGACTAAAAGAATTATTGTAACTTCACAAGCTCTGAAGCTTCATTATGTCTACATGAACCTTAAAAAATGTTTCTGAGAAGAGCTGCAAAGTATACCAGCAATTTAAGAGCACGGTATATTGATTCAGACTCTTTAAAAACAGACATTTCTTAACTGGTCATTCTGAGAAAAAATACTCTTCTATATTAAAAGTAGGCAATTGTATAGTATTGTATTCCCTAGGAATCACTTAGTACAGGGTTGAATTAGGAAAGTTCTCTGGGTAACACTTCTCAGACAAGTGCAGATACTGTAAAATAAGCAATGTTTCATTTATTCATCATTTGTTATACTTGTTTTACAGAGTGAGCACCAGCGGGAAATAATTCATTGTATCTAAAAGTTAGAGGGAAGAAACAAGCACATGTCACCCTGGGACTCTCGTTTCCTCAAGAAGAGAATCCTGGCTGTTGTGACTATACCTGTGGCTGAGTCTGGCCAGTAAAAGGCTATCTAAAGAAGTCAAAGCATGGAAGATCATTCATCAACACAACCCTTTTCCAAGACACAGTTCAAGTCAGACATGAGCAGTTCAAGAGTTCAAGTGTGACTACTTCATATTAAACACATTAGTCTTACGTATCAGCAAAACTGTGGCACTAGCAGCAAACCAAAATAGTCTAGGATTTTTTTTTTTTAGTGGAAGATTATGAAGTTGTTTCTTGTCACAGTTCTACTGGAATCTACTGACCAATTAACATATTGGAACGCAGATGAACCAGGTGGTATTTACAACTGCTGTCAATTTGCTGAGCAGCTCCAGGTAATGTACTGTCTCTCATTTTCCCCACTTCTAGGAGAATACCTATCACTGGTTTCCTGCACTTGTCACAGCACTTTGACATAAACTGATGAAAAGTCCTGCATAAAAAAAAAAAAAATCTTACAAGCTTGTGGATGCAATTCAGTACTGAGATCTTAAGGGGTACAAAACCTGTAACTCCAGGTAAGAGGGATTTAAAGAATTTATATCACTTTATCTTATCCTGTTCTGGGTCCATCTACCAAGACATAGTTCAATCCACCCATACTTGTATGAGCAACTCAAGTGGCAGTAACTTTTCATTGCTTTTCTGTGAGTAGTAGCCCTCACTACTACTGCTGCTACTACTACTACTACTACTACTACTTTAAGTAGTCTTAAAAATTATTCTTCTTGTTTCTTACACTAATATTTCAAAATATTGCCCTTGAAATATATTCCACAGCTTTCCTCCTTTCCTCCTCTACCAGAGAAAACAAAAATTCTTTCCCAGCCATTTCCAGGATTCAGAGTTAGGAGTTTGGGAAAGCACTCTTTTCTCTTTCACTTTGTCTTTAAGAACACAAGTTAATTAATTCTTCTATATATTATACTCTCCAGATGCCCAACAGACATGAAGTTCTGAGTTCTCTGTCTGAGAGAAAAACCTCTAAGCACAGATGTATTTGCTGAACTGCTGACATGAACAAATGGTGTTTACTGGAAGTCTCTAGATTAACTTCAATTACTTTTACTCTGGAGGAATAATTAAACTACCTAAACACAGATATTGAGTGCCATTGGTGTCTAGTGCTATTGTGGCATCTACAGTGGCACAAGATACTGACTTTAGGCAGCTGGGCCCAAAGCTCAGTTTCACTAATGCTGAACATCCAAGTGCAGTGTCTTCTGGTGCCTGCTACAACAGGAAAGAATCAACATTTACTGACATTCTGGGCCACATCTCTACGACAACACACAGAAATTCAAGTCTGTGTCCATGCTCCTCCTGTCCATTCTCTTTCCAAGACTCTTCCATCTTTATGCAATCTCTGTATATGACAGCACTTCTCCATGGACACCCTCTTGTCGTGGGGGAGAAGCTTGCGTGCCCTCATGAGGTTGCGAGCTGTGCTGGTGGTGGTTCATGCCTCCGGTAGGG
>JAWWEE010000122.1:46575725-46586178 GCA_035221455.1 Xenops minutus | reverse complement strand
TAGTGCCGACAGAGACTTTCCACTGTGCCTTTTGCAATCGGACTTGCCTATCTCGCATTGGCCTTTTTAGCCACCAATGTGCTTGTAGCAAGTGAGGGTAGAGCCCTTGTAAATCTTCGTTCGCGAAGCCTAGCCATGAATGATGATGAATATGACAGCAACAATGACACCACTATCCTCTTTCCAGACTCCTCTGAACAAAGTATCCATGGTTGGGTTTTGGGTTTTTTCCAGATTTATCCTTTTGGAAGGAGCTTACCTTTTTACCTTATCCCACACCAAACTTCAACAGACCTCCTCTAACTCTTCCTTCACCAGGTTCCCACACAGAACCTCTCTTCTTAGCTTCAAATGCTCTTTTCTGACCCCAAATGCTAGAAGGCCTTGTATTTTTTTTCTGACTCTGTTTGTATAAAAAACTGATTATTTGTGACTTCTGATAACAGATTAAGAGGACCCAATTTAGAAGATGAGAATTTGCAACACTGGCCCCTACCACTATACATCCTGTTACCATTTCCTGAGGCAACCCATTAGATGAGACAAATGGGTCAAACTACAGAGCACCAGAAGCATCCACATTTAGGAGTTAAGCATAGACAGTAGCAATGCAAGTTTCCCTTGTGTTTGTAATGAACAGAACTAGGCCTAGAATGGTAAGGAAGCGAGGTTAGTCACTAACTTATCTGCTGAAGCAATCAGCAGATTCTAATTTCCTCTAGCAGATTTTTGGGCTACTGACATAAAATCATGCTACAGAAGACATGTCACTGATTTGTGAAAGCTTGAACACAGAAAACTTCGAGTTTGATATAATTCACACTGACATCAATGTTTTTGTTTTGGTTATTTTTCTCCACAGACTGCAACATTACCAGGAGGCTTTTCTACCTTATTGTGTATACAATTAAAACTGGTGTTAACACCTTAAATGGACTAAACATTAAGATTTTAGCACAGAAAGTTAAATGATACAAAAAACCAAAGGTTTTGTTACAATAAGTGTTCACCCTACCAATGCCTTGATTTACCGACCCTATAAAATGAGGACTTTTACAGAAAAAATCACCATGATGTTCAGTGTACTGAACTGTACACAAGTTGTAGCATTAAGAGGTATTAGATGAAAGAGAACATACACAAACCTTGCCATGAAATGGAAAGATGAACAATACTAAATAGTGAGGAGATGATTTGGGGAGGCACGGAGACTTCTTGCAAAGTAGTGAAACAGAACCAGTCAAAGACAATTTTTACACACACGAAAACAGAAGAGGTGGGAGGGTAGCCTAATTACCTGCACTGAGGGAAGGAAGTGAAAACCAGGCACGTGTAATGAGCTTCTGTTATGAACAATATACTAAGTGACAAGTATACACAGAAAAAAGGCTACTTGCATGGTCTTAATGTAAAAAAAAGAATCTTACTCATCTGCAGCTTGGAAGGAAAATCTGAAAAAAAATCAATTATCTTTTTTCAAAATAGCCTTTTTAAACAAAAACATATGTTACTTGGGCTGCAGTGTAATCAGAACCTCCTCAAAAACAATCTGTCACTCAATCACTGTAAAATTCTGAAAATCTCAGTCTATCACAGAGAAGATGCAGCTATTAAAAATATGTTGCAAGTTAGTTCAATAATAATAAGAGCTGTACAGTAGATGGCTCTAGGAGAGACATTCAGCTATACTACCTCTCACTGAGTTGCAAGTTCAAAGCCCTGACCGGTGTCTCTTTTAATTTTAACCAGCAGGGCAGACAACTGATATCAAAATGTAATAAAATGAATATAAAATGTAATAAAATGAAATAAAACTGATTTAAGTAAGTTCTAGCACAAAGTTTTTAATGGTGAGGGAGAAAAAAAAGCAAAAAGCAAAAAGAAAAAAAAATAAAATGAGAACAAAACCAGTACAATTCTAACTACCAAAAATTACATGAATAATTCAACTTACTCTTTTACTGAGGCAGATAACTGGCCACATACTACAACCTAAAGTGCAGCAGCAGCAAAGGCATCCACATAGTAGCCATCGTACATTAACCGGAAGATTCTTCTTAAGACAACTGTTAACTCTACTGATGCTGGCTTTGAATTCTTCAGGTGCAACCTACAAGGGAAAGAAAAAAACGAAAAACAAACTAGTACTCCAGCAGTGTAATTTTTTACTTTTACAGTGATTTATTTACTTTTACACTTGGAACACTTGTTTTTGTAATAAAATCTTAATTCCAATTCCAAACTGCTACTCAAAGATACTCACCTTTCCAGTTAAAGATGAAGGAAATTCTGCTTCAAATTTGTTGCTTAGTCCAAACCTGCAAAAACAAAATTAAGATTGTACCAAAATTATGAATAACCCTAATCCATGCCACAAATTACAAGCACCTCATTATAGTCTCAGGATCTATACCAACAACAGCATTAATTTCAGGAAAACAATACTTGTTACTAAAAGCAATTCCTAAAATTGTCCTAACAGACAAGAGACTAGACTGTACATACACTGAAATCCAGCTTGCCTATAGTCTCTTCTCATAGTTCTCTTGATACAGTTGACTCTTCCCCAAACTCAGCAAAAGCTATAAGCAACAGTGGAAAGTGAGGAAAGTGAAGTACTTAAGGGGAAAGAGGAAGTAAGCTAAGGCCACAGTGAATTACCTCCTTCCTGCACCAGTACAAAGGCGTCTTGAAGAAAATCTCATACAGTGCTAAATAACAGTTCTAAGTATAAAAAATGGAATCAATACCTGCTTGTTGTTCAGAAAAGAAATCCGTAATAAGTTTCAAAACACAAAATACTATGTAACAAAACATGGCTTAAATGACAACTAATTTTAAGGAAACATATTAACTATGAATATAAAGCCATGAAGCAGTTTGAAATGAGCTAGAGTTATTCAACCTCCCGGGTTTCACAAGATCTAAAGATCAGCAGAGTTTCAGCTTGTCTATTAAAAAACGTTTCCTTCCTTGTCTGGTTGATTCATGAATGGATGAACCTCAAAATCTGAGTATTTTCTGGCATCTCAGCTGGGCAATAACTTTTAATAGGACTATACAGACTGAAACTTTATTAATAAAACTGTATGACTGGCTACTAATTTGGTAAACAGCAGTCAGTGGATAATTTAAGTTGTAATTAACAAACCTCTGAATACAAACTAGAGCACTCACTGTCAGATACTACAAACTAATCAGAAACTAAACTGCTCAAGACTTGAATATTGGCAGTTCAATCATAGAAGCACAGAATGATTTGCGTTGAAAGGGACAAAAGATCATCTAGTCCAACCTTCCTCTCACTAGATCAGGTTGCTTAAAGCTGCATCCAACTGAACTTTGAACACTTGCAAAGATAGCACAACCACAGCTTCTCTGAGCAACCTATTCCAGTGTCTCACCACCCTCATCACAAAAACGGTCTTTCTTACATCCTAACTAAATCTATGCTTTTTCTGTTTGAAATAATTGCTCGTTGTCCTGTCACTATAGATCCTGGTAAAGTCTTTCTCCATCTTTCTTATAAGCCACGTTTGTATATTGAAAGGCCATAATAAGATCTCCCCACATAAAGTAAGATATCTACCATATTTCAGTATTTGTAACTAGAATAGTAGCAGCGCAACTTCTATAAATCTCTCAAAATTAGTGAAATAACAAATGAAAACTGTTAACCAGAGACACATATGACAAGTTTACTACTTTAACACAGAACAAAGAAAACCCATACTTACTGGAAACATATCTCTACCATTGAAAATGCTGCTGAATACTCCAACACAAGAGGACTGTCCATCCTCTCCCCAAACTGCTGACTGAAACTAAGTGCTAAGGCAAAAGTTATGTAAACATCAGAAGTGTCATGCCCTATCAGTCAAGCTACTTAAAACTGCAGTAAATTGAAGTGGAAATCAAAGTCTGAAAAAAATCCCTTGGACCCATATACATTTCAGAAGCAGCCAAAGCAGCTTCTGTTGTAAGAACTAAAATGAAGCTGATGCCCTGACCAAAAGATTAGACAATTTCAGCTATCCCTCTACCCAGAATACAAAGGAAGCCCTTTACTCTGAGGCACGAAGAGGTAAGTCGCAGGCACAAGAAAGTCACTCTGCTCTCAGTTAAGTCATGAAGACATCCAGTTGCAGGGAAAACCCTCCTCAGCTTCATGATGAAGATTTGCTGGGAAATCGGCAGGACAAAAACAAAGTCGGGAGGGTTTTTTTGAGCATGTATGATCTGAAAGTATTCAAATATTGACAGCTCCATTAAACACAAACAAATATTCACTAAGATCGCAAAAGCCATGCCTAACAAAGGCACACCTACTGGAAAGGCTCTAGAGGTATCTGAAACACTGAGAATCTGAAATTACAAACACTCTGAGGCAGAGTAAAGCACAGAAACTTCCAACCAATGCTATTACACTTGGTTGAAGTTACAAGTAAATATACTGAGAGTCAGTATTCAAGGCTTGTGGAAATGTTTAACCCACGGTGGGGTAGCAAAACTGAAGCAAGCTCAACCACCTACCAACATAATTCTGAGCTTTCCACACAACAGTTTGTTACCATACACAGGTAGTAAAACATGGGTGATTCCATACATTAAAGGCATACAATACCATACCGTTGTAAGTAGTTACGTGATCTCAGAATTGTCACTATTGACTGTAAGCTGCAATTTGGAAACAAAAATATAAGAAACTCCACAGGCCACTACTACATATTCATTGTATAGATATAACAGCTGTGACCAAAAAAAAGCAGCAAAAAAAAGTCTTAAAATATTAAACCCTGGAAATCCATATTTTGGAGATGCATTTCCTCAGACAGCTGTCCTACTAGAGCACTAGATTTCTTCTGTACAATACTGCATCTCCAGTGACACACACTATTCTCTGCTTTCTCTATGCCTTTCCCACTCTACATCATGCCTTCAACAGATCCAGGCTCACCTCATGCATGAGTACTTCCTTTAACCTTCCTGGACCTGAACAAGTGTTTCTTGAATATGACTCTGCTTGAAAGGTTCAGATGAGTTCCTGCCCTTGTGTACAGTGGAGAAACAAACAGTGAGAGATGGAACCTTCAAAGTACAGACAGGATGCAGCCAATTTGTAAGCTTTTTTTCAGCTTGCAGCTCAGACCTTCCTAAGAAAAAAAAACTGATCCATGCTATTCTCTTCCTCTTTGTCCTCTCCTATGAGGACACTAAACCATTTTCTTCATTGCCCTCAACTCTACATTGACATGTTCCCAATCCTTACAAAATAAATATATATTCTACAAATCTTATCTCAGTCTATAATTCCCACATACCCCTGCTTTCACTCATATGTCCTCAATACAAAGTAAGGTTGAAAAAGATATTAGCAGATTTCACTTTAATATTAAAGAAACTGACTTCGGTGAAAATATCATTTGTGAGGTTTTCCCCCCCCCTCTACAAAAAGGTATCTTTCATCAAAACACAAGGTGCTGTAACAGCAAAGATATTCATCACCACACACAACAGCTCTCCATCATTCTAGCACTGCAAGAAACTAATAAATCTAGTTAATGCAGTACTAATTAATAGTCTGCTATATATAAGGCATATATGTCTCAACTGGTCAAGGAAACAGGAAAACAATCACTGAAAAACACCATCAGACACCTATCATAAGCATACTCTTCACAACTTCAAACTCATCATGTACCTTCCTTCCTACTATAATATGATTTTAGAAACAAGTATTAAATACCTGGGGCCTTCAGTTCAGTTGTAAGTAAGGATCTATATTTCCTCAGTGTTCATTTTCTTACCTTTAGATCACCTTAAGTTATCAGAAACCAGGTGAAATATTACTACTGTTTACCAAGCTATCCAAACTCCGCTGGTGTGAAAAGTTTAACTGAATATTTAAAAAATATTTAAAAAAATAAATAGCATTGTCTGCAGGATGCTCCAAGCAATGAGTTTAAGGAGAAAATTCTTAGTGCCAACCAAAAGCTCCACATCCTGGAAAGGCAGAGCCTTTGTGTGTTTTATTTGGATATTTACCTGCTTTCCTTTAATTGCTTTTAACAGCTCAGCTTAGAAAAGACTCTGACACACTTCCATACTCTGTTGGATGAAATCAAGTGATGGTAAATGTCTTTCTGATGTTAATCTGTAGTCACAGAATTGACATATTTCAAACTCAACATTATGACTTCTATGTAAGATCAGAGAGCTTATGACAACAGACTATGAAAAGAGAGCTTCTCTTTAAATATACACATAGCAGAAGCAGTCAGCAACTGCAGATCCAGGGACAGATCAATCCAATATTTGCTTAACTGTTGATAATTTTTGTCAGACCTTCAAAATATATACATGCTTTTACACCGGCAAGACTAATTCATCACACACACAGGACTACCTATTCCTTATATCCACCAAGTGAATGTTTTAAAGGGGATCTAACTTCTAATAATAAGCTTCTGTATCTATGAGAAAAAAGTTATAGGCTGTACGAAGGTAAAAGTGGCTGTGCTATTTAGTGAACTGTTCACTCTTGGCACAGTAAAGAAAGAGATGAAGATCAATCGCCAATTTGGAGGCACACATTCATATTTCATTGCTCATCCAAAACCTAGAGAACAAGTACCTTAAGGAAGATCTTAAAGTAATAACGAGCTAGTAACCATTAATGAACAATTAACAAGGTAGCCATCCTTCAACCACAATGCCCTTAACTAGTCACAGTCAACACTTTACAAGCTTCCTCAACACTCCACTAGCTGGCCTGCACCTTGTCTTGCGCAACTTACCTACCAGTATTGGAGACTTAACCAATGTTGTCTCTGTTTTAATGCTTTATACTCTTCAGTTGCTAATATGAAAACTAATTGTGGTTTTGATCTGTTCTCCAGAAACAGTCTAAGGCTACTTGGCTTATTTTCAGTGAATCATGGGTAAACTTCTGTTCACAATAAACAGTCATCAGCTGAACACACTGACCACATGCTTCTGTTCTTTCACAGGGTCTCCTCAGCCTCCTGCCCCACCTATGTCCTTCCAGCTCTCCAAATCTCTCTCAGTCAATGCATGTCTTCCTCTTTTCAACCAGACAGCTAACTGCACTGCCTGGATATTAGTATTCATGTCAACCAGATATTAAAGCAGCCACAGAACTACTCTAAATTTAACCATGGATTTCTGAACAGGTCAATATTTAAAAATCAGTGGAGTTTATGGGACTCAGAGCAACAGACCACAATATGTTCAACTTTTATGTCTCTACTGCAAGACTAGTCCTGCTGAACTCTGAATTAAAAAACAAAACAAAACAAAACAAAACAGTTTGCACAACTGAATCTTGTCTCCAGCTGGATATTTCAGCTCCTGACAGTGTACACCATAACTCACATCATAACTGATTGAAGGAAAGATACCTTCATCTCTTAAATTATGGAGAAGTACTGCACAAGCTAATGGTCACTTGCTGCTTGACTGTCAGAGATGGCAAACATTCAAAAAACAGAGTTGAAGTTGCTCCCACCTTAAACACAGTGAAACAACACATATCAATCACAACATAACATAATTTTACACGTACATTTCTGACTAACTGATGTCTTTGCTTTGTTAAAACCCTCAAAGCTATATTAGCAGCCACATGATAAGTGGGAGTAGGTAACAGGTACATACACAATCCTAAGCAATAGTGCAGCCGGTCATGTGCTGGCACATACCTGTTATACACAGGAACACCGGCACCTTACTTCCTGACAGCTCATCATTTTGGACAAATACTTCACATTCCTCTGCCAGTCACAGCCCGTGCCAGCCTCTCTTCCTCAGTGCCCAGCTGGAGGTTCGCACCCGCCTGCGAGTCCCAGGCGGCTCTCAGCTGCCCGGCCAGAGCCCTGCCGCAGCACCACGGCCGCCGGACGGGGAAGGGCGACAGCCGCGGCCCGGCGCTCCCCCCGCCTCGCCCCAAGCTGCCCCCGCGGGCTCCGCGCCCCGACCCCGCCGCCCGGGCCTCCCGCACCGCCCGGGCCTCCCGCACCTCCTGCACCGCCCCGGCCTCCCGCACCTCCCGCACCGCCCGGGCCTCCCGCACCGCCCGGGCCTCCCGCACCGCCCGCCCCGGCCGCGCAGGCCCCGCCGCGGCCCTTACACGGTGACATGGCCGGAGCCGCGCACCACCACCGGGTCGGGGGAGTACTTCAGCAGCTGCTCCTCCAGCGCCCGCTCCTCGTCCTCCTCCTCCTCGTAGATCTCATCAAAGTCCGCCATGGCCGGGCCGGGGCGTCCGCGGAGACCGAGCAACCGGGGCGACGCGCCGGGAGCCGGCCGAGGAGGCGGGCAGGGCGGGGCGGGGCGGCACGGCCGGGCGGGGCTGGGCCGGGCGGCGGGGCCGCGTGTGGAGCGGCGGCGGCGGCGGACGGGGACGGGCCCGCCCCCCTCGGGGGGAGGGAGGGAGGGAAGGAGGGAAGGAAGGAGGGCCGGGGCGGGGCAGGAACAGCAACAACAACATCCGGCCGCGCGGGGCGGGGAGGCCGTGCGAGGGATGGATGGCTGTGTGAGGGGCGGTGGGAGCGGCAGGAGGGGATGGATGGCTGTGTGAGGGGCGGTGGGAGCGGCAGGAGGGGATGGATGGCTGTGTGAGGGGCGCTGGGAGCGGCAGGAGGGGATGGATGGCTGTGTGAGGGGCGGTGGGACCGGCCCCGTACCCGCTGCACGAGCTCTTTGCCGGCTCGCAGAGCGGGTCAGCGTGGAAAGGACCCCAGTGCGTCATCTGGCGCAACCCCCGCACAAGCAGGGTCATCCCAGAGCACATTGCACGGGATTGCACCGAGGTGCTTGTTGAATCTCCAGTGAAGGAGACTCCGCCACCTCTCCGGCCAACCTGTCCCAGTGCTCTGTCACCCGCACAGTACAGGACTTCCTGTGCGTCCGGTTCTTCCCGTCCTGTCTCGCCCTATTGTTCAGTACTGCCGAGCAGACTCTTGACACCCTCACTTCAGACAATAAGTTCCCCTCTCAGTCACCTCTTCTCAAGGATGAACAGGCCCAACTCCCTCAGACTTTTCTCATAAGAGGAGTGCCCCAGTTCCTTTATCATTGTCACCCTCTGCTGAACCTGCTCCAGAAGCTCCGTGTCTCTCTCAACCTGAGGAGCCCAGAACTGGACACAGCACCACAGATGTGGCTTCACCAGGGCTGACTAGAAAGGCAGGACCAGCTCCCTTGACCTGCTGGCAATGCTCTTCCTAATGCACCCCAGGATACCATTGGCCTTCTTGGCCACAAGGGGTTTAGCCCCATTTTGTGCATCCATGAAGCCAAGGGGTTTGGGCACCTGCTGTGAGCTGAGCAGTTGCCTCTTGGGCCCTAGTGCAGGGGGATGTGGGGGAAGTGGCCCTTGCCAAGGCCAGTCTGCTCACGCAAAGGCTGGGACCAGGTCTGCGTGTCCTTTGGTGCTGTCGGTGCCTGCATCTGCCATTCCTGCAGCAGCCTTGCAGCCCTCCACGGTAGGCACCATGCCAAGGCCACTCTTTGCATGGAGTGCAAAGCAGATGAACAATGAAACTGCAGAGGAACAGTCCTAACCCTTTAGGACTACATAGATGAAAACTAACCAGAAAACCCTAAAAATAGTGTGGACTCTTGTTCCCTCTCTGCAGTTTTGTTATTTGTCATAACCAAAACTAAAAACAAGGGCTGGAAAATGCCAGGGTGAGCATATTGGCCTTAGCAAGAGGTGGGCCATCAGCTGTTGTAAAAGAGTGGAAGACAGTGCTGACAGGATTTAGCAGTAGCAGGATGACATTTCAAAAAGAGAGAGCAGATCTTTTTTATTTGACAGAGTTGACTAGTGGATCATGTACTCACAGTGGTATTTATAATGTCAGAGGGTTCGGCCCCAAACAGTCAAAAAAACAGGTAAATATGCTTTTCATAGAATCATAGAATAGCCTGGGTTGAAAGGGACCTTAAAAATCATCTAGTTCTGTTCCCACTGCCATGGGCAGGGTTACCTTCCAGTAGACCAGGTTGTTGAAGGCCTTACCCAACCTTGCCTTGATGAGGCATCCACAATTTTTTTGGGCAACTTGTTAAAATGTCTCACCACCCTCACAGTAAAGAATTTGCACTTAATATCTAATAGAAACCTGCCGTTTTCAGGTTAAAGCCATTCCCCCTTGTCACTACATGTCCTTGTAAAAAGTCCCTCTCCATCTTTCTTGTAGGTCTTCTTCAGGTATTGAAAGGTCACAATTCAGTCACCCCTAACCCTTCTCTTCTCCAGCCTGAGCAATCCCAATTCTCTCATTGTTTCCTCACAGCAGAGATGCTTTGCCCCTCTAATCAACTCGGTGGCATCTTCTGGATTCACTGCAATACCTCAGTGTTCTTCCTGTGCTGGGGACCGCAGAGCTGGATGCAGCACTGCAGGTGGGGTCTCACCAGAGCAAAG
>JAWWEE010000122.1:46540697-46575625 GCA_035221455.1 Xenops minutus | reverse complement strand
TGCAGGTGGGGTCTCACCAGAGCAAAGCAGAGGGGCAGAATCATCTCCCTTGACCTGCTGACCACTCCACTTTTGATATAGCCCAGGATACAATTTGCTTTCTGGGCTCCAAGTACACATTGCCAGGTCATGTCCAGCCTCTCATACACCAACACCTCCAAGTCCTTCTCAGCAGGGCTGCTCTCAATCCATTCATCCCACAGCCTGTGTTAATACAGGATGTTGTCCTGATCCAGGTGCAGCACCTGGCACTTGGTCTTGTAAAACTCTATGAGTTTTCCATTGGGTGCACCTCTCAAGCTTCATCAGGTCCTTCTGGGTGGTACTCCATCCTCCAGGTGTGTCAACCACACCACTGAGTTTGGTGTCGTCTGCAGGTTTGCTGAGCATGCATTCGAACTCTTCATCTGTGTCATTAATGAAGATATTAAATAACACTTGTTCCAATATGGACCTCTGAGGGACACCATTTGTCACTGAGGTCCATCAGGACTCTGAGCCATTGACCACTATCATCTGGATGTGAATATCCAACCACTTTCTTACACATCTAACAGTCCAGCCCTTAAATTTTTCTCTCTCCCATTTAGAGAAAAGGATGTTGTGGGGGACCATGTCAAAGGCTTTAGAAGTCCAGATAAATGACATCTGTAGCCATCCCCTTGTCCACTTTCGCGAGTGTGAAGGGGATTCTACATTCCCCTTTTCTTTCCTAGTACTTTACTCATATATCTTAATTACAATAGACTCTTTCTCACAGTAGACCATTTTTCTTCTGAAACCTGCAGTGTTTTGTTTTTTTTTTTTCTGTCTTGTTACAGTATATCGTAGAGTCATAGAATTGTAGAATCATAGAATGGTTGGGTTGGAAGGGACCTTAGATATCATCCAGTTCCAGTTCCTCTGCCATGAGCAGGGAGCCTTCCATGAGATGAGATTGCTCAAAGATCTTTCCAACCTGGACCTGACCACTTCCAAGGATGGGCTGTCCTCAAGTTCTCTGGGCAACTTGTTGCAGTGCCTCACCACCTTCACAGTAAAGAATTTCTTCCTAACATCCAAACTAAACCTACCTTATTTCAGTTTAAAGCCATTCCTCCTTTTCCTATCACTACAAGCCCCTGTAAAAAGCCTTCTTGTAGGCCCCCTTTAGCTACTGTGAGGCTGCTGTCAGGTCTTCCTGGAGCCTTCTCCAGGCTGAACAATCCCAACTCCCTTAACCTGTCTTCAATGGAGAATTGGTCATTCCTCCAGTCATCTTCATGGCCCTCCTCTGGATTTGTTTATACTGACCAGATTATTTTCTGAAACACTATGATGCCACTTACTGTCTACTACTCATAAAGACCCTCATGGTATATTTCTCAGGAACAGAGTGTATACAAAGATGTGATCGTGCTTATTGCTCTGAATAAAATCAGGGTAGAAGCAGTGTGGCCGTGAGAGAGTCCATAACACTGTCTTTGCTGTAAAGGAAAAAGCAGCATTTTTTGGTGTCACACTGCAAAAGTGTGACAGTATTTCTGTTATGAGTTACTTGTAACAGGTTTCATTTCCCAGATAACAGAATTGTACAGAATAACACAGCATTCCCCTGAGTAGTGTGCTTTCAATCTAGTATGCTTACCTGTGTTTTTTCTTACCTATCTACTTTTCTTACATCTGTGTCTCACACATAGAATTTGGATTTAACAGGACTGATAACTTACTGGTTCTGTCTAACAGTCCTGAAACTTAATACTGGCAAAAGAAAGAGAAAACCCACTGGTTTCAGTGAAGTGATGCTATGCCTCCTTGTGCTAGCTCACTCTACAGATTAATATGGTAAGCAGTTTGTTTTCAGATGCCTATTTCACAGTAGCAGCCAGGTAATCAGAGGTAATACTGTGCAGCACCATGCTGGAAATCTTGGAAATTACATTGAAGCAATAGGCTTACCTACATTACACTTGAACCCTTGGCGCAATGCTGCAGGGACCAGCTGCTGCTTGAGGTCCAAAATCCCCATGCTGCATGGCATCACAAGCTTGGTTAGCTCACTTGGTGGATTTGAGATAAGACTAAGTCCCAAGACCCTTGATTAGTTCCTCACATTAGGTGTACATTACTTGCCTAACAAATGCCAGTTCCATGCTCTGCAGTTTACAGCTCTTCAGTATGTGGTAGCCTTTAACAGATGAAGAGCTGTGGCAGGTATGATGTGGAAGTGCTAAGTTTCTAGGCTGAGGTGCCCATGATGTTTCAGCATCTCTTCTGCAGCTCCTGTTGTGCTCAAAGTCTTCAGCATTGGTCTTGGCAGCAACACTCTTCGAGGCAGCAAGTAAATTCATCTGGTGTAGCTGGTCTGCCACACACCAAAGAAGATGGGTCCCTCCTCTGTTTCAAGAAGAATCACATGAGTAATCATTTTCTCCACTGCTGACACATCCCTGCCGTGCACAGGCCCTGTCACCAACCATGCACTCCCGAATGCCTTCCCATCACCGTGTTTGATTTTGACTGTTTTGGTGCCTACACTGACTCAAAATGGTGGGACACCTCTCCCATTTATAACACATTGTCCTAGAATGGAGAAAGTGAGAGTAGTGCCAGGCTTGTACTGATTGCATTCTTAAACCCCTTACTCTCTTTATATTTAAATAAAGAAGGCAGGTCTAAAGTCCAGCTTGAGGAGCACTGTGCTGTTGTTCCAGGCAGGAATGCCTTCCCTCCTGTAACCGGTACCATGCAGTCTCTCTGACTGAGGTACTTGCTGTCCTCAGAGTTGCTCTGTAGGAACTGCATACTGTAATCTAAATGGAACTTTAAATCATTGTCACATTTCTTTTTATGTAGTTCTTTATTCCTGTTCCCTTTCTCTTTTGATGTCTATTTATTTTCATCTCCTTTATTGTTTGTCCCTCTCTTTTTTCTGTGTGCTTTTTCCCCAGCTCCCTCTTTCCTCTGCTTCCCTCTAACACCTTTTCTGTTGTCACTCACCTCATTCCTCCCAAGATCTTTTTCTTGCTTCTCCTGTCTTTTCCTGTGCTAATTAGTACATTTTTGGACTTCTGAAGGAAACTGTTTCATGCAACAGGGCATCAAAGAACAAGCAGCAGGTGCAAGAGTAACCTTGTTCTTTGAACTCCTACCACCACTCAACAGCAAAGCAAAGCTGGCAGAAACAGCTTCTCTTTCCCTGATTAATTAAGAGAAGAGAGGTAGCCAGAAGGAAAACAAGAGTGGTTGGTGATAAAACCGTTAAAATCTGTTAAAACTGTGGATGGGTGCAGTTGGATAGTCCTGCTCTTCCAAGGACCCTATGACAACATGATACTGAAGGCAGAATCTCTGAATCCATAAAGAATTTGTGATATGCTTGACTTAAAGACTTACTTGTGTTTCATATAACCTTACAGACAAGATAAACTCTTGGCTGTTTTCAGGCATGACATTGGGTTTTAGTTTTCATGTAGGACTCACCTACGTGAAATATGTATGGCCACTTGTTTCCTCCCTTCCTGTCAATGGTAGAATCTAAAACAGCAGAATGCGTGCTGCTTGGTTTTTGTGTTTTGTTTTGGTTTTTTGGTTTCTTTTCTATAAACACATCAGTTAAACAGAAACAAAAAAGTTTTTCATTTTGTTTGAGATAAATCTAGCATTGAAATCAATGGGGGTTTTTTTCAGCACTGGGAGTACAAAAGCATAAAGTCCACTAAAACAAAATGTAAACAAAATTGTCTAAACATACAAATGGAATAGCAAGTTCTATGTTTTAAACACATTCATGAAACAGCAAATGTACATTATCTATCCTTTCTTCAGAAGATCATCTCTAAGAATAGTATCTGTTAGAAATGCTGAAAACTATCAAAGAGTACTGCAGACTGAGTCCTCAACTGTATATGTTGGAGATATAGAAGCTCGTACTTGGGTAAAGCCATAGTCAACTTCTATTCTTAAAAAAACCCAACAAAACAAACCCCAAAACAAAAAAGCTAATGACAAGTATGAGCCTCCTCTAGCTGCTATTGGAGTGAACAGTCATACCTCCCTGAACATCAGCAGGGATTTTAAATTCATGTATTTATGTTTCCTAGTTTCTTTGTTTTTCCATCCTTCAATGCCTCATCTTGTAATTTATATTTATTTTGAGGACAGTTACTTTCCTCTTCATAAATATGACTGAATGACTAAGTTGTTTACTTACCATCTTAAAGAAACAGTGAGTGACTACTTAACTACTGCAACTGAACTGCGAAGCTCAAAGTTGCTGTAAAAAGAAGTAGCTTTTATATGATGAAACTTTTAAAATATGATTTACAGATCTGTATTAAGGTGAAATGCCTTCATGTGACATATTTTAGAGAATTAGACAACGCTTCCATCCATATTTTCTTGAGACTAGAAAGTACGAAAGTTTTTATCCTGCTTAGAGGCAAATACCCTCTGCTATGCCACCCACATGTACCAAATCTTTTGGAAATCTAGAGCAATGTAGTCCTTTAGGATTGAGGACATAATTCTTTGCCTGTCAGATTATTCTGACCAATTACATTATAATTACTTCCTTATTAGTTACTGTGACAAATGGTGATCTAAAGAGAACAGGGAAGAATGTCTTTCATTTAAAATCATCAGATTATGAACAACTGAGATTTCGTCTAAGCACTTTCATGTTCATTTATATTTGGGCATGCTAAGATGTTCATTCCTATTGAATATAAGCAGAGAGAGATTTCTAGCACTAGTCTCCTTCAGATATGTCAATTTTATTTCCTTTTGAACACTTTCAAATAGCATCTTTTCTGCTTCCAAGTAGATATTTTTACTCTCTGATAGTATGAGGCATGATCCTCAAAGCATGAAAAAAATAGCTGTTATTATGAGAAGTTTTTTACAGGGCAAAAAATTCACTTATAGTGCAATATACCACATTCCTACAGCATGAAGTCCTTAAGGAAGGTAAAGAACAAATAACAATTACAACCCCTGTGCCAAAGCATGAGAAGGGAATAATCTGCAACCTGAAAAACTTACTTTCCTTTCAAAGCAAGAGAGACATTGGAAAGAAATTACCTTCTTGTGGGACTGAGTTTCTTCTTTGAGTTAATTTTTGGCTGCTAGCAGTCTTATCCTTAGCATCAGCCTGATGTAGCAAAGTGAAAATCTGTACTTTATCCCATCACCATGTGGGTATTACAGTTTCTTGATGTGCATGTGAGGAAGCAGAAGAGGAAAGAATTGCACACCTGATGCAATAGCACCTTGTGATCAGATTCATTGCAACTTGTTTAAGACAGTGGAGTAGAGTTGTTTGCTGCCCTCAAAGAAACTAGAGTATCAGTTCCAACCTGCAACAGAGAATTAAATCAGGCAAATTTGGGTAACTGATCTGTTTGTGCATGATGGCCAGCTTGTACCAGAATGTCTTTGCAAGCAGGAGAATAATCTATGTGAATTCTTACCCACAAAGGAATGGGAAAGCTATGCCAGGCTTCCTTCACTCAAGCAGTTACTGAAGTACAATCAAATTCAACAGACTCTGTAATTTTTCAAGGTGCCTTATGAAGCACTGTTATATACTGTAAGATGCTGAAAAATAGGAGACTTTGAGTCAAATCCTAGCTCCACAACTGTCTTACTTTGGGACCTTGGACAAAATTGATTGTTTGAATCTGTATACCTTTCCCATAGTGGGTAAATTACTGACAGGATTCTTCATTGATTGGGAAGCTCCCAGGGTTTTTTCCATTGGGTAATACCTTAACATACAAGTGTTTCTATGTGTGCATCTAGGAAGTGTGATCATGGCTTTTATTTTTATTTCTTTGGTATCCTTGAAAGACCTTTTGTAGCTCTGGAGAATGAGCTGACCTCTTTTGTTCCCCTAGGCTGAAAAAGGTCATATTTTGTTTAACTAACCTTTGAAAAGACCACGCCAAATTCTACTCCCACTGCACCATTCAGAATAGCTGCAGAGTTATTCTTACAGCTTTGAACTGAAAGTAAATTTTACCCAAACCTTTCCACCTTGTAACAGGTCTGTCTTAGTATGTCTGAGAGTGTGGGCAGTCATACCTCTTATACACTGTAGTGTTAATTGTATTCTAGATTAATAGGTGTTTTAATAGATTGCAAGAAGTGAACTCAGAATTCCTGCAGTCTTCTGACTGTGAAATAGTTAGCTCCAACAGTAGGATATGTTTGATAACATCTTTTTTTCTCACAAACAGCATTTAATGTCTGTATCTGTTAATGTGGCTTTAGAAAAAGTGGCACTTCATCTGACAGTAAATGCAAAAGACTGCTTTTTGGTCACTGTCAAGCAGAATGCTTCAATCTAAGCATGACACTTAAGGATCAAAATGCGTGAGGGCTGAATTTCAAGGGTAGAAATGGAGTAGGATGTTTAGTATTACACAGAATCTCATGTTTGTTGTATTGGGGCCTGTATTACCACAAAGTTTCAATCTCGTGTTGATTTGTGGTTCATCACTGTAAAACAAAACTAGTCATGGCTGATGTGTTCTAGAGTCCACAGAAGCATTTTGAATCCTTGTTCTAACTCACATGACTTTGGGGTTTCAGCTCTGGCTCCCAACATAAACCTCCACTGGGGCTATGCAGGGGTTTAGCTTTATACCCATTAAAGATACATCTCTACAGCTTTCCCTTATACATGTCATCTGTAACAATTTTACCTGTTAGAGTTCTAAACAAAGGCCATTAATGAAAACAGGGCCCAGACCACCTGAAGTGTCTGGCCTGAGGTTGCCCCATGTCTGAAGAGTACTAGGGTCATGGCAAAGCTGAGCTCAGAGAAATATCAGACAAGACTGTGGATAACAATCTCACTGGGCATTTCCTCCTTTTTCTGCTCCACACAATCTCTTGTAGGAGGACAGTGCAGAAACAACGTTGTAGACTTCACTATGATGAGCAGGTGCAGACAAGGGGTTTTTTTGCTTCCAGACACTGAAGGAAACCCAGCAAAGAGCTAACATTCTTTTTAAGAGGGTTGAAGAGGGAGAGAATGAAGGTTTTCACCCATGTATTTAAGTGCAGACCTGCTTGACTTAGGGAGAACCTCACAAATTGAATAATGAAAGTTTCCACTCCAGACAAAAGGGATAAGAGAATTAGGCCTGCTGACCTGGTCATTACATGAAAGACAGTTGTCACTATAGGCCTGCAGGTGAAAGCAAAAGGTGCCGATTTGGGCTGGGAAAGGAAAGAGGGCTGAAGGCTTCTGCTGGAGCTTTTTTGAAGCACTCATATGCAAGTGATCATAGTTGCCCTGAAAGGCTCACATAGAAATTTGCTGCTAATCGGGTGGAAGAGTAACTGTGAAAAGTACCAACAATGTGGAGTGGGAGCAGCGTCATCTCTCCGAGGGGTGCGAGGGGGATGAAGGAGGGAACATCTTTCTTCCTAGGGAGAAGCGGCCGCTCCCGCTCCAGCTGAAGCTCTGTGTCCCGACACCCACCGCCACCCCTGCTCCACGAGGTCTGGGAGGGCACTGGGGCAAGAAGGGTTCGGCAGTCCCGGCAAGGGCAGCCAGGAGCCTGTCCTTGAGTACAGGGACGCCCCTTCATTTCCTCGGAAACGGCCGGATTTCTCGGAGCCATGGAGGGGCTGCAATGCCAAGTCGAGATGGGGTAATTTATGACTGGGGTTGGAAGCAAAGGAAATCTCCCACGGAAGGGAAGGGCACAGGGGATCTGCATCTGTGAGGAAGGGCAAGAAGTGGTATCCACGCTACTCAGCCTGCAAGTCAGCCCTCAAACTCTTGGGTGAACCCACTGGCCGCTACTGGGCTGCGAGCTGGTCTCCGGGGAGAGGCTCCGCGCCCCTGCCCTCCAGGACCGAGGAGAGAAAGGAGGGTGTCCGGAGATGGGCAGAGTTTGAGGGGTATTGGGGTCTCGGCCCCAGCTCTGCCCTCTTCCCCCTGGCAGCGAGGAGCTGGACAGGCGGCACTGCGCGCTCACATCCCCGGGGCACGGCTGCCATCCCCGACGTGGCGGCCGCCAGCCCCTGCTCTTAATGAGATTCTTTAAAATCCGAAAAAGCGAGATTTAATGTTACATCCTTATCTTTGGAGGAGCGCGGTTTTCTTGCCGCGGCGACGTCACTTGTTAAACAATCCTCTACTGAGCCCTTGAAAAGAGAGGCATTGCACCCTTCGCGCTGAATGCGCTTCTCAGTGCGCATAACGCCAGAGCCTTTTGATGTCTCACAATGCGTGTTACGCCCAAAGATTGTCTCTTTGGACAGATCTACAACGCTTGGCTTCATGTTTGGAAGTTAAATGGACAGCGAGGTTGTTGAAACTCCCACGCTTGAAGCTGGCGCAGACACTCGGTACTTTCGCCCTGTTACTTTCCATGAGTGAAAGCCGCGGGGGTGGAGGGAAGGGGCTGCTGGTTTAATCCGTGCTCCGAGGCAAAGCGAGGGGGGAAAGCAACTCAGCCCAAACTTTTCCTCTCTTTTCTTTTCTTCGCTTTATTCTTTGGCAGCCTTAAAATAAGTGCTATGTGCAAAGCGTGCGCCCTGCCTAGGTAGCTTGTGTCTCGAAGTCGCTGGCAATGTTGCTGCTCCATGAAATCAAAATTTATGATTATTCAAATGTTGGGGACTGTGAAAAGAGAGGAAGAAAGAGAGAAAATTAATATTGCAGCTGTTCTTCTGATTAATGAGAGATAATTGCTCATGAAAAGTCACCCCTGTGGCATTTTGTTGTCTCCTGGATCTTTGTTCTTTTCCACTATTATTGAGGACTTTCTTGAAGACTAAGCGGTTCTTTTCAATTTTTGGTATTCAGAAAGTGTTGCTTGGTTACAGATAATGGAGAAATCTCGGGCTATATTGGGTAAGATGTGCCACAGACAGCAATATCACAATGCCACTTTCAGAAAAGGATGGATACAAGTTAACGATGCGCTTTCAATAAAACATTAATAGACTTGTTCACGCTTTTATAATGACCTCCTTAATGGGAGCTGAGGGCAAGTCCTGTCTTTTGCTTGCGTTCACTTCAGAAAAGCCAGCGTAGAGATCGCCGATCACTTTGGAAAGTAATAGGAAATCAATGCTAGAATAGCGAATAAACGCGATTATAGCACAGGAGCCCGCGGCCCTTCGCTTATCCACGCATGGCTTTATTTTGAGCGGGGTTTCCCCATACGAGAACTGCCCCAGCCTGAGGCTCATCTTGCCCAGCGCCACCGCGTGTCACCCCGCCGTGATGTTTGCGACCACGGCTACTCTTCAGGGGTTGTTTTGGGGTTGCTGTTTTGGCACCTTTTTAATTTTTTTTCCCCCGGTCATAACGTGTTCCCGGGCTGCGGCGCTTTCCACTGAGGCAGCTCCTCCCGTGAACTCGGCGGAGATGCGCGCCTGAAAGCCTGCGCTTTCGTCGGGCGGGCATGGCTTTTTTTTTCTGCCGGGAGCCGCGGGGGTTGGGGGAGGGAAGAGAAAGAGCCGCTTTTGTCATTTAAGCCGTGAATCTCTTCTACATAAAGGTGTTAGAGACATCTGGAAGAAAAGAGGGACCAGCACCCAGTCCTGCGCTCGGCGGACCAGGGGAGCGGCTCTGATGTTCTTTTTGAACTGCTCCACTTTCAAAAGGGGGCAATTTCGTTACATTCTCATTTGTTACACTGTCTTGAACTAAAGGCAGACAAAGCTATACTCTGTCACCCCGAGCAGAATGAAGGGAATCAAAGGATTTTCCCTTAAAAGGACTAATTTTCTCCTTGAATTATGAAAGTAATGGCTAGGTAACAGCCTGTGCTCTGTACCCAACTGCTTAATACCTTCTAAATCCTTCCACGTGGCTCTCCCAGTCGTAGCAATTAGAGCTCATTATAGGCTCATAAGAGCTCTCATTTCGGGGATTACTTAATGGACAATGAAATTTTATCGGACAGAATTATTGAAAAATAAAATTGTAACGAGGCCGATGTGATGTGGGCGCACGCCTTGCATCATTCCGCCTGGTTTGGGATGTCTTTGCTTTCAAATGACTTCTTTTCTTGCTCTAGCTTTCAGGGGTGGGTTTTCTTAGTGTTTTTTTTTTTCTCCCTCTCTTTTATCACTGCACTTGGTTTATTATAACAATTACAAACTGCAGTTTTGATCTGACTCTTGCTCTGTCTGCCTTCCCCTTATGCCAGCCCCTTCCCCAGATCCACTCCATCACTGCAGACAGCTTTTTCCACTGAGGTTTGGGGTTGTACTAGTATTATTATTATTGTTATTATTATGATTTTCCAGAATAGCCTCTCGTAAACGAAAATAATAAATAAAAATAAAACGCAGATACTAATTCAAATCTTCTCCAGATAAATTGTGTTTTAAACGGGAAGAGTCGGACAAAAAGAATCCCATGCCTATGCACGGTGACCGTGGCTAGAATCTCACCGGCCCCACCGGAGCTCAGGGGGCCGAGTCCCCGCGTATCCCCCGGGCCGCGGGCTCCACGGCCTCGGCGGCCGGAGGCCTCGACGGCGGCGCGGGCAGCGCTCCTTGGGGCTCCGGGATCTGACAGCTCCGGGGCCTCGGCTGAGCCCTCGGCAGTGGTTTGGGGAAAAGTAGGTGAGGTCGGAGCAGACCGGCCTAAACCCCACGAGCCCCTAATTGTTGTCACAAGACGCGGGATTAGCGCATTGCTGGAATAGCTGTCTGTTTACACTCCGGAGCCCCCGCCGGCCGGTAAACACTTTCTAATTGAATTCTAATCACATTCAAATAGCTCCATAACCAGCCTCAGCTGCAATTCATAAAACTTTAATTGCCATCCATAAATCCTCAGATTGCTGAGTGAGGAGTGTCCCTAAAAAAGCTGTTGCATCTTGCCTGCCCGGGGAGGTGCGGGTGCGGGGGAAAGGCGAGTAGGGCTAGGGAGAGCCGGCCCCTGCTCAGGGGGGTCCGCATAGTAGGACTGCCCGCGGCAGATTGGGAATGGGGACGGGACAGAAGGGCGAGACCTAGCCCTTTTCTTAGCAAGGCTCGAGTTGTACCGCTGAGCCTCGCTGGTCCCACGAGCGCGGTAATGCCGTTTCCATCAGAAGGTGGTTTTATTTTGCTGGGTTTTAACAGCAGGAGAGTGGGTGTGCGAGAGGGCTGATAGGATGTCCACGGCCGGGCCCGGCCCTTGTACGTGATAACCGCTTCTGAACACGTTTTGGCTATTGCTGCGCTCTCGAGTGTCTGCTCAGCCTCCGGTAATCAGGCGTAGTCTGTGTTTTCTGCTTTAGAGCACAATTGTCGCTTCCCTTTCCCGTGTCAAGTGGGATGGGATCCGCACTCGGTTTTAACGGCCGCTTCACATCTGCCAAAGAACAACACGATCGCCCTGCTATTAATGATAAGTCTCTTCTTAAACTCCCATAAAACAGGTCATTGGAAAATCGCGTAATATGCTGAGAATACCTTGGCTTTTTAATGCACTCTGAAATGCTTCGGACCCACCGACCGTATTTAGCTGTTTATCCAATTTTACTTTGAGTGATTGCTTCAGCAAACTTGGTGGAGATCAAAGAATCCCTCCCTGACATGTTCGCTTTTCATTAGCGCTGCGCACTGCGGTCCCGGGGCGGGCGGGGAAGTTCACTTGGAAGTTTTCCGTTTTGATACCGTTTGGCTGAAAAGTGTCCAGATATTTGAAGGCTTTGTCCGTTGCAGTAATTGGCAATTTGGCAAGATTCGCTCGGGGTGAAAAGGGCGAGGAAAAAAAAATAACCCACCCGACATGCATATGTATGCGCAGACCCACAAACGCGCGCCATCCCTAACTTTATGTCTGCATCTATGTCCCTGGCTTCTCTGATGGGGAAAGGGCCTCCTGAAGGAGTCCTGAGTGAGGAGAGTGGACTGGACTGGGGAAAGGTGTCGGTCCCGGGTTTCCGTGGGATCCACGGCACCTTGGATGTTATTTTACTGGGAGTGAGTGGGGCGGCGTTGACCTGCTTGTTTCAATGCATCACCTGTTCTCACCTCTCGTTCCCTCCCGGCGGGGGAAAGGAGCATTCTGCTCTGGGAAAACCCCCTAGCAGAAACTTCCTCCGATTAATTTTACCCTCAATACCCCGGGTTTGTTGACAGGGGGATATGCCTGCGAGCGCGACGTGTGACGGGGCCGCGGGGTAGCCGCCCCCTCCCCGCTTTCTCTGCTCCTATAATTTATCTGAGACGGAGGCGAAGGAGTGAAGTCATCGGGCAACGAGCAAACACGCACACTTTGCCGCCCCCCTACCCGGCTTTGGTCCCCCCCGGCAGCCTCTCCTGCCGGCCTGAGAAGCCGGGGAGATTTAGATCTGCGAGGCTTTCAGCTATCACGTGTTTAAATAGTTGATATAAAACCCCGGCGCAGGGGATCCAGGCGGGGGAACTTTAAGACCAGCCCTCTCCAGGGACCCTTTTGTTCAGCTCTCAAACATAAGCACCTTCTCGACTCGCCAGGACTTCAGTGGCAACTTGGCCAAGCAGGAAAATCCCGACTTTGGGAGAGCTGCCCCCGGCCTCGCAGCCCTCCGCAATGTCCCGCTCCTTCTATGTCGACTCCTTAATCATCAAAGACTCCTCCAGGCCAGCTCCGTCTCTGCCTGAGCATCATCACGGCCAGGACTTCTTCATCCCTCTCAGCATGCCTTCTCCCCTCGTCATGTCGGTGTCGGGCCCGGGCTGCCCGTCCCGAAAGAGCGGCGCCTTCTGCGTCTGCCCGCTCTGTGTCACCTCGCACCTGCACTCGTCCCGCGGCGGCAGCGGCGGCGGCGGGGCCATTCCTCTGCTCAAGAGCCAGTTCCCCGCCGCCGCGGGCGAGGCCCAGTGCTGCCCGCGGACCGGCCACGCTCACCACCCGCCGCAGCACCCGCCGCCCGCCGCCTCTGTGCCCGCCGCTGCCGCCCTGGGACACCCTGCGCATCACCCACCTGCCTGCGCCGCCACCACCTACAGCGTCAGCGACCCCCGGAGGTTTCACTGCCTCGGCATGGGTAGGAGCCCTGCGGCCGCTGGGAGGAGGGGGAGGGCAGCGGGAGAAGGGGTTCGCCCGAGGGAAAGTGGCTGCCCCGGACCGGAAAGCTGAGGGGGAATGTCTTTTCTCTCTCTCTTTCTCTCCCATTTTCTATCTCTCTCTTCCCCTTTCCCCCATCACGCTGAAGTTCGCTCTTCTCTTCCATCCAGGAGGGTCCGAATCCAGCCAAATTCAAAACGGGAAACGTATGAGAACAGCTTTCACCAGCACCCAGCTCTTGGAGCTGGAGAGGGAATTCTCCTCCAACATGTACCTGTCCCGGCTTCGGAGGATCGAGATAGCCACGTACCTGAACCTGTCCGAGAAGCAAGTGAAAATCTGGTTCCAAAACCGGAGGGTGAAGCACAAGAAAGAAGGCAAAGGCACACAGCGAAACTCGCACGGGGGCTGCAAGTGCAGCACCAGCCAGGGGCACTACCCCCGGTCGGAGGACGAAGAGTCTCTATCCCCCTCATCGGCTACCGAGGATAAAGAAGTGTCCCCGCTATGAGCCCAGCCCGGAGCTCCGCTGCCGCTGCCGGGTCCCAGCCCGGAGCGCTGTGGTGGCACGGCGGCTCACCTGGCACCTGTGCCCGGGGACGGCAGCCCGCTAACCTGCAGCGGGCTGGCCTTCGCCGCCGGGGGGGGGTTAATTGTCATCCCTTTGCAGTAATAGAAAGAGAGATATATAAATATATTTTCGGAATGTAAATGTTCTAGTCGTGAAAGTTCAACTAAAACGTTATTTATGTAACCCCGGCAGAGAGCACCTGCTCTTCCTAACATGTAACATGGGATAATACTCGCATGGCCCAGGGTGCCTCCCCCGCTCTACTCCCAGGCAATTTAAAGGAAAAAAACGCAACGCATTTGGAACCGAAAGGCGAGGCATAAAAAACTGAAAAACAAACTAAAACCTGTGGAGAACCTTCTGGACGGACTTCTTAACAAAAATAAGAAAATACATTAAGATCGGTCGTTTGAGTTTGGGACGGCTGTTTGTCTGTGAATAGTTTTATATAAAAATTATTTATATTTATTTAAATAAATGAGATCAGACGAGAATTTAATTTTTTCTTCTTACTCCCCGCACTCCCCCCTCCACCTCCAAGCACCAGCCCAGTCCCAGAAGCGAAGGGGACTGGCTGGGGCAAGGTGCGTTTCTTTGAAGTCCTTTGTACGGTGAAAGCACCGCTGTATATATATATGTCAGATCTCCGCAAAGAGTGAAAATAAAAGCCATCGGCTACTAACACGAATATGTTTTCTGTTCCCGTGCGACTCGGGCCGGCTGAGGGGCGGAGAAGGGGGGAGGCTCCCCTCCAGCCGAAATGCAAATGCAGCCGGTCCTCTGAGCCCAGCCGCTTTGTGTTCCTCCCCAGCCGGAGCCAGCGCACGCCCTCCCGGCGACTGACAGCTTTCTCCCGTCTGCTTGCCCGGCAGATCCGCGTCGGGGACAGTCGGCTGCCGCTGGCCCGGGACCGCTGATTCTGGCAGCGGGGTATGGCCGAGAGGCTGCGCACCGGGATTCCCCGCCCGGCCCCGCCCCGCCACAGCGATGCTGCCCGGCTCGGTTGCCCCGTCCTGCACCACCCGGCTCTTCCCCCACCGAGAGGGTTGCCCACGCACATCGGCCGTTCACCAGGCTGAAACTTGCGCATATGTTATTCCAGGGAGATTTTCAATTGATTTTTTTTTCCCCCTCATGTGTCAAGACAGTGTCCAGTCTTTTCGGTGTTGATCTCATTCAAGCGTCTTGGCCAGGTTTAGGGAGCAGATGTGAGAGCAAACCCACTCGTGGGGACAGATTGAGAGATGGTTGAAATGCTTTGTAGTGTGTGCCAGGCAGCACCTGGCCACGGGTGCCATCCTGCCTCTGCCTTGATAGGCCTGAGCTCCTGCAAGGGGGCTGGTGCAGAGTGAGCTGGAGCTGGAGCTAGTCAGTCCCAAATGAGCCCCTTTATAACTTTTTTCCTAGTCCCTGCCAGTATGTCAGATGGCATATGAGCAAATCAGAAGTGCCTTTTGCATGCTATGTTATTCCCTGCTCACATCTTTTCCTTGGGTGGAAATAAAATCCCACTCATACAGTCTATACTTTGAACTTCAACCTGCAAAATCTTTTTGGTAGATAATTCCCTCAAAAATCCCTACATTTCTCCTGTTTGATGCCTAACTTTAGAGCTTCACCTCAGAGGTATATCTCCAATTTCACTTGCCTGCAAGCACCCTGAATGCTGGAGAGAGATTTAGGCTCAGCACACTGACACTTGAACTACTTGCCTATCTTGAGGAGAGGCCAAGTACTTGAGCAGGCCTGGGGTAGCATAAAGAGGGCCCAGTGTGGGCACTGCCCCACAGCCTGGACCAGCTTTGGGACTTGGGACAGAAGCAGTGTCCAGCACAATCTCAGTGTGACAGGCAGGGAAAGGCAAGACCAATGTCTCTAGCCCAGCCTTAGAAAACAAATATAAAATCTCACTGTTCAGTATCACTACCTTTTCACTGCCTTAGTTGAGCATAGAGGGCAGCAGCCCAGACCCTAGATGAGCAGCTGGGGATGTTGTTTACTAAAGTGGCAGTCCCCTCACTTGCCAGGCTGGGGGGACCAGAGGGCCAAAGTCTTACAGTCCTTGTGACTTCCTGCCAGGGGACCTCATGGAGGGTCTGGTTGAGGGGATTGACTCCTCTTCCCTAAAACCTGCCAAGGTGGTCTCTGGAAACTGTAGTTCCTCTCCTACATTTCACCTGTGTCTAGCTTGTTTCTATAATCACAGTGGGTCTTTTCCAATCTCGAATCTCTGGGAGGAGGTGTTATTTCCACTGAAAGTCCTGCCTACTTTCTCAACAGTGTTATCCCATCCTGTAACAGGGGGGAGTCAACAGGCCTGCAGCAACCTGGGAAAGCAAAGCTTTGCTGGGTGAGAAAAAGCATCACAGTCTTTGAAATCTAAGACTGGGGAACAATGAAAAACTCAAAGATATTTTAAAACTGCAAATATACACTTGGTAGAGTGTATCTGTTCTCAGTGTAACTCTGTGGAAATATGCACCTCAGTGAATAAATTGGTATTTCCCCCTGTTTCTAGAAAATACTCATTGAGGGGTCTGCTCATTGCAGTATTCAACAATTTCTTGAAAATAAAAGGAAAATTAACGTAGTTGCTATTTGTTATAGCAATCAATGTTTTTGCATGTATTTTTCAAGGGTTGAGAGGTAATAGTGGCATATTATTTTTGAATACAAGCTCTGTTGTTGAGACAGTTGCTGTTATCACCAGATTTCCTTTCATTTCAAAGTGAATATTTCATGCTAAAAGTTTTGGAAAAGAGGTATGGTGCAATGGTTTGCCCCAACACATCTCAAAAGGCTGGTACAACCATCTCAACCTGAACCTAACGCTAGGCAGTCCAAGTCAATGTGACAGGAGTGGAAGTTGAGTGAACCCTAATTTGCAGTACATGTATTGCAGAGTTTCCATGTACAGCACTCAACAACTAGAAATTTAGGCAAATTTACATTAGAATGTGTTGGGTTTTCCTGTTTTAGTTTCCCTTCTTCTTGCTTTCCATTTTTTAACTCAACAAAGGGCCAAGTGTAGTTTTTGCCCCTCACTCATTCAGTGCCGAAGAGAGGCAGTGTTCAGCATTCTATTTAATATTCCTCTATGAGTTAATTATCTATGGAAATAGTGATTAATCAGTCACTGTGCTTTTCTGTCTGCAAGTTACACTCATTCCCTCATAACCTGTAAACCCTGTGATCAATATGAACCTGCGGGCCAACGTGGTAGCTTGGTGAGTCTCCGTGATGTTGAGTTCCTACAAGTTCTACACAGCTGAGCAGTGGGCTGTGGTGGACAGACCAAGGACAGACTTCAGCTGCCACTGTCCAGTCTGGCAGGAATCAGATAACCCGTAGCTGGGGTACAGAGGCATGTCTTTTGCCCAACAGCCTGCTGGAAGCAGATGTCTACAGCCAGAGCAAGAGTGTACAGGGAGGCAGGCCTGCTTGAGGGAGACCCTTGAGGTAGAGGGTATGTTCAGCAGCAGGGCTGGAAACAGAAACTATAGAGGAGGCTGAAGGGCCAAGGGGATATGGGACAGCACCCTGATAACAGTTTTTTTCTTTTGCCACTCACCGTGAATGTTGCACTTGTTACAAGTGCATTGAACAAAAAAACACTAGCCTCTTACTTTTCTTTGGTACTTGTCACAGTGACGTTTGAGAGCACTGGAAACATGACTGCATATGTCTTCATCGCTCCTGTGGTAGCAATAAATTCGCTTCTCTGTTGAGGCCGAAGGCAAAGCCTTGGAGCAGTTCAAACGGGCACTGCAGTATTGCCCTCACGTCATGAGACTCCATGCTATTTCCCAGCCTTTTCTCTGGTTTTGGCACCAGATATGTCCCAGGCACAGTCCTGACATAATCCAGCTGCAGTTACTGCGCATTATCCACCAGATGTGCCCCTTTCTGGGCAGCCAGGAGAAGTGAAGCATGTGGTGTCTGGCTGCGACTGCTGCTGCTGGAGCTGCTCATCCGGCCATAACTCGGCGGCAGATGAGCTGCCTGTATCCTGGGTGGCTTTCAGGTGTGGGTCGTCCCTGAGCTCGCCTCTGGAGTGCCAAGGCCCCGGCGCAGCCGCGGCCCCGGGCCCCGCACAGGCAAGGGGAATGACTCACAGTTAAAACCCAGGCACTTGCACGAGAGATGCAAGTTATGTTTGTGTGAGTGATCCCGCTAGCGACCTTCTGTAACCTGTCCGGTTAGAATTCCTCCAGTGAAGCTTTCTCCCTCAGATATTTATTTAATTCCTTTAATTAAAATTAACTCTTTCCAATTAAAAATTTCGGAGAAAGAATACATCCGTCTTGAAGAGTCTCCCTGACCTCGGTCTACACGGCCGAGATCGGACCCACGGCACCGACCTCTCGGGTTGTGAATTCCCCGGCTGAACCCGCTCCCACGCCCTGATCGGACCTGTTCGCCCACGGGCGGTGCTGGCCGCGGGCTGTCGGAACTTTGCAGTGCTAAAGGCACGGCTCTCTCCCAGCTGCTCTTTCCAATCCCGCCCTGGAGTCCCTCTGGGCACCGACGGAACCTTTCCCCGCTGTCGAAGCCCTTGCTGCAACGCCCATTGCTGGCGTCTCGCACCTCCGTCCCGGGCACGAGGGAGTGCAAGCTCTTGCGGCAGCTTCCAGCTCGCACCCGCGGTGTGGTCGGGACACCGTGGCAGGACAAGTCCTGCGCTCCAGAGACCCTCAGACCAAGGCGCTCAGTGGTCCCGGCCGACCGCACATCCTGTTTGGGGTGGACGGGGCGGGCTAGGCTCCATCAGTGAGGGCCCAAGCCCCGACGAAGAGGTCTCACAGCGCAGGGACCTCGGGATCCAGGCAAGAAAACTGAAGAAATGTCTCCTTCCTCAGTACCTCTGGTTTGGAGAAGGGAAAGAGAGGGAATGGTCTATCTAATCCTTCTGCATTTATCTCTAGCTTGTCCTAATTGCCATCTCCTGCCCTTCCCGCCGACCCGACCCCTCTGGGACAGGGGCTCGGGAGCGGCTCCCTTGTGCCTGGCACTGCCCCTGCGAGAAGGGGAGGCCGGATAGGTGTCAGTGCTGCCCGACTGCTCGGCTGCAGCCCGGGGCTCTTCTACCCCTCTTTCACGATTCAGACGACGGCTCAGCCTTTGGACGAAGGCACAACCAGAAAGGATCTGGCCCACTCGAGAGTTTTTGTCGTGCCAATGGGGATAGGACGGCCCAGAAGGGGAGAATCCTATTGCTACCGCTCTGGGAATCCGGCGAGCGTCCTGGTGCTGGCAGGACGGGGAGCGCTCTCATCCTGAATCCAGGGCCTGAAGGTTACCGCACGCAGTCTTTCGCCAAAGAAACGCCCCTCCATCATCATCACCATCACCACCATTATTGTTATTATTATAATTATTATTACTGCTACTATTATATACTGTTATTACTAGTGCTGTTGCTCTTAAAGTTTTCGTGCCTGCTGGAAAAGCACGTCAAGTACGAGCGCGGGAAGAGCATCCCGCAGCCTCCGCGCACCTCCGTCGGCTGAACTAGCTTTCAGTCTGGGCGAGAAACCCCGGCGAGGTTCACAGCCCGGGCCCGGGGATCCCCGGTGGGACCCCGACCCTGGGAAGGCGCCCTCGCTCCGCCAGGCCTCCGCTAGTTGGCGGAAAGCCGTGCGCTGGGCAGCTGCCGGGGAGTCCCGCATGACAGTGGAATAACAAACAGTCCGAACCCACTGTGCCACTCGGGAAACCTCGGGGCGTGTGTCTGCGCTGCAGCGCGCTCAAGCTCGCCGTGAAAGCGCCGATTTCACGCAGGATCTGCTCCGCGCCCCTCTCCGCCCCCCTGCGCGCCTCCCAGCCGGCCCCACTCAGGGCGATGCGCTGGCCCCGGCCCCTCCGCGCCTCCCCCCTTGCCCCGACCCCAGCCGGCGTGTCCGGGGGGATTTAGGCTGTTGGAAGCGAACCCAAAGAGATCGGAAGCGTGTGCTGTGTGCTCTGGAAAAATAACTAGTTTCAGATTAATGAAGGAGTGACAATTTCAAGGCTAACGTTGGCACTGCCCAAGCCTGAGCGTGGGGAGCTCGCCAGGCTTTGCTTTATATTGTCTGCTTTTCTGAAGAGCAGACAAAGATGGATAGAGAGACATTGAAAAGCAGGAGGCGTATTTCAAACAGTTCAATAAAGAGGGTTGTCACTTAAAGACAAGAACCATAGTGCTTTGATGACTTTGTATTAGCCTCACCGTTTCAAATAAGTGACTCTACTCTCTTTACGGAATTCACCCAGTTTTATTAGAAGACACTTCAGTGAAGCCGCTTTAGACAGGAATGAGAGCTTGTAACTGCGGGGCAAAGCTCTTTGGGCGGATTTTGCACACAAGATTGCCGGCCGACTCAGAGCTGCTTTTTTTCTTTCCGTCCTGAAACTAAGGAACCTCGGTAAAATCACGCTTTACAATTTACGTGGAACCGCTGTGTAAAAGAGGGGAAACGCTCCGCCTTCGTGTGAATGTAAAGAAAGCGAAAGGGAGACCTCGACACGCCGGGGGGAATGCTGCCTCCTGGCAAAGCCCGGCAATACATGGGCGGTCCTTTCCAAACCATTTTCTACACCCTCGGAGAAAGCACAGACACAGGGTGCTGGAAATAGAGTTGTATGGAATTCCCCAGGCAGCTCACGCGTGTTCCCACCCGCGCCGGGACACGGTCCCGCGGTCCTGCGTGTAGGCGCAGTCTCTCCATGGTCTTGTCCCCGCAGGTCCCCGGCCCTTGTCCCACGGCCGCCTTGCTCCGGGTGGGACGACACCTTTCCTCCGCCCGCGGGGCAGCCGGGGCGCCGCAGCTCCGGAGTGTGTGCGGTGGGAAGGGAGGGATGGCGCAGCCCGGCCGGGGCTGCCAAACTCGATATCGCGTATATATATATATATGTACATTAAAAAGTATCGAGTATATATATAAAAAATCTTTTTTTTTTAAGAAGGGGACCTCTGACCGCTGCAGCTCCCCAGGCTTTGAAGGCACAGCGAAAGGGCTTCACTGTGGGTTTGAGCGAACCATTTAGTCACTGTTTCATTAGGCACTATTTGAACCTTGCAACATGTGGTAATTTCTGGGGCAAGCTGAAAAGGGGGGATTACGTAGGAGGGACACAAGGAAATTAGCTTACGGTTAATTTAACTCGTTTTCTGGTAGAATTTTCGATACATTCCTAATTGACTGAGGAGGCAGGTGAAGTCTTCAGTTCCAGGCAGACTCATTCACGGTGAGAATAAATGGCTCTTTTTCAACTCACACTGCTCACAATATATCATCAGGGAAAAGACATGCAATGAATATGTTGATTTGGGTTTTTTTATCATTATTATTAATGGAATTACACCCTGCTATGCAGGTGTGAGGGTAAAAACCTATACTGTGATGAAATCAGATTAACAATGAAATGAGAATTTTATTAGCTTTGTATGTCATATAGACCTGGATTTAAACTGTCAAAACAAGAAACAAGAGGGTGGAAAAAAGATAACCCTGAAGGAAACAGTGCCAGTGAATGGGCAGAAGTAGTAGCTTGGATTCCAGATGGTGATTAGCTGTAACTCACGGTGAATATCGATACTCCTTACTCTGCACCATTTATATCAAATAGATAATGTATGATTAGCCTATCATGCCTAACCTCTTTCGAGTTCGGAGTTTGCCAATTAACCCTCATCACACCGATTCGCTATGAAACGGGAACACTTGGTCGTAAAGTCCGAGTTTTAATAAAAGGTCGTGTCGGAAACAAACTCTGGCTGACATTCTTGGCGTGTTCGAAAAGCGAAAGGGGCCCGGCCAGATCGGAGCGACCCAGAGGAGTTGTGTAGCAACCCAGGGAGCAGCGGGAAAGGAGCTGTGACCCTGCCCCGGGCAGTTTCGGACAGCGGTGGGCTGGGGGTCGCCCTGCGCTGGGAGGGGCTGGCGGCGGTGCTACCTGCGCGGTGTGCGGAGGTGATGGGCGCAGCCAGGCAGGACCCGCCGCCTCCAGAGGAGCCCGCCACGTCTGCCAAGGGCTCCTTTGTAACCTGCTATAGAAAATGGAGGTATTCTGCATGACAAAGCCCAATTAAGCTCGCTATTCAGGACTTCTGCAGCTGGTAGCCCATTGGGAGAGTGGGAGGAAACGCGAATATATTAATTATGCGAAGAGGCGGTGAAAAGTACCAACAACCGCTGCTCTGGCTGGGTGTTGGTACTGTTTGTTTGGTTTTTTTGTCTGTCAGTCCCCTTATCTATATATGTAATTTGGTGGCAGGGGCAGTGGGAGGAGGCGGGGCAGGGTTGGCGCTGCCTGGGACCACAAGCCCCAGCCTGTGAAGCTCTCGGCACGGCCGGGTCCCACTCACAGCTGCAGGAGCATCCCCTTGCAAAGACGAGCAAGAGATGCTGCCTGCCAGGCAGCAGAAGAGAACTGTGAAACTGTCGATTAACACACTAGCAAAGCTGTCAGTTTTCTGTGAGATTCTATCTCTCTTTTTTAATTGTCACTCCACAGGGGTCAACGCTGAACCTGCCAAGGGGCTTTCACAGGTTGAGGGGCACAAAACCCCAAGGTGGGCTGAGGGCCATCCAAAGAAATTACTGGAGACTGAATGTTAAGATTGATGCAGACAATCCATTTGCTTTCCAGTTTCACCTTCCTGAACCAACAGGCCATAATATATGAATAGCTTTAATTTATACATAGTTGGTATGGAAAACACAATTTCAGACTTCAAAATCCAAAGTGTCTGAGAAATATCTTGCATGATGTAGTCATCTTACTCTAAATAACCCAACTCTTATAATAACAGATGAGTTTTAGTTCAGAACTATGTACCACTGCACATAGAACTGTGCTTGGGATCATGCAGTCTTCAACCCTGACCACAAATGCATAGACGTGACTACTCATCTTTTCCTTTTCTTCTGTAGAAGTACAGAATGACAGAGAAAATTCAATCTGCTTTTATGCTATGAGAGCTCCCAGTCTTCTCAAAATGGAATGAAGTTTAAGCCAGAATGTGGTCAACCATACATGCAGATGATGCAAATAGCATTAAGCCAAGAAGCATACTTGACACAAGACATGTACAATGCATTTGAACAAAAACATGGAGTTCTCTTTTTTCTAGGGTATGCTTAAATTTTAACTAACCTACCACCATTATTTATATTCTTCTAGAACAGTTTTTAAAACAGTTACAGCCTAATAGTCTCAGGGTTACTACAGACACCCCCAGGTTAGGTACTGTGAAGGAGAAAGACATTGCTTTTTCGATTCACTCTCCTTGAAAGATCAGTCATGGCTTTTGATATATGTTCTGGAGCAGATGGACAGGGATTCTATACTGACTTACATTGAATTAATAATAGTAAAAGCACCACAAAGTCTTTAGACATTTGATTGACCCAACTAAATACAGACAAATGGTGAGTCAATCTTGCTTGTCTAAAATTTGCAGTAACTCTGAGGGGAGTTGGGAAAATAGCAGAAAAAGTTGCTACTGCATGCCATTAGGATTGGATTCAATTTTGCTGCCATCATTTTCATCCACTCCCATAGTTTTGTTTTGACATTATATTTTTAATTTGTCAGTCAAATTAAAAGCCATGAGGAGGTTTTGGTTTTGTTGTTTTTGCTCAGCAGGACTTGCCAATTTCAGATATAATTTCTAAAATCCTTATATTGAAATGATGGTGCCATTAATAAAAGATCACAGGAGGTTTGGGGCATTTTGGTATTGTCTGTTTTCTCTTGATAAAACATTTTTCAAGATCTGCTTTGTCTTTTGTAATTAATGCAGGATTGAGTGGGCTTAGACAATGTACAATTTAATAGATTGTGGCAGTTCAGTCCACTGGATTTTCAGCAAAAGTTGTCAAATCACAGTAAAATTGTCAAATTTTTTCCTCTTTTCCAATTGCTATTAAATATAATTAAATGATTGCATGCACAGAAAGTAACTCTGAGGTTTTTTGGGTTTTTTCTTTCTTAAGTAAAATTCAGTGAGTTCCAAATGCATGTTCCTCCACATCAGTCTGCCTCTGCAATGGGTTGCCTCTCAAGGCAGTCTTGCATTTTGAGAGAAAATGATCAGATCTTTATATCTTCAGAATGAAGTTTCAGAATTAGTTTAAGCTAGAATTTGATTCAGGTAAACAACTCGGACCTTGTGGGATAGGTGCAATTATAGGTGAACATTAGAAGAAAGAAAACTCCAGCTGGAGATCTTTCACAAAACAGGCTCTTCAGGACTTCATACTTTTGGAAATATTCAGGAACAAGACTGAGATATCTTCACCTTCATACTTGGAAAGCTTCTTTATTGCCTATAGTATCAGCATAGGTAATAGGGCCAGCAGTTATTGGAGGTCGCCGTTTTCCAGGGGGTGTCTCCATGGAATAGCAGGATGTGTCCCCTACCACAGTGCTGACTTGAGCAGCTTGATACTGCTGAGACTGGAGCAGCAGCACTGGAGTTAACAATCCTGAGGGCACCAGCCATTGTGCCCATCAGACAAGCAAAGGGGGGATGCTACTTTTTGCATTGAGGGAAATCCCGTGAAAGTAAATGGAAGTGGATCCTGAGAAGTGCAGGCTGTCAGGATGTTGCGTATCATCTTGTTTATGCTGGAGCCTCATGAAAGAAGATAGTGTTCTTGCTGGAAAACATGGCCTTTGCCTCCTGTCATTTTTAGTTCTCTGGGCTGTCTCATCCTTTGCTCTTTTTTCCTTCCTATGGAAACTTCCACCCTTGCCTTCATTCCATTTCTTTAGAAATACACAAAACTAAAGGATGTGATCAAGTCATCCTGTTTACAGCTCTGTACCTACACAGAAGGAGAAAGCATCAATATATCTGTAGGACTCCTACTCCTTTGTAATTGACATTGGCTAATAGATCCCAAATTACAAGGGAGATGAGTGAGTGGGACAAGATTGAGAGACAGACAGGAAGGAACAGGCAAATTGCTCTCATAAATTTAATCTCTTTAGAAAATGAGGTTTACAGTATGAGCTGCTGCCAGAACCTGCACTCTCCTAGCTGCTAGGTCAAAGTTGAGATGGTTTAAAAAAATCTTCAGTATAAATGCAGACTTTGAAAGAGTTTTTCCCTGTAGAAAGGTCTCTGCTGTGCTTGAGGTACAGCAATACCATCAGGAAGATGGTGTGCCTGAAGCCATAAAGCTGACATACTTTGAGGGTCCTTTGCCTATAAGAACTAGGGAATCCTGATCTAAAAAGAAAAGACTGGCATAAAACCGCAGAAAGAGGAGAGAGTAAACACTGTGCACATTTAGAGCAAAGGACAGCACTGATCTGTTGTTGTTTTCATAACTGTTTTTTCCCGTGTTAGTCTTGTGTTTAGTTCTTCCCATACTATAAAGAGAAGTGGAAGAAATTTACTATTTTTTCCCCTATGTTCCTTATGTTTTCCTCATGTTCTCCCTGATGCCCTCCTCACCAAGGCAAACTCCAGGGCATTTGAAGAAATTTTACATTTGTAATTAAAGACTATTTTCTGTGTAAAAGGTAAACAGGGGATACAGATGTTTGAAAGCTATTTCTGTTGATGTTAAGGCATCACTGTCTTGCCCTAATTTAGAACTGCCAGCTTCAGCTTCCCCAGGCTCTGCAGCAAGCTGCAGTCCTCAGCCACCATGCCCCCCTCTGTATCTTCATTTTGGCCTTCCCATTTCATCTTATTCAGGCTTCCTTTTATCTTGTGGGAATTTGTGAATCTTCTACATTGCATTTTGCAGAAATATTTTTTTTAAATTTTTCTTGGAAAGTAGGGTGTGTTATATCCCAGTCTTTCTACTATATAACACTGTCTTTCACAGAACTAACAACTGGTTTTGCTGGATTTGTGTTATTCCCTTCTTCTGTTTTGGAGGTAATTTAGGAATGAGATAAGGAAGCAATTGCTTTCTTTTCACCTTCTAACAACTTTACCCTTTGTAAAGAAGCAATATAATGTTGGACAACAGTTTATAGTTCTTTTGTTGGTTTTATACACATGCTTTCTATTAAACATGTAAGTGCATGCACACACTGGAAGGAGCTAGAGAAACTCATAGGAAATAGTGTGGTTTAAAACGTTATTTAAGCATCAAAGTGGTATACATTTGCAAAAGGCATGTTTTTGGAAGGGGACCCTAGCAAGCCTACAGAATTAACAGCTTTGGGCATGGGCAACATCCCCAGAGAAGCAGTGAAAGGAGGCTTGGTCCAGTAAACTCCCGGAGGAAATTCGACGGGCAGCAGTCATTGGACCAATTTGCTTCAAGATGGCATTTGAACTAATGCCACCTAATGGAGAGTGGGAATCACTGCAGCAGAAGAATAAAAGGTCAGTTCAGGGGAGCTGGGTGGTGGTTTCCCCGGGCCCTCTTTGAAAGGTATGGTGAAAGCAAAAGGTGAAAGTTGAAAAAAAAAAAAAAAGTGGAGAACAAAAGTTTTCCCTATGAAAAGGAGTATTTTGATTCATTGGTGATTTTTCTGTTCGGACTGCCCCACTGTATAAAAGAGGGAACAGGAATGACCATCAAATCAAAGAGGGGAGTGGGATTTGAAAACTTAATTGTTATTGTAGCTAGGGGAGAAAATGGCACAACATGAATCCATTCTAGGGGCAATGATTGTAAATGGGAATGGGAATGGCACAAAGGTAACCCTTTCCAGTCCTAACAAGGTACACTTGTGTGGTCCTAAAGCCCTTTGGCTCTTTATTTTGTGTAATTTGCTGCTTTCTTTGCTAGAATGACTGCATGCTTGTACCCTAGAGCAGGGAATTAGCAAATACATTTTCACCTTTGGAGAACAGGGATTTCCTTTGTAATTACATTATTGCTAATCAAGAAATGTATTTGAACTGTTCTATAGCATCGTGAAAGTGATGTTACAGTGACTAAAGCAATAGTTTCTGTATCAGCCTATTCCAGCCACTTCAAGCACTCAAAAAAGTGGGGTTTTGTTTTTGTTTTTGTTTTGTTTTGTTTTATTTTGTTTTTCTAAGATGAACTGTATTTATTCTCAGAAAAATTTAAGGGAAAAACATTTCAAACCTTGTGCCTGGCTCAGCTATGTGCAAACACAAGTGGAGTTGCAAACAAATCTTTAAGTGTCCATGCAAGCACACACAAAGCAGGATGTGTATGTAAATGGGAGTTTGTTCTCATATACTAACTAGTTGGAGCAGAAAACAGCATGAAAGTGTTGCTTTAACTGTTTTAGAAAGTGAAGCAGGATGGTGATACTTGCCTGGGCCACTTCAGGCTGTTAGCCATTTCCTACCCTCCTGGGAAAGCACTGAGAAGGCTTTGCTGGTTTGTACGTACAGCTTGTTGGGTTTGTATCCAGTTAGAAGAAAAGTGGGACAGGGATTCAAGAGTGAATTAAAGCAATGGTCAAACAGATCCTTATGGAAAAACCTCCTTGGGACTGTTAGAGAGCTGCTGAATTTTAGAGAGCTGCTAAATCTTAAAGCCGAAGTCAGAATAGAGCTGGAGTGAGGACGTGTGGGTCAAGGTGAAAGCCAAGTCTCTCCAGCTAGGTAACTCTCTAGCTCTCATGGTAAATTTTTTGTAGACCATTTGAACTTGTTAAGGAAATTTGTTAAAAACTGATTAAAAAGTTTTGTGACATCTATGTATCTCTATGTATCTATGTATCTATGTATCTATCTATCTATCTATCTATCTATCTATCTACACTGGGCACTTTATTAGAACACTCAGAAAATCACAGCATTGTGCCTCTTTTAGCAATTAAATGACAATTTTGAGAGATACTTTGGGAAAATATACCCAGGCCAAGTTTGTAATGTAATTCACTTTTTTTTTTTTTCCTTTAAGATACATGGTACAACTAAGAAGAAGGGATGGGGGATGGCTTTATATTTAGGGCTTAATTAGGTTTTCTGTGTAACACAAAAAGTGTTTGTATACTTCTGTTTTAATTATCCATGCCCGAGAAATTAGCTATTTTTCCTCATTTACATTTTTTAATACTTTCTGGTACTTAACAATCTAAAAATGCTCCCTTTTTAGGACCCTATTGTCCTTCTGTTATTGTGGTATTTGGAAGTTACTCACCATGTATATATAGTCACTGATCTCATCTTAAATTTATTATCAGCTTTCTGAGTCAAAGGAATAGGTTTTGAACAACAGCAGAAGACTGGAAGTGTTATGCTGAAAGGATCACAATGCATTTGTGCATCAGAACAACGTGAAGGAAAAACAATTTTCCAGATTTGCAGGTTATAAAATGGTAAGAGGTGCTAATGTGTTGTCTAAATAAAACATATTATCTCTAAAGATTTATATTCAATTGTAAACATTACCAGACTGATGCTGTAATTTTGTGGCCAACAGACCATTGGCTTTGATATCCAGGTACACTACCAAAGCTTTACTGCAAATTTTGAGAGATAAACATATTTATAGTATTCAGTGCTAAAACTTGGAGCCTTTTCTCTGAAGATGGTGAGACAGTATAACAAGCTATTAATTCCAAAAAAAATAGGAAATACAAATACAAACCCCCCTTACATGCAGTAAGGTTTCTTGGGTGGAAAATTCATTGTTGTCTGGTTTTGTTTTGTTTTGTTTTTTATTTCAAGGGGGGTGTGTACACAAGTTATTTTCTGTTAATAGTGAATAGTAAGATTAAAGTATATATTTGAAAACATTTTACTTTAAGCATGACAGCCCAAGGAAAAATAAAATCACATGCAAAAGATACAGGCTCGGGCCACTTCATCATACTAATTTTCTTTCATGGACTGTGTTCCAGACTGCTTAAACAAACTCTTATACCAAATGCCTGAAGCAAGACAAAATGAACCCTCCCTGGCTGGAAAAAAATGGAAGTACAAGAGTTGGCTATGCTATATATTTTACAGGGTGTCAGAGCTTCCTGTTGTTCCACACTTAGTCAGACTGAAAAAATGTGAGAACTGTCAAAGACAAGACAACCACCCACTCTCTGCTCCAAGTGATAATTATAAAATGTTGTAAGTATGCCACAGCATTTACAGACATACTTTCTTTTATTTTTTGTTGGTGCTGGTATTGAGTATACAACATTGTCAGGGGAATATTTTTATTTTAATGTGCCTAAAATATTCAGCATTGTGTTCAAATTCTTTGGGAAACATTGCCATTATACTGTGTAGAGGATTTCAGCTTGAAATACCTGAAAAACATCAGAGAGAGGCACAGACACATTTCACTATAAGCAGACACTTCTGCTGCTTTGAGCACAAAAGCTGTCTTGTTTATGGTGTTTTAAGTGAACCTTTTTCGGGGTACTGTGGTGGATTTACAAGATTCTTGTCAATCCCACTCATCAGTGTGAGTGTGAGTTTCTCCTGGGAAACCAAGTCCAACAGGCCTTTGAATCAGAAGACTTTCTTGTCTGATGATTTCTTCATAGATCTAGTCCTGCGTCCTCTTCTGCAAGAGGCCAGATTAGCTAGAGGCACTGCAGGCATGTGCTCTAAAAAGAAATCTTGAAAATAGTTTGTAAATAGAGTGTACAGTGGGCTGATGCTTTTGTCTCAATTGATTTGTCTCTTATCACTGTGAATATACACTAGAAATATACTCTTTTGATTAGGGAATTCAATATTGTTCAAGCACACTTCAAAGGTTAAGTATGTGGAAGTGCTTTCATGGATTGCTCTCTGGAGACATCTCTCCCTGAATACAAAGGCAACCAGTTCAGCCTGGGTACCTGCACAGATGGCCAGAGCTGGCTGCTCTAAGTTCCTTCTTGGTGGATAAAGCTGTAGAAGAATGGTGGACAGTTTTCCATTTTCAGATCACGTATGTCAAACTCCATCAGCCAATATCTTCCTCTTCAGGTCTGTCTTGTGGCAGATAAACCTCATTCAAAAGGGCATTACACTCTCTTGGCAAATTCTGCTGCTTGTTATGCTATAGCTCTGAAGGTTGCAGCAGGTTTCTTCAGTGGGTGTCTTCTGCTTACAGGTTTGTCTGACTCTCCCATTTGCTTTTTTTACTACTAAGTGTAGTAAATGATGATGTAGAAAGAGGTGGGAGGCTTTTTCTGGTGTGGGGTTTTTTATGTGGATGAGAGGTCTATTTTCTGCCCTCTCCACACTCCACATCTTCATCTTCACCTTTGTGAAGATTTTATGGTTCTTCCTGGAGAAGGTTGCTCCTTAGACTGAGTAGTAGCATCTCAAAGGGATTTTGCTTTGAATCAGGAAATCTGAAATAGTTTGACTTAGGAATAGCAAGTACAAGCAGATGCATAGGCAGTCTGGTTTAGTAACTAAACATTAGTCCTTTGGTAGGCAAGAAATTAAATCAACTGGCAAGCAAATGTGCAGTAAGTGAGGTCCAGTTCCTTGTTCCTCCCAATTTCTCCATCCTCATTCAACTTGTAGCATGACTGTCAGAGCATCATGAAAGTACATCATGAAAGAATAGTGGTTGTGATTTTTTGCTCTCACCATCAGGAAGTCAAGAGCTATTGAGGCAACGCTGCTCATGGAGCCTTGGCAAAGAGGCAGAGGTTGGGCAAACCTGAAAAGACTGATATCTACTGTGCTATTTTTACAACTTTATAAGAAAAAAGAGAGGATAGTACCAGAGTTATGTAATATTGGTAACTACACATTAACCTCTATGAGGTTTTAGTTAGAAACACCTTTGCACGTGATATAGAATAGTTCCAGATGGAGAGAGCACATACAGCATAAAATACTACATACATTTTTGTCAATGACATTGCTTCTATATTTTGATATTGACCTTAGTTTCAGCTCACCTTTATAAGTTTCTATATTGGGATCCAGATTTACCCTGCTTGTATATTGCCCAGACTGAGAGGATTTCTTGGCATTCTTTGCTTCCTCCTCCTCAACACTGATAATTCATGAAGCACTTCTACAGTATGATGAGTTTGGGAAACCCTTTCTGTACACCAGAAATTGGGTCCAGGATAATGAAAGAACCTTTCTTGTGATGAGTAAGAAAGACTGATGCCTTTTTAAATGGAAAAGAAACCAGATTTTAAAATACAAGCACGTATGTATAATGAATTTTTTTCCCCAAGTATGCACAATACAGCTGAATAACATAGTATTAACAGGTACTTAGCTGGAGGAGTCTCTCAGGTAAACAGAATTTTCCTGGAGTAGTTTATATGAAATGGCAGGTAAAACACACCTACTTCATTCTCTTACCTGATTCTCCTTTCATGTATCAGGCGTGCAGTGATATGGTGTCAGTTCAATGGGAGTCCTCATGATTTGAACCTATGTAGGCAAAAGTGAGATCTCTTTATGCTGAGCTGATGAAAAATTTTTTAGACTGCTCAGGAAAATATTTTGACTATTGAGAGAAAATGCCTATAATACAACACTTAGTGTGGCCAGTTGGTGATACTGTCATTTAAAACAGTGGGCTGAGCTCTGACAACATGAATGTCTCATACCTTTTCCCCGGAAAGTAAAAATCTTTCTTGATTTCATTGGTGCAGAGTCTGGCCCATCAAAACAGTACTGTCATTCCCAGAGGGCTTAGGCCATTTGCAGATTTATGGGGTTAAACCCCTTACAGTTTGATTTAAAATATTATTATAATGGGTCATGTGAAGGTTTCAAATGATTCATTAGTAGAGTAATGCTATTTTTTGCAGTAAAATGACCAACTGTTATTTCCATTCCTACAGAGTTCATAAGAGTTATTAGCCTCTTCCTGGAATTTGGAAAACAGTGCTGATTCACTCCACTTTCAAACCAACTTTAAAGCATGATGGGAAAGCTTTGTGTACCACATCTTCTTTTAGCAAAATTGCCACTGCTGCCTTTTAATATATAGAAAGTGCCACACTAGAGAGAAACCTGCAATCATAGACTTTCTTCTCACACAGACACATAATCAATGGTTTCAAGAGGGAATGAAACTTGATGAAACCAATGTCAGGGAATAATATTATCCTACTACGTTTGTGTGTTTAGGATGACAGGAAAGCTTTTCTGTTTTGAAACCCATAGTAGATGGAGCAATACCATTCTCCTTTTACATTTGCTTTCTCTCCTGTAAGAACTGAAGTGTGACTAAAGAAATCAGTAAAGGATTTTTCTGTTTTTAATTGTAATTGTTCTACTTGCATCTGATGCTGAATCCCAAATTCCTGACTGCCTGCTGAGCTACAGGTTTGCTCAAGAACAAAACAGTTCTGTCAGTGTAGAATGCTGCAAGCATCACCTGGGTTAAGATGTTTAGGACTTGGTGCACTGTTTGTAAGAGAGAAAAAGACAGACATTTTTAGATGACAGGCCATGGTAATATTTCTGGGGTAAACCCTTTGGGTGAATTCCTTGGTGGAAGCTGGGTGACAGAAGATGTCCTGGCACAGCTGTTTCTCCTTACACTCCCAGCAGCTCCATACCACTTACATCTGCCCATGGAGCAGCTCCCATAAAGCCATTCCTTTTTTATAGTCAACAGAGATGGACCAGGTTAACTTAATTGGCTTAAAGAGGTGACTTTTGCTAACCTGAACAATTTTGTGAGAAACATGTAATGGAGCAATCCTATAAGCAGCTGAGTGAATAGGACAGAAACTGGTGGGGTTTCCATGTGGGGATGGGTGGGAGGAACAGAGATTGGAAGCTCTAAAAGCCAAGCTGCTGTGACGCTAACAAAGTATGCTGTTCAGCAGGTCTTATTAGCCTGGGCACGGTGCCATGCAGCTGAGAGGAAGGACAATGTGCAGTCAGCAGTGGCTCTGGGATCTCTGTAGAATGCCCCGCTGGGTAGTGTAGACATCTACTTTGTGTTTTCTTCAGACCATTCATGTTACAGCTGTTTTTAAGAGGCTAAAAAAGCCTCAAACTTGACAAGATGGGCAGAGCTGAAGTCCTAAATGAAATTATTAACTCATGTAATGTGGGCTCTCATATATATCAGGATGTGAAATTTCACCTATTTATTTTTTGGAGGCTGGAAGTGATCCAAAGCCTATTGCAGCCTCTGGACTTACTCCAGAAAATTCAATGGGTTGTGATTCAAGCTTTGAATCAAGCCTCAACTTTATACATTTTTGATTATTGAAAGGACTCTAATCCCCTTCTGCCGCCATGTGTGCTGATACAGAGACCTCATTTTAATGCTGGAATTTGTCACTCTGCAGGAAACATGCAACATTTTCACTGAATGCAGTCAACCAGTGTATTTTTCTAATAGATTTTGTGGGTATGTTAGTGGAGCCATGTGGCACAGACTCAGGATGGAGTTGACATAAATTATTTCAAAAACTTAATGAGCTGTGAGCATAGAAACAGAAGTATTGTCCTTCTTGAACTTCAAAATACAGATCTCTTCCCCCTGAGTTACAGGTGATGACCCTGGAGGTGAAAGGTGACTCATATACACAAGAATGTACCAGCATCCATGTTCAGGTAAGTATTCTCAAAGCCTTGTTAAAAAAATATCTGGCTGATTGCTAAAGTAATGAAAAGCAGGCATTTGCCTTACACCACTCACAAAAATAGCAAGTGGAATGCAGAAAGTTTGCTTCAAGACAAAATATTTTTGTTTCTGGAAGAAGAAGATAAGGAGAAGAGATGGAGAGATGACAAGAAAACACAGAGTGGCTTTTGCCCTGTGAGTCTGAGCAAGCAGAAGGAAATATTTCCCTCTACCTTGGGGAAATCTTCATTCTGTGTCTCTGACCAGCTAAGAGGCAACAGGTACACACAAATGAGAAAAGGCTGGCACAGCACCAGCCCCTGTATACAACTACTTGAAGAAACTTAGATGTGAGTGCTGAAGAGAGAGAAACCCCTGGGAGCTAGCATTGATGGCAGCTGTGTGCAGAGTTACTTAGGAAATGCCCACAAACCTCATTCTCTTTATCATTTCAAAAAGAAAATAAAAATGAGTGTTGAAAGAAAAGTGCAAGGGTTAATTGTTTTACAGATATAAATAGCATGAGGTCCAGATCACTCTGCAAATACAGCTTCCAGTTATGCCTGACTTAATAGCATTCCTTCATTCGTGGTAGGGTAATAAGGCAATTCAGCACAACACTAAGGTATTTTGCAATGTGCAGTCATCTCCAGCCAACTTCTGAAGGGCTGTGTGGTGAGAAGGGAGTCTTCACAAAATGATGCATTAACAACATGCTGAGCTGCTCTCAGAGGAGTATGCCAGGCCTTAGTAAAGTTAACAGGTTGCAGCTTTGGTTCCATTCCTGGTCTTTTTTCTGTCTTCTGTCCCAGCATTTTAATTCAATATTGGGGAATAACCATAGCTAGGAGCTAATTACTGCAAGCTTCCGAAAAGTGTGATCTTTCTGATGACCTGCCCAGTAACCTAGGAAATCCTGAGTAAACACTGAGCTTCTAACAAGCCAGTTAATGAACTATCAGTGCAATTAATGATTTCCTTTTATTTATGACTTTAAAAAATCATAATAAAGAGATTTATTCCTTTCTGCACTGCAGTGGTTTGTGGAGCATCATATTTCAGCACGAATTCTCAGCATGGGCAAACCTCTACCTCTTCTATGTATCTAAAAGCTCTGGAAAATCTGACTGCAGTTGCTGCAGCCACCAGCAAGGGATGAATTGGAGTGTGTGTAGTGGAGGTTACTGGTGAGCGAGATGCCTCCTTACCATAAGAGAAGGCATTGCTTTTTAGCTTGGTTCTCGAAGATGGGGATGGGATACAACAGTTTCACTGCCCACTTTCCTTTGCTGCCCCATCCTTCTGGCTAAACAAATGCTCTTCAGGATTATATAGACCCTGGTCCTCTGAGACTAGGGCCATGAGAGGTCTTTCACCTCTCAGACTGCTGCAGTGCGCTTGGTGACCAGCCCACCATTTTGGAGGACCATCTCTAACCTCACCACTCTGGTGCTTGGAAACACTTTGTTTATTATCCTGAACATGTGCATGATCAATATTTACTTCTTTATTGATATTTTGTTTACCATGACCTTTTAGCACTTTTCTTCTTTTGCTTTTTCTTAAATGAGTCTTCTCCCTTCTGGTATTTACTCTGTTGATACATTTTCAAGACACTTATATTTTTTCAGTTTTCAGTTGGACAGGCTGACATAGCCAGTGTCCCTAGGTGTCCTCTTATCGTCCCATTTTCAAGGTAGTGCTTCTCCTGAGCTTAGGATTTTCTTTTCCTGAGTATGCTTGAATACTGCTGAACAGGGTAATACCTAATGCCTTGTAGAATGACATTTATTCTTCAATCTCTTTGATGTCAATTCCTATCCTGATACAATCTATTATGGGCTTTCTTTCTTTCTTTCTTTCTTTCTTTCTTTCTTTCTTTCTTTCTTTCTTTCTTTCTTTCTTTCTTTCTTTCTTT